>JAJTWQ010000110.1:1200000-1867500 GCA_029007595.1 Solanum commersonii
ATAAATCCAACTAAGAGTTGGGGTCGATCCCACAGGGAGTGATACGATAAAGAATTTGATTAAGAAGTAAAATGGTGCTCTAGTCGTTTGTAGAGTTGGAATTTCACAACAATAAATTAAATCACAAGGTTTTAACAATTAATGTCAAATGGGGGGATTTGGGTAACCAATTTACGACTACTAACAATCGGGAGTAAACAAGTAAATAAGGTTTCTTGGGAGTGTGATAAATTGAATGCTAATTTCGAGTAATGGGTGATTACGAGTTACTCAAAGTTGTTGAATTCAGTGGGTATGATAGGTTTTGGGTGCAATACCATTTCTTAATTAACTATTGCGAATCAAGTTCTTTCGAACCTCAACAGGCACAACACAATTTAACAACCCATTACCTTAATCAATCCACTTTTCAAGCTAGATTTGTAAGATTGTATTTAAACTCACTTTCTCAAGCTAGATGTGCAACAACACAATCAAAACAATCATCAACTAACAATTCGACTCTAACACTTCTTTCTCAAGCAAGTATAGAGTACTAAACTAGAATTGCATTTGCAACTACAATTCCTCAATTGTAACACGAACTATTAATTGAACCCACTTCAAAACAAAAATAAAATCAATAACTAACAACACCCATTAGCTAATTAATGCATTCAACTACATAATCACACCCCCAAGAATGGGGGTTTTAGCCAAACATAGTAACAAACAAGAAATCGTTACCAACAAAGTTTTCCATCAGGTTGGGTAACGATCTACAAGTATTCAAATGCTCAAATTAAGGCTAAAAATCTCACAATCTCTAAATCCTCGCTAAAAAATGTAAACACAATGTTCTAGAATGTAAAAGATAAAAAACCCAGCAGTGAACAATGTGTCTCCCTTCAGCTCTTTTTAAAAACAATATTTATATGATCCTTGAATTTCAGTACAGAGTCAACTCGGCGAAGTAAGTTGGGTTCGCTGACCTAATCGATGACGCGGGGAGTGCTCCTCTTCTCGCCTTCTTGGCGTGGCTTTTCACTAAAAGTTTTTGTAACTTTTGGCGAGCTAGGTCGGCATCGCCGATCCCTTCGACGTGTCGCCGAACTACTCCTTTGCTCGCCAAGTTGGTATTGTCTAAGGGTTGGCATGATGAAATTTTAGGCGAGATGAAGGTCCACTCGGTGAGTTGCCGAGTGGCTTTGGCGAGTACCAACTTTGCTTTCCTTCAACCTTTTCAGCTTTTACGCTCCTTTTTGCCTCATAATGACCTTGCCTTGCTCTTTTGCCTTCATTGATGCATATTAACATTTTAACATCAATTATAAGAATAAAATAGGTATTGAGGAAATTAAATCCCTGAATATTAAGCCCTAAATCAGTCGAAATCCCCGACTCATCAACAACCCAACTTAAACTTTTGGTTTTCCTCAAGTAAAATACAAGATCAATCAGTTCAACAGAGATGTTTACAAATAGTGCTACTTGCACTACAACAAATGTGATTATCAAGGACAAATAATTTTGTCATTAATAAATCATATTTCGTCACTAAAAATCTTGTGTGACGAAAAAAATTTCGTCAAGCATTCGTCCCTAAATGTGCGTCTCTAAAATTATTCAAATACAATTTAGTGCTTCGTCGCTAAAAGTATTATATTAACTACAAAAAGAAGAATCGTCGCCAAATGAATAATTATTTGTAACAAATTTATTTGTCATAAAAAGTATAATTTGTTTGTGGTTAATAGTATCTTTTGTCACTAAAAAGGTTATTATTACCGACAAAATTGTATTGTTGCTAATTAATTAGTTCAAACAGTGACGACACCAATTGTCTCTAAAGTTATATGTATTTCATAGTTGAACAAATGTAATTTCGTCACTAATGACTACTTTTTATATACAAAAATAAATTTGTCCTTAAATGTATAAATTTGGGACAAATTTATTATTCTAAAAAAGGGTAATAATTTTGTGGTTAAATCTATTCATTTTGTTAGTAAAAGTATTGTTTTTACTGACAACACATATTGTCACTAAAAATTATCATAATTAGTGACAATTATAATTGTCATAAAATAAAAAATTAATTCGTATTCAATAAAAGAATGATAGTGGGACAAATATATTTTTGTCACTAAATGTAGTCAACTTATGTCAAATTTATTTATTTTGTGACAAAAACATTTTGCCTTAAAAAGCTTGATTTAGTCATTGCTAAATGTTACCTTTAATGACAAAATCTCTTGTCACTAATTGCATTCATTGATGACATTTAATTATTTTATATTAGTGAATTTTTTTAAATTATAGAATTGCATAAAGTAAAAATTAAATAATAAAACATGCTAGATAATAATGAAATCTATCCATTACAATTAAAAACAACTAAATTATCTTAAGGTACTTTAACAAGCTCCATGAACTAAAGTAAAATATGTCCAATAACAAGAAAATCTAACTGAAATAGAAGAAATATTACTCCTAAACCAAGACAGAAAAGTAGAAATTTCTTCCAAAGTATCAATAATATGGTGATACTTGTCTTGCATTAGTCTTGATTCAATTCTCACCTTTTATACCTGTGTAAAAGAGAGAAAAGAAATTCATAAGAGTTAATAAAAAGTAGAATATGTAACACAATATGATTTTTCATAAGTTGTAATGTCCTGTTTTATGACCACTGCAAAATGTTATCTTTTTGTCCAAACCTGTCGACTACCACATTATCTGGTAATTAACTAGTTGACTTTGCCTTCACAAAGTAACACACCTCCAAGACAACTCTATGGAGTAATATCAACTTTAACAATAACAAGAATCTAAGGGAATGTGTGACAACACCGAAGCATACAATAGCCCAAAATGAAGGAAAACATGACAACTTTAAAGGGGATCATTGATTGTGTGATATGGAATGCAGATGTAGTGGCAAAGTATCTATGGAATATAGCCAACATGCTGATAACCTTTGAGTAAAATGGGTGAAAAGTGTGTGTATAAAGGGGACTGATTGGTGGCAATATACACCTAGCAAGACAGTTGTTGGTAATGGATACTATGAAAATGGATGGCTCAATGCATTAGGGAAATAGTGAACTACACCAGTGAAACTAGTCTGCTCAAACATGTTGTCATAATAATCTTACTCTTTTTCATGGAGCCACATTGAAAGGGCAATCAAAGCATCAGGGAGATCCTCTACGCCTTTTCCTTTAGGAAAATAAAATGGTGCAGGATCACGGTATGCCAACATTTTATTAAGGACAAACTTAACACAAATTGGAACAAATTTAGCTTCAGTATCTCCTTGTACCTGTTGGTTAAGATCATACTGAATTTTTAGACCTAAGCCCCTATCTAACAAGGTGGTCTACGATCATTAAATCACTAGAAACAGGAGCAAGCTCTATGTTACCACTAAACAATAAACCTAGGGGCAAAGTCTCCAAACAAGTCGTAACTTTTCAACAACAGATGCAAAAACATACTCTTTCAAATCAAAGTGGGCAGACTAGGATGAAGTTTAATGTAAAGTTGTTCCAAAAAAATTCATGAGATAGTTTATTGATCTTCTTTTCTTTTTCATATCATCTTCTTTAAATTTGCTGTGCAGACTTGATGGGATAGAAAAATATATAATGGCTATCAATTATCATACAATAGATCTTTCACTTTGCTGGATCTTTTGTCTAGAGAAATGTAATTAGTCCTATCAAATTTTAAAAATCAAGAATGACTTCGGCAGAAGAAAAGTTCTTAGGATAAGCTCATTTTACCATAAATTCCAAACTCTTCAAAAAGTAAAGTTCTTGCTATGACACTCGAACTCTTCAAAAATGTTCGATCCTCCAAAAGTAGTGCATTTTTGGAAGATTCGATACATCTGTAATAGCATTTCTAGAGATTTCGAGCAACATAGGTTCTCAATATATGATCATCTTACCATAAATTCATTCACCACCATTTGGTATTTACTATTTGTACCCATCTTTCAAACAAAACTAAGCAGTATATTAATGGCAACTCAAAAGAATCTAAAAAAGAGTTAAAAGATTGTATTTTCGCAGTAGTTTTGATCAACCCATAAGAATAAGATTGACTTTTCCTTTTAGATTCATGAAAGAATGAAAAAAAAGGAAGTTAGTAGTAAGTGCGAGAAAGAAGCTATAAGAAGAGAAGGTGAATTAAGGATTCGTTAACAAAAGAAGAGCAAGTCAAACTCAGAATGTTGAATGAGAGGAAGAAATCAGAACGCTATGCCAATGATATTGGAAATAATGTATGGCTCCTTCACAATTCTACTAGTATGTTTTCTCTTTCTACACTAAAACTACACATGTCATACGAGTTTTAGTTATTTTTCATGTGAGGTTTGAATTAAACCATTTAGCACCAACGGTATTACAATATTAACACATAATTTTATTCTATTCTAAATTCTAATCATGATTTTGCTTCCAACAGCTATACTGAATTATATATCTAGCACTACCAATCATACATCTAAAGGACTACTGCACTACTAGTAGAGTACAAAAGTATTCCAGTAAGCATATGAACAACTTCCTGCCAATTCTATGGCTAAGATATTAGAAACCTTTTGGAATATCTCCCAACTATAAAAATGTTGGTTCTATGTGCTACTGATTTCCCTAAGAATACAAAGCTTTGCTATTAAGAATTAAGGAAAACCAAACTATATCATCACTAAATGACCAGATACACCCAAAGCAAGGAGTAAGAGACTGAGAAGGATAAGAATTGTAGCTCTACAATATTGATATTCTATTTCCATGGTTTGAAAATCTATAAAGTAGTGTAAAAAGGAGGAATCTTCTCTTTATCTCTACTTAGATACTTGCCATGTTTATCCTCTATATAAGGTATGATAGCCTCTTCTACACTATGTCCAGTAAGATTAGGACGTACCTAGGGCCTAAAGTATATGGCATGTTCAATACTAACTTTTTTTTCTTGAGCTAAGGTATTAACATATTAATATAATATAAATAAAATAATTGATATAAACTATAACTTTTGAAACTGGACTTTACGTTGGCGAAATAAAAATATACCTAAAGTTGGCATTCTCATGGAGCTCCTTCTTTGTTGCATCATAAAATAAAGTATGCAAAGTTAGATACTAAATGCTACATATTTATATATTTCATAAAAAAAAGTAAGAAAAAATTATCACATAAGTTTGTGTTACTTCTAACATGTTAGAAGGCGATGAGCGAGCAAAACACTGCATTTTCCTAAACATTTCCTCTTGGCGTGCCACAATAGTATTCAATTGAGAGTTTAATGCTTCTATTTGAGATTGCTGATCTTGTATTTGAGACTGCTGGTCTTGTATCTGAGTCTGCTAGGTTTCTACCATAGTTTCAACAACATTTAATCGATTCTGTAAATTATTTTGGGCACTAGCAGCTTCCTGTTTTGCTTTTCTGAGGGAGTCCTCTAACTCTGCCGTTTTCCTTTGTGTAGCTCTTGTAGTATTAGGTTTTGGACCATAACCAAGTCCTCTTATGTACCCCAACTTTGTACCAAGTACGGTATTCACAATTTCATTAGTAGTCATGGAAGCCTCTCCCGAACTATATAGATCTTTCAAATCTTTCATGTTGTTCTGCATAAAAATATAAATACTATTTAAAGGAGAAGACACAACTTTAGAAGAACATTAATCGAACAAACGCGTTAGATAACCATCCTTACATAGTAAGTCTCAGCCTCTAAATATGACCATCCTTTCTTACTCTTGTAATGAGTATGCTTGTAGAACTCGATTCTGTCAGGCTCTACTTTTTCAGGTTCAATTTCACCCTGTGAAATAAGAAAAACAATTGAAATAGTACTGAAGTTTTATTAGTAAAAAAAATAAAAATAGTATAACTTACAAGTTCAGCACGAGCCGCTACAAATGCTTTTGATCCCATGAAATGATTAGATTTAAGCTTAGTTCGATTGACCTTGTTTATGTCGCATCGTTTCTACAAAAATGATAAATCTATTTTCACTACTGTAGTTATATCTCAAATTAAATCACACCTATTTTGTGGTCACGTAAAAATTCTATTATCTACATAAAGTAAATTATTTTTGCAATATTATCTTTATCGCTAGAAAGCTATATAAAATATTAGTTATTAAATTTAAAATTTTAAAATAAAATTAAAAAATTAAATATCACTTATTTGATTTCAATATATTTGACATGTTTTTCTTTTTAATCTGCTTTAAAAGGATTGATATTTTCTTTTTATAGCAACTTTTTAATATAAATTTTTACATAATATATTTAAGGTCACAAAATTAAAATATTTTAATATAATTGACATATTTTTAATTTTAAATAACTAAATTCAAAAATCAAATTAATAAATATCATTTTAAGGAGAATATTTATTAACTCACTATACACCAATAAAATAGAAATGGAGTAATACTACCGTATTACCTAACAATCAGATATCTGAATGAACACAACAAGGAAATTGAAATTTCAAAAGCCTGTAGTTGGGGCCCACACGCTAGAAGTATATTAATTCTATTGTTTTTGTACAATTGACATTATGCTCAAACTTTGTAATATTTACCAAATACACATGTGAGAACGTATGTAAGAAATACACATATGAGGGGTACAAATAAAACATGACAAAAGTGATGTTTAGTTCTTCATGATGGTGTAAAAAAAGGGTAATGTTGTACAAGACACAATAATTTTCACCATTGCCTACGTGGAGATTATGCTGCCTCTTCTCCTTTGTTCCTGTCAAAATCAAAATCATCACTATAACCATTGTTGGATACTCAGCTTTTGCTCTTTGTCTTCTAGCATTCGTGGCCATCAGACCTTTTTGGTAAGTCTTTCTTTTACTTCAATTTAATTCTCTGCTCATACTTTGTTGGACTTTTCCTCTATGTTTGATTCTAAGCATCAGAATATTGAGTTCTAATTTATGAATTGATTTTTCATAAGTATGAATTAAAATAGGGCAGGACGGGGGCAGGGAGAGGCAAGGGGAGGTGGGGCGTGGCAGGGCGAGGCAAGGCAGAGAAGGGTAGGATTGGGCGAGTTAGGGCGAGGTAGAGGGGAAGGATGGAGTGAGTCAGCGCAAAACTCAATCTGAGATATTAGAAAGAACGAAATCACTATAGTTCTGTGATCTAACGGGAGTTGCTCTACATTGCTCAGGGATGATCATAGAACTGTAATCACCAAAAACAAATATAAGACAACCAATGTAACCGGCAAAAAACATCATTTCAACTACCCATATAATTTGTTGCAGAATGGACAACGATGTCACCTCTAAGAATAAAATCTCGATTTCTGGAAACTAGATGAAAGTATTCTTTGGGAACTTGAACAGAAAGAAAATTTCCAAGAACAATGGTTATTGCAAATTTATATGGCTCCCTACCTCTCTGTAAGTGTTGAAATGTATAGACTAATGTTGAATTCTCACCATAGTATTATAACTTTATTTCTTTACTTTCTACTCCTTGAATGCTAACAACAATACTAATAACAATCTCATTTAGTGCAATATGTGTGCCCTCTACAGTCACACCTACAATATATTCTTGCATGATGAAAAGCTTCTATACAGTAGTGAAATAACCATCATCTTTTCCATAGTCAAAATAACTAATTCTTTATAATGTGGTCACTATACCAATTGATTGGTAGTAATATTCTGGATCTCCCACTTCACTCCTCAGACTTTTCTCATTTGAAGATCTATTTTTATAGTTATTTTATTTGACAGAATCTTGCATGTGCTTCTTCTATAATATTTATTTGATAAGTGTTATGTTTATGCAGTTGATCATGGATAGAGGCTGGATTCATGAACCTAAGTTCTCTAAAGATATGTTGAGGGTGTCCAATCTTTTATGAAACTTATTCGGTCTAACTTTGATCGAAATTCTAAAGTTCGATCTCCATGTCAAGATTGTTTAAATGTGTTTTTTCAAACACAAGAAATAGTGTATGACCACCTATTGATCAAGGGAATAATGAGAAGTTAAATGAAATGGATATACCATGGAGAACAATCACAAATGAGATATGACAATGAAGTTATTTACAATGAAGATTAAAATGAAGAGCATGACAATGATGATGAAATTCAGACTATGTTAGAAGAGGTTAGTGGAAGATCGTTTGCCAATTTTTCGGATGAGACAAAAATTGATAATAATGTGTGCGGTAATATGAGTGAGAAGGAAGCTAAATTTTTTGACAAATTGTTAGAAGAAGCTGAACGTGAATTATATCCAGGATGTAAGAAATTCTCAAAGCTTTTATTTCTTGTGAAATTGCTACATTTGAAAGTGTACAATCAATGGAGTAATAAATCATTTGGTATGTTGCTAGAGTTATTAAAAGATGCATTTCCTACTGGTGAGACACTTCCTAAGTCATATTATGATGCTAAAAACATGTTGCAAGGTTTGGGATTAGGATACATTTCGATTCATGCTTGCAAAAATGATTGTATGTTGTACTGGGCTAAACACAAAGATAGACAAGAGTGTCCACATTGTGCTACTTCGAGGTGGAAAATTGATAATGGAAAGGACAAAAAGATTCCTCATAAAGTGTTGCGATATTTTCCGTTAAAGCCGAGACTTCAGAGGTTATTTATGTCTAGTAAAACAAGTGTGGACATGAGGTGGCATAAAGAAAAACATCTTGATGAGGCAAACGTGTTAAGGCATCCAGCATATTCTGAAGCATGGAAAGAGTTTGATAAGAATCATCAGTGGTTTGCATAAGAACCTCGTAATATTAGACTTGGTCTTACAACTGATGGTTTTAACCCATTTAGTAACATGAGCACATCGTATAGTATGTGGCCTGTCATTCTCGCTCCTTATAATCTTTCTCCTTGGAAATGTTTGAAGGACCCATTTATGATAATGTCATTGCTTATTCCTGGTCCTCAAGCACCAGGAAAGGATATTGATGTTTATTTGCGTCCTTTGATTGATGAGTTGAAAGAGTTATGGAATGATGGTGTAGAGACATTTGATGCATCAACTGGGAAGTGCTTCAAGATGCATGCCGCTATTTTATGGACCATAAATGACTGTCCAGTTTATGGTAAGTTCTTAAATTACTTACTTTTTTCCTAGTTGTTAAATAATTTACATTATTTATGTATTAGACTATTAATATAATTTTGTAAGAGCTCCCAAGAGTTTACCTTAGGGGTCATTGAAGTGGGTCACCATGAGGTCTTAGTTAAAAACACTAGGTGATGTCTTCCCATTTGTTCTAGCCTTGATGGAAAACATCCAATTCCACTTGTGCTTGCTCAATCTTCATTGTGACACCAAGGAATTGCAATTTTGTTTACTTTCCAGCTCTCTTGTACAATATCCATAAAGAATATATATTTGTCCTGGACATTTAAAAATTTCAAAGAAACTTCACTTTTCCAATTTTTACTTTGTATTATTAACACTTAACACTATTGGAGAATGATCTGAGATATGTGACACATCATAGTTAAAATTGATATGACTCCATTGCATCATCCATTCAAAGTTCCCAAAGAGATTATTTAGTCTATAACAAATTATGTTAGCACCATGCTGTTTGTTAGACCAGAAATAATATATACCTTTCCAGGGAGTTCACTGAGCATAAGCTACACTTTGTTTGTGGGAATAATATACATCTTTCCATGGAAGTTCACTAAGTATAAGCTCCATTTAGGGTGTTGCTCATAGTGAAGCACCTCCTGTCTACTGTTTCATTGAGATGATACCTCTTTTGGGAACCTCTTGTCTAACACTCAATGGAGGGGATTGCTCCACATTGAGCACCTCTTGCCTAATATCAGACTGAGGTCTCTACTTCTGTAGATGTTACTTCAAAGTGATTGCTTTTCAAGACACAATTTTGATATTTAATACATCTGATATCGTAGAGAATCTTGTTATTTTGCATGTTCTATGTAATAGTATAAGTTATAAACTACTACTGACCATATATGATTTTTTCCCTATGAATTAGGTAATTTATCTGGCTGGAGCACAAAGGGATACATGGCATGTCCTACTTGCAATAAAGATGCATCTTCACAAAAGGTAAGAAGTAAATTTTTTTACATGGGTCACCGTCGGCATCTTGAACCTAGTCACTCATGGAGAAGAAGCAAGAAATTTGATGGTAAGAAAGAAAATAGATCAAAACCAAAAGAGCTCTCAGGAGATGATGTCTTACATCAATTGGATTTATTAAGTACTTATAGAGTAGGAAAACACTCAAATAATAAGAAAAAGAAACGTCGTCCTGAAGAGTTGAATTGGGTTAGGAGAAGTATTTTATTTGAGTTACCATACTGAAAGAGCTTGAAGTTGCGGCATAATTTAGATGTCATGCACACAGAAAAAAATATTTGTGAGAGTATTTTGGGGACATTATTAAATATTGATGGGAAAACTAAGGACACACATAAAGCAAGACAATATCTAAAGGACATGAATATAAGAAAAGAACTATGGTTGCAACATGATGGTTCCACTTATACAATGCCAGCTGCTTGTTATGTTATGTCAATTAAAGAGAAAAAGGAGTTTTGGAAATTTTTAAAATCTGTTAAATTTCTTGATGGTTATGCTTCAAATATCTCAGGGTGTGTAAGTGTTGATGATGGTAAGATAACTAGACTCAAAAGCCATGACTATCATGTTTTGTTATAATGAGTGTTGCCTATTGCTCTTCGTGGATTTCTAAATAAAGATGTCTCTTTAGCATTAATTGAGTTAGGTCATTTCTTCCAACGATTATGTTGTAAGACATTGAGAAAAGATGACTTAGAACAAATTGAAAGGGATATACTTATTATATTATGTAAGCTTGAGATGATCTTTCCGCCAACTTTTTTTGATGTTATGGTACATTTGGCTGTGCATTTACCTCAAGAGGCTATGTATGGGGGACTAGTACAATATCGTTGGAAGTACAAAATTGAGAGGTTCTTGTGCAAGCTTAAGCGTTACGTACGAAACAAGGCACGTCCAGAAGGTTCTATTGCAGAAGGCTATGGAATATATGATGTCATACCAAAGAAAGATTTTGATATGGTTCGATGGTATGTGTTTAATAATTGCGAAGAGGCAGAACCTTTTCTTCAGTAAGTACTTTCTCTATTTATCTGAGTTGATATTTTTATATTTTAAATTATTTTAAATTAATTTATTTATTACATGTAGAGAGCATAGAGAAGAGTTATTGAAACAAGCTATTGTGAATATCGATGATAAACACCGAGAGCAATTTCCTTTATGGTTCAAATGAAAAGTAAGTGATTTTAAGATAAATATTCATGTTATTCTGTTTAAATTATTACTTATTTCTTTATTAATTGACCACAATTTTTATTGTAGATTATGCTATTATATAATAAGGAAAAGTCAATGCCTATCCAGAAATTATATCCTCTGGCAATGGGACCTGATGTACGTGGAAGAACACATACTGGTTGTATTGTAAATGGTGTCAGGTATTATGTTCAACGATGCGATGAATTACGTAAAATTCAAAACTATGGTATAGTAGTTGTAGGCTACCATGAAAATGAGGTGATTGACTTTTATGGTATTATAGTTGACATCCTTGAGTTAGAGTATGTTGGGGAAAATCAAGTTCTCCTATTTAAATGCAAGTGGTTTGATCTTCGCAAGAAAACAGGGATGCGAAAAGATAGTAATTTTACGAGTATTTGTGTTAAAATGTTTTGGTATGAACAAGACTCTTTTGTACTAGCTACTCAAGAAAACAAGTTTTCTATATAGATGACCCAAAATTGGGGGAAAATTGGCGAATTGTGCTCAAATTTCAAGATAGACACTTACATGATGTGCCAGAGAAGGAACATTCAAAGGAAGAAAGTGATGAGTTGCATATTGCAAATGATGAAGTGTATCAAGACATTCACTTGAAAATAATTCAATTGTCAATAATTCGGTGGAAATACTGTGTCAACTACATAGAGATGATATTGATTCGGTTACCTTGGATGCAAATGTAATTGAATTGGAGGCTCAAACACAACATGCAGTTGAAATTGATTACAGTGACGATGACTGTAACCAAGAGGATGACACTATAAGAGAGTACATCGGTAATCATGAGGAGAATGAAGGTAATAATAGTACCAATGATGATGAAGTTGATAGCACATTTGATGGTGGCGACATTGGCTTGTGATGTAACCTCATAAGAGTAAGGCCAATTACTTATTAATAGAGCTTCTAAATTATGTATTTCTTCTTTGACTACTATCAAAGTAACGGCCTTATCACTACAAAAAAAATCATTTTATTGAAAATTATTTATCGTACTTAAAGGTCATAGGCGATTAAAGTCGAGTAGCTTACCAATAACTTAAATTTCATTATTTTATCTTTTTCTATGTTTTTTTGCCATTCCCTACTATTCTTTTATGTATTTAAAAGAAAAATTATTTTTCCCCGAAATTAGTTTTTTACTTTAGAGATAGCCCTCCTTTCTACCTTTCTAACAGCTTCAGGTTGTTCTCTTTCTGTGTAGGGGTCCATATCTTTGGACTGATTGCAAACAAAGCACACGAAATTGCAGGTTTGCCATACTTTTTGTTGCTACTTATCTCTAATTTAGTGAATTTGTTAACTATTCTAATGTTATTACCTTGTTTAAATTCATTTTATTGTGTTTAGATTTTAACTTGGGGCTTTTTAATAAATGAACATGACATTTTTCTGCATGCATTGCCTCGTGGTTGTAAGCTTTTTTTGATGAATCCAAAAACTTGATGTCGCTACAGCCACTCTTTAATGCTTTTAAGGCCACCAAAATAAGCAAAATAGTGCTTAAGCATTATAATATTTTCAGTCTTACCAGAAGTACATGTCCACCACCCAAGATAGAATTAATGTTATCCTTATCAAACATTGTCTGGTTAGCAAAATCAACAATAGAAACTAAAGCTAACATAACCAATTCAACATGTATTTTTTTAGGTAACTAAATTTTTCAATAATCACCCAAAACAGAATTACAAATCAAGCTAGCTACCACAACCAGCTTGGTCTAATTTATAGCACCATCCTAACCAACTGCTATCTACCAGACTTCTTATCAATCTCTACAAAAAACTAAGACTTTACAAGCCATGATTGTACTACATCCTTTGCCCCCAATGGTGCTCTAATATTACAAGCAATTCTCTTCACAATTTTTTTAAAGTAGTTGCTACTGGATCAGAGTTAACTTTCTAGTTGTACCGACGTCACATTTTCATCTTGAGTCCATTAAGATTCCTCCAATACCAACTACAATCAAGAGGTGGTGTATGTTCCCAAATTCTCCCCTGCTTTATATACAATTCATGCACCCATTCACCCATAATGTGTTTTTTCCCAGATAATTATCGTAATAATTTTCCAGCAGATGCCTCATTCTATTTCCTACTTCCTTTAATGTTAAGCCCTCCATATTTCTTGAGAGTAAATAACCCTTCCTAGGGCACTATGGACTAATCCCAAGTAATTTCATTTTGTTGTGTGGTCGAATGACACGTAAGCAAGCATCAGAATTAAAGGTGTGAGTAAGCCCTAGAAGATTGAGAAAACTTCCTCTGAACCAACTCCTCTAAGATATTTATAGTAGCAACCATCTTCTGTTGAGCCACATCCTTTGATCCTTCTACTTGCGATTTTGCTTCATTCCCTTCTTTGTAGATTCTATCCTTTAAAGGAAGTCATATAGATGCTTAAGGTGATGATTTTGGCATTTCAACACAAATACTGAGTAGTTATCTTATCACAACTTGTGTTTCTATAACCTGCATGATCAGTACATGATTTTAAAAATGAAATATATACTGAATGCTTTGAATTTTCATGAGAACTACCTTACAATCATATAACCATCATACCATAACATACATACATGCTTCATAGCTAATTCAAGTGTATAGGGTTAAGGATGAGGAAACTATGTCATCAACATCACAACAACACAATAGATATATCATCATTACTATCTAAGTAATTCATCTTTCATACATGAGTTCCATGAAGAACCAACATTCATACCTTCTTGCCCTTCATGGGACTTAAATACTTCAATCACCCAACAATGCATAACCATCACATAATATAAGGTAATTCATGAAGTAATAACATAACTAACATCACTATAATTGATATAATCATCATCTTCAACCAATCTACCACATCAAATCCATGATTTATGAAATGGGGGAAGAATATGGGTCTATGGGGATTTCAAGTGAACAACAACAATTAGTCATCATTATACACATAATCAACCCTAACTAATCATAATTAGTCACAACTGATTCATAAAATTCGTTTTAGAAAGAGACCCATGTGTAGGAGTAAAACCCTAGCTTTTTGGGGCTTAATTTGAGAGGACCTCTTGGGGAAAGGATTCCCAAGAGTGAAAAGGAACCATACCTTGTTAATCTTCAAAGTATTATGGAGAAAATATCAGTTCTTGATCCCTACTTGAAGCTTTGACCTTCTTCAATGGAGTCTTGAGTTGACAGAGAGAGTTGAGAGAGTTTATGATTTGATTTAGTGTGTTGAGTTAGAATGACTTAGGTTAATGGGGTTGGGGTCTTATAGTTAGGTAATTAAATCACTAACCAACCCCCTTAACCCCTAGTTAGATAACTAACTCGAAAGTCAACTCCCAACTAATAACTAAAAAGCTGAAAACTGGCAGCATCTACGTTGGCCATCCACGGACCGTCAATTGATTAATGGTCCGTGGTTTGGTCTCGTCTTTTGGGTCTGGGAGTGTAAATGTTGCAGGTCTCTAAAAAAACTAAGTATGGACTGACGTTCATGATTGATGGGGCATCAATGGCCATCCGTAGGTCACCTCCAAAAAGCTGTTTTCTTGCAACTGTTTGGGGGACTCCTTTGGGGGTCTAGTTTTCAAACGATTCCATGGTTTAGTTTAGGGTATTTTTAGCTTAAAAGGGTCATTAAATAACTAACTAAACAACCTCATAAGCCCTTAATCAATCAATCAACTAAACTCCAAAACACAAACCTAAAACTAGAGGGCTGGAAAGTTGGCAGCACCTACGCTTGCCCATCCAAGGACCGTGGATGGGTTCACGTGGCGTGGACTGCCTTCGTGGTTCTTGACTGAGGCTTCCATGTTGTAGGGAACCAAGTCTTGATGCAGGTCTGATCCACGAACCCAATCCATGGGGCGGGGATCAATTGACGGCTCGTCAATGGCCTTCGTAGGCCAAGTTGTTTTTGACAGCTTTTGGCCAAACACTTGGGTCCTCCTCAAGGACCCCTTGGGTGGTCCTTGGGGGTCGTACCCAGACGTTTTGACTTTAAAAACATTATTTTACCTATTTAAAACCTTTTTACAAGATTAGACTATCATACGACACTCCCAAGCCTTCCCAAGGCCTAAGCACACCTACTAGTTCAATTTCTCTAGTTTCCGGACGTCATGGTCGTTTCTTGACGTTTAGACTCTAATTCTTCCAAACTAAGTTAATTACATTAGTTTAGGTCTAGAAACATCATTTTAACTATTTTTAAGTCATTAATCATAAAGTAAGGCTCTAGCTTAGGTCATTGGATTTCCGGGGTGTTTCATGTTATCATTTATAAAAAGGGCATTTATTTCATGATATCTTCTAATTATCATATTAACATGTTTTCGACTTTTGTTTATTAGAAATGTTGTAGTTAAATGTTATTACTCATTGAGCTAGTGATTTACTCCCTACTTTTTTTTGTTACACAGATCACAGGTGACGTCGACAAGATTTTAGCTATAGTGTATGAGTTGACAAATCTATAGTTCACGGGGATTTCTTTGTGTGGACAAGAAGTTATTTATTTACTACCGCCCTTTTCTTTTGAACCCTTAGAGTCGCTTTGTTAATCATTTCACTAGTGTCATGCGTTATTTTTCATTATTGGAAACTTGAAATAGTATTAGACTTCTTTTCGTATTTGGAGATGGATTTAGTATTATTATATTGTTGATGCATGTTATGGCTTTTTTTAGCGATATTGATTGGATATGTTATTGATTTTTGAGACAGGATTTTTTTTTGCTATAGGCCCAAAAATAGGGGAAACTTTGTTCAATTTTTTGTAAATTTTCATTAAGGCTTGCCGTTAGCATCCCACCATTTAACATTGGTCATGATCCTAAATTGAATTGTAACACAAGTGATGCAACTAATGAATGCATATCATCCATGGACACAAGAAGATCATTTGTGTGTAGTAATTTTAAGGAAACCATTAAAATATTTTATAATTGGATTAGATATTATGACAATGTGATTGTGCGGTTTAATAAATATTAGAATGGTTGGAGTGAATATTGTGTTTGAATTTAGTTTGTAAGACTAAAGATAATGCTTTGGGTTGATACACTTAATAAAATATGGTGAAATTTTATTTTTAATAGGTATTTTTTATTTTTTTATGACGTATACATGTTAATTATAATAGTTGCTAAATGGCACAAATTGATTGTGGCTATACTAATTGTGGGAGTTCTACAAACTATCGTAACAATAAGTTGTGGGTATTACTATTCACTGACCTTTTTAGTGCATTATAAAAATTAATGGTTTTCGTTTTTATTTTATTGTAATACAACTTAAAAATATGCATATGATTTTTATTAGCTGCAATTGTTCAAACGGATCTTGATATACACCTTTTCATTGAGTTCTTTTGCTGGACGTGTAAATGACAAACTATTTGAAAACTTGTTGAGACACTTGATAGTTTTGAAAGATTTATTTGTATTTTCTTAAAATTCAAATTATCTTAATGGTGTTTTAACATTTGATTTTTTTTGTTATGAGATATAGTCTATATCGCTTGTTGCACTGCAATATGGTCTAGTATTTTAGAAAAAATATTATGCTTATGTGGTGCTTAGTATATAATCTTTCTCTAAAATATTTTTGTGTTGGTTAAAAGGTTGTTTAAAATTAATGATGTTATAATTTAATAACTGTGAATCTTTTCTCGTAGTCCATAATTGCACTATTCCACTTGGAAATTTAGGTTGTAGCAATTTGAACATATATTTTTTTGTGACAATTTTCTTTGTAACTAAATTGTAGGTTAAATAGGGACAATAATAAGATTGTCACTAATTTTTTGAACTATTAGTGACAAAAATGATGGTCACAATTGAATATAAAATTTTGTGGCTTAAGTTTACTATGATTAACTACAAATTCTAGTTTGCCACCTATTGTCAATATATTTTTTTGACAAAGTTTTTCATATCTAAAATCTAACTAATTTTAGGACAAAAAATGATTTGTCACTAATGAATCAATATATATTTTCGTGACGAAAAAAAATTGTATCGAAAATTTATCTAGTTTTAGGACAAAAAATGATTTGTCACTAATATATCAATGTACTTTTTGCGACAAAAATTTTTTGTATACAAAATTTAACTAATTTTAGGACAAAAATGGTTTGTCTTTGATGTGTCAATATATTTTTTGTGACAAAAAAATTTCGTATTCAAAATTTCCCTAAATTAGGGACAAAAAATGATATGTCACTAATTGAGAATATCATTAATGACAAAATAATGTGTCACCGGTGACTTCAAATTTGTGGCTAATAGTACTCAACAAATGGCGCCAATTTACTTTTTGGTGGGAAACTCAATTGGACAAAACTTTGCCACGAATTTTTGTGTTCCGTCACTAATAATATAAGCCTCATATATTTAACCACAAAATTTAATTTTTGTCACTAAAAGTGAACAATTAGTGACAAATTTCATGTCGTAGCTAAAAATTTCGTAGCTATATATCACATTTGTTGTAGTGTTGAGACTCAACATGAATGCTCACGAGGTTCAATCTTCATAAGCAATGTTCAATTGTGCACTAAAAGTTTGAAACCGTGACTAGCCATCATCAAATAAAAGTAATGCTCACAATGCTTGCTTCAAATGCAAATTCAATTTGTACAAAAGTATTCGAATTCCCTCACATCAAGAATGATTCCCTTCCCACACAAAGCTCATAAAAAATTTAAGACTTAAGGAATCAAAATCAACCCTCACACTCTCAAAGATAAACACATGCATGATTCTACCCATATGCTTGCCCGTATTTTTCAATCAACATGTCATTCGTCTCAATCAAGATCACCAAGGTCTTTCAAGGCTTGTAATGGGGTTGAGGGTAAATATATGATAATTTTGGCTTAGTGACTTCTACCTTCATGAAGCATGACTTGAATTTCACTTCTTCACCTTTTCCTCCACTCTTTCGGTTTTCAAAATCCACCCTAAGTACTTTCAAGCACAAAGATTCTTGTATGGCTTATTGGGCACCCCTTTTCTTTCCATCATGTTTTTTTTTTTTTGCTTTTCTTTCTCTTTTTCTATTCTTTTATTTTTATTTTTATATGGAGGGATTCCATCTTCTTTCAGCACTATTTTTCAAGGGTGAACTTTCACAAAGCTCATTTTCTCTTCTCAATTTTTCACCGCACCCTCAACTTAGGCTTTTAGCCTAAGTTGTCTATTCAAACGAACCAAGGCTTCATGAAGGTTTTAGGTGGGGAGGAAAGAGGCTACATGGGTTCACGTTTCATTCAAAGAAAATGATAGGCTTAACTAATGCCAAGCTAGGTTCACACTCTCTGAAACGACCCCAAAAATGCCCGAAAATGTACTTCGGAAACACCTAAAATTGTAATTTCCATATATCTCAAAATCCGTGCATCATTTTGGAAATTCGACTTCATATTCTTATTCAGGGGGTCAAATTGAGTGGGAAATGGGTCTAACCCGAATTTTAGAGCAACCGTATCAAAATTTGAAAATCGCAAAAAATGCGATTTTGAGGGTCAACTTTAAAGGGGCATATCTCTTAGCACACAAGGAACTGGAAGGAGCTAAAACTATCAAAATTAAAGATCTGTGAGTTAGCTTTCCAACGCAATTTGTTTCACCTCATTCGGAGTTCGGACGAAGAAGTTATGCCCATTTTCGTAAAATCTGTCCGGCAGAAAATGCAATTTCCAGTAACCGAAAACACTGTTCACCCGCCTCATTTTTTTTTCTAAGTGTTGGGACGTTTTTTTATTAAAAGGGGATATATCCATACTTAGTCATTTAACTTCAAAACACTCAAAAGTACTCTCTAAACCCTCTTCAAAAATTTCACCAAGATCATCCACCAAATTCAAGAATCCCAAGCTTTAATTCCGGATTCAAGATTCAATCTCAAGCAATTCTCCATTCCAATCTTCATCAAGAATTCTCCAAAGTTGAGGTATGTGGGTTTGATTGCGGAAACCTTCCTTTCCACAAGTTCAACCATTTATCCTCTATTCCTACTTCAAGTTTATGGGTCCTTATGTTTATTTATGAACTCTTGAGTATGGAATCACTACTACACACCCTATTAAGGTCTATCTTGCATATTATCATGAAATGGTATTATTATGTGATGTTTATGGTTTTCATGCCTCCATGATCAAATTATGAAGGTTGTTATATATGTATATATATATGTACGTTGTTGGTGGGCTGTTTTATATGGATTTTGAAATTGGTGGGACTTAGCACTTTTGAAACACATGATTTTATTTACATGAACAAGTAGCCCACCATATGTTTGATAAAATGTCATTTATAGGATTCTTATGAAATGGAAGGTTCAATGTACGTCCTATGAGT
Source organism: Solanum commersonii (assembly GCA_029007595.1). Lineage (NCBI taxonomy): Eukaryota > Viridiplantae > Streptophyta > Magnoliopsida > Solanales > Solanaceae > Solanum > Solanum commersonii. Next base: position 1,219,748 of record JAJTWQ010000110.1, read on the forward strand.
CGGATGATTATATAAATATTGAAATGATGATGAAATGAATACATGTATATGATTTTCTCTATATAGTGTGTGAGTCGACCAAGCCTAGCTCGGGGGGTCGTAGGCCCGGGTAACCGTATCGAGGGGTTGGTACCTTGGTTGCCTAGTACGAGGGGTAGTAGGCCCGTATAACCATATCTAGGGGTTGGTACCTTGGTTGCCTAGTACGGAGGGTAGTAGGCCCGTATAACCATATCGAGGGGTTTGTACCTTGGTCCCTAGCTCGGGGGGTGGTAGGCCCGGGTAACCACATTGAGGGGTTTGTACCTCTTTCGCCTCTCCAAGGGGGTGGTAGGCCTTGGAAATACTATATTGATGGTCACTCACTACACATATACTATGCCTTACTAAATATGATTTTTTTTTATATAAGCATCATTATACATATCATTTCATTAATATGCTATCTATCTGGTACGAGTATGCATTTTGCCTATGATGTCCATCCATTGTTGCATTGCATTGCATCCCATATACTTAGTACATTCAAATGTACTAATGCATACTCTATGCCTATATGATGTCACCATGTAGGGACCGAAGCACCGTCTGACCATCCTCCTCCGCGTGGCTAATTCGATTTTCTATCGAGCTTATTGGTGAGTCCTCCATTCCGGGGACGTTGCTTATGATCTCTTGCTATGTATAAGACTTTTCCTTTTAATTATGTATTGACTATGAGGGTGAGCCCGGTAGTTTGTCTCGGCCCTCGCTAAGTATCCATGTTTAGAGGTGGTGTTGGACAAGTTGTGTATTTTACTTGAGCTTGACTCATCTATGGTATTTATGTATTATTCTCCTTTTTTTTCTTTTCTTGTTCCCTTAGTCCCGATTTTCCCTTGATTATGTTTATCGCTTATGGTCATTTTAATTGCTTCCGCGACCAAGGATGTGTAATGATATGCTATGAGGCTTGTTTGGGGTTCCCTCAGGTTCCCCATTCGCCGGTCACGTCTAAGCCCTAGGCTTGGGTCGTGACACTCTCACAAGGTGGTCACAAAGAAGTATAATAGCAATTTGGTTCACTCTCAAAAATTTGTGCCTAAGATCATTTCTTTCATTTTTTCAACGTTGGTTAATTGGACCAACAGGGCAAGTTTCAGGTATCACCAAGCACATATTTCAAGAAAATCTCACCACACAAGGCATTCAACACATTCATCGATCATGACTCTACAAATTGAGCTCGCGTGCAACGATCATCACAAGACTCATTTCGACAATCGACTAGTCACATCGAGATGCCAAGAGTCCACACATTGCTTATGCAACTCAAATTTGCCTCATTGGATTTGCACAACTATATCGTTCAATCAAGAGCACTACTTAAGTCATTGGTATTGATCGCAACCGATACTTAAATATGCAAGAGAACAACCACAACATTCACAAATTCAGAAATCACGAGGTGAATTAATTTGAATAAAAAACCAACATTCACAAATTCTTCCATAATAAACAAGAGGTTTCAGAAAAAAGCCAAAAGTAGTAAAACACGCATCCAAAACAAGATAAATACAACCTAAGGGGATAGGTATAAAGATACCCTCACCCCATCAAACAAAACCAAACATTGTCCTCAATGTAAAATAAAGTAAGTGTCTCAAAAATAAAACAAGAAGAGAGTCAAGATCCCCCTGTCAGACTATGCCTGATGTGAGCGCTATGCATTTGGAGCTCTATCAATTGGGGGATTGATGTTAGCATATTCAAGACACAATTTCCAATGCAAGTGTCTACGATCGTACAATAATAAAGTAACCCAACCAAGGGTTGGGGTCGAGTCCCAAGGGAGCGGTTCCTGAAAATTAGTGATTAAGCGCGAAAGTGCTAAAGCTAACCATAGCTATAGACTTTATCGAATGAAGACATGACAAATTAAAGGGTTTGACATGAGCGTCAATTATCAATGGGGGGTTTGTAAACAAGTAAAGAGAAAAATCAACAAAAATAAAAAGAGATATGAATATAGAGACGGTATTCTTGGATGTGATAGGAATACGGGTTAAACTAAACTATTGGGTACATGCTTTTGATAGTATATTCATTGAATATTTGTGACTAGGCTAGACTATAGTGGGGGTAAATTCTCTTTCAACAACTTACCCCGAATCAACCCGATTTCCCTCGAACATCGAGTTGCCGCTTTAAGCACTGCCTCCACCTTATCCCACTCACTCTCTCGAGCTGAGTGTGTGGGAGAAGGACTAGGGTTCACTCTCTTGAGTTGAACCTCATGTCGACCTAATCCCACCGACCATCAATTTAGTAGTCTTAGTTTTACGACCACTCTCTCGAGCAAGCCGAAAACACAAAGGTGAAATCATATTTGCAACTATAATTTCATTAAGTTCCACCACAACTACTAAATGAAATAACATTTACACAACAAATAAACCATCAACAAGCAAGACCCAACAGATAATCTAACCCATATTCACAAAATCACACCCCAAGAATGGGTTTTTTAGCTAGACATGTAAAAGAGATAAAAAGTTATACCAATTTTAGTTTCCATCAATGGTTATGCAAGATTAAGTCTTAAAACAAGTCAAGAGTGAAGAATTCACAAGACCCAAGTCCAAAATCTTAGAGTTGAAACCCTTTGAATCTTCAAGTTCTTCAAAAACCCTCTCCAAACTTAGAAAGAATATTGTCTCTCAAAATTGTATTCTAAACTTAATACAACTAAAACTGACTACTAAGAATAGAGCTGAACTAGTATTTATAGTTTTCAGAAAATGTGCTGCGAAGGAGCCATTCGGCGCAGTTAGTCAGGATCGTCGATACATTCGGTGATCCGTCCTTTGATCTTCTTCATTGTCTTTCAGCTTTTACCTTCAGTATTTTCGTGTCCTAGATCATTGGGCGGTATGGTACTGCTTCGTGAAACTGTTCGGCGACAAGCCGACTGCTCCTTTTCACGGCTGATTTGATCTTTTCCTTCATGGTCAACACATTGGAACAAAAGGCGAGGATAAGACCTTTGGTGACTCGCTGAATGGGTTCGGCGGTTCTCAGGTCTTCCTTTCTTCATTCTTTCAGCTGCCTTTGTTCCTTTTTGCTAAGTAGTCCATGCTTTCCCTCAAACTCCAAATACCTGAAATTTAAGGGTTTTCATCAAATATTGAGACAAAATATGCATTTGAGTACACTAATTCTATCAAAACATAACCCTAAATGAGTCTAATTTGTGGACTCATCAACACCCCCAACTTAAACTTTTGCTTGTCCTCAAGCAATACTCAAGTTCAGCTGTTGAAAAAGGGTGTCTTGAACAGTTCTACACAAGACTTAATCATGAATGCACACAACAAGACTCAATTTACTTATGCAAAGATCAAATGTGCACTCAAAGATTTAAGTTGTGACTCACCAATATCAAAGAATCTCATGCTCACAATACTTGCTTCAAATGCAAGTTCAAGCTCAACCAAAGTGTTAAAATGCCCTCACACAAGGAATGATCCCATATTCAGACACAATGATTTGCAATTTAAAGCTTCAGAATCAAATGCAACGCTTACACTCACAAAGATGAACACGATATATACTTTCACCCATAGGTTTGCCCGCATTTTCCGATCAACATTTGTTTCAGCTCACTCAAGATCAAAAAGGTCATTTCAAGGCTTGTAATGAGGCTGAGTGCAAAGATATGGTCATTTAGGCTTAGTGACTTTTATCCTAATGAGATGTGGTATTCACAACACTTCTTTTCCTCTTCCTTCATCATTTTTGCTGGTGCTCATAAGTCATCCCATTATTCACTTCCCATGGATTTTTTTTTGGAAACCCCATTTTCTTTATATTTTCACACTTTATTCCTCAACTTCTTCATTCTTTTTGTTTTTCTTTCTTTCTTTGCTCTTTTTGTTTTGCATGGAGGGGTTCCATTTTTCTCAAAACCATGGGTAAGAGGGACTTTCTTGCACTTCTTGATTTACCCTTTCTTTTCACCACACCCCGAACTTAGGCTTTTTGCCTTAGTTGGCTATTCAACTAATCACAACTTCATGAGGATTATGGGTAATGGATAAAGAAAAGTTATGTTTGCTTCAAGTTTCTTCCAAATAAAGGTAAGGTTCAAGAGGTGTTAAAAAGAGGTTCACACATGCTTACAAGGTAGGCAACAAAGAGGTATATGTCAAATTGGCTCACACTCTTTAAAGTTGCCTAATATCATATCAAGAGATAGCCTTACTTAGTCGACCAGACCAATGGGGCAAATTCTAGGATCCATCATGCATGTTTCAAAGTAAGCTCATCACACTAGGCATTGACACAACAGTCAAACAAGACTCCATACTTTTGCTAGTGTGCAATGATCATCACAAGAGACTCAATTCGATACTAGGCTAGTCATAACGAGATTGAAAGAGTTCACATATTGTCTATGCAACTTCATTTGGCCTCATCATAGCCGCGCATTCATGTTAATTCGATTTAGAGCACTATTCAAGTCATCGGTATTGATCGGAACCGAGACTTAAATTTTACAAAAGAACAACCACATTCAATCACACAAGGGGTGGCAAATTTTTTCCGAAAGGGTTAAAATCATTTGCAATTTAAAATGTAGAGCCACAAGCTCAAACATCCACAAAAAAACAGTGTAATAACACAGTAATAGCTCACAACCCAAAATATATAATCAAAATAAATATGCACAAATGTGGGCCTCACCCTACCACAAACAAAAATCATTTGTCCTCAAATGCGAATGAAAGTATCCAAAAGTAATAGTAAGTAAGACAGAGATGGAGGTAAAATAAGGTCTTGTCTACACAGTCGCTCCATTTTTCGGAGCCTTAGTGCCCAGTGTAGTGCTCTGAATATGGGCATCAGTGCTCGGAGTAATTGCAGAAGTAATAGCAGAGCCAGATCCACCAGGAGCTACTGTGGACGTGTCAATCGGCGATGTCTGGGTCACCGACTGCACAACCGTCTCTACAAGATCTAGAAAATCTTTGAATATGCTCTCATCTCTACTCTTTCTCATCTCCTCCTTAGGTACTACTATCAGCTCCTCGTCGGTCTCTGCATCCGACTCCTCATTTGCTGTGCCATCCCTCTACACATCTTCGGTGGTAGCTGGAGGAATCCTCGAAGTCTCCAAAACATCCTCGTCGTCTGCACCTGGCATCAATGAAGTGAAGTCGATAGACTTCAAATAGTTTACGTCCTTCCTCGAATCTTCTACTTCAGCTTTCAAAGCCGGAACCTCGGATGTCTCCTTTGTCTGCTCTCACAAGCAGTGACTCTAGTAGCCAGATCATCAACAGAGGCCCTAAAGGGGGTCAGTGCAACCAAGATAGCACTGTCAATCATTCCTGGGATGGATCTCTTCAATCGAGTCTCCCTCACATTAGCTGAATAGGCTAGATTCCCCATTTTCAGGATCATTGCCTGAGTAATCTTGGCGGGATGGGAGGATGATGAAACACCTAGGACCTGTGAAGAAGAGAAAGGGGTAAGTGTACCTGAAGGCTTAGAGGCCGGAGTCAGCGAAGATACCTCTGCTTGTAACGTGTCAACATCAACCTATGAGGAAGTATTTGCCGGAGCTGGTCTCCTTCTGTTAACCTCCTCTCGTGTGTACTTGGCCTCAATACGCCAGATGTCAGTGGAGAAAGACGGGTTGATCTCAATATCCCACGTAGTGTCCCGAGGTACTCCAGCACGCTGGCACAACTTGATGATCAATACTGGAAATGGCAGAGAAGTCAACTTCTGTTTGGCTCTCATGGCCATCTCCTGTGAAAGCAGCAGTCCCAGGTCAATGCGTCTCCTAGACATGATAGAACTAAGGCAAGCTACTTTAGAATGGCGCCGACTCATTTTGGGATGGCATTATGGTGCTGTTGATGAAGCCAAACCAGAACCTGGCAGCAATGTTTAAGTCCCTCTTCTCAATAGGGGCTCCTACCTTGATCCACCTCGGGGTGGTGTCAGAAATCAAAGGAGCCAACCAACCCTTCAAATCATCTAGGGACTGAACAATAGGCAACCCATCGTAAGGAAGTACAGAGTGTAGTGGTTTACTCAATACAGTGTTAATATACTCACTATGGCACTCAACTTCCTTGCCTCTGACCATTACCGACTTTACCGGTCTAAACTGGCTTGCCTTCTTTTTGTTCTTGGGCACCAACTCCCCATAAGCTGTGTAAAATTCCCTAACCCAAGAAGGAATGTAAGGGCCTCGAGGCCTTGTGAGCTGCTCAAACTCATGGTAACAGAGGGTGTCAATCACATCGGTATACTTGCCTTCCAGGCCCTCCATAGATAATAGTTCTCCTTTAGGATGGTCCGTACCCCATCACCTTTCAATCTGTTCAGCTGTCTAGGTGGAGGAATGATAGGGGGTGCAGGGGCCACTGGAGGTGCCTGAGGTGGCATTGAATCTGTTTCAGGAGGGGTGGCAGCTGCGGGAACTCTGGTGGGCAAGGATTGAGATCTAGCCTGGCGTCTACTTCTTCGATAAGTCAAAAGCTCCTCGTCTTCTGGTTCAGAAAATTCCACCTGGGTTTCAATAGCTACTCCTTTCCTAGCTATGTGCTTCTTCCTTTTGACCCAGCTCGTCGAACGGCCCAACGTACCCATTTTTAATCCACCTTCTCAAATTCAACCCCGCAACTCCCGAAAAGAAAATCAAAGCATGCACTAATGGAATTCAAACAAGACCCGTACTACCCATCACCCCGGGATACTCAGGTTTTTGTCAATTTTGCTAAATTTGGCCATTTGACGATATTTGCTCTTAAGAGTGGTGTTACCCGCTCTACCATTGAGCAGTTTTTGTCATTTAACACAAACATGGGCTGCTCAGACTTCGCCCAATCAATTTAAACAACATGCAACCACAACCCAATACAATTTCATTCAGTTAAAAGCACAAAAATTACGGGCAAGATTTTCAAATAAAAATTGGCATTTAACCATTCAAACTCTATCAGAGAGGCCCAGCACACAACACCACGGTACGATCATTGCAAGTGAGTACAGATTTTTTGAATGTAAACTCGGGATTCGAAAACCAACCTTATATGCCTATTAAAACGTGATTGAAAAGCTGGGAGGCAAAGAAATCCTAGTTTCGAGCACCAATCAACAACTAAAATACTAATGGAATATAAAAATACTACCTTGGTGTGAGTTTGTGAAGATTAAAAGTGAGGAAAAGTGAAGGATTTCAAATTCTAAGACTCTTGGCCATTATAAACCATCCAGTTCGTGCCCATTCGATGACATTAGTCGCACTTGCCGATCCACTCGGGGACACGCCGAGTGGTCACATAGCTCGCCGAGTTTTACAGTACCTTTAGTCAAAGTGAGGTTCTAAACGACGGTCTTCATCGTCAACGCCGAACAGGTCGGCGAGTCGCCAAATTGCTCCAGGCCTCATTGAGTTTTACAAACTCTAAGTTAGTCTTGTGTGGAGTCAAATGGTGGGTCAAATCGGGCACGCCGACCATTTCGATGATTCACCGATTGACCATTTTACTTGCCAATATGCATTTTCCAAACACTTTCAGCATTTAAATCTGCACCACTAACACACCATTATATATAAAAGCAAACAAAAGCATTTAAAACTTTGGGTTGCCTCCGAAGAAGCGCCTTAGATGATGTCGTGGCACGACGCGAGTCCTTACTCACTCTCCATTGGTAGGGTTTGTCCTTGTGTTACTAGGTAACCCCAATAGTTCATTTGAGTGAAGAGGAGGCACTGCATAACTCATGAGTGTCCTGATCAGCTTGCTCGATCTAGAATGGGAGCCAATCATTTGATTCAACACTTCAATATTCTCCTTCATCTCTTCTAACATTCAATCTTGTTCGGTGATCTTTTGGAGAATGATTTGGAGTGTTTCCTCGACACAATTGTTCTCCCTCTCTCTAGACTGTTTCAGCTCATGAGGGAGTATGTACCTCCCTTGGCTTTTGCACTGGTTTTCTATCTCTGATATTTTGGTGGCCAACTCGTTCAGCTGAGTTACTAGTGCGGTTAACTTGAAGTCCCTCTCGACTTCTTGACTCGTCTCAGCCGAGTTGCTACCATTTCCCTCAGCCATGCTCAGAGTATCTGCCTACATCAAAAACTTCAAAGCAAAACAAAACTAAAAATAAAGTTAGTAAACTACGACTATCAAAATCACAATTCGTCTTAACCAAAAATTTTCACCTAACACCCCTCCCTGGCAGCGGCACCATTTTGATGTTTGCATAATCAAGACACAACTTCCAATGCAAGTGTCTACGATCGTACAATAGTAAATTAACCCAACCAAGGGTTGGGGTCGAGTCCCAAGGGAGCGGTTCCTGAAAATTAGTGGTTAAGCGCGAAAGTGCTAAAGCTAACCATAGCTAAAGACTTTATCGAATGAAGACATGACGAATTAAAGGGTTTGACACGAGTGTCAATTATCAATGGGGGTTTGTAAACAAGTAAAGATTAAAATCAACAAAAATAAAGAGAGATATGAATATGGAGACGAGATTCTTGGGATGTGATAGGAATATGGGTTAAACTAGACTATTGGATACATGCTTTTGATAGTAAATTCGTTGAATATTTGTGACTAGGCTAGACTATAGTGTGGGTAAATACTCTCTTGAGTAACTTACCAGAATCAACCCGATTTCTCTCGAACACCGAGTTGCCGCTTTAAGCACAGCCTCCGCATTAGCCCACTCAATCTCTCGAGCTGAGTGTGTGGGAGAATGACTAGGGTTCACTCTCTCGAGCTGAACCTCATGTTGACCTAATCCCACTGGCCATCAATTTAGTAGTCTTAGTTTTACGACCGCTCTCTCGAGCAAGCCAAAAACAAAAAGGTGAAATCGTATTTGCAACTAAAATTTCATTAAGTTCCACCAAAAACTACTAAATGAAATCACATTTACACAACAAATAAACCATCAACAAGCAAGACCCAACAGATAATCTAACTCATATTCACAAAATCACACCCCAATAATTAGGGTTTTAGCTAGACATGTAAAAGAGATAAAAAGTTATACCAATCTCAGTTTCCATCAATGGTTATGCAAGGATAAGTCTTAAAACAAGTCAAGAGTGAAGAATCCACAAGACCCAAGTCCAAAATCTTGGAGTTGAAACTCTTTGAATCTTTAAGTTCTTCAAAAACCCTCTCCAAACTTAGAGAGAATATTGTCTCTCAAAATTGTATTCTAAACTTAATACAACTAAAACTGACTACTAAGAATAAAAACTGAAGTAGTACTTATAGTTTTCAGAAAATGTGCTGCGAAGGAGCCATTCGGCACAGTTAGTCGGGATCGCTAATACACTCGGTGATCCGTCTTTTGGTCTGCTTCATCTCCTTTTAGCTTTTGACTTCACCGTCTTCGCATCCTGGATCAATGGGCGATATAGTCCTGCTTTGTGAAATTGCTCGATGACATGCCGACTGCTCCATTTCACCGCCGATTTAATGTTTTCTTTCAGGGCTTAGCACACTAGAACAAAAGGCGAGGATAAGACCTTTTGGTGACTCGCCGAATGGGTTTGGAGATTCTCAGATCTTCCTTTCTCCCTTTTTTCAGCGGCCTTTGTTCCTTTTAGCTAAATAGTGTCCATGCTTTCCCTCAAACTCTAAATACATGAAACTTAAGGGTTTTCATCAGATATTGAGACAAAATATACATTTAAGGACACTAATTCTATCAAAACGTAGCCCTAAATGAGTCCACAAATTGGACTCATCAGGCATCAGTACCCGAATCTTCTCCAGGATTGTGTTGTGCTCCACTGGAAACAATCATCGAGGTGTCCTGAAGTGAATCCTTTGTCGCAATCTGCACCATCACACCCTCTAATTACTCATGCTCATCATAAACTTCAACATAACAAGTTCCAAGCTCCTCCTCATTCGTCTTAGGAGTATCCATCTCATCGTCGTCAACAACTATAACAGCATGCCAGTCAGAGTAGTTGAAGGAATCTCAAAAGTATCTGGCATCTCTGAACTTGGAACCTCGGGAAGGTCCACAATGCCGAAGGGGATAGATAAATTGGTGGATTTGAGCTTATCCACACCAGCTTTAACTCTGCAACATCGGCCCTCAAAACTCACATCCTCGGACTGTCACCCTTCCTGCTCACACGCCTCAACTCGCATAGTGAGGGCATCCAACACTAGGCCATAGTAAGAGTTCAACCAATCCATCCCATGGATGACATGAACTTCTAGCATATCTAGCTCTACCAAATCAACCAAGAGTAACTCTATGGGATAAGGAGACGGGACACTTTCTATAGACCATTTCAGTCATCACAGAATCACCAACAAGGGTAGAGACAAAAAGGATCTAATAACACATCAACATGCACACCTAATCTCATAGCCACATATGGCATCACAAAAGATAAGATAGCATTGGGATCTAAATAAAGCATAAGCATCTAATTGAAAAACTTTCAACATACCGGTAGCCACATCGAGAGCACACTCTTGTTCACCTCTAGCCTGGAGTGCATAAAATCGGTTTTGCTTCAGAGCATTGGAACTCGAACCACTAGGAGGATCTTGCTTGTCCTCTCTTCTCTTAGCCTTAATCATATGACAATCCCTTATTTTGTGACCACTTTCACCACAACTAAAGCAACCCAATATGTCGGCTAAACACCTACCCTTATGCCTCTTTCCACACCTAGCACAAGTAGGCAATAGGGATCCACTACTAATTCCATACGGTTTAAGGTTAGATACCCTTTCATTGTTAAACCTTGGAGGAACATTAGAAGAACCTTGCTCCGAAAACCTTTATCAGAACCTAGAACGACCATGTCCATCGAACTTATCATGAGAGGAATTGCCATAATCCATTCTAGACCTTTTTTTCTCCCTAGATCTCCCTTTAAGTTTATCTTCTTCAATATTTTGGGCATGGACCATAAGATGAGAAATATCCATGTCATGAACAAGCATAGCCGTACGACATTCTTTCACCACTAAATCGGACACACCCGACACAAACTTACTCATTCTCGACCTAGGGCCTGCTACTATAGAAGGAGCATACTTAGACAATTGAGTAAACCTCAAAGCATATTCCTTAACACTCATACTACCTTGCCGAAGGTTAATGAACTTAAGTACCATAGCCTCTCTCATCTCTAGAGGGAAAAACCTATCAAGAAAAGCATTTTTGAACGTTTCCCACTCTGTGGGACCTGCTTCTACTGATCTTGCTTCTTTCCATTGGTTAAACCAAAATTGAGCAGCCCCCTTAAGTTGATAAGGGGCCAATTCCGCCGTCTCTACAGGAATCACTCCCATAATGTCCAACACTTTATAGACCTCAATAGGAACTTTTGAGGATCTTCCTCAACCATTGACCCATAAAATTCCGGGGGATTTATTCTAGCAAAGTCCCTCACTCTAAAAGCCATCGTACCCACATTTGGGTTCACGAGGACTACAACCTCCCTATTGGATTGTGCCATCACGGGTTGAGCGAAAACTTGAAAAGAAGACCTAAACTCCGCATTAGTCACATTCTCTGCCATAGGGTCGACCAGAGCTTGTGGAGCTTGAGGAGGACCTTCTTGATCCACATTGTCTCCCTCATTCCGTCTAGCATTAACCCTTGTAGTAGTCATATCCTGAAGACCATCGGGTAAGGATTAGGAGAAACACCTTATAGAGTTAAATTCTATCGCACGACTTAGAGAAATGAATAAGTGAAGTTTTCTAACCATCTTGTAGCCTCTCATTCAAAAGATGTGGTGCGTTTCACACTTATGAACAAGACTCTACTAGACGTGGTTTTGTGACATCCTAGAATCATTCTAAAACCTTGTGCTCTGATTACCAAGTTTGTCAGACCCAAGGGTACACCCTAGACGTAACATGGCATACAATACCCCGAGAGGCTTCATATAAGCCACTTAGCTTTCATAACATAAGATAATAGAAATGAGCAGAAATTTAAAACATTTTCAACAACATCAAAGTCTTTTATAAATGAAGCGTAAGTCTATTATACTGTCTCAAACCATCTAAAACATGAATAACTTTGGGTCACATCCCATACAATAGTTCAAAACATACAATGAAAGAACATAAGAGAAATTGTGGCTATCTCCTCGAATGCTATGATGACTCACCAATCTTCGATCCTTGCTTTTACTAAGATCCTAGCCACTGGGATAAGAGTCGATATCACCGAACCCTACATTTGGATAAGAAATGTAGGCAAAAGTATGCGTTAGTACAAACATGTACTAAATATGACAACTTGTATAAACATTAACATAAGCGTAAGAGATAACAACATAAGTCATAAGCATAATCAATGCACATAAATCATCATAACATATCAACATAGGAGGAGCACTTCTTGAAGTACCTCAACTTATCCTTAGTCAAAGACTTGGGTCATCTACCTCTGGTCATACATATCAAGGAAGACAACTCTAGCAACAATCCAAGATATTCATTCATCATACAAGCAAATCTCATATTAAAACATACTTACAATACTTCCTTGAAGTAACCTTTTTTCATCATAACCATGTTACTTTGATTGGGAACTAGTCCCTCCTTAGCTATTTCTACTATTCATGGAAGGCATATCATCTTAACAATCCAAGCTATATCATTTACCATGGAAGAATACTACCTTACTAATCCAAGCTATCGAGAAGAAGCACCTCATCTATTGCTAATTCAAGCTTACCATGAATGGTTACTATTTACCAATTCAATGCTACCAAGGAAAAACACCTCATAATTCTAGACCAAGATATCATGGAAAGCACCTTATCATGCAAGTCTACGATATCCAAGGAAGGGTACTATTTCTCAATCCAAGCTACCATTGAATGGTTTGGCCTTACCAAGGCAAGCTACCATGCAAAGCACCTCATCGTGCTTAGTTCAAGCTAACCATGGGAAGGGTACTATTGCTCAATCCAAGCTATCCATGAATTTTACTAACCCAAGCTACCATTAGATGGTCTTGTCTTACCAAGTCAAGATACCATGGATGAAGCATCTCATTATGCTAATCCAAGCTAAGTTTTAGCTATCATAGTTCATAACTTCTTTGATTCATTTTAGGTGAGCAAACCTTTCAACCTAGAACTATTCTATGTGAGAAAACCTTTCACATTTATACATTCAGAGGAGTAGATCATGTGGGTAAATCCCCCCATAACAATTCTATCTAATAATCAATATTCATCATTTGAGTTATACTCTCAAAGCCCTACTAATCATAATTCATCATATTAGTTTTACTCTCAAAGGCCTAATAATCTTAATTCATATCTAGATGCTTCACCCTCAAGCAATTCATGTTGATATGCTTCACTCTGAAGCAATTCTAATCATATATCATCGTATAGGATTCAATCTTAAGCACTACTAATAATGATTCATTTTATAATGTCACGACCCAAAAATGGATGTGATGACACTTGTCTTATCCCACCAAGACAAGTTAGCCTACAATCCCACCATTTCGATGAAGTGCAGAAATAAAATAAAAATACCAGTTTAATAGCAATTACTAAAACGGATACCAAGTCAACTTAACTAAATCCCCAAAACCTGGTTGTCTCATGCACAAGCCTCTAATGCAAATGCTAGAATTGAAATGAAATACGTAAGTCTCAAATGAAGTTGTCTTTCAAGTAAAAACAAAATCATAAACAAGAGTAAGAAGGTCCACTGAGATGACAAACAACTACCTCACAAATCTCCATAGAAAGTCTCAGAAAATGAAGAGAATGGAAGGTATCACGAAGATCCGAGCTCGTAACCTACAAAAGGTTGTAGAAGCAAGGGGTGAGTACCAAACTACACGGTACCCAAAAAGTAAACCTCTAAACACAAGCTAAGGGAACAGAATACGGGTACACCTTACATCTCATCCGAACCTCCACAACTACAACTTGCAAAAAACCACCCCAACCTAACAGTTCACAATTTACCTAGCACCCAACTCAACAACAACACTTTAACAAATTACATATTCTTAACAACAAACTCAATATTCATCAATCACAACTTCCACAAAAAGGCACTCACAATATCAACAACACATAAGATCAAGTTCATCAATGATAAAAATGTGCAATGCGATGAAATGCAATATCAAGTATAGTGATTCATGTTTGACCTAACGATACACACCCGTTGTCTCTCAGTCTGGGACCCATAGGGGACATATTTGTCCATGCATCCATCGCGGAGTGCGACACATCCCTCGATAATAGTATCCATTGTGGTGCGTGATGCGTTGCTTGATATATAGTATCCATCGCGGCGCACAATACGTCCCTTGAAATGGTATATTCTCTTATCACATAACACTTATTACAACCATGTCTCAAAACCAATGCAAATGACATATTCACACAAATAATGAGGAGATGACCATTTTCATAACAAGGAACAATTCACAACAATGCAACCATGATACAACATAAAAAATTAAGCAATAAGCCTTCAAATCATTCTCAAACATCACACACCAACAATTTATCACAATACCTTTTTATTACCCTTTTCCATCATTAGAATTATTCAACATGGACAAGTCAACCCATCACCAATTTCCATTACTCCTAAACACATATTACAAGGAAATACACGAATTGCATACACTTAACAAGGGTTTAGAAAGCCACTTGCCTCAATCAATCAAGAATTCACTCGGGACTTGAGTCTTCCCCTTCCGCTGAACTTCCAAATCAATGCAATCTATACAAGTACATATTCAGAATAAAATTTCTAATTTAACAACACCCATATTACTATAATACAGTTTCTAATTCTTGATGTCAACCAATATGTTACATATTACCCTCCTAAAGTTTAAGCCTATGGTTAAGTCTAATTTCCTCCAAATATTATAAATTTGACAATATTCATATCAAACAATATACCTAATATTTAATTTCATATACCAATAAATCAAAACTTGAATCATAATATGATTATAATAAGAATTTAAGTAAAATTACCAATCATCCATGAAAAGGGCACAACCCCCGAACTCAAAAATTCATACGCCGTCACTGTATCTACTCTTCCTAATTCCTAATTGCTATCCACACATAGTATAGAATTCATTACACATTAATTACTCATTAAAATTCGTCACAATATTTTCCCAGGGACCCACGTTGAACAATTCACTATTGCCTTATTTTCAACCCATTTATGACAAGCATTTTGTCTCCTTTTTTCAAAGTTCCAGCAATACACATAAAATTATCAATAATCAAATCATCCAACCAATATAATGATTACATTGAAAAAGAAACGCTTGATTACTTTACCGATTCACTCAATTTCCTCTGTTTCTCTATCGTAGTAAGATCTCTCTTCTTCTTTTTTTCCAATAGTCGCACGTCCTCCTCTTTACCCTTTTCAGTTATGACCCATATATTAACCCCAACTAATTTAATTCACTTTAACCCATGGTCAAGTGCTCTAGAGTATTATTAAATGGTCACTTTAGCCCATTAACTATTGATTATGTCAATTATTTACAATTAACCATCAATTAATTAACTCAAGTTAAATGAATATTCAAAATTTCCAAAAATGACCTTCCGGGTCATTACATTATCCACCACTAAAAATCATTTTCGTCCTCAAACATAAATTTAAAGCAAGTACCCGAGGTTTCGAAAAGCTGAGGATATCTAGCACGCATGTCAGACTCTGTCTCCCAAGTTTCCTCCCCAACTGAACGATGCTTCCACTGCACCTTGACTGAATCAGTTTCTTTGGTCCTAAGTTTTCGAACTTGCCTATCTAATATAGCTATAGGCTCCTCCTCGAATGTCAAGTCTGGACCCAGCTCTACTGAATCAACAGAGAGCACATGAGACTTATCTGAAATATACTTTCAAAGCATAGAGACATGGAAAACAGGATGAACAACCGATTAAATAGGTGTCAAGGCCAACTTATATGCCACCTCTCACACTCGGCTCAAAATTTCAAAAGGTCTAATGAATCTAGGGCTAAGCTTGCCCTTCTTTCCGAACCGTATCACACCGTTCATGGGTGACATTCTAAGCCATACATGATCGCCCTCTATAAGCTCTTAAGACTCTAACCCTCCGGTTTGCATAACTCTTTTGTCGACTCTGAGATGTCAACAATCTATACTGAATCATACAAACTTGCTCCATAGCATCTCTAAGCAAGTCTGTATCCAAAGAGTCCATCTCCACCGAATCGAACCAACCGATCGGAGATCTACACCGTCTGCCATACAACACCTCAAATGGGGCCATCTGAATACTGGAGTGATAACTGTTATTGTAGGCAAACTTTGCTAAGGGCAAATGTCGATCCCATCTAGCACCAAAATCGATCACACAAGCTCAAAGCATGTCTTCCAACACCTGAATCGTCCACTCGGACTGACTATCTGTCTGAGGGTGAAAAGCCGTACTCATATATAACTGAGTACCCAAACCATGCTGTAATGCTTTCCAGAAATGGGAAGTAAATAATGAACCTCGATCTGATATAATAGAAATCAAAACCCCATGTAGTCGCACAATCTGATTGATATATAGCTCTAACTAACTTCTTTGTCGTATACTTCACCTGAACCGGAATGAAGTGGGCAAACTTGGTTAGCTTGTCAACAACAACCCAAATGGAGTCATAACCACCCACTATGGTAGGCAAACCCACAACAAAGTCCATAGTGATCCGCTCTAACTTCCAAGTAGGAATATGCATCCTCTGAGATACACCCCCGGGACGCTGGTGCTCACACTTGACCTGTTGGCAAGTCAAACACCTAGAAACAAAGTCTGAAATATCCCTCTTCATCCCACACCACCAGTAATGGAATATCGAGAACAATAGGCCTCCTCAAGAATCAATCTAATCAACTCTCCTGTCTTGGGCACACAAATCTTGCCTCCAATCCTCAAGACACCATCAGAATCAAGGACAACCTCCTTGGCATCCCCTCTCAATACTTTGTATCGAATAAGAAATAACTTCTCATCATCAAATTGGTGCTCATGGATCTGCTCGACTAAACAAGATCGAGCTTCAATAAAAGCAATCATCCCATCACTCTCATCTAAAATCTTCAACCGGACAAAACTGTTATCTAACATCTGAACATCTCTAGCCAATGGTCTCTCCTCAATACTAAGCGTTGCAAGACTTCCCATGCTAGGAGTCTTCCTACTCAAAGCATCGGCCACAACATTGGCCTTCCCCAGATGATATAAAATGGTGACATCATAGTCTTTCAGCAACTCAAGCCATCTCCGCTACCTCAAGTTCAAATCCCTCTGACTGAAGAAATACTGAAGATTCCGATGATCAGTGAAGATCTCACAATGCACCCCATACAAATAATGACGCCATAACTTAAGTACAAACACCATTGCCGCCAACTCCAAATCATTAGTAGGATAGTTCTTATCATAGGATTCAACTGTCTGGAAGCATAAGCAATCACTTCCCCTTCTGCATTAATACACCACCCAATACGACTCCTGAAGCATCATAATACACAGTAAAGTCTACACCCTCTTCAAGTAGAGTCAACACATGAGCCAAAGTCAACAAAGTATTAAACTTTTGAAAGCTCTCCTCACACTCATCAGACCACTGAAAACCCACACCCTGTCGAGTAAATCTAGTTAATTGAGCTGCAATAGTAGAGAAACTCTGAATAAATCGTCAGTAATAGCCTGCCAACCCACAAAACTCTGAATCTCGGTAGGAGAAGTAGGTCGTGTCCACCCTCTGATTGCCTCAATCTTGGCCGAATCTACTCTAATACCCTCATTGGACACCATGTGTCCCAAGAACGCCACATAATTAAGCCAGAACTCGCACTTTGAGAACTTAGCATACAACTTCTCTTCCCTCAACATCTGAAGTACAATCCTCAAGTGTCAAACATCGTCCTCCTCAGTTTTGGAGTAAACCAAAATACCGTCAATGAAGACAATCACAAAAGAGTCAAGGTATGGTCGAAACACCCCGTTCATCAACTCCATAAATCCTGCAGGGGAGTTAGTCAACCTAAAGGACATCACTAGGAACTCATATAATGCCCATATCGGGTTCAAAAAGTTACCTTGGGGATATTTGATGCCATAATCTTCAACTGATGATATTTCGAGCTCAAATCAATCTTATAGAGCAACGATGCCCCCTATAGTTGATCAAATAAGTCATCAATACACGGAAAATGATACTTATTTTGCACTGTTACCTTGTTCAACTGTCTGTAATCAATACACATCCTCATAGTCCCATCCTTCTTCGTCACAAACAACATAGAGGCACCCTAAGGTAACACTAGGGCGAATAAACCCCTTACTCAACAAATCTTGCAACTGATCCTTCAACTCTTTCAAAACGGTCGAAGCCATACGGTAAGGAGGAATATAAATGGGCTTAGTGCCCGGCTCCAAATCAATATCCCTATCAGGAGGAACACCTGGAATATCAGAAGGGAATACATTGAGAAACTCCTGAACCACGAGAACAAAATCCATGGAAGGTGGTTCAACACTAGTGTCCCGAATAAAAGCTAAGAAAGACAAACACCCTATCTCCACCAATCTCTAAGCATGGATAAATGAGATGACTTGCTAGGATAAGAGCCACTAGCACCTCTCCACTCAACAGTTAGAACACCAGGCATTTCTACAATCACATTCTTAGCATTATAATCAATGACAACATGATAAGGAGAAAGCCAATTCATACCCAAGATAACATCAAAATCTACCATCCCTAGAATGATTAAGTCTACCCAAGTGTCATACCCCACCAAAGAAACAAGACATGATCGATACACTCGATCCACCACTAAGGGCTCACCCACGGGTGTGGAAGCACGAATAGGTACGGTCATGCTATTACATATCATATCAAATTCAGCAACAAAATAGGTAGACACAAAGAGAATGTAGACCCAAGATCAAACAATACAGGCGCAGATTGATGACATATTGGGATGATACTTATAATAACAACATCAGAAGTTTCCGCTTCGGGTCTCCTTGGGAAAACATAATAGTGGCCCCCTCTGCCACTTCCAACCTGGGTTGTACCTCTACCCCCACTCTACTAAGTTGCATTACCACTACTAGAAGCTCTATCGCTTCTACCTGACTGAACTTTACCTCGACCTCTACCCTGTGGTACCGGTAGTCTAGCCTGAAATGAAGAATTAGGTTGGGTCCCTCCACGACCTCTCTAGGAAGTACATTGTCACATCAGGTGATCGGGATCTCCACATGTAAAGCAAAATCTCTGACCCAAAAACTGTTGTGTGGACCCTAAAAACCCACTATAATTGCCTTGCCCCATAGGTCGCTGTTGTGAATCGTACGAGCCCTGACCCGCGCTAGAAGAACCCTGAGGCATGTGACCACCCTCGAATGTCGGCATCGATGCATGAATGTGTCCCCTATGCTAAAAGGAACCACCCCTTCTGTGTGATCCCCTGCCTCCAGATGAGGAACCATGAAACTGACTTGATGTACGGGCCCTCTTAGGGTCCCCAAACTCCTCTCTCTCCATTAATTCCACCTCTTTAGAGGTGCTCACAATGGATTGGAAAGAATACCACTCTCGAGATGCCCTTAACATAGCCAATCTGATAGAGAAAGCAGCCCTCTCATGATTCTACGGATCCTCTCCGTCTCGTCTGGAATGATGGTCAAAGCATGCCTAGACAACTGGCAAAAACAAGCCTCATACTCTATAACTGATAGGTTGTCATGTCTTAGATTCTCAAACCTCAAAGGAATCTCTTCTCTCACGCTCCAAGGGATGAAACGATCATGAAAGGCACTGGAAAATATCTCCCAAGTTACTGGAGGAGATCCAACTGGTAAGGACACTGAATAAGTTCTCCACCTCTCTTTCACTGGCCCACGAAATTGGAGTGTAGCATACCGAACCCCATGTGACTCAGCTAATCCAACTATCTCTAGCAACTCTCGGCATGTAGTCAGAAACTCATGAGTGTCCTCACTCTTCCCACCCTGAAACTGAGGTGGGTCCATCTTTCAAAGCTTCTCATACCTACGCTGCTCATCCTCTGTCAGAACAACTAATGGTGCACCTTGACCCCCAACTGCTGGTGCAAGATCATTCTCAACCATGGGATCTACTTATAGCTACCCCACTCCATCCTAAATAACTAGAGCTTGTTGTTGCTCTTGGGTGTGAGTCCCCTCTCTTGTCTAAGAGTCCTGTGGTGTGGCGGTCGCGCCACCACCCTGAGTAAAGCTCTCAAGCACACTTAACACCCTGAGTAATGTATCCTGAAGCAAAAGTGTAGTTGCAATCTCTGGAGGAACTTGGTCCTTACTGCCATCAATCTTAGGCTCTGAAGAGACCTCTCTAGCACGGCCCTTCACTGGTGCTGCTCCACGAGCACAACCTTTAGCTAGTCCCATTCCACAAGCACGACCTCTAGCTCGGGATCTACCACTATCCCTAGCTGGGGCCTCAACAACTGTCTCGGGAAGTGCCTCCCCTCTACCTCCAGTAACAGTAGCTCTAGTCTTCGTTATCTGTCAAAAAGGAATATATAATAACTCAGTACTAGGAAAGGTAACCAGGCACCATGAGAAAGAATGAACAAAAAGGAAGTTTCCTAATAGTCTTCATAGCCTCTAAGAGATAAGTACAGACATTTCTGTATCGATCCTTGAGACTTTACGTAAACTCGACTTGTATACATGTGACACCTACTTGTATACACATGAGACCTATGAACCTAGGGCTCTGATACCATTTTGTCATGACCCAAAAATGGATGTGATGACACTTGTCTTATCCCACCAAGACAAGTCAACTTACAACCTAACCATTTTGGTGAAGTGCGAAAATAAAATAAAAATACCAATTTAATAACAATTACTAAAATGGATAACAAGTCAACTTAACTAAATCCCAAAACCTGGTTGTCATGTGCACAAGCCTCTAATGCAAATACTAAAATTGAAATGAAATACGTAATCTCAAATGACGTTGCCTTTCAGGTAAACATAAAATCATAAACAAGAGTAAGAAGGTCCGCTGAGATGACAAACAACTACCTCACAAATCTCCATAGAAAGCCTCGAAAAATGAAGAGGATGGAAGGTTCCACGAAGATCCGGGCATGTAACCTACAAAATATTGTAGAAGCAAAGGGTGAGTACCAAACCACATGGTACCCAACAAGTAAACCTCTAAACACAAGCTAAGGGAATAGAATACGGGTACTTTTTACACTCCATCCAAACCTCCACAACTACAACCTGCATAAAACCAGCCTAACCTAACAGTTCACAATTTACATAACACTCAACTCAACAACAACACTTCAAGAAATTACATATTCTTAACAACAAACTCAATATTCATCAATCACAACTACCACAAAAAGGCACTCACAATATCAGCAATACATAAGATCAAGTTCATCAATGATAAAAATGTGCAATGCGATAACATGCAATGTCAAGCTTAGTGATGCATGTCTGAACTAACGATACACACCCGTTGTCTCTCAGTTCGGGACCCATAGGGGACATATTTGTCCATGCATCCATCGCAGAGTGTGACACGTCCCTTGATAATAGTATCTATTGCGGTGCGCAATACGTCATCGATATATAGTATCTATCGTGGCGCACGATACGTCCCTCAAAATGGTACATCCTTTTATCACATAGCATTTATTACAACCATGTCTCAAAACCAATGCAAATGACATGTTCACACAAATAGTGAGGAGATGACCATTTTCATAACAATGCACAATTCACAACAATGCAACCATGATACAACATCAACAATTAAGCAATAAGCCTTCAAATCATTCTCAAACATCACACACCAACAATTTATCACATTACCTTTTTATTACCCTTTTTCCATCATTAGAAATATTCAACACGGACAAGTCAACCCATCACCAATTCCCATTACTCCCAAACACATATTACAAGGAAATACACGAATTCCATACACTTAACAAGAGTTTAGAAAGCCACTTGCCTCAATCAATCAAGAATTCACTCCAGGACTTGAGTCTTCCCCTTTCGTTGAGCTTCCAAATCAATGCAATCTATTCAAGTACATATTCATAATAAGATTTCTAATTTAACAACACCCATATTACTATAATACAGTTTCTAATTCTTGATGTCAACCAATACGTTACATATCACCCTCCTAAATTTTAAGCCTAGGGTTAAGTCTAATTTCCTCCAAATATCATAAATTTGACAATATTCATATAAAAAAATATACCAAATACTTAATTTCATATACCAATATATCAAAACTTGAATCATAATATGATTATAATAAGAATTGAAGTCAAATTACCAATCATCCATGAAAAGGGCACAACCCCCGAACCCAAAAATTCATACGCCCTCATTGTATCTACTCATCCTAATTCCTCATTGCTATCCACACATAGTATAGAAATCCTTACACATTAATTATTCATTAAAATTAGTCACAATATTTTCCCAGGGACCCACGTTGAACAATTCACTATAGCCTTATTTTCAACCCAACAAGTATTTTGTCTCCTCTTTTTCATTGTTCCAGCAATACACATACAATTATCAATAATTAAATCATCCAACCAATATAATGATTACATTGAAAAAGAAACGCTTGATTACTTTACCGATTCACTCGATTTCTTCTGTTCCTCTGTCGTAGTGAGTTCTCTCTTTTTTTTTTTTTTTTCCAATAGCTGCACGTCCTCCTCTTTACCTTTTTCAGTTATGACCCATATATTAACCCCAAATAATTTAATTCATTTTAACCCATGGTCAAGTGGTCTAGAGTATTATTAAATGATTACTTTAGCCAATTAACTATTGATTAAGTCAATTATCTACAATTACCCATCAATTAATTAACTCAAGTTAAACGAATATTCAAAATTTCCAAAAATGACCTTTCGGGTCATTACATATAAGCTTTCAATTCTAATATATCTCATCAATCCTAGATTGAATACATCTAAACCCATAAATTCTCCTTTTATGGTATAAAACCCATCTACATCAATTTCATCTTTCTAGACATGGGTTAGGCATGTGTACATGTAATTTCTTTCTAAAATCATTGAATCTACTCAATTCAAGCATAAAAAAATCATAATCCACTCAATTGGATCATCATTCATCAATACCCACAACATTGGAAGAAACCCTAACTCAAATTTGGGATTTCATCTTCTCAATTGGGGAAAACTTAGGGACTCCATGGATGAAAAGCTATCATACCTTGATTACAAAGCCCACAAATTCTTGAGGAATGGAGACTCAACCTTGATCCTAGCTCCAACTCTTTCTTCTTCTTCAAATTTTAGAAAAAGAAATATTTGGGAGAAAGAACTTGGGATTTCTTTTGGGGTTTTGGAAATAATGACTTGAATGAGCTAATTTGAGGGTTGAAATCCTTTATATAGGATCCCTATTTAAATTGCGTGGTCCAGGGTCTGGTCCGTGGATTGGGCACCCAAGTCTGTCTAGAGGGTCAAAGAACCACGGCCTGACCAACGGACTATCGATCAGACCACGGTCCGTGGTCCAAGACCTCAAAATTCAGGTTTCTGACCATCAATGACGGTCGTGCAGGATGGTTTGTCATCCTGACCACGGTCCGTCAGTGAGGTCTCATGGGCTGTGGGCTAGTAGGTTCGGTTAAGGGCACATGGGCCTTTTTCGGTTTTAATTAAATAATTACTGGTCATCATTTGGATCTGTAGAATGAACTTTTGAGTCTTAAAATTCAATATCAATAGTACGAATTGGATCTACGGTCTGTAGAAACTTCTACAAGTCGCAATTTGGACTCGTAAAATGAAATTCTTAGGCTTAAAATTGAATATGAATTGCACGGATAGGATCTACGGTCCATAGATCAAACCATGATATGTAGATTACCTGTGGAAAGTTTTCATTAACTTTTTAAGAGGGGTAGTTCAATTTTTTCCCAACCCTTCTAAGCCTAAACCCTGACGTTTCTACTCTTAAATAAGGTTCTAAATAATATTAATCAACCCTATTACTCTCATTAACGCTTCCAAGTCTTAGAGTAAGGATCCAAGAGGAGAAAGTTAGGGTTTTCAAGTGTTCTTCCAATTTCATCAAGAACTTTGCTCTTCAAGGTATGACTATTCATAGTGTTGGACTAGTTTGTTCTCACGCCCAACATCTCAATTCAATCTATATAATGTTGAATCTAGGGTTCTTCCCTCAGCTTTATGAAATTCCTATATTATGAGATTTCGATACTTTATGCATTGAACTTCTTAAATTATTGTTCATGGTTGTTGCTCCATATGAACTCTCTCTCTCTCTCTCTCTCTCTATATATATATATATATATATATATATATATATATATATATATAAGGGAAAAATGACATTTTGGAACCACTCAAGTCTCTTTTAATTCTCTTTGAAAACAATATTTAAAACTTTTCTATTAAACTTTTTTTAGTTACCAAAATCAATGTAAGAAAATTACTGGTACACTTGAGTTTTGCTAAAAGTATTTTGAACCAGTAAGTTTCTTACATTGATTTTGGTAACTAAAGAAAGTTTAAGAGAAAAATTTTAAATATTATTTTCAAAGAGAATTTAAAGGGACTTGAGTGGTTTCAAAATGTCATTTTTCCCTTGAAAAGAAAACACTATTTTCATAAAAGTACAGAGAGTTTTCAGAGTAATTCAAATATACTTAGTACAACTTCAGTCACTTCTTAAAGAAGTCTTAGAGAAATTATATATCAACTTAGAGAATATTTTACATGAGCATTTCAGTTATATATATAGGGATTAGTATTGAGCACTGATATGGGGTAACAATTCAGTCAACTCAAATCCCATAAACTGCGTAGCTAGTGTAGGATAGGATCGTACCAACATTCAGATGACTCCTCACTGCCTTAAGAAGGCATTTTAGTGTCCATTAGTTTAGTTATGTTGTGTACTCTAACAAAATTTTAGGGCGGCTCTTGATACGCTCAAATTACACTTCCCTACAGAAGTATAAGCGATCGTTATCAAGTAGAGAACCCAACTTGTAGGTTGGGGTCGATCCCACGAGGAAAAATGGTTTAGACTTTACTTTAACCGACAATTATATTCAATTAGTCAAAGAACTTCTAGAAACAAATAATTAAAAGGGGGGTTTGTTTATATGAAACAAATAATAAGAATTCAGTAAGTAATCAGTAATCAAACAAAACTCAATTTTTGGTTGTTATCAAGATGAGAGAAATAACTAGGGCATACGTGTTCCCCACAAGCTCATAACGCAATAATCCTAGTAACAACAATCTTTTCCTAGTGTATTACATGCAAAGTGATAAGTTAGGTATCTCTAAATCCTTGATCCGGCATCTAGAGAATTTCACCCCGCACCTTGATCTGACTACGTGTGTATAATTTACTAACCCTTACCTTTACCTCATATTAGACATCATAATCAATGTTTGGCTTAGTTATTACTTCGCACCAATCGACACTAGTCTATTAGATAATATCACACTAAATCTATGTTGATAATTCTTTTCTTGTTGATTACCTCCTTGATCCGGCAAGTAGCAACAAGGCGAGTTCTAACGTTGGCCACCGTTAAAAAGACTTCTAAATGAAAGAATTATCAATGCATGCAAAACACTATTCACGAATTACTTATTTACTATTCATATTTTGTTAATCGCTCATGGTTCCCACAACCCTAGTTGTGGATTTAGTTACTCATATTAACAAGAACACAATTCATACTTTTAGATAAAGATATCATGAACTTACGTAAAAAGAATAATAAACCCAGAAATTCAACTTGAGTTGCAAAGCCAAAATCTTCAAAACGAACTTGTAAAATTAATAATTGCTAAATTTGTAATTCAACCTTCAAAGTCACAAAGTAGAACTAGAATAATAATGTCTAACCCCCAAAAACGAGGTTTACATGCCCTATTTATAGAAAAACAAATCCTAATTTAAAAAGGAAACAAATTAAGGAAAGTTTGTTTAGGCACGCGTCTTCAATCCACGAGACTGACTTACGGACCGTCGATGGATCTACGGTCCGTAAGTCCCTTCCGTAAGCCAAGACTTAGAAAATATTTCAGCTCTCAAACATCAGCCTCTTTGAAGCAGACGACGGACTTGCAGTACGGATCGTAGATCGATCTACGGTCCGTCAATCCCCTCCGTAGCTCCATACTTGGAATCTTAAAAAATCAGGTACTAGAACCCTCGCAGTCTCCTTCTACGGTTTGATCAGTACGATCCGTAAACCAATCTACGGACCGTCAATTGCCTCCGTGGTTCCACACTTGGTCAGATTTCCCTGATTTGTCATCTATCCCTTGGCTGCTGATCTATGGTCATCACATACGGATCGTCAATAGACCTACGGTCCGTAGATCATCTCCGTGAAAGCCCTTTTTCTGCATTTAGCTCAGTTGTCTCCGTACTTTTGCGCTTGAACATCTTTCCTGTAAAAATCTAATAAAATACATAAAAACCAATACGATAAGGCCCTAGACACACACAACTTGTAAGTTAAATGTATTAGAAATACCGTAAACTCATGGTATATCAACACCCTCAACTTAAATTCGTTGTTTGTCCTCAAGCGACGCAACACAACTCTAAACGACTCTTGTATAGAAGCCAGCATTTCAAGCCCAAGCAATCACATGACTCTCTACCCCCCTTACTTTTAGATGCAACTTCGTTATTTTAGACTTGACAAGCTAATCCATGCAGATCAAACTATGACACAGATCGACCAACTGACATACAACCTGCACCTTATCACTCTCACCAAGATACCAACTTTTCGACAACGTAACTAGTGCCCTTACTTCAAACGAAATCCCTTTCTCACAAAAATTGACTGTCATTTATGGTGTAAGAATATATTCAACACTCACGCTCAGAAGTAATTTCAAATACAGTTAGTGCTTTATGCCATAAGCTTGCCCTTATTTTCTTAGACTCTCCAAACTAGATTCTAGGATCACTATAGGACTTTATTGGCTTGTAACGTAGGCTCAGGGTCAGGTGTGGTACATTTGGGTACTGATTAGTGACTTTCTGCCCTCCTTGACATTACACTTTGGCTTTTAACCTCTTTTTGCCCTATTTCTGACATCCTACAATTTTACCTTCTTTCGCTTGTTTTTCTTCAACCAAGGATGTGAATTCAGAGTTTGTAACTCTTTATTTCTCACATTCATCTTTGTTTTCTTTTCTTTTTTTTTTCTTTTTTTTATATTTTATTTTATAGCTTTTAACAAATCACATCCTTTCCACACGTTTTCTCTCTTCTTCACCTCACTCTTTTCATACCCATTTTTCTCTCAGTATATTCTTTCATAGCCACCCTTAACTTATAGATTTTTCATTAGTTGAGGTGCACAATACCCGATGTTGGGTCAGGGCCAAGATTGAAGTTACTTTTGCATTAGCCACCCTCAACTTAGGCTGTTGGCCTAAGTTGAAGTGCACATGTCCAAGGAGGGACCAGGGCCAACGTAGTAGATTATGGGAAGGTGAGTTTGGGGTTTTAGAAAGAAATGTTTTATTTTAGGCTCAAAGCTGGATCAAAGGGAACAATTATTTCATTTGGTTGAATCCTTCTAGGCAATTTGCGGACTTTTCGAACAATGGCCTATGATCACTTCCTAACCTCTAGATTGAATTATCTTAGCAGGACTAACCTAGGGCAAGTTCTAGTTTTGCACAAAAACTGTTTGAACACTCAACGATTCTCACCCACTCTTGGCACATAGTTTAATTATCAGATTATTAGATTACCTAGTTCAAGTTTCAGCTCAAGTCATGCCATCAAGTTGATTTATTATGTCATACTCAGAGTCAACACAATCAACCAATCGTAGCCTAAAATTTCTAGCATACATCCAAAAAATCTGACGGGTATCATTTTTTTTATAAGCCATCATGCTTCATTCTATATCATGCTTCTACACATACAATCCTAAGACATGCCGGTTCAACAGAAATTAAACAGTCCTTTGGGGAAAAAGAACACAGGCAAGAAAACCCCAAGGGAGGATTCATGAGTTGGGTTATTCAGATTTCACCCTATCACTCACAATCCATTTGCCCCACCCCCAACAAAAATAGATGCAGTTGTCTCCAATGCATATAGAAATAGTAAAAGAAAATGGATTGGGTAAAGCAAACCTGTGGCGCAAAGCGCCGGCGAATCATCAACAAGCAGAGGGGTCCGATTACCGGAACCCGCTGGAACACCAGTGGGTGCACCCTCAGTAGTGCTCTCTAGCAATCTCTCTGCGTCTCCCGAAACAGGTTGGGCTGCTACAACTGGGGCAGAGCTCGACGCCCCTGCTA
Organism: Solanum commersonii; assembly: GCA_029007595.1. NCBI lineage: Eukaryota > Viridiplantae > Streptophyta > Magnoliopsida > Solanales > Solanaceae > Solanum > Solanum commersonii. The sequence continues at coordinate 1,248,204 of JAJTWQ010000110.1, forward strand.
CTCTCTCACGCTCCCTCTGCTGGTGCAACTCTTCATCTACTATCGACGCCCTCCTAGCCTCCTTCTCCTGCCTACGCTGTCTTTTGAGGGCTTTCTCCTCCTCAGTGCGGTGAGAGCGGTGCCGCTTGCCTTTGGCCTGTGTAAGTGCAAGTCCCTCCTCGGTGGTCCCACTGAATAGGGCATCTAGCACTGTATCATCAGCCAGTGCAGTGGGGGCAACCTAAGGCCCAACTGAAGGTGCAACAAGAATGGCCTCAACGTCAGACTGGAGGCTAGCTATGTTGGCCTGCAAAGCAGATAGGTCTATGGCCGGGGCTGGTCACTCGAGGACTCTCAGTTCGAAGGCATCTAGGCTATTATTAACATCCTAGACCTTTCGGTCCATCATATCCTCCATCTTGCGCTCCACTCTAGCCTCAGACTCGGCAATCGACTTTTGCATCCTCGGCTGGATGTGATGTAGCAGTGTGGCCATCTGAGCCTCTAACTTCTGTACTCTGGCCAAGGGAACAACAGCAGCGCCCAACTGCGGTGTGGACCGGGAAGAGCTAGGGCCCATGCTAGCTGCCTGAGAAGAGGAGCCCGGGACAGTGTCGGTGTGATCGGGGGCGAGGTCATCGCCCTGTGCCTTGTTGTGTCCCGCAAGGTTGGTACCCAAAGGAGGTACCTCAACCCGAGGCTCTGCGAGGTTTTGCTACATTCGCCTCATCTCGAATGAGACCGATGTCCAATGCTCCCTGTAGGGTGGACTAGCCTGTCCACAATGCCGGATCGACACTCCGAGTCCCCGCACAACCGAGAAAAATAAGGCATGGAAAGGGGTAAGTAGTGGAGGTCCTGAATGCCCTCTCGTGTATCTCTGCCAGCAACATGCGGGCAAAGTCGATCTCTACTCCTGCTACCAATGACGCTACCATGACTGCTCTATCCTACGTGACTTGATTATCAGCTTTTGTCGGCGACACCCTGTTACGCACCAGTAACCAGAAGAACTTGGCCACAAAAGTTAATGTCGCCTTTCGAATGCCCAAACGTGGAGCAGCGACCCATTCCGCATGCTCGCCATCTGTAGCAATGTATCTGGCCAACCAAAGTATCACAGCCTCTCGCTGCTCATAATTCCTCTGGAAGGCACCACTCCGCACAATGTCCCATCTGTAGTCAAACTCCGCTATATTGAGGGACCAAGAGTGACCCGCAGTAGGACCATAGAGAAATCGTCTGATCATAGCAGGTGATATGTCCACCGGGCACCCTCGAACCAATGTGGAAGTTAGCGGATCCTGAGCTAAGGGCTTCGACCGCTTAGAAATGGAGCCCCGGAGAGTGGCAGCATAGGAAACATAGAACTCTCGCATAATCTCCTCGCTGTACGTCCCTGGGTCTCAAGCCATCCAGTCACACTTGTGAAGGTTGAACAGCCGGTGAATGTCTGGAACAGTGTGCAAGTTTCCCGTGAGAACTCTCCGCTCCTCTGTGATCAGTCGGGCCATTTTCTGTTTTTCATTGACCATCTTTGCATCCCGGTAAATTTTCCATTGGCCCTCGACACACCACCTATTTAGCTCACCGGCTACAGGAGTGGGAACATCATTCGGGGGTGCGGGTATGGACTCCGAACTAGTAGCCTCGTCAGATGAGGCTGCTTGGTCATTTTCTCCCGACCCGGTGAAAGATTTGGCATTGGACCCTGTAGCATGGGCAGACTCGGATCGTGAAGAATGGGCAGACTTGGAGCCTGAAGCATGGTCAGATCCAGATCTTGATGCAGACTCCTCTAAACTGGAAGCAGCCCCAGTTGGTGACCCGATCAGTGTGTGCTCCTCATCAGACTAGGAGACAGTGACTACGTCGGGAAGCACCTTCCGGGGTGTGCCTCTGGCGCGAGAAGTCCTAGTGTTGAGAGGCACATATGCTAGATCAGTTTCGGTGTCTGTGTCCTCATCAATCAACTGGAAACTAGGGGCAACAGATTTGGACTTGCCCTTTTTGGAGTAGGTAACCATCTTTTTGGGTGCCATTGTACCTGTGGGAACGATGTTAGTGCCCAAAACTAACTAAAACTTTACTAAGAAAAAGTAAAAACTATAAACGAACAATCACAAAGTCCAAAAAAAATAAAAATATTGCAGATACAGGCTACAGTGGTCATCCACGGAGGGTACCTACGGTCCGTAGGATGATCTACGGTCCGTGGGACTCTGCCGTGGATCAGGGGACCAGAAATATAGGTTGCAGATGGAAACCACGGATGTGCAGAACGGTCCGTAGATTGATCTACGGACCGTAGTCCACTTCCGTGGTTTTTCACTTGGATATTTTTTTTGAGTGTGCATTCAGTGACAAACCTCATCTACGGTCCGTAGACGGGGTATCGTGGATGCCATTTGTGCCCAGTTTTTTTTTCCTATATTACTAATTAGACCTAAATGGTCCTAAATTTCAACCTTAACAAGCCTCATCATGCATTTCAACACTCAATTATGCTAGTTCTTTATTTTTACGATTTTGATTGGTTATTTTAACATATAATTTAAATAATTTTTGGAACCCTAAGTCGAAACTTACATAAAGGCTTACAATCACATACAATCAAACTACACAATCACTATCTATCATTCCAAGGGTATTGTAAATTGTAGATTTATCATGTAATCACATCAAACAATAACCCTAAGTTAAGACCATATTCCCGACTTCCAATATTCAGGCTATGAATCGAAATTCAAAGTGAGGGGAAAATTCATTACCTTGCAAGCAATGAGGAGTGGGGGATTGTGTGATGACACTTCTTAGCACGACAATTGAAACACCGCTATTGCTACTAACCCAACACTGGACCTTAAAGAGTGAAATATGGAATGGGGAGTAAACTAAATTGAAGGGATTTTGGTAATATATGGAAGGGAGTGTGATAAATGGTAGTTATAGAGTGAATTAGGGAGTTGAAAAGGTGGGGGAAACGGTTATGGGAGTAAATGGAGGGAATAGGAATGATTTTAAAATAAGGGGTTATTTAAATAAGGGGTCCGAGTCGGGTCAGACAGCCTTAGGGTTTGGACACACAAAACCCCGTCTACTATCTGTGAGTCGATCTACGGTCCGTAGATCAGGGCCGTAGATCACTGTTTCAGTTAGAAAAATTTAGGGGCTTACCTTGGATCTACAGACACCATTGACGGTCCGTGGATCAATCGACGGGCCGTCGATGGTATCCGTAGACCTCTGCACCAAACCAATTTCTGCAGATTCATTATGTGGTGTACCTACACATGTAGCAACCAATAAGCTATTATTTTTTTACATTTTCTTGACACTTTTTAGACACGGACCCTATACTAATTCTAGCCAACACTAAGAACTAAATTAATACAAAAATGCAAATAATCAGAGAAAACTAAACTACTAATTGGAAAATTTAACCCTATCATTGGCTAGATTGTACATCTTGGGTTGCCTCCCAAGCAGCGCTTGATTTAACGTCGCGGCACGACACAGGTGTCTTGATTACTCAGACTTCATCAAGATTGTAGGCCTCAATCACTTCTTGCACAGTTTCAGCATTTCCCAGATAGATCTTAATCCTTTGCCCATTCACCACGAACCTTGTTCCATCCTTTTTCTCAAGATCAACCGCTCCATGTGAGAGCACTTTCGTGAGCAAAAATGGCCCTGTCCACTTGTACTTGAGTTTGCCTAGAAACAAGCGCAGCCTAAAGTTGAATAGCAGCACAAGATCACCAACCACAAATTCTCGCTTTTCAATTCTTTGGTCATGATACCTCTTCATCTTTTCTTTGTACAAGGCTGAACTTTCATAAGCTTGTAGGCGAAACTCATCGAGCATATTCAAGTCATTCATCCTTTGGTTAGATGCGGCGCTCCAATCCAAATTTAACTTCTTCATTGCCCACATAGCCTTATGCTCTAGCTCTACTGGTAGATGACAAGCCTTCCCATATACAAGTTGGTAAGGAGACATACCTATGGGGGTCTTGTATGCAGTGCGATTTGCCTATAGAGCATCATCAAGCTTCCTTGACCAATCCGTTCTATTAGCATTCACAGTCTTTGCCAATATCTATTTGATCTCTCTATTGGATACTTCAACTTGACCACTAGTCTGTGGATGGTAAGGAGTGGCTACATTGTGACGGACACCATATTTCTCAAGTAGTGCCTTGAATAACTTATTACAGAAGTGAGAACCTCCATCGCTAATTATGGCCCTCGGTGTACCAAATCTGGAGAAAATATTCTTTTTCAAGAATGCGGTAACACTTTTACCTTCATTGTTGGAGAGTGCAACTGCTTCCACCCATTTCGATACATAATCAACCGCAACAAGAATATACTTCATCCCATATGAACTCACAAATGGACCCATAAAATCAATGCCCCATATATCAAATAACTCTATCACCAATATAGGATTCATTGGGAGCTCTTGCCTCTTTGAAATCCCTCCTTCTCTTTGGCAACGATCACAAGATTTGGCGAAGTCATGAGCATCTTAGTGAATGGTGGGCCAATAGTACCCACATTGCAAAATCTTATGTGCAGTCCGAATACAACTATGATGCCCACCAACAGGTGATGAATGGCATGCTTCAAGTACACTCAACATCTCAACCTCTGGCACGCATCGACAAATAATCCCATCAGCACAACTACAATACAAGTAAGGTTCATTCCAAAAGAATTTCTTCACGTCATGCATAAATTTTCTTCTTTGGTGAAAAGACAAATCGGGGGGCACAATGTCGTTCGCCAAATAATTAGCAAAGTCGGCGAACCAAGGAATCAAATCATGAGAAGCAGCCAATACCTTTTCATCTGGAAAAGCATAATTGATTTCAGCCCTATCTCCAAGCTTTAGCATAGCTTCTTCCTCTAATCTTGACAAGTGATCGGCGACTTGATTTTCGGTCCCCTTTCTATCTTTTACTACAAAATCAAACTCTTGCAGTAGTAATACCCATCTAATCAATCTCGATTTTGCATCCTTTTTCACCATCAAATACTGCAATGCAGAATGGTCAGTATGCACTATGACCTTAGTACCAAGCAAGTATGATCAAAATTTCTCGAATGCAAAAACCACTGTAAGAAGTTCTTATTCAGTCACAGTATAGTTCTTTTGAGCCATATTTAGAGCTTTACTGGCATAGTAAATAGGGTGAAGAATTTTCTCTCGCCTTTGACCCAATACTACACCAAGCGCCAGTCCACTCGCATCGCACATTACCTCGAACGGTTGTCCCCAATCCGGTGAAATAATGATTGGTGCTGTAACCAACTTTTTCTTCAACTCTTCAAATGCTTTAAGACAGTCATCATTAAAACAGAACTTACACTCCTTCTCAAGCAATTTACATAACGGATGTGCAATTTTGGAGAAGTCTTTGATTAATCTTCTATAAAAACCTGCATGCCCAGGAAAACTTCTAACACCTTTTACAGAGATAGGTGGTGGAAGCTTTTCTATTACCTCAACTTTAGCTCTATCAACCTCAATACCTTTCTCAGAAATGCGATGACCCAACACTATACCTTCTTTCACCATGAAATGACACTTCTCCCAATTCAGCACCAAGTTACAGTCTTCACATCTTTTAAGCACCTCGGCCAGATTATCTAGACAATGGTCAGAGGAATCACCTGCAACTGAAAAATCATCCATGAACACTTCAATAGCATCCTCCACCATATCTGAAAATATCGACATCATATACCGTTGGAAGGTTGCTGGAGCATTGCACAACCCAAAAGGCATTCGTTTGAAAGCAAAAGTCCCATATGGACAAGTGAAGGTGGTCTTCTCTTGGTCTTCTAGAGCTATAGAAATTTGATTGTAACCAGAATACCCATCAAGAAAACAATACCAACCATTTCCTGCAAGTCTATCCAACATCTGGTCCATGAATGACATGGGAAAGTGATCTTTTTTAGTCCATGCATTCAACTTCCGATAATCCATGCAAACTCTCCATCCAGTAACGGGCCTCATTGGAACAAGCTCATTCTTTTCATTTGGAACAACAGTCATACCTCCCTTCTTAGGCACACACTGCACAGGACATACCCAACTACTATCTGCAATGGGATAGATGACTCCTACATCCAGCCACTTTATGATCTTCTTTTTAACTACCTCTTGCATAGGTGGATTTAATCTTCTTTGGTGCTCAATCTTTGGGCTTATGTTCGGCATGAGTTGGATTTTGTGAGAGCAAATATCGGGGGAATCCCATTAATATCTGCAATAGTCCACCCAATAGCTCGCTTGAACCTCTTTAATACAGTCACCAAATACTCTTCTTGCCTTGAATTCAAATCTGCTGCAATGATGACCGGCAAAGTATTCTCTTCGCCTAAGTATACATACCTCAAGTGCAGTGGTAGAGCCTTAAGCTCCAATTTTGGTGCCTCATCAATAGATGGTCTTGTGGGTGGGAACTCGCGATTCTTCATGTCTAACTCATATTTCTTTGGTTTGGACTGGTATTCATGCTTATCAAGTGCAGCCACCAACTCATTATATTCTTCAATACCATCATTATCGAAATTCATCATGACCACTGCGAGTGCCTCAACACCTAGTCGCTCTTCAATCTGTACTTCTGACCCACTCTTTACTTTGTAGGTGATAGCAGATACTGTTTGGAGCTACCCATTCTGTTTCATGGACCTACATATGTTGAAAGTTGCTTCTTCATTGTTCAATCTGAACTTCATCTGTCCCTTTTCTATATCAACCAATGCACGCCCTGTAGCAAGAAATGGTCTCCCAAGGATGATGGGGACCTCAAAATCAACCTCACAGTCAAGAATCACAAAATCCGCCAGAAAGATGAAAGACTCCACCTTCACTAGCACATCATGGAGCACACCTATGGGCCTCTTCACAGTCCAATCAGCCATTAGTAACCGCATTGCAGTGGGCTTTGGGTCCCCCAGACCCAACTTCTTGTAAATAGACAAAGGCATAAGGTTGATGCTAGCACCAAGATCACACAATGCCTTAGCAAAGTGTAGCAACCCTATAGTACATGGGGTCGTGAAAGCACCAAGGTCTTCCTTCTTCTGCACCAGAGATCTTGTAGCAATAGCACTACAATGCTGCAATCTGTCGTCATCTTCAAAACTCACAGACCTTTTCTTTGTCACCATATCTTTCATAAACTTGGCATATCCAGGCATTTGCTCCAATGCTTTTATCAAAGGGACATTGATAAAAAGTTGTTTCAACATAGTGATAAACCTGCGATATTTACCATCTTCAGTCTTCTTCACTAACCTCTGTGGAAAAGGTGGTGGCGGTCTAGGTATGGGGACCACTTTCGAGGTATCTCGGCTTCTTGTTCCGTCACGCGTCTCGAGACTCCTCTCTAACTTTCACCGCATCATCTGCTCTTCTAATCTCAGTATCCACCACAGACGGCATAGGTGGATCTATGGTTTTCTTACCTCCTCGAGTAGTAATTGCCATATAATGACCAGCATTCTTGGGATTCTGGATGGTGTTGCTAGGAAGAGTGCCGGGTTGACGTGGGTTCACTATAGTAGACAAGCGAGTCATCTGCTGCTCTAGATGCTTTATTGACACTTTGCATGGGCATCAACCTTTTGACCAATGCCAGATAAGTCGTTTCTCATCTCCTTCACATTCTCATCAGTTGCATCAAACCTTCTCATCATCTTCTGCATCATATCTTCAATCCGCGCCAAATTACCTCCAGCTTTCCTAGCACTAGATTTCCGATTTTGAGGGGGAACATAGGGTCCAACTCGATCGTTTCTGTTGCCATAATTGTTCCTGTTATAGTTGTTGTCACGATTAAAGTTCCTATCCCGGACATAGTGACCCTCTCGGTTGTAATTTCCATAGTTCCGACCTTGGTTTCCTTGACCTTGGCGCCAATTTTCCGTGTTGGATCCTTGGGCATTTGGTCGGAAACCCCCCGTCTGATCATTCACCGCGTAAATGTCCTCTTCGTAGTAACACTCTTCAACTGGTGGTGGAGTTCTTGTTAAGTAGTTTACAACATTTACCTTTTCTGCTCCTTTTCTCACATGCTTTAGTACCAACCCCAACTCTGTCCTCATCTGAGTCATCTCCTCACGAATATCATCTGCAGAGTTGACAGTTGCATTATGAACGGCAAATGTGTTTCTCCTAGTATCTGCTCTCCTAGTGTTCCATGCTTTATTGTTGCGAGAGATCCTCTCCAATTTTTCAGAAATCTGTGCATATGTACAATCACCATATGAACCCCCAGTAATAGTGTCAGGGATTGCTTTATTGTTATCATCCTGTCCTCGATAGAAGTACTCCTTTAGCGACTCATTATCAATACGGTGATTTGGAACACTTCTAACGAATGCAGTGAATCTGTCCCAAGAGCTACTCACAGACTCTCCAGGTAATGCTACAAAATTGTTGACCCTGTCTTTGTGATTGAGCTTCTTGGACACTGGATAGTACTTTGCTTTGAACACCTCCGCCAATTGGTCCCATGTAAATATTGAGTTATAAGGAAGCTCAGTGAACCATACTGCAGCGTCGCCTGTGAGTGACAGAGGAAACACTCGTAAACCAATGACGTCCATATCTAGGTCTTGTCTACCTACACAACTCTTGCAAACTACCCTTAGCTTGGCTAGGTGAGCATGTGGGTCCTCCGATGGCAATCCTGAGAATAAGCCTCTTGCTGTAAGCATCTGCATCAAATTACTAGTCACCACAAATGTGTGCCCTGGAGGTAAAGGAGGTAGGACAATGGGTCCATCAGAGTTTTCTATGTTCAAGTTGCCCCGATAGTTGTCATATTGTCGTAGGCCTAGTGGATCTTGCGCCTTCAGTGGATCTCCCAATCGATTTTTAGCTGGAACCTGGTTGTCACCACCTACTACCCTCTGCTATTGTAATTCCTTTGCATCATCCAGATCTCTTCCGATAGGATTAATTGGACTTCTTGGGTTATTCATTCTTCGTAAAGTGCGGTTTAGCTCTGAATCGTAAGAAGTAAGTGGTTCACCCTGACTCCGTGTACTTGGCATACACTAGAGGTAGAACCTAAGAGAGATAAAAACAAAGAGAAAAAGTAAAATACGGAAATATTTGACTAACGTTTAATAATGTAGTTAAAATAAATCTAAAAGCCAAAATTTCCCTGGCAGCGGTGCCAAAATTTGATACGCTCAAATTACACTTCCCTACAGAAGTATAAACGATCGTTATCAAGTAGAGAACCCAACTTGTAGGTTGGGGTCGATCCCACGAGGAAAAATGGTTTACACTTTACTTTAACCGACAATTATATTCAATTAGTCAAAGAACTTCCAGAAACAAATAATAAAAAAGGGGTGTTTGTATAATGAAACAAATAATAAGAATTCAGTAAGTAATCAGTAATCAAACAAAACTCAATTTTTGATTGTTATCAAGATGAGGGAAATAACTAGGGCATACGTGTTCCCCACAAGCTCATAACGCAATAATCCTAGTAACAGCAATCCTTTCCTAGTGTATTACATGCAAAGTGATAAGTTAGGTATCTCTAAATCCTTGATCCGGCATCTAGAGAATTTCGCCCCGCACCTTGATCCGACTATGTGTGTATAATTTACTAACCCTTACCTTTACCTCATATTAGACATCATAATCAATGTTTGGCTTAGTTATTACTTCGCACCAATCGACACTAGTCTATTAGATAGTATCACACTAAATCTATGTTGATAATTCTTTTCTTGTTGATTACCTCCTTGATCCAGCAAGTAGCAACAAGGCGAGTTCTAACGTTGGCCACCGTTAAAAAGACTTCTAAATAAAAGAATTATCAATGCATGCAAAACACTATTCACGAATTACTTATTTACTATTCATATTTTGTTAATCGCTCATGGTTCCCACAACCCTAGTTGTGGATTTAGTTACTCATATTAGCAAGAACACAATTCATACTTTTAGATAAAGATATCATGAACTTACGTAAAAAGAATAATAAACCCAGAAATTCAACTTGAGTTACAAAGCCAAAATCTTCAAAACGAACTTGTAAAATTAATAATTGCTAAAATTGTAATTCAGCCTCAAAAGTCACAAAGTAGAACTAGAATAATAATGTCTAACCCCCAAAAACGAGGTTTACATGCCCTATTTATAGAAAAACAAATCCTAATTTAAAAAGGAAACAAATTAAGGAAAGTTTGTTTAGGCGTCTTCAATCCACGAGACTGACTTACGGACCGTCGATGGATCTATGGTCCGTAAGCCAGGACTTAGAAAATATTTCAGCTCTCAAACATCAGCCTCTCTGAAGCAGACGACGGGCTTGCAGTACGGACCATAGATTGATCTACGGTCCGTCAATCCCCTCCATAGCTCCATACTTGGAATCTTCAAAAATCAGGTACTGGAACCCTCATAGTCTCCTTCTACGGTTTGATCAGTACGGTTCGTAAACCAATCTACGGATCGTCAATTGCCTCCGTGGTTCCACACTTGGTCAGATTTCCCTGATTTGTCATCTATTCCTTGGCTGCTGATCTACGGTCATCCCCTACGGATTGTCAATGGACCTACGGTCCGTAGATCATCTTCGTGAAAGCCCTTTTTCTGCATTTAGCTCAGTTGTCTCCGTACTTTTGCGCCTGAACATCTTTCCTGTAAAAATACAATAAAATACATAAAAACTAATACGATAAGGCCCTATACACACACAACTTGTAAGTTAAATGTATTAGAAATATCGTAAACTCACGGTATATCAGCTCTGACAATGTGGGTAAGACGTTGTATCATCACGAGGCTTATAGTGGTGGTTGTTGGTTAGAAAAACTTCCTATCAAAGTAAAAAGTGTTTTACTATATATATATATATATATATATATATATATATAATAGGAATTAGTATTGAGCACTGATATAGGTAACAACTCAGTCAAATCAAATCCCACAAATTACGTAGCTAGTGTAGGATCGGATTGTACCAACATTCAGACGACTCCTCACTTCCTCAATAAGGAATTTTAGTGTCCATCAGTTCAGTAATGTTCTATACTTCAACAAAGGTAGAGGGTGGCTCTTGCAACGTGAGTAAGACGTTGTATCATCATGAGGCTCATAGTGGTAGTTGTCAGTTAGAGAAACTTCCTATCAAAGTAAGGAGTGTTTTACTATTCATATTTATTCAGTTCAGTGGTTTACCCTATTTATTTTATATGTGAGACTTAAATAATCTTTACTTCATAACTTGCTTTACATTCACTTGAGTTGTTTGCAGCCCTTTTTTAGTTTAGATATTGTTGCATTCAACTATATTACATACTCGTACATTTAGGGGTCGTTTGGTACTATCATGACCCGGGGCTATCCTCTAGATACGACACGGCGTACAAGACTCCAAAAAGTCTCATACAAGCCTCATAGCATGTAATTGCAATATATAATAGAAATAGTATGGAATTAATACTCATTTAAATCCATACAATCAAAAATACTCATTTAAAACAGCGGAAGTCTATTGTCTCACTTGGCCATCTAAAACAATATCTCGAAACAAAAGTAAGGTCACGACCTTTTTCAATTGAAAGTCTAACATATGCCTATTACATGAAAGAAATGGAACATAAATATTACTTGTCCTCGATCTATGAGGACATACCACTTAGCCTTGGAAGAATCTCAATCCAAGCCCTTGAACTAGAGAGAAAGCAACTCACTTGCTGGAACCTACACTTGTAGTAAAATAAGGGAAATATGGGTTAGCACAATTAATTACTAAGTATGATAGCCATGCAAAAACATGCTTAAAATGGACATTTTATTTGAAATTCATGTTTTTATGCCAATTTGAGAAAACTTCATGAACATAAGCATAAGAGGCATAATATTCAAACATAACCAACATACAAGCCGTTTCTTCACATTAGAACATAATCAACAATATAAGACATTTCATTACATCAAGCTTTCACCTCAAGTAACACCAAGTCATACCTTGTGCAATGTATGAATAGCGTCCTATACTACCATCCACACTAGATACCACATTAAGGCCACCAAAAGTGAACTTACCATTCATCCTTTCCATCTTTACACAATACTCATGCATAAGAGACATAAACATGTCATAAATCATAACAAGGAAGTAACTCATAATACAATCCAAGTATAGCATGCATCATTACATTCAGCATATAAGAGTCAACATTATTCATTAGCTTTATTTAGAGCACTTTCATACATTAGTCATTAAGACCTTAGATAACTCACTATGACCCTCTCAAAGCCTACTCATGCAATGCATGAATGACATCCCATACTACCACCCATACTTCATAGAACTCCTCAAGAAATCATAATGCACATCTCACATGATGGGAATAAGCGTTTAACCGACATAGACCATGAGAGCAAACCATGGAATCTGGTGTCATATAACCCCACACCGTAAAGAGGTGGTCTACTTGCCTAAGGTAGGACTTGTAACATTTTAGCTTAAGTGGATCCACTAGCTAGGACCTATGCGGGCACATAGTTACGGGATAGGAAGATGTTCATTGAAATCTTACGTAACATTGGGAGATTTTCCATCTTACCATATCCACTCGGTGCTAAGCCTCCATTCCCATAGAGTAGTTCATTTTCATTAACATTATTGTACTTGAGAGGAATGTCATTGGCCTATCGACCCAAGTTACATCATTACACATGAAAGAAATGCCATAAGCCTATCAATTCATGGTTCATTATTAGGATAGCTCTAGAGTCCTCATGAAAGGAATGCCATAAGCCTATCGATTCATGGTACATTGACTCATTAAGAAAGGAATGACATTGGCCTATCGATTCAAGAGTCGTCATTACATTAGCTCATTTACTCATTATGAAAGGAATTACATTGGCCTATCGATTCATATTCATTAAGTCAATGCACATTTATTTTACAAGAAGAGGGTTCCTTAGCCTACCAATTCAAGATACTTCATTCAAGATCACATTCATCAATACAAGAAAAGGATGCCTAAGCCTACCAATTGAAGATATAACATCACCTTATAGAAACCCTTCACATTCTATCATCATCATTCATGAGTGTTAATTGAGAGTATGCTTTCAATCATAACACAATTACATTCAAAACATGACCATAGTTCTTTCATTGAGATAACATACATATCCTTCACATCATGTTCATACATAGATCCTTCATGAAATTGCCTTTCAAGGCTACACATCAATCACAGCCCAAACATATAAGATACTACAATATATAAGGTAATTAACGTGATTCAATAACTAATTCAATATAAACATAAACAATTCAACATACTTTCATAATCAACCAATTCCCAATCACAAACCACAACTTAGGATTTTAGGGTAAACATGGGTTCATGGAGGAAAATCATCTTAATTTACCATTAAAGCATCAATTAAACCACAATTCATCACTTAAATGCCTTTTGAAAATGTTTGGAATTGAACCCATGCATAAATTGACAACCTTAGGTTTTTGGGGAACTTTGGAAACTTGAAATCACTTTTGAAATTAGCTCCTTGAAAGAAACTAAGTCAAGGATGAAGAATACCATACCTTTTAGAGAAGAAATCCACAAAACTTGAGTGAAAATGGTGAGGTTTTGAGCTTGAAAGCTTGCATCCTTCACCTCCAATGGAGGTTCCTAAAGAGAGAACTTTTGAGAAAAGAGGTGGGTTCTAATTTGTGTTTTTGGAAGAATGGATTAGAAAAGGTGTTTTAATACTTTAAAAACCCTTAAAATACATCAATAAACCAATAATAACCGTCCATTAACTAAACTAACGTAATTAGGAATTTACCAAACCACCCCTCAACTTGGCCGAATTGGGCAGATCACAGGTGTGACCTACGGACCATAGGTGGAGTGACTGCCCGTCCTGCTGGTCCGTGGTTTGGGGCTGTGGCTTTCCATTTGGGGCCCTGACCTACAAAGGCCATCCCCGGGGTGTGGATGGACCTACAGGGCGTAGGTCCCAATTCGTAGGTCATCACATTTTGGGCAGTTTTTGGTTTCTTTGGGGTCTTGGGGCTTAGGAGAAGGGTCTTCCTCAAGGACCCCTTGGATGGTCCTTGGGGAGTCGTACCTTGACGATTAACCCCTAAACCCCTCAACCTAAGATCAGAACAACATTTTTCAACATGAAACCCCACAACAAACTCAAACACACACGAGTTAGGCTCTAGTTTCATCTATTCATTTTCTGGGTCATTATAGGTACAAAGATTAATAATGCTGGGATTAGTAATGTAGGGATTAGTAATGCAGGGATTAATAGTGCATGGATTAATAATGCAACTTTTATTTTTATCAACTGTTTGGTTCATTGTTTTCCACCTCATCTTGTGTTTGAATTAAACTTTATAAAAAAATCTCTTTCCAATTATATCCTTGAATTATTATGTAATTGGGTTAAGGTAAATAATTGCCGGATAATATTTTTTCATGACCTTCTAACTAGCTATGATAAGAATAATTTTGTTGTCATGTTTGTCTTTTTTTACTTAAATTATTTGAGGATAAATGATTGTCTTCTTAGTAAATTGATCACTTACAAAATGCCAATTTTCAATTTAAAAACGATAAACTATCAACTTTACACATAAAAATTGCAAGTGTAGTTTTAATATGTATGCAATTTAATAAATTGTTCAAAATACAAATAATTAAAAAACCACACACACACACACACACACACACATATATATATATCAACAAATTAAACATTCAATTAAGATCACAAACATCGTGTGGTGATATATTGCATTTTTAATTAGTTAACATTAAACAACTCACATTTCAAATATTGTATTAATTTGTAATGAATTTATTTAGTAATAAACAACTCTCTCTAAATAATTTGAAAGCTAATTTATTAAATAAATTTGCTAGTGCAAATTTAAAACATAACATAAATAAAATAATTAAAATGATTTGAGGGATATTTTTGTCTTTACATAGACTTATCCCATGGTATTATATCCTATGTATTACTAATACCTCCAAATGGAAGGTATTAGTAATATTACCTATAATACCATGTAGAAGGTATAACTGATCCATGAATTAGTTATACATAGGCCCAAATTCCTATCAAACATGATACTAAATAATACCATACATAATGCATGGACTATTTATTTTAATGCGGCCTACCAAATGACTCGTTAGTGTACTAATGTCACTCAACTTGCATTGTCTCATGATGCAGATACAGGTGTTCAGGAGTATCAATAGGTGCATCGTTGATATCACCCAACTTCTTACCAGCTTTTGGTGAGACCTCATTCTTTTTGGAGGACTCTAGTCATTTATTTGCTTCAGTAGTTTTATTTAAGGTTGTTGTGGGTTTGTCCCGACACCTATCTCAGATAGACGAAGCTTTATAGATAGACAATATTAGAGTCTCTTGGTAATTATTTTCAGATATTTTGCTAAAATATTACTGTTTAAATTCAGCATTCTCAGACAGCTTAGACAGTATTTTGATTTAAATGTTTTTTCCTTCAGCTATTTTAAACTAAAATTGCTTAAGTAAGTTATTCGTTAAGTAGTCATCCAGGTCAAGGATTCATTTGGGGATCAACAGTGGTTCTCGAGTTCCCACCACGTCTAAGGTATAGGCTCGAGGTATGGCAAACTTGATATCAGAGCACAGAGTTCAAGTGTCCTACAATGTCTATAAAGTCATTTCTAGTAGATTCCTTCTTATCAGTGAAGCGCGCCACATCGATGATAGGCAGTCTACAAGACATTAGAAATTGTTTCATTTTTTCTCATACTCTCATTCGTGCGATAGAGTTTAACTCTATAAAAGTCTTTTCTAATTTGTGCTTACGCATATTTTCTTATCATACCTCCACAAAGAAATGTTAGAAGATGTCCTGCTAGGAAGAATGTGAATCCCCAGGATCCGCCAGTACCAGTTAGACCAGGAGGTCCCAATGCACTTGTTGTAAAAACACATCAGGATGATGTCACTAATGCCAAGTTTCCAATTGTCATCCAGATGTTAGCACATGCTGTGATAACATATGTTGGTCATCGAGGAGCGGACCGTCATGATATGGCTGACACTTGAAGAGTTAGAGAGTTTTTATGGATGAATCCCTAGAATTCATTGGGTCAAAGCTCAATGAGGATCCAGAAAACTTCGTAGATGAGCTTCAGAATGTGTTTGATGTCATGCATGTTCTTAATGCTGAGCATGTGGAGTTGACTTTATACTAGCTTAAGGATGTTTTCAATAGATGGTGTGACTTGTGGAAAAAGATTAGGGGAGAAGGAGCACCACTCTTAAGATGGACTATGTTTGAGAATGTTTTCTTGGGCTCTTCTTTCCCTAAAAGCTAAAGGAATCAAAGGTAAGAGAGTTTCTTAACCTAAAGCAAGAGTCTATGAGTGTGCAGGAGTAAAATCTTAAGTTTACCCAGTTGTCTCACTATGCTCCGAAGATGGTGGCTGATATAAGGAGCAGAATGAGATTTTTCATGTCAGGAATTTCCCATCAAACATACAGGGAGGGTAAGGCGTCTATGTTAATAGAAGACATGGACATAGCTAGACTTATGATTCATGTTCAGAAGGTGGAAGAGGATAAACTGAAGAATAGGAAAGAGTATCAAAGTAATAGGGCAAATATAGCAAACCATGAGTCTGGCAAGTAGAAGACCGGAAATGAAAATTGGTCATCCTTTCTGTATAGGTCATCTGGACCTTCCATCATTATTTAGTGCACCAGTACTCCAAAACAGGAATAATCACCGAAATTAGAATTCTCAAAATTTCTGAGCTTAGGGTTCTTAGTCTCAAGGAAGTATGGCATCAAAAATATTGACAAATTCTTGTGGATTCCAAAAAAAGAAATGAAATAAAAAAAATTAACTCCTCCAATTTCATCTCTATCAAATTTTAATATCAGAATAACGGATATAGTCATGATTCAATAGGTCAGGTCCACTTACTTTTTATTTTGTTGATTTCTAATCTTTTGTATCGATTTGGTTGGTATAATGGAAAATAGGAATATTCGGTGATTCAAGAAGTGACTTTTCATTATTCCCAATAGAAATTTTTGTTTTCAAATTAAAATTCGTTTGAACAAAAGAGACCTGATTGGGTATTGACCAGACCTGGACATGAGAATAAGAGGGTTGCCTTGCCCTCTGAAAAAATTGAACTTTAAACAAATTTTTTTGATTCAACCATCTTTTTGTCTACTTGAATCAGATATTTTGAATACCAACTAAGATTTAGAATACTAATAAATCACATAATATCCCCAGTTATTTTGATCTATTTTTTTAAATTCAGAAATCGTAAGCGATTCCATAATGGATTTCTGAAGTAAGTTATTTAAGCCCCCCTTGTGCTAAGTGCGACATGACCCATCCAGGAGAGTGTCGTGATAGCACAAATAGTTGTTTTAAGTGTGGTCAGATGGGTCACTTTCTAAGAGATTACCCAAAGGGGAGGCAAGGTAATGGGGGCAACAGGGCTCAATCTTCTTCATTAGCTCCAACTAATAGGGTTGCCAAAGGGGGGTTACTTCAGGAACTGGCGGGGGTACAAACCATCTGTATGCTATGACTAGTCGCAAATAGACTACGTCCAAAAAGTACTGGAAGACGATAAAGAGGATTACCAATTAGTAAAATAGTAACACTAGCTACGTGTAATAAGTTAGTCTGTATTAGCAACCTTGATGTAATTTCTAATTATGATAGTGAAACATTACTACCTACCATCAAAGGAGTAGTTTCCCACCGAGGATCTACTTTACCATATTCTGAATTCAATTACTTTAATAAATTTCCCACTGCAGTTCATCTTTGACCTGATCTAAAACTGTTATTAACAGTTTGTGCAGCCATAAATCCTATTGTATTCATTGAGATCTGCTGACTTTGTGTACCATCCCATTGTAAATAAACGATCATATCATAGATCCATTGGGGTCTTGAAATTATATAAATATCATAAGAATGGAAACAACAACCCTAGTCACCATCTTTATATCTGGCTTACTTATAAGTTTGACTGGTACGCCTTCTATACCCTTTTTGGGCAACCTTCTCAACAACGAAGAGATCCATTTGAGGAGCATAGAGAGTAGTTGAAGTACTGGGCCTCCCAATATCGGAAGGCTCATGTACTTCAACTGAGGTAATGAAAAATTATTTCACCCTTTTAGTTCTTTTTAGTAGGAACTTTAGGCGGTTTTCGAAAAAAGATAGCAATTTTTTTTTATCCCTAGAGTCGAGACTAAGAGGAATGTATAAACCAATGCTTCCATAGACTCGATCGTGGTTTACAATTATTGATTTCATACTTGTTTGTTTCTTTTTATTTCCTTTTTTACCATCTTCTTGATAAAGAATGAACAAGAGTAAAAGAGAAGTTGATTCATACAAAGATTTCTCTGGCACCCTATGTTAATAAATGTAAAAGAAAAAAAATAAGGGCGAAAGAAAGATACCAAAGCAATGTTGTATCATGCTCTTTCTCTCTCTCTCTCTCTCTCTCTCTCTATCTATATATATATATATATATATATATATATATATATATATATATATATATATATATATATATATATATATATATAAATCTTTTTAAGCAAAAAAAATTATGTTGTATTGATTAAGATAACATGTTGACCTTTATGTGATAATGAGATGTGCATCTTTGTTCTATTTTTTTACTTATGAACAATACATTAAAACTATTGTCCTTAATGACCCATCATTATTATATAAATTAAAACTACTTAAAATAACACAAAATAATCCATGATTATTATATAACCCAATTTGTTTTTGATAATAAGATTACATTATATATATATATATATATATATATATATATATATATATATATATATATATATATATAAATATATATATATATAAATATAAATATATATAGTTAAGGGGGTACATTAGTTTCATTAACCCTATATTGGTTAGTAGTTATAGCAAGGTTTTCGAAACGAGCTAACTTATTACACGTAGCCTGCTTAACTAGTCTAGAGGAAGTTACTCCGTTCTTGTCTTTTGTAAGCTGGTATTTGACAATGTCCGGACGGGATTGAAGGATAGTAGTGTCATGACTTAGGGTTACACCCTAGATGTAACATGGTGTATAGGATCCCAAGAGGCCCCATTCAAGCCACTTAGTATTCATAACATAAGACATAGAACAAAAGAGATAAAGAAACACATTTCAAGTCTCAATAGGTTTTATAAAAGTAAAACAGAAGTCTAAACATTTTGTCTCATTAGCCATCTATTACAATAGAAAGAAATCGGGCCTCGCCCATACATCATGTCCAAAACTGAAAGTACGAAAGAAAACTAGAAATAATGAAAATCTGTCCTCGAACATGAGGACTCACCAAAGCTCGGAAATCTCTCAAGTCAATCTCTAGCCACAAATCTAAGAACCCTGACTGTCGGACCCTACATTTGGGAAAATGTAGGCAAGAGTATGCATTAATACAAAATATGTACCAAGTATGATAGCCATGCATATAAACATTTAAATCATGCTAAAATAGGACATTTTCATAATATGCAATGCCAAGATAAAACATGATATTAAAAAGGGTTAGAAAGCATGAGTCATAAAACATGGTCAATGCAAGCTAACTTCTTAAAAACCTTTGAACACATGTGAGATACTTCTTGAAGTAACCTTAGTTCATTATTATTGTGGGAAGTAGCCTTCACCGATATAGAGACCATGTGAGCTATAACATGATCCCCGATGTCTCCCACACCAAAAAGGATTGTCCTACATGCCAAGGTAAGAACCATGAACTTCTAGCTTAGGCGTATCCACTAGATAATGTCTATCTAGACAATCATCCTATGGTGGCACATAGGTAAGGGATAAGGAGATTGATTCTAGAAACCCGACCTCTACTCACAAGAGAGCTTTTATCTCAATATCCTCTCAGTACAAATCCCACGAAATAGTCATTTTCTTACTTGTTCTTATTATCCATGGAAAGGCACGTCATCTTTCCAATCCAAGCTAGGTCATAATTCATCTATGGAAAGGTATTATTAAATAACCAATCCAAGCTAGGTTTCATTAGGATAACTCTTTATCTTTGATTCATTTAGGTGAGAAGACCTTTTAACCTTAGAACCCTTACTATATGAGAAAACCTTTCACAATCATGATTACATGTGTATATGAGAAACACTTTCAACAACACAACAACAACATCTTCATTGATACTTAACTCTCAAAGCATCCTTAAAACATTTACATAAATTTCATAAACTCTTCATTCATAATCCAAAACCCATATCATATCATCATAATTTGGAAAACATGGGGATTACATGGGTTCATGGGGAATCATCATAAAACCATAGAATTTCATCAATTCATGCATATGAGATCATAATTCCATCAATTAAATCAATAATCAAGAGAACCCATATCATAGAAGAAAACCCTAACTCAATTGGGTAATTCTAAATTTGAAAATAGGGGAATTTGGGAACTCCATGAATGGAAGGAATCCATGGATGAAAACTATCACACATCAATTCCAATTGCTTAACTTCGATGGAGGAATTGGAAACTTGTCTTGCAAAACCTTAGCTTGGATCTTTCTTCTTCAAGTTTTTTAGAGAGAGAAATATTTGTGAGGAAGACTTGTTCTTCTTTTGTAAATTTGAGAGAATGATTTTCAATTGGGAAATTTTAGAGTTAAAATACTTATATAGGGGTTTTGGTGAAGGGTACAATGACATAGTATTAGGCTAGACTAATTAGGAAAAGACCCAACTGCCCTAGGGAAATAATTACTGCCAGTAACGATGGGTTAGACCATCTTGCACGTCCATCATTCGACGTCAGAAAGTTAATTTGATGCCATGATCCCGTACCTCAATCCACTAATCATGGTTCCAACGACGGTCCGTTGGTCCAGGCCATGGTTCGTGGTCCTCTAAACCCATTTGGGTGGCCAATCCACAGACCAGACCCACGGTCCATGGCTTAGTCCACAAGCCATGACTGGCCTCCATCGGATGGAACTAGAAACTTCTGAAAACTACCATTATGCCCCTTCTCAAATTCAAGGTGTTACAAGTTGCTGTTGTAACACCACAGAAATTATCAGACCAGAACAATAGAAAAATAGGTGAACCATGGTGGTGTGAACCACGTGGTTCACACCCAACCAGAAGTGGTGGACCACGGGACCCTTCACGGGCAGTGGACCACCACACGAGCCGTAGTAAGGCTCGTGGAAGCCAGGCAACACTCACCAGGTTCAGACATCAAACCACAGAGCCCTTCACAGGCCGTGGTCTTGATGACGAGCCATTGTGGCTTAAGTGAAGCCAAGCCAGTAGGCCCCTATCCCAAGTGAAGGACCACGGTGACCTTCACGGTCTGTGATCCTTCACACGGTTCGTGAAGTAGACCGTAGAGAAAAGGGCCCAGAACCAGTAGTCACTGACCCAAGAACCATGACCCATACGACGGACCGTTGTCCTAGTGATGGTCCATTGTTACATCCATGGTCGACCTAGTCAAATTTTAAGTCAACGGTCATTTAGTCTTTTCCCCTATTCGTTGGACACCTAAATTACGTCGTTTAACCCTTAAACTATGTAGTTAGGTAAGTTTGAGCCTAGTAACTTAGTCAGAACTTTCCCTAATCGATCATTCACCAAAAATTCATTAGATTTAGAGCAAAAACGAAAAATCAGGCGATAGCCTTCTCAAGAACACACAACAAGGTTTCTCCGGTTCTAGCCCCGAAATCAAAAGATTTCTCGGTGAATATCGTCACTAGGTATGTGGGATTTCACTAGTGGGTTCCTTTCACCCATTAGGTCCCTAGAACCCATTAGTGGGTTCCTTAAACCTAGGGTTTCTAGAACTTCATATAATTGTGATGATGTAGCTGCAATAGTGTTCTTAATCAGATTATCATGTATTCGTAACACTTTCTTAGTTTCTTGCATGAAACTCAAAACCCTTGTGTAGTTTGTTCAGTTCATGAATTACACTAGCTAGGACAGATAAATAGATATGCATGCCTCAGTTTACAAATGTTTCATTATCAGTACTTTAATGTTGCATTAGCATGTCAGAATATTGAACTATCCAGTATATATCATTTATATTATATTTTACACATTTCCAGTTGGAAGTAGGCTTAACACCG
This sequence comes from Solanum commersonii, assembly GCA_029007595.1. Classification (NCBI taxonomy): domain Eukaryota; kingdom Viridiplantae; phylum Streptophyta; class Magnoliopsida; order Solanales; family Solanaceae; genus Solanum; species Solanum commersonii. The sequence goes on from JAJTWQ010000110.1 coordinate 1,270,453, forward strand.
AGTTGGACTAAGGTCAGTCATCCTCATAGTCCCAGAACTATGTGCACCCGTAGGTTTATAAGTTACCTTTGTGGGCATTAATTTTAGTGATCATGCCAGTCATGCCTCTATACCCCTAGCAAGGTATATTGGGTCCACTCGATAAAGCGTATACATCGGACTCCATGTTAAGTCTGGTAGCAATACCGGTAACAATCTTACCGGACAAACACCTACCGGAACTGGGGTCCACTTGGCAAAAATGGACCAGAATCGGTAGTTCCAAAAAAATATGTGTATTCCATCTTGGACCGATAAAGTACTGATGAGTTCGAGATTTGGACTCATTTAGGGCTTTATTTACATAGGTTTAGTGTCCTTAAATGTTTATTTTATGCCAATAACTGATGTAAAAGCCTTGATTTCAAGGTATATGGATTGAGGAACAAAACAAGTACACGAATTTGTAAAAAAGAACAAAACAGGCTCAAAGAATGAAGAAATGCAAGCTTGGTGAACGCCAAGTCCACTTGGTAAGTCGCTGAATGGCTACTTGACTGCCTAAAGTTCCAGTGTGCCAAGCCCTGAAGGAAAGAACCAAGTTGGCGATAGAAAGGAGCAGTCGACGGATCACCAAGTGGTTCCATGATGCATTGTTGGATCACCCAAAGTTACAGACCTTGAGGATGCTGAATGCCAAGGTAGAAGGGCGATGAAAGTGACCAAAGGGCTGATCGCCGAGTGGTTCGACGAGCCCGAATAACTTCACCGAGTGACTCTTTGTAGCATATTTTTGGCGACTATAAATACATTTTTGAACATTTAGTTTAGTATCTGATATCATAATATCTTAGTCTATTATTAAGTTTTGAACTTGTCACGACCTGAGCTTACACCCCAGATGTGACATGGCGTACAAGACTCCAAAGAGCCTCATACAAGTCTCATAGCATTCATAACATAAGACATATGAAATAGTGCGAAATTTGAAACTTTTCTTTAAATTCATAGAATCGAAAACATCATTTAAAACAACGAAAGTCTATGAGTCTCACATGGCCATCTAAAAACAATCTTTGAATTAAAAGTAGGGTCATGACCCTTTACAATAGACGTCTAACAAATGTCTAATACAATGAAGAAAAGGAACATCAATAAAGCAGTTGTCCTCTAATCCATGAGGACATACCACTAGTCTTGGAAGAACCCAATCCAAGCCCTTGAACTAGAGAGAATCAACTCAAATGCCGGAACCTACACTTGGTAGAAAAATAGAAGAATATGGGTTAGCACATTTAATTTACTAAGTATGATATCCATGCAAAAACCATGCTTAAAAAGGACATTTTATTTGAAAATCATACTAAATGCCAATTTTGAGAAATGTCATGAACATAAGTATAAGAGGCATAATATACAAGCATAATCATTATACAAGTCATTTCATCACATTAGAACATTCACCTCAAGCAACCCTAAGCTATACTTGTACAATATGAGAATAACATCCCATACTACTACCCCTACTAAGTACCACGTTAAGGCCACCATAGATGAACTCACCATTACTCATACTTATCTTTAGTCAATACACATACATAAGGAACATATACATTTCATAAGTCATGAAAAGGAAAGTAACTCATAATACACTCCAAGTAAAGCATGCATCATTACATTAAGCATTTAAGATCAACTTTCTCATTAGCTTCATTGAGAGCACATTCATTCATTAAACCTTAAGACATTGGAGAATCACACCATAGCCCTCCCAAATCCTACTCGTGCAATGCATGGATTGCATCCCATACTACCACCCACACTTCATAGAACTTCTCAAGTAACCATAGCATATATCTCACATGATGGGAATAAGAGTTTAACCGACATAGACCATGTGAAGCTTTACATGGAATCCGGTGTCTATCCCACATCGTAAAAAGTTAGTCTACTTGCCTAAGGTAGGACCGGTAACATTTTAGCTTAAGTGGATCCAGTATCTAATATCCTATGTGGGCACATAGTTATGGGATAAGAAAGATGTTCATTGAAACCTGACCTAAACGTGGGGAGAGCTTCCATCTTACCAAATCCACTCGGTGCTTAGCCTCTATTCCCATAGAGTATTTCATTAATTTAACATTATCACACATGAGAGGGTTCCATTGGCCTACTGACCCAAGGTACATTAATTAACACATGAAAGGGCGCCATAAGCCTACCAATTCAAGGTACATTAGTTGACACATGAAAGGGCGCCATAAGCCTACCGATTCAAGGTACATTATTAAGAAAGCTCATTGAATCCTCATGAAAGGGTGCCATAAGCCTATCGATTCAAAGTTCATCATTAACATTCATGGAAGGGTACCATAAGCCTAGAGATCCCAAGGTTCATTATTAACATGCATGGAAGGGTGCCATTAGCTGACCGATCCAAGATACATCAATCCACATTACTTTCATTTGTATAAGAAAAGGATGCCTAAGCCTACCAATTCAAGATACAACATTACATTCAAGGAACCCTTCACATTCTATCATCATCATTCATAAGTGTTAATTGAGGATAAGCTTTCAATCAAAACACAATTGCATTCTAAACATGATCATAACACTTTCATTGAGATCACACATGTATACTTCACTACAAAAGGAACCCCAATTACCAACAAAAAAATTCGTTGATAAATTGATCAAATTGGTTGGCAAATTGAGTTACCAACCAAATGTCAACTTATATTAATCTGTTGCTAAAAGGCTCGTCAGTAAATATTACCAACCGATTTTAATTTGTTGGTAAACTTACCAACCAAAAATCAGTTGGTAAACACCCAAAGATGTTGTTACAAAATTTTGAAACATGGCCCTGAAATTTTCGTTGGTAAATTCACCAACTAATTTTTGGTTAGTATATCATTAGTACCTTTACTAACGAATTGAAAAAGAGTTAGTAAATTTTTTTCTTCATTTTCTGATTCCGTTGGTAATATGTTGGTAATTATAGTAAATTTATGTTTGTAATTTACCAATAAATTTTAAATACTTTTTTTTCTTTGGTTTCCCATTCGGTGACCGATAGTAAATTTTTTTCTTCATTATCTGATTCCGTTGGCAATACGTTGATAATTATAGTAAATTTATTTTGGTAATTTACCAATAAATTTTAAATACTTTTTTTTCTTTGGTTTCCCATTCGGTGACCGGTACCCACACCGCAGCCCGACTAAATTCGGATTCACGCCGGGAAGTCCCACATTGGCCCACACCGTAGCCCGACTAAATCCGAATTCACGCCGGCAAGTCCCACATTGGGGAGTAAAGCGCTCCCTAACAAAGGCGACTCCGTATACAAGGGGAATCGAACCTGAGACCTCTTGGTTAAGGATGAAGGAGTACTTACCACTCCACCACAATCCTTGTTGGTAATAAATTTTAAATACGTTAGTATGATTATTTGTTTTTCTAATAAATTTACTAATATTGTTAGTTTGTTGGTAATATATCATTCAAGGCGACTCCGTACCCAAGGGGAATCGAACCTGAGACCTCTTGGTTAAGGATGAAGGAGTACTTACCACTCCACCACAACCCTTGTTGGTAATAAATTTCAAATACGTTAGTATGATTATTTGTTTTCTAATAAATTTACTAATTGATTGTTAGTTTGTTGGTAATATATCATTCAATTAAGTTCAATGTTAGGTTAGTAATTGATTGACAATATCTTCAAAATATCATTTACTGAATTATTATCCAATAGTAAAATATTTATTAATTTATTGCATTTAAAAATCTAAGAGCACGAATATAAATCCAAAAATATTAATATCAATTTTATAAATCATAATTGAATGAAACAATGTAAAATCTATGATAACAAGTTAAATTAATCTCAATATGACACATATCATTATATCAATTTTTTTAATTTGAGCACGTTTACCAAAAATCTTGATCAAATCTAAATTTTGGCAAAAAGTTAAAAGTTAAAACACCTAACAGCAGAAACTGAAAATGAAAGCCTCAAAATCTGAACCAACCATCCTATTACATATTAAAATGACCTTCCAAAACTAATTGCGCTGACGAAATTCTTATCAGAGCACGTTTACAAAAAATATTAAGCAAAGTCAAATTTTAGCCAAAAGTTAAAAGTTAAAATGTCTAACGGTACAAACTGAATATGAAAACCTCAAAATCCAAACCAACCATCCTATAAGACGAAAAATGACCTCCCAGAGCTAACCGCACTGACGAAATTCAAATTTGAGCATGTTTCCCAAAAAAATTGACCTAGTTCAAATTTTAGCCAAAAGTTAAAAGTTAAAACACTTAACGACACAAACTGAAAATAAAGTCTCAAAACCCGAACCAACCATCCTATGAGACCAAAACTGAACTTATATGGCTAACTGCGGTGACAAAATTTTAATTCGAGCACGATTACCAAAAATATTGACGAAAGTGAAATTTTAGCCAAAACTTAAAAGTTAAAATGCCTAACGACACAAAGTAAAAATGAAAGCCTCAAAACCCGAGCCCTCTATCTTATTACATAAAAAATGACCATCCGCATCTAACTGCACTGACGAAATTCTCATCTTAGCACGTTTATCAAATATATTGACCGAAGTTAAATTTTGGCCAAAATTTATAATTTAAAACACCTAACGGCACACACTAAAAATGAAAGCCTCAAAACCCGTAGCAACCATCCTATTAGATAAAAAGTTGCCTTTGGAGTTAATTACGCTGACGGAATTCTCATCTGAGCACGTTCACAAAAATATTGACCAAAGTCAAATTTTGGGCAAAACATAAGATTTAAAACACCTAATGGCACAAACAAAAAATGGAAGCCTCAAAACTTGAACCAACCTTCCTGTTAGATCAAAAATGACCTTTCAAAGCTTAATGACACTAACAGAGTTCTAATCTGAGCACATTTACCAAAAATATTGACCAAAGTCAAGTTTTGGCTAAAATTTAAAAGTTAAAATGCCTAACGACACAAACTGAATATGAAAGCCTCAACACTAGACGTTGATTTACCAAAAAGTTTGACTTCAATTGATAACTTTACCAACTATTCAAATATAAGTTATAATTAATAATTTACCAATAAATTTTATCACAGTTAGTAATAGTTACTATTCAACTAAACATTCATATGTAATATTACCAACTAATAATTAATATGTTGATAAATTTTACCAATGGATTAATGATCGGTTGGTATTTTACCAATTATTTTAATGATGTTAGTAATTTACTAACTACAATCTTTATTCATCAGCAAAATTTTCAATTAATTGGATATTGGTTGGCAAGTTTACCAACAAATTACATTTTGTTACTAATTTACCGACACATTTATATTTGCTTGGTAAATTTAGCAACACAATCTTGCCGTTGGTAAATGTTTGGTTAGTAATTCATTGGTAATATGTTAATAAATTATATAAACAATTTTTTGTCATATTTACCAACCGATATATACTTCATTGGTAATATTACCAACAAAAGGTGTGCGTTAGTAATATTTCAGTTGGTAATCCATTGATAGAATGTTGCTAAATTTGGCGCCATTTTTTCCCGCCGTATTTACCAACTAAAATACTTGGTTAGTAAGATTTTGGTTAGTAATCTGTTAGAATTTCGTTGTTAGGTTTTAAAATATAATTCAGTTAGAAATATGTTGGTAATTTGTTAGTAGAATACTAACCAACTTAAGTTGTTAGTAAAATATGTTGGCAATTTGGGGTTTTTTTGTAGTGCTTCACATCATGATCATATATAATAAATCCTTCATGAAATTGCCCTTCAAGGCTATGAATAAATCTAAACCCAAACACATAGACTACTACATTAGATAAGGAAAATATCATGATTCAGTAACTAATTCAATATTAACATAAACAATTCAACATGTATCCTTAATCATTCAACCCAAATCACAATTCACAACTTAGTACTTTGGGGGTAACATGGGTTCATAGGATATATTCACCATAATTCATCATTAATTCAGAAATTCACTCATATTTCATCACATATAAACCTTTGAATAAGTTTTGGAATTGAACCCATGCTTAGATTGAAAACCCTAGCTTTTTGGGGGATTTTGGAAACTTGAAATCATCTTTTGAGAGGGCTCCTTGAATGAAAATTAATCAAGGATGAAGACTACCATAATTTTATGGAAGAAACTCCACGAAAATTGGGTGAGAAAAGTGAAATCTTGAGCTTGAAACCTTGCCTCCTTCTCCAATGGTGGTTTCTAGAGAGAGAATATTTGGAAGAGAGGTAGTTTCTAATTTGAGTGTTTGAGAATAATGAATTGTAAAGGGTGTTTTAATACTTTAAAACCCCTTAAATAAGTCTAATAAATCAATAATAATCTTCCCCTAACTTAACAAACCTTAGAAGGGATTTACCACAATGCCCTTACCTTTGGCCGATTTGGACAGAATTGCAGTGGTGACCTAGTCCCCTAGACCTAAGGACCATAGGTGGGGTGATGCCCTATCCTGTAGGTTCGTGGTTTGGATCTGAGGGTCACCATTTGGGGCCTTGACCTACGAACTACTTCCACGTGGCGTGGATGTACTTACTCCCTCGTAGGTCCCATCCGTAGGTCATAGAATTTGGCAGATTTTGCTAAGTTGTTGTAGCCTTAGGGTTAGGATTTAGGGTCCTTCTCAAGGACCCTTGGTTGGTCCATGGGAGTCATACCTTGACGTTTAACCCCTAGACCCCTCAATCTAAACTCAGGAACTCATTATACAACTTAAAACCCCATATCAAACTCAATCAAACACTCGTTAGGCTCTAGTTTCATTTACTAGTTTTTCGGGTCGTAACAGACTTGTGAGACAAGTTTTCTCTAGTTTTATTTAGCTTTAAAGAATTGAAGTTTTTCACTTTTGAGAAATTGGACATGGGTCTTTGAGATTCTTCGAATTGGAACATTATAAAGACGAAATCAATCTTACCAGTTGATGCAAACTCAATTTGGTAACGAATTTTATCTTTTTATGATGTCTAGCTAAAACCCCAATTCTTGGGGTGTGATTATATGATTATGGGCTAATTTAGTTTATGGGTATTGCTAATTGTTAATGTAAATGCTATTTAGAAGTGAGTTCAATCAATAATTGTGGTTTAATTTAAGAATTGTAGTTGCAAATGCAGTTCTACCCTTGTGCTTTTGGCTTGCTCGAGAGAGAGGTTTTAAAATTAAGATTATTGATTAATGGTCTGTGGGTATTGGGTTGTCATGGGTTCATCTTGAGAGCATGAATCCTAAACCCAATTCCACACATTCAGCTCAAGAGAGTGAATGGACTAAGGTGTGGGCTATTTTTATTTTGCATGCTTGTTGATGTTGGAGAGAAATTGACTTGATTCGAGGTAAATTTTTTGAGAGAAAGTTTACCTTCTCTATAGTCTAGCTTACTCACTAATATTTAGCTATTTTCTAATAGTTGTAATTACCCATTTGTCTATATTAGCCTATAATCAAATCACATCCCAAGAACCCGTCTCATTATTGTTATTTCGTATTGTTTGCCACTATTTGTAGTTGACAATTTTAAACCAAAACCCCTATTTGACATTCGTGTCACCCCTGATTTGAATGATGTCTTTATTTGATAATTTTTATTTCTATGACTGATTTGATCATGTTCACACTTTCCTATTGAATCTTAAACACGTACCGCTCCCTGTGAGATTCGACTCCAACTCATTTAGTTGGGTTTTATAGTGACAAACGATCGTTGACACTTAGAATTGGATGAAGTTTCCTTGCAACGTTAATAAAAATGGCACCGCTGCCAGGGAATGGTGTTGTTTGAGATTTTTTTGGTGAAGTTAGATTTTGTTCTTTTTAGTCATAGTTGAATCTACTTATTTTTAGTTTTGGTTTGTGTGTTGCTATTTAAAATAGAGGAAATGAGTGTCAATGGAAGCAATGGTAGCTAAGTGGGCCACCAAGATAACATCGGTAACTTCAACGATGTCAATGAACCGAATGCTAATAACCCTAATCTTGTGGGTGGAGTTGGTGCCATTCGCTTGCCTCCGGCTGAAGGGAACATTGCGTTCCATATTACAAGCACCATGTTGCAGTTCTTGCAATTTAAAGGGTTGTTTGGTGGGTTGGCTCATGAGGATCCCCATGAGCATATAAGGAACTTTGTTGATGTTTGTGGGCCATTCTCCTTCAAGAACATACCCCAAGAGTCGGTAGGTTGTTCCCATTTTCCTTAATGGGAGAAACATGTAAGTAGTTGGCTGAGTTGCCAAGAAACTCCATCACTTCGTGGGAAGAGCTTGTCACCGCATTTCAAGTGCAATTTTTCCCTCCTTCAAAGATATTGACACTTGTCCAACCCATTTGCCTTACAATGTTTTGCTGCAATACTTTTACCGAAGCCTTGATTCGGTGAACAAGGAAGTAGCTGACCAGCTTTCTCCGGGAGGTTTGATGCAACAACCTTACATTATAGCAACCCAACTCTTGGATAGTATGACCAAAATTAACCGGGCATGGTATACCCATGAAGATCAGGTCTCCCCTCTCACTTTTAAATTGACAAAGGAGCAACTTGAGAAAAATTATGAGAGGGACCAAAACATGGAAAAAATGATGACTCAACTTGACATTTCAGCTAAGAATGTCATGGGAGCTAGTTTTAGAAGTGTAAATGATGTGGGTGTGTAAACCCCGATGAGGCTTTTTATGATGTCTTGCTAAAACCCCAATTCTTGAGGTCTGATTATGTGATTATAGGATGATTTAGTTTATGAGTATTGCTATTTGTTAGTTTAAATTCTATTTAGAAATGAGTTTAATCATTAATTGTGGTTTAATTTAAGAATTGTAGTTGCAAATGCAGTTCTACCTTTATGTTTTTGGCTTGCTTGAGAGAGGTTTTAAAACTAAGATTATTGATTGATGGTCTGTGGGTATTGGGTTGTCATGAGTTCAGCTCGAGAGAGTGAATCCTAAACCCAATTCCACACATTCAGCTCGAGAGAGTGAATGGACTAAGGTGTGGGCTATTCTTATTTTGCATGCTTGTTGATGTTCGAGAGAAATCAACTTGATTCAGGGTAAATTGTTCGAGAGAAAGTTTACCTCCTCTATAGTCTAGCTTACTCACTAATAGTTAGCTATTTCTAATAGTTGCAATTACCCATTTGTCTATATTAGCCTATGATCGAATCACATTCCAAGAACCTGTCTCATTATTATTATTTCATATTGTTTTCCACTATTTGTAGTTGATAATTTTAAACCAAAACCCCCATTTGACATTCGTGTCACCCCTGATTTGAATGATGTCTTTATTCCATAATTTTTATTTTGATGACTGATTTGATCATGCTCACACTTTCCTATTGAATTTTAAACACGTACCACTCCCTGTGGGATTCGACCCCAACTCATATAGTTGGGTTTTATACTGACTAGCGATCGTTGACACTTAGAATTGGATGAAGAGTCCTTGAAATGTTAATCAATTATCGGGACCGAACCGGACTGGACCGAAATCGGTAACCAGGATAACAATTAATTTTTTTAACAAAAACTAATTATTGAAATTAAAAAATTAGGAAAATTAATCAATTATTAAAACTTTTATACTTTTAAACTTCAAAATACAAACTTTTAAACTTTAAAAGGTTAAAAGTTTATATTCAAACTTTTAAAGTTTAAAAATTTAAATTTCAAAAATTAAAAGTTTAAATTTCAAAGTATAAAAGTTTAATTCAAACATTAAAAGTTTAAAATTTAAATTTCAAACTTTAAAAATTTTAAAGTTTAAATTTCAAACTTTAAAGATTAAAAGTTTAAATTTCAAACTTCAAAACTTTAAAAGTTAAAATTTAAATTTCAAACTTTAAATGTTTAAATTTCAAACTTTAGAAGTTTAAAAGTTTATAGTTTATAACTTTGTCATTTGAAAATTGAAAATATAATTAAAAAATACTTTGTATTAAAATTGAAGACAATAATAATAAAAAAATTAAGGTGAATAGCCTATATAGTTTTATTAATATTAATTAAATAGTACAATTTGAGTTACAAAATATTAGTAGAGGATTACATGACCTTTCTACACAACCACCTTCTAGGAAGAGTTCAGTTTTAATTAGACCTTGAATTATCATACTCATACTAATAGTTCATGCTACCAAGCCAATCTTTTCTTAAATCATTTAACATTTCTCTAGTAACATAATCTGGAATTGGTTGATCGACTACTTCCTCCAATGCAGTAATGTCGTCGTCACTAAAATATTGCATTATTTCATCAATATCATTTTCAAATTTCGTAGGTAAAGCTGGATGCCCATAACTCCTTCTCTCGCCATTAATCCAATCTCTGAATAGTACCGATATCTCCAAGCTATCTGCTGCTAATGAATATCTATGCTCTCCAATTTGAAATTTTGTTGTACTAAAAGCGCCTTCCGAAGTTACTGAAGATGCTTGAACAGCTAACACATCTCGAGCCACCGGTTGAAGGTTTGGAAATCCCTTGCCGCATTGCTCCACCAATCTAGAAGATCAGGTAAACCTTGTGAATCCTTAATAGTTTCCGTATTTTGATTAATATATGCATCAAAATCATTTTATCATTATGAGAAATTTCAAGATAACCAGCTAGTATATCATCAAGATCATCTTCATTATATCTACACCTATAACTTTCCGGTTCTTCATTAAATACTACATTTCTTCTATTAAAATTATACAAGTCATAAAGTTTTCTAGCTTCAACTTTTATATTATCTTTCACTTCTTGACAACTAGGTGCTTCAAAATCTTGAATATCTAAATTCAAATATATTTTATCAACCATTCGTGATGCACCTACATCTTTGTAATGTGGCTTTAACAAACAAGCGATTAAATAAATTTGAGGAATAGGAAAAAAATATTTTTAAAATTTTTCAATCATCTTCTTAACAGATTCTTCAATTCTTAGTTTATTTTTGAATTTATAAAATTTACTAGAAATGGCACAAATATTTGGTAAAACAAAGCACATAGTTGGATAATAAAGTCCATAAATTTGTTTTGTAGCTAAATAAAAAACTTTTAAGAATTCTATAAGTTCTTTTACATCATTCCAATCATTTTCATAAAGTCTATAGTTCACATTTGAATTATGAGCATTCAAACCTATTTATAAAGGTTTTCTATATTCATAAGCAACTTTAAGCATTTCAAATAAAGAATTCCATCTAGTACACACTAATTTTGGATTTTTTCTAGGTGGAGGATTAAATTCACGACAACAATTTTCAAATTCTCTACGTCTAGACTTAACTTGACATTTAAAAATAAAATGACCTGCAATTTCACATTTTATGCAACCATCATTATGCATTGTTATACCATCTCTAACAATCAAATTATATATGTGTGCAACACACCTAATATGAAAACCATCAATATAAATAGGGCAAAGAGTCGATTTTAGTATTTCAACAGCATATGTATTATTAGAAGCATTATCTAAGGTGACACTAATTATTTTTTCACAAATTCCATAGTTTTGTAAAACATCTAAAATAGTTTGAGCTATGTAATTATCGGTTTTATGCATTTCACAACATTTATAACCTAAAATTCTTTTTTACATAATCCAATTTTCATCGATCCAATGTGCATAATAGTGAAATAATCATTACCACTTATACTATGACCCATATCAGAAGTAATAACTATTTTACAAGTATTATAATAAAATAAACAATGAAGATATTGAAAATGTCGAGCTTGATAATCAAAGATAGCCTTTTTAATTGTGTTTTTTGTAAGTCCTCTAAAATGTGGATTATACATAATTTGAATATAATGAATAAAACTGGGATTTTCAGCAAAACTAAAAGGCAAGCCAATAACAACAATCCTTTTAGCTAATTCTTCAATATCTTTTTCTCTACTATATGAGCGTTGTGTACTAGTGCCAGAAACATTAGAAGGATTTAATTTCGTCTGGACCACATTAGAACCCCTACTCCTACAGTTGCACTAGGAAGGGTGGTACCATTCGTTTTAGCTTTGGTTACAACTTTAGCATGCAAAAATTCATTTTTACAACATCCCATTAAATGATTACTCAAATGTCCCGTCCCACCCTATTTTCCCATAATTTTATAATGCATTCTATGCTTACATTTATTACTGTGTTTTATCTTCACTTTGAGTCATAAATTGCCATACCTGATTTTTTAGCACGTTCTACCTTAGGCCTAGGATGTACGGGGGGAGTGGGAGAAGGACAACAAAAGGGAGTGGGACTAGGAGTGGGAATGGGAGTAGTAGCATTAATTGGCTCTGTTTTATCATCATCATCATCAAAAGTATCAATATCATCATTAACATTATTATGTTCTACTTCTTCATCTAATTTTTCATCAAAATTATCAAACCTTCTTTGTAAAGATTCATGATAAGGATCTAATCCAATATTACTATCAACTAGGGCTAGCAAGAGGACTATGGGACGGGACGAAAGGGGGATGCCCTTGGCCGGGAATCGGCTAGGACCGGGATTGAGGAGACAAAAATACATCCCATCCCGTCCCACTATATATATGGGATGGGACACTGTTTGGCGGGATGGGACGGGATGTGGATTTTTTATTTTTTTTATATGTTTATTTATTTGTATTGAAATTATATGTTATTGAATAACATTTTTAATTTATTTGGTTTTCAATAACATTTTTAGTTAATAAAAAATGCTTAAGTTTTGAAATTTCAAATTTCAAATTTTAACTTTCAAATTTCAAACCTAAAAGTTCAAATTTGTATTTTAAATATTTTAAAGTAATTTAAACTTGAAATTTCAAATTTCAAATTTCAATTTTTAAATTAAATATTTTAAAGTAAGTTTAGTATATATGTAAATATGTATGTATATATTAAAATTAAAATGCAAGACAATAATTGTGTAAAAAGACATGAATAAAGCCTTTAAATTTATTAAATTAAAATCTAATTGCAACTTACAACTTAGAAGTTACAATTTACAAATATTAGTGGAGTAACTAATCTACGCAGCCAACTTCTACTAAGGGTTCTGTTTCAATAAGTTCTCATATGTAAATCTAATATTTGTTACAAATATTTGAGGAGTAACTAATCTACGCAGCCACCTTCTAAGAAGGGTTCTGTTTCAATTAGTTCTCGGATGTAATCTAATATTTGTATTCTCCATGAAAATTCAATTCTAATTGTCGTATCAAATCGACGGTAACATCCTTCGGTGTTGGCAAACTTGCTAGAAACTCTTGTGCCTCTAATTCATCGTCACTAGATCCAATTACCGAATTAATCCAAGCTTCTTGTTTGGAAGTTAACTTTGGCAAATAATAATTCCTCCTCTCGGCGTTAACCCAGTCTCTAAAGAAAACTGATGTTTCCAAACGTTCTTCCGCCAATGAATGTCTATGATTTCCAAGTTGAAACCTTGCCGCACTAAAAGAAGCCACCGATGCACTGATGAAGCTTGAATATCTAGAACATCACGAACTATTTTGCTAAGAATTGGAAATGCAACCCTCCGTCTCCTCCACCATGCTAATATTTCTACATTGCCATCCTCGTCATCAACTGTTTCTAAAGACTGATTAATATATTCTTCAAAATCATCATGGTTAGTAGAATTAAGACCAAGAAAACCTCGCATAAAATTATCAATTTGATCTTTACTCTTAGCATAAGAATTTTGACCAACTTCTCCTTCAGTATTTTCTATATTTCTATATTTTTCATACAATTTTTTTTTCTACTTTTATGCTAGACTTACACATTTCACAAGTTGGAATTTCTTCCGGTAAAATTTCTAAAGTATCATAGAAAGTTTCAACAAGTCCCTACACACCTCGTAATTTATATTGAGGGTTAAGTAAAGTAGCAGTTAAATAAATTTGAGGAATAGGAAAAAAATATTTTATAATGTTTTCAATCATACCTTCAATTGCAACTCTAAATTTTTCATTTTTTTTTGTATTTAAAAAATTGAATTGAAATAGCACAAATATTTATTAATACTGATGAAATAGTAGGATAATAAATTTCAGAAAACATGGTTGTAACATAATAAAAAAGTCTTAAAAATTCCAATAGTTCATTAGTTTCTTCCCAATCTTCTTCACAAATTTTATCTAATGGGTCAGCATTATGAGCATTAAACACCATTTGTATGGGTCCTTTATATTCGTAAGCAACTAAATGCATTTCGTAAAAAGAATTCCACCTTGTTTTAGTATGTTTTGGAACTTTTCTTGGTGTCATATCACATAGTACACACCGCTCGTTAAATTCCCTAATTCTAGCAGGTCTATGAGCATAAAAAATCCATAAAACAGTATATTCAATTTTCATACAACCACAATCAAATAATGAAATACCATCTTGTACAACTAAATTTAATACATGTGTAACACATCTAACATGAAAAACATTAGTATCAATTGGACATAATCTAGTTTTTAACATACTACCAGCGTTTTTATTATTAGATGCATTATCTAATGTGATAGACATTACTTTATCTATAAGCATGCAATAATCTAAAACACTCAAAATATTTGAAGCTAAATATGCACCAGTTTTTTTCTCTACACATTCTTTATAACTTAAGATTCTTTTTTGCAAATTCCAGTTATGATCAATCCAATGTGTTGTAATAGTTAAATAATCATGACCATTAACACTACGACCCATGCCCAAAGTTATAGACACTCTACAATCTAATGTGCTAAACAAACAACGAAGATATTGACAATGTTTACCTTGATATAAAAAAAAACATCAGAATTAATAATATTTCTTGAAACACCTTTAAAAGTAGGATTATAAGTTTGTTGAATATATTCAATAAAACTGGGATGTGAATGAAAACTATAAGGCAAACCACAAACATAAATCATCTTAGCTAAACTTTCGCGATTTCTTTCCTTATTATATTTACGTTGTGTTAGTGGACCACCAGGCTTAGAAGGATCTAATGTTCCTTGAACCAAGTTAGAAGCCCCTACCTATTGATTAACATAAATATCAACATCATTAACTTGAATTCCTTTTTTCCTATCGGCTAAAGCTTTAGCTGCTTTATATTCAATTATCATACAAGATAACAAATGTCTATTTAAACCCCCCGTCCCACCTTGACCTCCACCTTGTTTATGTTTAAAAGGTTGTTTACCCTTATTACAAATAGCAATAGAGTTTTCCTTATCTAAAGTCATAAATTCCCGCACAACAGAAGTTTTAGGGAATTGATACTTCACCTTCTCCCTTGTAGGAGGTACAAGGGGGGGGGTCCATAATTTTGCTCCGTTAGAACTTCCGTCACTTAACTAGTAGGTGTTTCTTGTAATTCATCTTCTTCCGAATCAATTTCTACTTCTTCACTTGAATTTTCATCAAGATTAGGATTCATATTACCATAACGTGATTCTAAAACTTCATGATCAAGTTGAACACTTGAACCAATATCAAAAGAAGTATCATCAACATAAGTAGGATCATTTGTATTAAATCTAACTCTAGACATTGATTTAGAAGAAGTACCATCACATTTACTTTTATTTTTTTCCTTACTACTTTTTTTTAGGAAAATTAAATAGATTACCAATAGTGTTTGCTACTTTTTCTTTTCCTTTATCGGTATTTTTTTTTTGCTAGAACTCATACTTAATAAAATGTAAAGTGTAATATAAAAATAATAATAACACAAAAATTAATTGCAAAAAATTAAATATAAATATTATGAAACGAATGTACCAAACGTCTATATTAATAGCAGACGCTATAACTGATTCTTGAAGCTTGTAGTTTGTTGTTAGTTGTAATTTAGAACTCCAATACTTGATAGCAAATATGAGAATTAATATATATATATATATATTATGATATAATATGAGAATTTATAATTGAGAATTAAATGGAATCAAGAATTAAGATTTAAGAATGAGAGGATATAGGAAATGGATGAGATAATAGATGATTTTGTAAGAAATAATGAAGGACATGGGGTATTTATAATATTAAAAATGAATTAAAGTGTATTTATTATAACTTTAAGGTGTAAATTAAAGTTTTAAAAGTATGGGGTGGTAGGGGGTGTTGGGGGAAGTTGATTATATCCGTTGGGGAGCCCACTAGCTGTTGCCCCAACAAATAGAATTTGATTTTTTTTTTAATAAAACTTTGTCCCGCGAAATTGGCCGATTCAGCCGGGCCAAAACCGGGCCGGGTCGATCGGGACAAAAGGCCGAACCATCCCCTAATCGGTCCCCCTACCCTAAATCTCTCCAGACCAAGAGAAGTTACGGAACCGGGTTCGGCGAGACGGGTCTCGAGCCGGTCGCGGGCCAGGGCGGGCCGACAGGTCCCCTTGCCAGGCCTACTATCAATATTAAAAACAGTTTCATCAACATGCGTAAAATCTTTCGTATTTATTCTTACTTGTGCTACTTGTCTAGTTTTAGATTTAGAAGAACTACCGATTTTTTTATTTTTCTTGGAATTTGAGGTAAATAAATTAGTGACTAAATCATATAGTTCTTTTACCTTTGCCAACATTTTTTTTACCGAAATCCATATTAAAATATGAAAAGTGAGTAAATTATATATAATATAAAAATGTAATGCACACAAATAAATAACTAAATAAGCAAAGACTAGAGACTAATTACTCACTAAATAAATAAATAAATAAATAAATAATTAAATGCAAACAAATAAATAACTAAATGAAAAGTGAGTTGGAACGAATGTACCAAACGTCTACTTAAAAAAGTAGATGTGTGTGACAAAAAGCCGAAAATTGATAGATGAAAGTTAAATTTTGAAGCTCCAAAGACCAAATTAGTAATCCACCAAATCTTTCAAACTAATATAATTTGTAATTTAAAAGAGAATAAGAGATTAGAGACTTGAGAGTTGAGAGAGTAGAAGATGAAGAATATTTGTGAGTAAAAATAATGAAAGATTGGGGGTATTTATAGTTAAAAATAGGATAAAAATGTAAATTTTAAAAGTTTGGGGTATTAAAAAAAGATTGGGGGGGAGGGGGTAGGGGGTGTATTGGGAGGTTAGTGGGTGAATAGCCGTTGGGTGGGGCCCAATACCCGTTACCGAACGGCCTACCAAGGGTTATATTACAATTTAATTTTAAAAAATTTAATTAACTTGAACCGGACCAAACTGAAACCGAAACCAACACTTTTCGGACCGAGACTAATCGGTAAAACCTGATTTTCATTCCTTACCCCTCCCGGTTCCCCTTTGTAATGGCCCTCACTGGAGCCTGTCAGAACGGTATCGGTACCGGCACCTCCCAGTTTCGTTGCCACGCTTACTTCACGTTTAGCTCACGTGGTTTTATGTCGGTTATTAGTAGCTCCAACAGTCACACTCTAGTGTATTCTATCAGGTTACCATTTATATTTCAGTATTCAGTTTCAACATGTTATGTACTTGGTCATTGCATTCAGTTTAGTTCATATTCAATATATCTCAGTATCTTTATCATGTTTAGATTATATCATTGTTCAGTATGCTTCATTTAGTTATATATATTGTTCAGCTTTATCCTATCATGCATGCCCAGTACCTTTCCAGTACTAACGCATACTCTGCGTTAAATCTTCTCGTGATGTAGGTTCATGTCCTCATTGAAAGATCACGCGTAGATCAGTTTTCAATCCAAATTCAACATTTTCAGTGGTGAGTCCTCATTCTTCGAGGATGACAAACATGTTCTTTTACATGCAGTCTTTCATTTTTAGTTTCAATTTTGGTAGAGTTACCTAGGGGAATATCCCAACATCTCTAGTCAGTTAGAGGCTTAATTCAGACATAGTATTAGATTCAACTTTAGCTTTGAGTTTGATCTTTCAGTTGTTATTGAACTCACGGTCTTTTATATATATTCAAATCAGTATTGGATATTCCCCACTTTTAGTTATCATTGTTTAAGCTTCGCATAGTATATTTATTCAATAATCTTTTAGTATGCTTATGATATGCCAGCTCAGGGTTAGCTTGGGATCACTCGTGATCCTAGGTCCCATGTTTACGTTAAGGAGGTAGCCTCGGGGCGTGATAGCCATATTATAACTTGTTAGCTTGGAACCTTGCTTTGCCAAAATATCTGCTACGTAGTTTCATTCCCTAAAACTGTGGTGGACCACAAGATTTGACAACTTCTTCAACAATGACCTACAATAAAAGATAATAGATTCGTAAGGTGGTTGACTATTATCTAGCAATTTCAATATATCAATAAAGTCTGTTTCTATTTCCAGAGGACCCATTTTGAGAGAGCGAACCAAGGATAGACCAATGTGAAGGGCTTCTAGTTCAGCCATAGTATGGTTTTGGCCCATGCTTTTGTTAAAAAGCCAGTAATCCAATCGTCCGAGTGGCTTCTTACGACCCCTCCAATGCCAGTTTCTTCCCCTGATGGGCTAAACGCTCCATCCACATTAAGTTTTAAGAAGCCAGTGGGAGAATGATACCACTTCACACAGATCTTAGTATTATTCTCCTTATCTGTAGTATTAGAGATATGGTGAAACTATATGGCGCATTTTTTAATAGTAGAGGTAGAGATCATGGTAGCCAGGTTCTTGAAGGTATTGATGTTGCGATTCACCCAAAGTTTCCAAAGGGTTAAGGGGAAGATAACTTCCCACGAATAAGGAGTGCTCTGGTTGGGGAAATTTAAATTTCTAAGAGCATGAATCCAGTGATTATTGTCCCTTTGGAGGAAAGAAGTATTTAAACCTTGGTCCAGCCAACATCTTTTAGCAATGTAACAATGGAAAAAGATGTGATCAATATTCTCCTTGTTAATTTTGCAGATAGGGTAGAGAGGGTCAGGGAACATACCAATACGATGGAGATATTCTATAGTAGGAAGTCTATTATGGGAACAAAGCCAAATGAATCTTTTTTATCCTATTGTAGGTTCGCAGATTCCAGATCTAGGAGAAAGTGTAGTGACACGATAGAGAAGGGTTGATGATATCGTACACTGACTTAGTGGAGAAGATCCCATTGGAATTGACAGCCTAGTACGATTTATCGATGGCTCCTGAGTTAGGATTGGGGCAAATAAGGGAAGCTTTCTAAGTTATATCCTTACTGAGATTAAAAGAGATTTTCGACCAATCCCTCTTTTATTTAGGGGGCCCTAGACAAGATGCCTAAGAGGGGGAAAAGATGGAATCCATCGAAAGTTCCAACAATTGATAAAAGTGCCCGATCCTGGGGTCCAGGCCATTGCGTTGGAGAAAATACGACCCACAAGGTTATATTTTCCTACATGAAGGGAAGGAGGGCTTAGTAGAGCGTCTAGGACATCTGTACTTTTTTCATGAGAACACAGGACCATAAGGAGAAGTGGTTTGTAATGAGCCTCTAAGATAGACCATCCAAAAGAGTGACTTTTTTATAGCGAGCCTTTCTTAATCCTAAACAACCTTGATCTTTGGGCATAGTGACAGCGTCCTATGATAAATAATGAATTTTTCTCTTATGGGCAAAAGAACCCCAAAGAAAATCCCTTTTGATCTGATCAATACGATGGCAGATTCTGGTAGGCAATTCAAAGTATTGCATAGAGTAAGCAGGGATGGAATTCAGCGTGGAGTGAACTAGGGTTAACCTACCCTCTGGAGTTAAAAAATTACTTTTCCAAGCTGAAAGCTTGTTGATCATGTTGTCAATGACATGCTAAAAATCCATATCTTTAGGCTTATGATTGACAATAGGAAAACCGAGATATCTGTCAAAGTGATCGGAGGAGCGGATGTTGAATAAAGATTACACTAAGTCATTTATAGAGGAGGAACAGTTCTTAACAAATAAATAATTTTTGAATGCTATAATCTTGTCATTATAATATAGCAAGAAGAAAATTAAATTTAGACCATGAGTATTTTATAAAAGAAGAAATGAATGACCCATAATTAATACAAAAAAAAAATACATGTATAAAATACATAGAGAATGGAGCAATCTTCCATGTTTTATTAATCTAAAAAGGAGAGGTATTTGTAGGTGTACAAATAATTTATCTAAGGAAAACAAAATCAAAAAATCCCTAAATATCTCTATTTATGATTGTGTTGTGATTGTGCTATGTATCCTATAGGAAAATATGTCTATGTACATTCTATAACACTCCCCCTTAAGTTGGAGCATAGATATTAATCATGCCCAACTTGTTGCAAAGATATACCACCCGAGTTCTATTTAAAGCCTTCGTAAATATATCACCCAATTGCTCTCCTGTCTTTACATATCCAGTAGAAATTATGTTCTCTTGAATCTTCTCACAAACAAAGTGATAGTCAACCTCAATATGTTTCGTTCATTCAAGGTACACTAGATTTGAGGCAATGTGTAGAGCAGCCTTATTATCACACAAAAGTTTTGCTGGAGACAAAGGGTGATCTCAACTAAAAGGTGATGAATCCATAGTATTTCACATGTGGATTTAACCATAGCTCTATACTCAGATTCTGCACTAGATCGAGATACAACAGTTTGTTTAATACTCCTCTGAGATACCAAATTTTTACCAACAAAAATGCAATAGCCAGTGGTAGATCTTCTATCAATTCTTGATCCAGCCCAATCAACATCTGCAAAAAAAAAAACTCAATACGAGTATCTCCATGATCGCTATATAAAATGTCAAGGCCACGAGCTCCTTTAAAGTAGCGCAAGATCTATTCCAAGGCTTCCCAATGCTTGATTGTCGGTGCAAACATAAATTGACTAAAAATACTGACTGTATATGCAATATCTGGATGGGTCACTGTGAGGTAGTTCAATTTCCCAACCAATTTCCTATATATTTCTGGATCATCAAGAGGATCACCATCATCCTTAGTAAGATGAACATTAGGAACCATTGATGTGCAATATGGTTTGGCTCCCAAGTTTTCAGTTTCTACAAGTAGATCAAGTGCATACTTTCTTTGGGACAAGAAACTTCCTTTCTTGCTTCTTGCTACTTCGACACCAAGAAGTATTTCAGTTGCCCCAAATATTTGGTATGAAACTTGGCATGTAAAAACTCCTTCAGAGAAGAAATTCCTACACAATCATCTCCTATAATAACAATATCGTCAACATAAACAACCAAAACAAATTTACCAATTGTTGACTGTCTATAGAAAACAGAGTGATCACACTTGCTCTTCTTTAATCCAAATTCCTGAACTACATCGCTAAATTTTCCAAACCAAGCACGAGGACTTTGCTTTAGACCATATAGAGATTTTCTCAGATGACAAACCTTCCCATACTCCCTATGAGCAACAAATCCAGGTGGTTGCTCCATATACACTTCTTTATTGAGATCACCATGAAGAAGTGCATTTTTGATATCCAATTGATGTAAAGGCCAATGTTGAGAAGTAGCCAAAGAAATAAACAAGCGAACAGAGGCGAGCTTGACGACCGGGGAAAAGGTGTCAGAATAATCTACACCATAAGTCTGGGCATAGCCTTTAGCCACAAGTCTAGCCTTAAGTCTTGCAACAGAGCCATCGAGATTAACTTTGACCTCAAAGATCCATTTGCATCCAACTGCTTTCTTTCCTTGGGTAAATCTACCAAATACCAAGTGTGATTTTCATCTAAAGCATATATCTCCTCAAGCATTACATCATGCCATCCAGGATGATTCAAGGCATCCTTCACTATTTTGGGAATAAAGATAGAGTCTAGAAAGGCAATCATACACCTAGATGCAGTTGATAAGTGGTCATAAGAGACAAAGTTAGCAGGGGAATATGTAGATTTATACTGACGTGTACCTTTTCGAAGAGCAATAGGGAGGTCAAGATTCTCCAGAGGATCAAATGCAATAACATCAGATGACAAAGGAATTGTATCGATTTCCCACCTCTCGAGTAAACTTGAACAATTAGCGGTCTTGCTGGCGCAGATACAATAGGTGCTGGTGGCACAATAGTGGATTGGTGCTCAACAGAAGGACTAGGATAGGGAAGAACAACATATTCTTAACTTTTCAGTCACAACTCGAGTAACCTGGTAGACTAACCACTATTCTTCCTCCCCATGACTTGTAGAATTGGGAGGTGCATAGAAGAATAGTGTAGTTTAAGAAAATACCACATCAGTTGACACCAAATATCTACCACGCTCAGTAGAACAACAACGATATCCCTTTTGAAGGCAAGAATAACCCATGAAAACACACTTCAATGCCTTGGGGTCCAACTTTGTAACAGTTGGTCGAATGTCTCGAACATAACATGTGTTTCTGAATACCTTAGGTTTTACTGAAAATAGTGACTTATTTGGAAAAAGAACATTATAAGGAACATTACTAGCAAGCACAGTCAATGGCATGTGATTTATCAAAAAACAAGCAGTAGAGACCGTATCAGCCCAAAATTGTTTAGGAACCTTCATTTGGAACAAAAGCGTTCGAGCTGTCTCAAGTAGATGCCTATTCTTCCTCTTAGCAACTCCATTTTGAAAGGGTGTATCAACACATGAAGACTGATGGAGAATACCGTGTTGTCTCATGTAGGATCTAAATACTTTTGACATATATTCTTTAGCATTATCTCTCTTTAGAATACAAACTGAGGCATTGAACTGAGCTTTGATTTCAGCACAAAAGGCAGAAAAATGAGTAAACACTTCAGATCGACTCTTCATAAAGTAGATCTAAGTCATTCGAGAAAAATCATCTACAAAAGTGACAAAATATTTATGCCTTGTTTTAGAAACAACTGGACATAGTCCCATACATTAGAACGAACTAACTCAAAAGATGATGCAACTCGATTATTAATCCTTGGACATAACAAGATACGATAGTGTTTTGCAAATCGACATGACTCACAAGAAATATTTTGAAACTGTGGACAAAGCTTCTTCAAATAAGGTAGGGAAGGATGTCCCAATCGACAATATGCTTCAAATGGAGTTACAACAATGGAGCATGCAATACATCGAGACTCCCTTTTATCGAGGATGTAGAGATCATCATATACATGTCATTTTCCAATTACCTGATTCGTTGTAAAATCACGAAATAACAATTAAGGTATCTAGTAAGTTTACTGATAGATATCAAATTGAAAGTCAATTTTGGTAGACTAAACACAGATGACAAGTAATAGAGGGGATTGGCTTAACAATTCCAGATCCAACACTGTTACAAGTTAATCTGTCAGTTACAGTAACAGAAGATGGTGCTTTGTGTGGTCGAAAGCTTGATAAGATATTAGGATAACCTGTCATGTGATTTGTAGCACCTGAATCTGTGACCCATTTGTTTGAAGCAGTAACAAGACATACTTTATAGGACTTAGCAAAAGCAGTAACTGAAGTGGATTTTTTATATCAAGAGAATATAACAAACTCCTCAACCGAAACCAAATTTATTTTGTGAGATGATGAAATAGAAGCACCAAGAACTTTTGACCTTTGAGTTACCGTATTATGATCAGTCATTGTTCAAATTAAATACTCAATATAACATAAATAAATTGAGAGGTGAAACCAACAAAATTCCACGAAGTAGAAATATCCCAACAGATTTCCAGATGTTCAAGAGTTAATAGAGCTTGGTTGATCTAATCAAACTAATTCTTCACTTAGAGTAAACAATCAATCAAACAGAGAGAGGAAAATTTGACCAAAATTTTAGTAGTAATCTAACACCAAAATCAGCAAATACATGTCAATCAATTTTACCCAAGGAAAACAAAGTTTAAGAAACTTGGAATACTTGGAAATCAACCCAACTGAGGTCTGTTGAACAAAAGACCACAAAATCTGATCAAAAATATTGAGATGATACTAGAAATAAAAATATGTTCTGATTCAGATTGTACACACGCCCCCACATGCTTCATATGTAGAAGTTGCATGAAATAGTTCGCCGGATCTTGAGCCTCACACTCTTTCCTGCAGCCACCGGATTCTGGTTCTTACAGATCGGGTGAGGTGGTCCATCCTTGGTTGGCTGTGAGATTGGAATATCAAGTTCCAAGTACCTCCCAGTAGCAGAACTGACCAACCAAGTCACTTACGGATAATTTTCTGAGCTAGCCGGCTCCAGTAATTTGGAAAGAGAAAAATAAAGAAATAGAAAGAAACATTGCTATGATACCATGTAAAATACAGAGAGAATAGAGTAATCTTCCATGTTTTATTAATCCAAAAAGGAAATCTATTTGTAGGTGTACAAATACTCTATCTAAGGAAAAAAAATTTAGAAAATCCCTATATATCTCTATCTATTATTGTGTTGTGATTGTGCTATGTATTTTATAGGAAAATATGTCTATGTACATTCTATAACAACTTGAAAGGTCTTTTTGAATTAATCTACATTACTTTATTTATGCTAAAAATATGCTTGAAACAAATAAAATATTGGTCAAATGCTATTTATTAGTTTTCTGAACAATCTCATATTTTTTGTTAAAAAAAACACTTAAATTTTGTCTATAAAAAATTGATATTAAGTTTATACTAATTATATGTAAGAGTTACCTAAGTACACAACTTATTTTATTATATATCTAAAATTCCCTATCAATTAAAAAAAATCACTACTCTCTCTTATTTTTGGATGTAACACTTTTACGTGATGTATTGGGACACATGTATATTGTATCAACAAAGGTAATGTATTGGGACACATTATAGCAGGACGCTGAATGATGTATCGAGACATGTGTGCCTTGTATCAACAAATGTAATGTATCGGGATGCGATCTATCAAAAGTTGAGTGATTATCCAAAACTGGGATGTGATGTATTGAGACGTTTATTGATGTATCTAAAACTGAAATGGGATATATCGAGACGTTAAATGTTGTATCCACAATTTTGAAATTTTAAGGAATTTTCATAATTTAGAAAAGATTAGTGATAGGATGTGTGATTTTTGCAGAATTACCTTATTATATTGGGCCTTTATTTTTTGAGTAAATTTTAGGTTTAGTAAACATAAAATTCATATTTGTATGCTATAACTATAGTTTGTATAATTGCGCTCCATAACAAACTTTATGTTTGTTATGTCTATTAATATATATATTTCGGTAAACATAATGAACAGAATCACTTGTATAATTTGTTTCGGTATACATATACATAAGAATTAATTGAATAATCTGTGTTTGTATAAAGGGAGAAAGAGAGAAATGTAACACCCGTATTCAAAACAGACCAAAAATTCCAGATTTGCAGAAGTTACAGGTGCCACCAACAGAAGCCAACTATGGACCGTCAGTCGATTGACGGCCCGTCAGTCAGCTCCGTTGATGGGCCAGTCAACTTTCAGTGTACAGTCGCGAATGGCGATCGACTAGTACGGACCGTCAGTGAGCTCCGTCAATGACGCCGACTTTCATTCTTCAATCACAAATGACGGTCGACCAGTACGGACCATCAGTCGACTGACGACCCATCAGTCAGCTCCCTCAGTGACTCTGATAGCAATTAAGTTAGTGGTCGTTTGGTCTTTTCCTATTTCGTTGGTTACCTAAGCTACGTTGTTTAGACCCTACATTATGAGGTTTTAGTCAGTTTAAACCTAGAAACATAACTAGAACTTACTTAAGTCAAATCATTAACCAAAACTTAGAAAATTAGAAGCAAGAGAGGAGAAAAAGGTCAAGAACCCTAGTTCAAGAACACAACAAGTTTTCTTCAGTTCCAGCCCAGAAATCAAAGGATTTCTCTGTGAAATTCGTCACCAGGTATGTGGGATTTCACTAGTGGGTTCCTTTCACCCATTAGGTCCCTAGATTTCAGTTAGTTCTTGATTCCCTATTATTAACTAAACCTAGGGTTTCTAGAACTTCAACAAATTATAATAAATTAGTTATTTACATGTCCCAAATCAGATTATCATGGTATTACTTTGTTTCTTGCATGAATTTTAGAACCCTAGCTATGTAGTTCCTTAGTTCTTGAATTACACATGTTAGGTCAGATATTTCAGTTATTCAGTTATACATGCCTCAGTTATTAATATGTTAATCACTTAATCTATTGGGAGTAGCATAATACTGAGTTGGACTAGGGTTCAGCGTACCCAAATAGTCCCAAAACTACTAGACACGTAGGTTGTAAGTCCCCTTTGTGGGCATCATTTCAGTGATCACGCCAGCATGCCTCTATACCTCTGGCAAGGTATATTGGGTCCTTTCAATGAGGCGTATACATCAGACTCCACATTTAGCTCATGTGGTTTTATTATCGGTCATTAGTAGCTCCCATAGTTTAGTCAGATTCTATTGCATTGACCATTTATCAGTATATCCAGTATTCAGTTTAAGCATGTTAAAAATTGGTCACTGCATTTAGTTATCTCAGTATTCACTATCTATATCATGTTCAGATTATATTATTGCTTATTTGGTTTGTTCAGTTATATGTTATTTCAGCTTTACTCTATCCTGCATGCTCAGTACCTTTCAAGTACTGACGCATACGTACGCTACATCTTCTCATGATGTAGGTTCAGGTTCTCAGCATCCAGGTCACGCTTAAATCGGTTCCCAATCTCCAGTTCAACAGAATCAGTGGTGAGTCCTTATTCATCGAGAACAATAGTCATGAGTTTATTTTCAGTATTTTTAGTCCTTTAGTTTTAGTTTTGCTAGACTTAGTTGGGGCCTGTCCCAGCATTTCTAGTCAGTTAGAGGCTATTTTCAAACATAGTTAGATTCAGCTTAATATTGATTTAATATCTTCTTTGTATTAAACTCATCAGTTTTCATTTATCTCAGTTATAGTATATGGGTATTCCCCATTCTTTTTATTTTATTTATGATTTAGCTTCCGCATCAGTTTATTATCGTTAGTATGTTCATGATCATGCCATCAGGGTTAGCTCAGGATCACTTGTGGTCTTAGGTCCCGTGTCAGTGTCTCGGTGGTAATCTCGGGGCGTGACAAACTTGGTATCAAAGCACTAGGTTTAAGTGTCCTAGGATGTCTGAAAACCCGCACTTGGTAGAGTCATTCTCATGGATATGTAGTGTGTACTACATCTAATGAGAGGGAGGCTACAAAGTGTCTTAGGAAATATCTTCATTTTCTTGCTACTCTTATCGTACGTAAGGTATGATCTAATTCTGTTCTAACTCGACGTTCTACGTTTCAGTGATCATGCCTCCTGGTAGAGTTAACGCCAGGAATGCGAATGCTAGGAATGCAAACGCAGCTCCTCCAGTTCCAAATCAGGAAGTCTCAAATGCTGAATTCAGGAATGCCATTCAGATGTTATCACAGAGTGTCGCTAACCAGAACAATCAGCGAGTTCAAGCTCCTGTGAATGTCAATGTTGGGTCAGCTGCAGCCAGGGTGCGAGACTTTATTAGGATGAATCCGCCAGAGTTCTTAGAATCGCAAGTTGGAGAAGATTCCCAAAACTTCATTGATGAGGTCAAGAAGATCTTTGAAGTGATGCAGGTAACTGGGAATGCTCGGCTTGAGTTAGCATCTTACCAACTGAAAGATGTAGCTCATATCTGGTATACTCAGTGGAAGGAGAACAGGGGTACAAATGTAGCTCCTATTACTTGGGATTGGTTCAGCGAAACCTTTCTGGATAGGGTTTTCCCCATAGAGTTGAGAAAAGCAAGGGCACAACAATTTATAAACTTAAGGCAGGGTAACATGATGGTCCAAGAGTATAGGCTCAAGTTTAACCAACTCTCCAGGTATGCTCCTCACATGGTTGATGACTCCAGGGATCAAATGAATAAGTTTTTATATGGGGTGTCAGACTTAGTGAAAATAGAGTTCAGGAATGCTATGTTGTTGGGAGACATAAATATCTCTAGGCTCATGACTCATGCTCAGCAGGTTGAGGGTGATAAGCTTAGGGAACATGCTAAGGAGATTAAGAAAGCAAGAACATGTAACTACGAGTATTCCCAACAAAAATTGGGTGGTGGAAATCGCTTGCAGTTTCAGCAGAAGTCTTCGACTCCAGCACCTTTATCAGCTAGTGTTCCATTCCCCAGGTTCCGTAATGATCAAAAGGTAGGGCGTCAGGCTCTAAGTCTCAAGGTAGTGTTGCAGGCACCAAAACTTACCCAACTTTCCCGAAATATAGTAAGAACTATCCGGGTGAGTGCCTTACAGGTAAGGAATTATGCTTTGGGTGTGGTCAGTCTAGTCATAGATTGAAGGATTGTCCTTCTAGACAGGGTCAATGAGGAAGTAATGGTAGAGCTCATTTTACAACTTCAGCAGCACCAACAGGTCACCCGACTCAGTAGGGTAACTCATCTGGTATAGGTGGCGGACAACGCCAAAACAAGCTCTATGCTCTTCAGGCTCGTCAAGATCATGAAGATTCTCCTGATGTAGCCACTGGTATGTTACGAGTCTTTGATCTCGATGTTTATGCATTCTTAGATCCAGGGGCTACTTTGTCTTTTATAATCCTTACATAGCAGTCCAATTTAGTGTTAGCCCAAAAACTCTTTCAAAACCTTTCTCAGTCTCTACTACAGTCGGTGACCCAGTTATTGCTAGACGGGTATACTTAAATTGCCCTGTCACAGTCTCTCAGAAAGTCACCTCAGCAGATCTTGTAGAGTTAGAAATGGTAGAATTCAATATTATTCTAGGCATGGATTGGTTACATTCCTGTTATGCCTCAGTCGATTGTAGAACTAGGATTGTTCGCTTTCAATTTCCAAATAAACCAATCTTAGAATGGAAGGGTAGTAGCTTAGCGCTTATGGATCGATTCATTTCTTACCTTAAGGCCAGAAAGATGATCTCTAAAGGTTATCTCTATCATCTAGTTCGGGTTAAGGATTCTAGTTTCGAAACTCTAACTCTTGAGTCAGTCCCTGTAGTCAATGAGTTTCCAGAAGTGTTTCCAGATGATCTTCCCGGAGTTTCTCCCGAAAGGGAAATTGACTTTGGAATTGATCTCCTTCTAGATACCCAGCCTATCTCTATTCCTCCTTACAAAATGGCTCCAGCTGAGCTTAAGGAATTGAAAGAGTAGTTGAAAGACCTTCTAGATAAGGGTTTCATCAGACGTAGTATTTCGCCAACCAACTTTAGGGTGCTAGTCATTTCTCAAAGATAGACCTCAGATCGGGTTATCATCATCTTAAAGTCAGAGATAGTGATATTTTGAAGGCAGCCTTTAGAACTTGATATGGTTATTATAAATTTGTAGTCATGTCATTTGGACCAACTAATGCTCCGGCAACTTTCATGGATTTGATGAACAGAGTGTTCAAGCAGTACTTGGACTTGTTCGTTATCGTCTTTATTAATGATATCCTCATTTACTCTAGGAATGAGGAAGAACATGCGAGTCATTTGAGAGTTGTTTTGCAAACTCTCAAAGATCGCCAGTTATTTACAAAATTTAACAAGTGCTAGTTTTGGTTACAATCAGTTGCCTTCCTTTGGCATATTGTGTCTAGTAAAGGAATTCGAGTAGATTCCCACAAGATAGAAGCAGAAAAACAATGGCCCAGACCTACCTCTGCTACAGATATCAGAAGTTTCTTGGGTCTAGCGGGCTATTACAGACGGTTCGTGGAAGGATTTTCATCCATAGCCTCACCATTGACTAGGTTGACCCAGAAGATGGTCAAGTTTAGATGGTCAGATGATTGTGAGAAAAACTTCACAGAATTGAAAACTAGGTTGACTACAGCTCCTGTTTTGACTCTACTAGAGGGTTCAGATGGTTATGTGATCTATTGTGATGCATCTAGGGTCGGCCTAGGTTATGTGTTGATGCAGTGAGGTAAGGTTATAGCTTATGCTTCTAGACAGCTTAAGGTACATGAGAAGAATTATCCAACTCATGACCTCGAGCTTGCAGCAGTGGTGTTTGCACTCAAGATTTGGAGACACTACTTGTATGGTTTTCATGTAGATATGTTCATAGACCATAAGAGCCTCCAGTATGTATTCACCTAGAAAGAGTTAAATCTTCGCCAGAGAAGGTGGCTTGAGTTCCTACAAAATTATGATATGAGTGTGCATTACCTTCCGGGTAAGGCGAATGTAGTAAAAGATGCTCTTAGCAGATTATCCATGGGTAGTGTAGCACATGTTGAGGAAGAAAGAAGAGATCTAGTAAAGGATGTTCACAGACTTGCTCCCCTAGGAGTTCGTCTTATGAGCATATCAGATGGTGGTGTAATAGTTCAGAACGGGTCAGAATCTTCTTTGGTAGTGGAAGTTAAGGAAAAGAAAGACAGTGATCCAATATTACTTGAACTCAAGGGTGCAGTTCATCAACAGAGAGTTGAGGTATTCTCCCAAGGGGGAGATGGTATGCTTCACTATTAAGGTCGATTATGTGTTCTGAATATGGTCGAGTTGAGACAACATATTCTTGTAGAAGCCCATAATTCCAGTTATTCTATTTATCCAGGTGCCACTAAGATGTACCACGATCTGCGAGAAGTCTATTGGTGGAATGGTATGAAAAGAGATATAACAGATTTTGTGGCCAAGTGCCCCAATTGCCAGCAAGTCAAGGTAGAATATCAGAAACCAGGAGGCATGACTCAAGAGATTGACATTCCTACTTGGAAGTGGGAAAGTGATCAACATGGACTTCATCACAGGTTTACCTCGTACTCGCAGATAGCATGACTCCATTTGGGTGATTGTTGATAGGGTTACTAAGTCGTCTCATTTTTTGGCAGTCAAGACTAGAGATTTGGCGGAGGATTATGCCAAGCTTTACATTAATGAGATTGTGAGGTTGCATGGAGTTCCTTTGTCTATCATCTCAGATAGAGGTCCTCAGTTTACCTCTCATTTCTGGAAGTCATTTCAGAAAGGTCTTGGTACTCAGGTTAATCTTAGCACAACATTTCATCCACAGACGAATGGTCAGGCAGAGCGTACCATTCAGACCTTAGAGTACATGTTGAGAGCTTCTGTGATCGACTTCAAGGGTAGTTGGGATGATCACCTTCCACTTATTGAGTTCGCCTACAACAATAGTTACCATTCCAGCATTCAGATGGCCCCTTATGAGGCATTGTATGGGCGTAGATATAGCTCTCCAGTTAGTTGGTTTGAAGTAGGTGAAACAGCCTTGATAGGACCAGATTCAGTCCTTGATGCTATGGAGAAAGTGCAACTCATTAGAGATAGACTTAAGATTGCCCAGAGTCGCCAGAAGTCTTATGCAGATGTGAGAAGAAGGGAACTAGAGTTCCAAGTTGATGATTGGGTTTTCCTGTAGGTGTCACCTATGAAGGGGGTGATGAGATTTGGCAAGAAAGGGAAGCTCAGTCCCAGATATATAGGCCCTTACCGGATCTTGAAAAGAATTGGTAAAGTGGCTTATAAATTAGAGTTGCCAGCAGATTTAGCAGCAGTGCATCCAGTCTTTCACATTTCACTTTTGAAGAAGTATGTGGGTGATTCAGCATCCGTAGTGCCATTAGAGACTATGGCTGTAAAAGATAGCTTTTCTTATGAGGATGTACCAGTTGAGATTCTTGATCGTCAAGTTAGAAGGTTAAGAAATAAAGAAGTTGCTTCAGTCAAGGCTTGGTGGAGGAGTCAGTCCGTAGAGGGAGCTACTTGGGAAGCAGAAACGGCCATGAAAGCCAAGTATCCTCACCTCTTTCCTTTCGATTGCACTCCAGCTTGAGGTAATTATTCCTCTTCAGTTTTTCAGTCATTCATGTGCAAATTCAGTCTTAGTATCATGTTCCTTCAGTTTGTACTTGCATTTTCAGCGTATTTGCATGTTCTTGGAACTCAGTTCAGTCAGAAATTCAGTTCTCAGTGTTTAGTGGTAGGGATTGTAGCCCTCGCCCTCCATTTCAGCTAGTTTAGTCTTCATTCGAGGACGAATAGTCCTAAGGGGGAGATAATGTAACACCCCGTATTCGAAACAGACCAAAAATTCCAAATTTTCAGAAGTTGCAGGTGCCACCGACGGAAGCCAACTACGGACCGCCAGTCAGCTCTGTCAGTGACTCCGACAGCAGTTAAGTCGGGGGTCTTTTGGTCTTTTCCTATTTCGTTGGACCCCTAAGCTATGTCGTTTAGACCCTAAATTATGAGGATTTTGTCAGTTTAAGCCTAGAAACATAACTAGAACTTACCTAAGTCAAATCATTAATCAAAACTTAGAAAATTAGAAGCAAGAAAAGAGAAAAAGGTCAAAAACCCTAGTTCAAGAATGCAACAAGTTTTCTTCAGTTCCAGCCCAGAAATCAAAGGATTTCTCCGTGAAATTCGTCACTAGGTATGTGGGATTTCACTAGTGGGTTCCTTTCACCTATTAGGTCCCTAGATTTCAGTCAGATTCTTGATTCCCTATTATTAACTAAACCTAGGGTTTCTAGAACTTCAACAAATTATCATGAATTAGTTATTTACATGTTCCAAATCAGATTATCATGGTATTGCTTTGTTTCTTGCATGAATTTCAGAACCCTAGCTATGTAGTTCCTTAGTTCTTGAATTACACATGTTAGGTCAAATATTTCAGTTATTCAGTTATACATGCCTTAGTTATTAATGCATCAATATCAGTTTAATTGTAGCATTCTCAGTTCGCATGTTCAGTTTGAGCTATCCAGTAACTTATAGAACTTCAGTCATAAATATGTTAATCACTTAATCCATTGGGAGTAGCATAATATCGAGTTGGACTAGGGTTCAGCGTACCCAAATAGTCCCAAAACTACTAGCCACGTAGGTTGTAAGTCCCCTCTGTGGGCACCATTTCAGTGATCACGCCAGCATGTCTCTATACCACTGGTAGGGTATATTGGGTCCTTTCGATGGGGCGTATACATCGGACTCCACATTTAGCTCATGTGGTTTTATTATCGGTTATTAGTAGCTCCCACAGTTCAGTCAGATTCTATTACATTGACCATTTATCAGTATATCCAGTATTCAGTTTCAGCATGTTAAAAATTGGTCACTGCATTTAGTTATCTCAGCATTCACTATCTATATCATGTTCAGATTATATCATTGCTTTTTTTTTTTTGTTCAGTTATATGTTATTTCATTTTTACTCTATCATGCATGCTCAGTACCTTTCAAGTACTGACGCATACGTGCACTACATCTTCTCATGTGTAGGTTCAGGTTCTCAGCATCTAGGTCACGCTTAGATCGATTCCCGATCTCCAGTTCAGCAAAATCAGTGGTGAGTCCTCATTCTCCGAGGACAATAGTCACGAGTTTTTTTTCAGTATTTTTAGTCCTTTACTTTCAGTTTTGCTAGACTTAGCTGGGGCCTGTCCCAGCATTTCTAGTCAGTTAGAGGCTATTTTCAGACATAGTTAGATTCAGCTTAGTGTTGAGTTAATATCTTCTTTGTATTAAACTCATCAGTTTTCATTTATCTCAGTTATAGTATATGGGTATTCCCCATTCTTTTTATTTTATTTATGATTTAGCTTCCACATTAGTTTATTATCTTTAGTATGTTCATGATCATGTCAGCAAGGTTAGCTTGGGATCACTTGTGGTCATAGGTCCCGTGTCCGTGTTTCGGGGGTAGTCTCGGGGCATGACAAGAAAGATAAAAGAAAATTGGGCAGGGGAGTAATTATAAGTGTATAAGACGAAAATATATGTATTTGTATTTGTATTGATATATATAATTTTCTCTCGCTTTATACAAACACAAACGCAACTTATACATTTGTGTTTGTATAAAGTGAGAGAGGCAAGTGAGATCTGGGAGAGTGACGAGCGAGGTTCTCTGGAGAGAGAGGCGAACGAAAAGATATGTATATATCTATACAGTTTTCTCTCGCTTTATATAAACACAAACACATATTTTATATTTGTGTTTGTATAAAGTGAGATAAGAGAGGAAGAGATTGCCCAACGAGAAATCGAGAGTGGCAAGTAAGAAATTCAGGGAGAGAGGTGAATGACAATTGTTTGCTACAAGTTACAATTAAATGAAACTGTTGTTATAGTATTTAATTTGAATTCATAGTTTGTTATTCTGTACAATTTTCTCTTATATATATATATATATATATATATATATATATATATATATATATATATTTAAAAACTTGGAATTGTTGAATTGGGCAAACGACAAATTAGGATTAGTAGAAGAGAGTTTAAAAAGTGTAAAAACGTGAATAAGGTTGGAGAAATGTAGAGCGTGGCAATATTTAGGTGGAAGAGATACGATTTCTTCCACTCTCCCTTATCTTTTAAAATAAAATAAAATAAATTCTTTGGGTTTCATGGCTTGTATAAGCTGCAGTCTTTCAAGAATGAGACTCCCTTTACTTCAAACTCATACACCCATTTCCAATTTCACTTGTTTAACTGTTTTCCCCTTTCAATCACTTGCAATATCTTTACCAAAATATAAGGTCAAGTCTGTTCATATTCCATCATGTTCAGTTTCTTCCATTTCATCTACTAATTTGGAAGAAGAAGAAGATGATGATGATCCCACTGCTGAACTAGTCTATCTTGACCCTGAAATTGATCCTGAGAGCATATCTGAGTGGGAATTGGATTTTTGCTCAAGACCAATTCTTGATATTAGAGGGAAAAAGTTATGGGAGCTTCTTGTTTGTGATGATTCCCTCTCTCTTCAGTATACCAAATATTTTCCTAATAATCTTATCAATAGTATCACTTTGAAAGATGCTTTACTATCCATATCTAATGACTTAGGACTCCCATTACCCGATAAAATCCGATTCTTCAGGTAACTAATTACATCCTCTCCCACAAAAACATTATTATTATTATTTTCAATTCTCTCATCAATTGTTTTCCATTTTTAGGTCACAAATGCAAACAATTATTACAAGAGCTTGCAATGAACTTGCCATCAAATCTGTTCCTAGCAAACGGGTATTTCCCTCATTTTCAACAACTTTATTATCCCTATATATACAACATATCAATCCATTTTTTTATGGGTTGAGCTAATTAATGAATGGCCCGCCCAGACCTAAACGGGTTGGGCGGGTTGCACATAGGCACGGATCTACATAGAGTGTTCCCCGATTGACTACGATTTTTTTTAGTATATCTATAGAGAAAATATGAAAAAAGAGATATAACAAATAAATAAGCACAAAACAATTAGTTGCTGCTTTGGTTCTGGCCTTAATGTTAAGGCGTGTAGATGCTGCTAGTCACGAATTCAAATCTCTCTAGCTGCAACTACTAGCAATTTTATGTTAAAAGAAAGTGAGCACCCACGACCTTCAAATGCTGGATCCACCACTGATTGGACAAGTTGTCTTTGATTTTGCCATCCCTATTTTCATCCTACCTATTTTGCTGGTAAAGCACATATGCATACAATTTAAATGTTTGCCTTCAATTAGTTTTCTGGTGACAAAGATATAACTATTGCATGAAGCTTTTCATTCAAAATTATTTAAACAGAGGTTCTTGTGGATCAACTTTTTAAATAAGTTTCTTTAAATGGTTTTCAAAATTCGTATAGGAAGGAAAGTCCATGTTATTTAGCTTATTTTATGCATTTTAACGTAACCTGGTTTGATGTATGAGAAGGTCATTTTAAGTCTAACTGATTGGCTAGCATCTCATCAGTATAACCCTTTGTTACAGATCATCCTCTATTTTGGATATTTTTTCTTTTGCTCTCCCTTTCTTTCCAGGTGAACTGTCCCCCAAGTCAAGCTTTAGTGTGAAATACAATGCATAACTTCATTTCCATATTTATATATGATCTGAAAAGGCATATCTCATTTATGTGTATACACGAGACTTCACTAATGCCTAAATGATCTTTCATCCATGACATAACAAAAGGTCTTTTCTAATATAAAAAATAATAACCAAGATACTGCACTATTTTGCCATTTTAATGCACAATTGGCTAAAAACAGATTGATCAGTGCCATTTCTTGTATGATGCTATATTTCAGTGCTTATCACTTGTCCTTTGGCTTGAAGACCGCTATGAAACTGTTTATACTCGCCATCCTGGTTTTCAAAAAGGAGCCAAGCCACTTCTTGCACTTGACAATCCTTTTCCAATGGAACTTCCTGAGAATCTGTATGGAGAAAAGTGGGCTTTTGTCCAGTTGCCCGTTTCAGGTACATTATGTGTAACACTCTGGAATAACTAATCAAGGATCTCTAGTTTGGGTTTTGATGATTTGCAATAAGAATAAATTTCCTATTCTGTAATATAACTTGCCATATTTCTCACTGGAGTTTCATTTTGAGAAGATAGACTTGGATTAGAACCGATATCAAGTTGGACATGAATTTCTAATATTATTGTACCTTGAAAATTATGGACTTACAATTCATCTTGTTTGTAGCTGTTCGTGAGGAAGTATCTAACCTGGAGACTAGGTTGGTTTTTGGCTCAAGTTTAGACTTGGATCTTCTGGGGATTGAAATTGAGGACAACACATTGATTCCTGGACTAGCAGTTGCATCCTCACGTGCAAAACCATTAGCAGGTATTCTAGCTGTACTATCTTTTTGTAACTTATTGTTTTAATGGATTATGACAATTCATGCGCACATGCGTTGTTCCTAGATTGACAAGTTATCATCATACTTCTTTTATAACTCTCATATGCTCTATCAGTATAATTTGAACTACTTTCCGTTTTCTTCCCCCTTTTTTCGAGTTAATTCAATCTACTTAATTTAATCAACATCGAAATCATTTCTTGCTAGTTCATATGGGCATTGAACCTTTTCTAATGTGCAACCATTTGTCATGACCACAATGTTAGTCAATTAGAATTTGCAGAGATGGGGGTTCTGGGCCCAAAACACCGAGGCATTAGGTTGAAACCTCATGAAGCAAGACTAATTAGACTACTTATATCATTCTCATATGTGATTTAAAAAAAAAAAAATTCGTTACTTTTTTCAAATGGTCTGATGATGTATTTCTCGGCAGAAGTGGTAATTTGTACTCTGATTGCTCAATTAAAGATTAAAGTTATCTGTATTATATAGACAAGTCTATGTTGGAGAGATAAAGTGGAGAAACTTCACAGGTGATCCAAAATTTTCCTATTATTTTGTCAATTGAGATTTCGATATAGAAGGATCTCTTTCTTTCATCACCACAGGTTCTCACATCATTTTCTTGAAAAGATGTTATCTCACCGTGGGTTGTCAATGCTCTATTGAAAACTGTTATTGCATTTGTTCAATATTGTTGAAAATTCACTTTTCTTGGAGTTGTGGCTTCTTGAAGCAAAGATGGTTCTGCACATAAATTGATGTGGTAACTGCCATCATTGATGTAAACAGAGCCTGGCTTCAAGTATTGCATGTTATTATTTAGTTGTTAGATGATTGCAAGATTCTTGCGCCTTTGAGGATATGTCTCTTCAATTTGCCTATATGTGATTGAAGCATTTGGTGTCAATTGATTGGGTCTTGACTAATTGATCAAATTTCATTCATAAACACATGTCTGTTCTCAAAGCTTCTCCATATTTTCTAAGGACAGAGTGTCTATCCACTCATTTCGATTTGAAATCTATTTTTCTGCTCTATTTGCTGGGCACTAACAAGTATCAAACACTTGGTCTATGTCCGAATTTGCTTGATACACTTTCCATCTTTATGCATCCCAAAACATTCTACCCCTTTTCTAATATGAAAATTTCTTGTTTCCATGAATCCAAGCTAAATAAATTGAAACTATTTCACATCAATTTTATGAATCTCGTCTCTTCTATTATTTTGAATGTATCTCGAATTAATTTCTGTAAATCAATCCATTCAAAATCTTTTATTTACTAGTCAAATTTACTCAGATAAGCTGGTCTAAATTGGCA
Organism: Solanum commersonii; assembly: GCA_029007595.1. Lineage (NCBI taxonomy): Eukaryota > Viridiplantae > Streptophyta > Magnoliopsida > Solanales > Solanaceae > Solanum > Solanum commersonii. The sequence goes on from JAJTWQ010000110.1 coordinate 1,308,310, forward strand.
CAGTGATTGGACAAAGAATATGATGATCTGCGTGAACTGTTAAAACCTTCTGACATCAAACTATAGCATCTGAATACATATCTCCTTATTTCCGAAAGTCAAGGGGGATATGTAGGTCATAGTTAAAGTACATTCATTGAGGAATGTTGGTTTAAGGTTGAGTTTGGTCAATCCATCTGTATGCTCAGGCTCCTATAGCCAGCAAGATCTTTGGATAATTCTAGCCTATTAATGAGACCCAAATAATGTGTTCTGTGGAAATGTTCTTTTTTTTACAATTTCTGTTTAATTCAAAGATAGTTCATTGTATTTTGATTGTGGACTACTACAGCTTGGATGAATGGCTTGGAAGTCTGTTCGATTGAAGCTGATGTGGACAAGGCTTCGTTAATTTTGTCGGTGGGTATCTCTACCCGCTACATTTATGCGACTTACAAGAAAAATCCTGTATCCACAAGCGAAGCTGAAGCTTGGGAAGCAGCAAAGAAAGCCTGTGGAGGTTTGCACTTCCTTGCTATTCAAAATGACCTGAATTCGGATGATTGTGTTGGATTCTGGCTTCTGTTAGACCTGCCACCTCCTCCTGTATAACTTGATAAATAGAATACAACGTATTCCTTTGTACATTCTCTTTTATTTGCTCATTTACAGAATGTAGAGAGGCATCATAGCAATTAGATTGTAATTTGAGTTGAGAATTTTTGTAAGATACAGTTGTTTCAGAGAAATGCCGACGTTTTGCTCTATTTGCATTCACTTCAATGAAATTGTATCAGACAATATCCTGGCATCTTTACAATTTTCGGTCCACAGAGAATAGAGGATTAAGTTGATTATGTCTATTCGATGTACTCATGAATAACAAATGATTCACATATTGTTTTTCCAGCATGAACAATCACCAATACCTTCTTGTATACTGGACTAACCTCCACAAGCAGTGAAAATTCATAATCAATAATGCCTTCTAGTTTAAGGCCTCTTTTGTTTGTATTAAGATTGAGACTTTTCAATTTGAATACAATCTAAGGATTACTATATGTATCAATCTTAATATTAACATGTTGTCTCTAGATCCGACACTAATTATAATTAAGACTGGTTCATTTTCAATATCTTAATGTATATATGAAATTAAATTCTATATCAATAAAATGTTACCAAAATCATATTTCAGCATGATAAATTTATCTAGTGATAGAAAATAATATTTGAGTGATAACACATCTGACTTGCATATGAATCATTTAATATACCAATGATAGGTTACTGGGACAAGACCCAACGCTCTGCTAACAATATGTGGTGACTACTAATACTCTAGATAAATTGAAGCCCTTTGAAAGCAAGGAGGTCTCACCAAAGTCGAATGACAATGATCCTAATAATGTGTCTGCTATTGTGATTACCTGACTTTGCATTATAAAATGATGCATTGTTGAATGACGTCAGTACATGAAATGTACAATAGCTGAAATGTAACAATTGGCTCAAATTGAACTATAATACCTCGGACTTGGGAAAGGTAAAAGAGGATTAACGAACAAGTCTACAGCCCTAAAACAGACCATGGACCCTTCACTGAAACCTAAACGGCTCGTAAAAGGGACCACAATTTGTTTAGGCAAGTGGATTGGCCGTTTAAAGGCTGCCAAGAAAGGAGGCCACCTGGACGGACCCCTAAATGGTCCGTGAAACCATAGACGGACCCCTAAATGGTCCGTGAAACCAAACACGGCCTGTTTAGGGGAGGCTGCCCAGCCGTCTAAGGCTGCCAAGCAAGGGGTCTCCTAGACAGCTCCCTATGCACCCAGTGAGGCCTTGTACAGACCGTCCAACCCTCTTTTTAGGTGACTCCATCAGTTTTTAAGCTAGTGTCATTTTAGTCTTTCCTCTAAGTGTTTGTTACCTAAACTACGTCCTTTTAACCCCTATTTCAAGACCTATATAAGTGAATTAAGTCCTAAAACTATCAATTCTAAATCATTCATCTAATTCCCAAATTTCCCTCCAAGTTCTTTCCCAAAATTCTCTCTAAGGCTAAGAAAGAGGAAGTTAGGATTTCAATCACCAAGGTCTTAATTTCACCATAGCTTTTAGGAACTTATCTCTAAGGTATGTTAGTCTTCACCTATGTAGGAGTCCTTTCCTCTATAGGGTTCCTAAATTCTTCTAGTTTTACAAGTTAGAATCTCAATCCAAAAGTTAGGGTTTTATTCAATCATCATGGATTCTTTTCAATTATGATTTAATTACTTCTTTCTTATCTTCTAATGCATGAATTAAAAGTATTTACGTGATTTGAGTTATATTTAGATGAATCCATGCATGATCCATGATTTATAGACTATGAACTCATGATGAAGTTTATGAACTATGAAAGATAAAAGTTATGAAGATATGCATGCTTTTATGAAGTTGATGTAAATGATTTGAGGATACTTTGAGAGTAAATTAGCAAGGTTGTTGTGAAAGGTTTTCTCACATACAACTAAGAACATGACTGTGAAAGGATTTCTCACATAAAGAATTCATAAGGTTGAAAGGTTTTCTCACCTAAGTTGAATCAAAGATGAAGGAGCTTTCTAAAAGAATTATATTCTAGCTTGGATAGGTTGCTTAATTTTTCCTTTCCATGGATAATAATAAGAATGATTAATGACTATTTTGTGGGATTTACTTAGCATCGAGTGGAGTAGCGATTACCCATGTCCCATAAACTATGTGCCATCATATGATGATTGTCTCTATTAAACATTAGCTAGTGGATCCACATTAGCTCAGACTCATGGTTATTACCTTGGCAAATAAGGAAATTCCTCTTTGGTGTGAGATAGACAATAGATTCCATGTTATAACTCACATGGTCTATGCCGGTTATATGATAAAATTCCCACAATAATGAACTAAGGTTACTTTATGAAAGTATCTCACAAGTGTTTTGAATATGTTAAGCTTGCATTGACCATGATTATGACTTATGTTCTCTAACACTTTTATCTTATGATTTAGCTTGGTCATTGCATGTAAAGTATTTTAGCATGATTTCATAACTTTTATGCATTTATGTCATACTTAATACATTCCATGTACTAATGCATAGTTGTGCCTACATTGTTTCACTAATGTAGGGTCTGACGCTCCTAGCTCTCACACTCGTGGCTAATTGATCTTTTGGGCTTCAAGATTGGTGAATCCTCATGTTCTGAGGATCGAGATACTTTTATTGCTTTCCTTATTTAAGTTTTCAAACTTTTTATGTGATGTATGAGTTACATCCCAATCACTTTCCTTATGATGTAATAGATGACTTATTGAGACTTATGTTAGACTTCCACTTGTTAGACTCTTTTATGTTATAAGACTATAACTTTGAAACCTTTATTTCTATCATCTCGTATGATATATGCTAAGTGGCATGTGTAGGGCCTCTTGGGGTTATATACGCCATGTTACGCCTAGGGTATACTTTGTGTCGTGACAAACTTGATATTCAGAGCACAAGGCTTAGAAAGGTCTTAGGATGTCTCATAAGGCATGCCAAGTAGAGCCTTGTTCGCGCCACATTATGAATGAGAGGCTATAAGATGTATAGGAAACTTCACTTCTTTCATCATTCTAAAGTCGTGTGATAGAGTGTAACTCTATATGTATCTCTCCTAATCCTTTTCAGATGCTTTTCAGGATATGACCCATTGAAGAGCATACGCTAGAAGGAATGCGGGTGAGAATGTGGAGCAAGAAACTCCTAAAGCTACTCAAGAAGCTCCTTAAGCTCCAATCGACCTTTTTGCCGAACAAGTGACTCATGCAAAATTTCAAGTTGCTTTCCAAGTGTTGGCTCAAGCTATGACGGCTCAAGAAAATAGGTAGGTTATGGTCCCCATGAACCCAAATATGGGTAGGACGACATCTAGAGTGAGGGAATTCACGAGGATGAATCCCCTGGAGTTTCATGGTTCCAAGGTTGAGGAAGATCCTCAAGAGTTCATTGATGAGGTATACAAGGTTTTGGTGATCATGTTAGTGACGCCGGTGAAAAAGGTGGAATTGACCGCTTATCAACTAAAAGGTATTTCTCAAGTTTGATTCAACCCACAGAAGGAAGATAGGGTGCTTCATGCAGGTCTTCTTGATTGAGAAAGGTTTAAAATTGCTTTCCTTGGTAGGTTTTTTCCCCTTGAGATGAGTGAGGCGAAAGTTCTTGAGTTCATTAACCTCCGTCAAGGAAACATGAGTGCAAAAGAGTATGCTTTGAAAGTCACATGATTGTCCAAATATTCTCCGAAATTCACATGATTGTCCAAATATGCTCCTACTATGATTGTTGACTCTAGGGCAAGGATGAGTAAGTTTGTTTCATGTGTGTCCGAAATGTGGTTAAGGAATGTCGTAATGCCATGCTCATTAAGAAAATGGATATCTCTCGTTTAATGACACATGCTCAACAAATTGAAGAGGATAAACTTAAGGAAAGATCTAGGGAGGTAAAGAGGGAAAAACCCAGTGATTGTGACTTTTCACATTTGAGGTCCGATAGACATAGTAGTTCTAGATTCCAACAAAGGTTCTCTGATCAAGTTTCATCTAATTCTCTGGTTTTGAAGTTCAACAAAGATAGGGTGTCTAACCCTAAGCCTCAAATAGGGAATGGTGGTGGATTCTTCTCTGTCTACTTGTATTAGGTCTGGAAGGAGCATGATAGTAAATGTCTAGTTGGTTCTAATGTATGTTTCAGTTTTGGAAAGATGTATCATAAGATAAGAGATACTAGGTGTGGAAGGAGCATGATGGTCATTATGAGTTTTTGGTAATGTCGTTTGATTTGGCTAATGCTCCAGCCGCATTCATGGACTTGATAAATAGAGTATTTAGACAATATCTTGATATATTTGTAATTGTGTTTATCCTTATTTGCTCGAGGAGTGAGGATGAGCATGCCGATCATTTAAGGATTGTGTTGCAAGTCCTCACGGACATGCGTGCAAGAGGTTGATGATGTTACCTCAATGTTGCCGAGTTTGCATGTGCATTGACATATTCCTACGCCTCTGACTTATCACTTTGCATTATGATTGCACTCAACATCCCAAAAAAGTTATAATAGTCACATCGTTATTTGACATTGGCATGTGATTAGGCATTAGAAATGCACTCAACGACATGGAAAACCTCTAATTTTTTACATCTGTATTAGGTGCGGGCATAGAATTTGACAAGTTATTGGTCGACATAGTTCAAGCTTAGTCGTTGCCGACGTCGACATAGCTCCACCTTGGTGTGGGGGGATGTTATCTAGATGTTGCAAAGGTCACATGTGAGTCGACATCTTCCTACAGATCAGTATGTAGAAGGCAGGCGCATGCGTCACTTCTAGCCTGGCTAGCGGACGGTGGGCTTGAAGCCCAAGTAGACATGTCGTCGGTCTAATGGCTTCAGGTGCAACCTGCGTTCAAAAACTCAATGGCTCAAGCGATTCTGCAATTCACAAAAAGTATCACAATTCACTACATTCTTCATTGATGCAAGAGCTGAGATATCCGTTCCCAAAAGTCGTTTGTGTTTCAAACGAAGTACACATCCCCGGTGCACTCAACAAATTGGGCGCGAGCGGCGACCTATCAATTTACAATCCTTGGTTCTTTATGCACCAGGATTCGTTAGTGGACGATAGTTGCGCGATCCCGCACGTGGGGAAAAGGAGGGAGACCCGCAGGCGGGGGGCCTGGTCACCCCAGCCGTGCATCAGCCCTGAGTGTTCAGGGATCATTCTTTGTATTTTTTGATATTGATCCTTCTGCAGGTTCACCTACGTAAACCTTGTTACGAATTCTCATTTCTCTTGATGATAAGGTTCAATGGACTTCCCGCGACGCTGCGGGCAATGAATCACCCATGTCACCACAATATGAACATTTCACCAAATCATGATTCGATTAGTTGGAGCAATAGGCAATGTGTACAAAGGGCAAGGACGTAGTCAAACACAATTTTGCTTGCACAAATGAGTTTGAAATATAAAAAATAATTATTTTGAAGTATCAAAATTTTCTAAAAAAATAAATAAATAGCAAATAAAATAAAATATAAAAAACCACCAAAATATATTTTCTTCTTCTGAAATCAAGCACTTTAAATTAAAGATAATAATACTTTCTTGAAATACTTGTTGAAAATAAAGTATTAAAACTAGGGAAAAGACTCGAATATGTCATCGAACTTTTAGAAAAGACACATTTATATCATCCGTTAAAAGTTTGACTCATATGTCACTATTGTTAAAGAAAAGGCTCATCTATGCCTTTTTTTTTTAACTCCAATGCCATTTTTACACCCTAAACAACTTTTTACACTTTTCAATTGGAGGTTTTTTTATCAAATATACTCTTTTTGCTTCTTCTTCCTTAAGAACACATAAAGAACATTAACAATTCACAAATTTCAAACTTCTTCAATTCTTCACGAAATCACCTCAAATTTCAAGAGTTGTTTTCCTCTGAACTAGATACCAAAGCTCAATAATTTTTTGAGCTTGAATTCAACCTAACTCAACAAGACCCACTTGAAAGTTCTTCAAAGTTTAAAAACTTCAATATTTTTTAATGGTAGAATTTTCTCCACAACTTCAAATCATTTGAAATTTTGAACATAGACTTTAAAAAATGCACTAGGGAACAAAGAATTAATGTCAAAAACATGAATTGAAGTAAATTTTTGAAATTTTGCAACTGATTTTCAGTTTTTGGAATATTTTTTTAATGCGGGTAAATTTTTTAAACTCTTAAAATGATTTTAGAATTTTGGTTTTTTTTAAAAATTAACGATGTAGCTGAAATTTGAGATCATTTCATGAAGAATTGAATATGTTGAAAATTTGAAGCAAAAAAGAGCACATTTGATCCAAAAATTCCAATTGAAAATTGTTAAACTTGTTTGGGGTGTAAAAAAATGATTTTACAAAACCGGAGTTAAAAAGAAATGACATGGACGAGCCTTTTCTTTAACAACAATGGCATAGATGAACTGGACTTTTAACAGATGACATGAATAAATCTTTTTTGAAAGTTTGATGACATATTTGAGCCTTTTTCCTTAAAACTAAATATACTTTCTTGAACTCTTTCTTTAAAGACTTCTTTGAAATTTTGAACATACTTTATTTATGAAATTAATGCATATGAAATACAACGACAAAATTTTTAAATAACATTGATTAGAAAGGGATCCATGTGGTATAAGAGCATGAACCCTAAATCAATGATCATTGATGACAAAAACTATCATAATTTTAATAATAAAAAACAAGAATCGAGGATAGGAGATAAAAGGAAATTCAAAAATATATATATATATATATATATATATATATATATATATATATATATTGTAGGAGTAGGGCATGAAGAAGAACAAAGTTCCCAACTTTGATAATCTTACATACATGGAACACTCCATTAATCTTGAAGAAAAACTATCAAGAAATCCTTTCTTGAGATTCTTGAAGTAGTTTCTTGAAAATCCTATGGTCAAATATTAATATTTCTACTAATGATCATGATTATAACTAGGAACTTGAGTTGGAAAGATTGAAACACTTGGAGAAGGACTTACTTTGAAGAAGAATCTTGAAAAATATTTGAAAGAATCTTGCTTGGAAGTCTTATGCTTTGATCTTCCTTAGAATTTTGTATTAGGGTTTGAGAGAGGAGAAGAAGGTACTAAAAAGATGGAAATGGGATTGCTTAGGGCTTTATAGGAGTTAGGAAATCTATTTTTAAGGTTTTCCTAGTGCTATAAGGAAAAGAAAATTACCTTATTTAGAATTTTACCACGGCCAAAATGGAATTTCACTACATTATTTAGTAAAATGATCATAACTCTCTACTCAAAACTCGGATTGACCAAACTTGGTGGCGTTGTAAAGAAGATTCATAGGCCTTTAATTTGATAATTTATGGGCCACATAACATTTCATATTCTAAGAGATATGGTCATTTGAAATTGGCTAAAGTAAAATCTTATATGAAAACTTAACCGATAAGGAAACTTTCAACTCAATTTTTTGTTAAAAGATTATTATTACCTTAATTTATCTCCAAATATCCTCTCACACTAAATAACTGAATTTAACACTTATGCACAATTAAGAATCATCATGTAAACCCTATACACTTATGAAGAGTCGTTCAGATCTTAGCTTAGAGATTTTTGGGGTATTACATAAAAAGAAATGATCGGGACTTAACCCGTGCACCACGTACAACGTCATAAAACTTAACGATAGGATACAAAGTAAAGGTGACATGGTCCTTGGAACATGAGAACTCACCAAGTCTTCAATGATCAATTGAGCAACTAACCACGAGCGGGAGGAGAAGAAGCGTCAAACCCTATATTATGAAACACTTTAGGCACACGTATGCATCAATATTCATAAAAACATGATCATAGGAGGATATATAGGAAAATATGATATGCATGACTAAGCTAAAAGATAGTAAAACATTTTAAAGAAGAATCATAAATCATAAACATGGTCATTGCATCTTAAAATCATAATGAAAGCTTCATAAAACCTTTAAGAGCAACTTAGTTCATTTTGTGTGATATTAGCTTTAACCGACAATAGACCATGCAAGCTATAACATGAAATATGATGTAACTCCCACATCGAGAAGGGAGAGTCTACTTGTCAAGGTAGAACTTTGTATCATGATTCATATGCTATTTGTGGATCTACTAGCTAGGTCATTTAAGAAAATCCTACGGGGGCACGTAGTTTGGAACTAGAGGTTTCTACTAGAGACTATCTTATTTGAGCCTCCACCTCAAAATTCTCTCGGTGCTAAGTTAAATCCCAACGACATAATCATTTTTATAAACATAATATCATATATGGAAAATCACAATTAAATTACTAATCCGAGTTTAAATCATCATAGATTAGCTCCATAAATCATGTATCATGCATGTGTGAGAAAACTTTACACCAAATTATGATTCCTTAATATTTGAGAAAACCTTTCACAATTTCATTAATGATTATCTCAAAAGCAACCTTTAGATCGTAAAATATCTTTTCATAAATTATGCATAAACTTTCGTGATTCATCCTTCATAAATTCATAACTTCCTTCGTAAATTCATAGTCAAATCATGAATAATACATGAATCCATAGGAAATCAACTGAAGAACATGTAATTGAATCAATGATTCATAAGAAGACTATAATCACACAATTAAATCATAAAAATTGAGATCCATGGAAAATTGGATGAAAATCTAAACAATTATGATGAAATTGAATTAGAGAATTGAAATCTTTTGGTATAGAATGGGTGAATGGAACTCATTGATAAATTCTCACATACGTTGATGATCTAATCCCAAAAGCAATGGAGGAAAAAGGAGACTTGAAGCTTGAACCCTAGATTTCTCCCTTGAAGCTTGAGAGGATTTGGAGGGGATGCATTTGGAGGGGATTTGGGAATTTGAGAGAAAGAGAGGGTTAAGGTAGATTTAGGGGTATAGTTATAGGTTTTAGAAATAGGGTCAAAACAACATAGTTAGGTATTAAATGCTTAGGTAAAGACCCAAATATCCTTAAAATAACTGCAGGATGGCTTCTACCGTTTGGACATATGACCTGTACTGGTTAATCGCAGAACCAACTTCAGAAATACAAAGTACAAAGTTCCTTCAATTCCCACGAGACAAATCTATGACCTATCATTCAGTCTACAGTCCGTGAATTCCAAGTTCAAGTCTAAGATCTCACTAAGCCAAGATCAGTTCTACGAGTGTCATATACGAGCTATCCAAACTCCTACGGCTCGTCCCAGCTGCTAGTAGATCAAACTTCAGAATTTAATCATTCCAACGACTTAACTCAATCGTACGACTACCGTTCTACGTCCCATAGGACTTCCTCCATGTTTGTATATATATCAAGTTGATATCATAAGCATTTTTAAAATCTCGTTGTATATCTATCGGTATGTACACTATTCTTGGATCAACATTTTTTGTCGTACGATACTACTTGCAAAGAGTGTAGTGGCAAGACTGTCTATGCAAGATCTTTCATGTTTGGGGAAGGTGTGGACATCTTCAACAATTTTTTGTCGTACGATACTACTTAGAAAGAGTGCAGTGGCATGAGTGTCTATGCAAGATCTTTCATGTTTAGGGAAGGTGTGGGCATCTTTAAACTTTGTTACTCGAAACAAATCTGATCTTCTTATGCTCCTCTCTCTGAGAGTCCAATAACATGTGTCGTTTATAAAAATAACAGCATACCTGCATAAGAAAGATGCTACATAACATCACTTTTAAAGAAATACATTATTTTTAAACATAGATTTATGAAAGCATCCTTGATACCATCATAATATATATATATATATATATATATATATATATATATATATATATATATATATATATATATATTTTGTTGTGGTGTCAAATGATAACTTAGAAGTATGCTGCCTAGAAGGACTATTCATATATATTTAATACCATCAGAGTATACTATACTCTAATGATATCAAGGAGTAAATGAGTGGTGTTTTCACTAAACCACAGTCTCTTCATCCTTGATACCATCAGAGTATATATATACTATGATGATATCAAGCACTAATTAAGCAGTCTTTTAATTGAAGCACTACATGTTTTTCCTTGATGCCATCAAAATGTATATATACTCAAACGGTATCAAGGAGTAACTGAGTAGTGTTTTCACTTTGATGGTATCAAGGAGTAATCTAGTAGTGTCTTCACTGAAATACTATCTCTTCCTCCTTGATACAATCAGAGTATATATTTTTATGGCATCAAATAGTAATTTAGTAATTTTTTCACTGAAGCACTACCTCTTCTTCGTTGATACCATTAGAGTATAACAAACAATAATTTAGCAGTGTTTTCACCGAAGCACTACTCTAATGGATATTATGTGTAGGTAACATACCTTCTTTTACAAGATTTTTGAGTTCGATATTAAAATTTTTCTTGAATTGAATATTTTTGTTGTGCTTTGATTAGTGTTTGTTTGTCAATGTGGATATGCTGAACTTCAGTATATTGCTTTCTCGTATTCATAATGATCATTTGACCATCTACATGTTCATGATGAATTGCAACACCTTCAATAGGATCGGACTTAATTATGTCTGCAAACTGAATTAGTTCTATACTTTTTGATGAACTTTCAAGCCAATAAAGGTTGGGCATGCTTGTGAGGCAGTCAAGGCTAGGCATGCTCATAGAGATGGATATGACAGTGAATTCTACAATCAATAGATATGCAGTAATCATAGGATTGTGTTTCTTCAATTCAAAATAGACTTTCATATCATGTTATTCTTAAGTTGTTGCGGTATAAAATTTGTGTGAAAGTGCATATTTGATTTCAAGATTGCTTGCAACAACATCTTTCTGTAGTTGTATTGTTATTGTTTCGAACTTATCGTAAAGTTGGAAGTAGAATTGACTAAACTTGCATCAACATGATAATAATTGCAGTGGTTGTTTGAATCTCAAGTTACATTGTGCTTAAAATTGTAACGTTATCCATCAACGGAATTGAAACTATAAACCCTGTGAAATTTGAATTTCAAAAGTAGAAGGTATCTTGGAGAGAAGAAGACAGCTTTGAGAAAGAAGTAGACAAATTTCACGGGACTCGTTTGGTGCTGAGAAGTTAGGGTGCGCTAGTAGTTAAAAACAAGGGTTATGAAAGTAAGGGGGTAGTCGCTTGTAAATAGTTTTTATTTTTGGGTATAAGTGTTCTTTGTTTACATCCCTACTTTATTCAAATAGGGCGAAACGTCGTGGTTACTCAAAGAATAATCAATTAATTCAATTTTAAAAGAATTTTAAGAATAAATAAATTTTAAAGGAGTTGCCACCTAATTTTAGGAAAAACTAGGAAACCAATTAAAAATGTCTACAAAACCAATAGATTCTAAGTAAGGGGTTCAAGTTATTCCGAAGAAAAGGTGTTAGGCATCTTTCGAAATCCACAACTGTGGATCCCGACTGACTTCATTTTTTTCAAATTGAGGAAGAGATAAGACAATATACAAGTAAAACAAACATGCAATATACACAAGTAATAAAATAAAAATAATATCAAAAATGGTCTAAGGTTTGCCTAACATCGATAATATAAACAACAATGAATAAAAAAATATAATTTGAACTTCATTCAAATAGCTTCAATGGGAAGCATCTCCGGGTACGTGTAAAGACACTTAGTAAAAGTGTTAGTAATAAATAAATATGAATAAATCAAAGAATAACTTAAAAATAAAAATTCGTCTTATGAACATGGGAGGCTTAGAAATCAACGGTAATTTCTTCATTGACCAATTTTGACAATACAATATATATAAACTTAAACTAATTTCCGTCTTTTACAATGGGGAGGCCTCGAAAATCGATGGAGAGATTTTTTCATTGACCAATTTTGACAATACAATATATATAAACTTAAACTAAATTTTCGTCTTTTACAATGGGGAGGCCTCGAAAATCGACGGAGAGATTTTTTCATTGGCCAATTTTAACTAATTGTTCAAATAACAATAGCAAGAAGATAGTAAAAATAAATAATAAGAATAGACTCTACCAAGAATCCAAGGCAACATCAACAATAATAAAAAATATATATATTAAACCAATATCACATTGTTTCACCTAATTAAAGTAACATTACGGGAGATCTTTTAAACATTCACAAAACTAAATGAACAAGCCCGAAATTCAATAAAGAAAGTTGAAATAAGAACTAAAGGAAAATGTTTCAAACATAAAAAAAATTGGGAACAAAATAATTAAAAAATTACATAAAATAAATATAAACAACCCATCAGTTATATCAAAATGGTAAACAAATAAATACAAAAATAATGAAATACAACCAAAACAAAAATAAGAACAAAGTAATATCTCTACAATCAAAAAGTAAAATCAATCACTTAGTGTAGACAATAAAATTCGCGTCGAGAAAACAATAATCAAGAATGGAAAATTATGCAACAATCGTATTTATTAATTCAAAGTGTGAGTGTTACAATCTCTATAATTCCTCTGAAAAATATAAATTCAAAGGCTCTTGAGCTTAATCTTGAATTTGTATTGAACTTGATCTTGAACTTAATCTTGAGCTTTATCTTGATCTTGACTTTTACTTGAATTCAAGGGCTTCGAGCTTGTTCTTGAATCCGATGGTCTTGATCTTGATCGTTCTTGAACTTGAATGCATGAATTATTAAACTTGTAGCTTTATAGAGAATTTTATGGCGTCTGTACTACGGATTTTCTCTAGCTTCTTGTTTAGAATTTTCGGTTCCTTTTTGAATTATGAGGACCCCTATTTATAGTTTTAGAATAGAGGAGTTGCGATTGGAACATGATTCCCTTTGGCCAATCAGATTTAAGTGACATGACATATGGGCTTTATGGAGTGGGCTTGTCATCTTTGACACATGTCATAATCCTATTCGCTTCTTGTTTGACTTGGCATGCCACGCCATTTGCCACGTGACACCAAAAATGGGCCTCTTAGATGAGATGGATTTGGGCTTAGCAAATTGGGCTTATCTATTGTAGCACAAATCAATTAATTTGGACTTTAATTAAATCCATATTCATTGGATTTAAATAATTAATTCAATTATATTAATTCATAATATTTATATGGACTAATATATTCATGAATTTAATATAATTCGAATCATTTTATGAATTTATATTTAATAAATTTTAAATGATTACAATTGGCCCCTGCTTCAAGTCTAGTCAAAATATTTTATCATTTGAAGACTAGGCTTGAAGTATTAACTTGATATTTTAATTGAGATCAATAACAAACTTATATATATATATATATATATATATATATATATATATATAAATTCTTGTATGCCGAAATTGGATAATTACCAAAGATTTAAGAGCATTTGATGGGAATGCAGGTTGTAATAATAATCAACATTGCATTGGCCAGCTCATTCTTTAAGAATTATAACAATTTATTTTGGGTTTGTGAACATAGTTGGAGAAAACTCAATGCCATCATGTAATAGGAGTCTAGGAGAGTATGTTATCACCAACAAGTCCCTTTTCGTATTGAAATTGGCAGCTCCACCGTTTTTTTTCTTTGGTAAATTATTATTTATTTTTTTAAAAAATAAACCTAGTGTATTTCTATTAGGATACCTTATATCCCTCCTACTTGGATTTGGACATGGATAGTAAATCATCACCTTTTCAACTCTATAAATAGGGGTGTGCTCTTCATAATTTAAACACCAACCAACGAGCTCTTGCCTGGAACCGATTCATAAGCGGCAGTAGAGGGTAATTCTCTCTTCTTTTCCCTTTGATTTTCATCATCTTTTTGTGTGTGTGTATTTTTTTTTTGTAGCAATATTTTTATTTTGTGGAGGCTACACAATGGAGAGCTTTATCACACAAGAATTTGATCTTCAGGTGTGAAGGGATGTGTTTAACGTCCCCGCCTTGAAGATCACTAACAGGAGGCTTTACTAGATCCTGAATACTTGAGCATAAGGTGTGAAGGGATATGTTTAAGGTCCCCGCCTTGAAGATCACTAACGTGAGGCTTTACTAAATTACGAATACTTGAGCGTAAGGTGTGAAGGGATGTGTTTAATGTCCCCATTGTAATACCATGGAAACTAGTAGACTAAACTAGAGCCTTAAGCTAGGGTTCTAGAATTTCATGTTGAGGGTTAGAGTCATAGATAAGACTTCCCGTGCTTAGAATGAGGGGTTTAGGGGTTAAACGTTAAGGCACGTGTTACATCCCGTAGTTTAGAAGACCATCTAAGGTTTGGTTAAGGGTCACAAGGGCAAGTGCCAAGGCAAAAGGGGTAAAGCCTAAGCCCAAGGCCAAGGCTACCCCAACATTGGCAAGGTGCTGCCTCAAGTCCACAACCACCTTCACTACCAGTGGTCTTGACCACTGTTTGTGAGGGGTCTCGTGAAGTCCTCTTAGACTCTTGGGAGACAAGACCTTGAGGCCTAGCTACTGCCTAAGGACCACGAGCCACTTCGCGGCCAGTGGTCATGACCACGGCTCATGGGAAGGCTTGTGGTCATGCCTTAGGTTTGTGGAGGTCAAGGCTCAATAGCCTAGCTACTGGTCTAAGACCACGAGTAGGACCACGGTCAGCGGTGAGGACCACGACCCGTGGTGCCTCTCGTGAAGCTTGGACAGTAGGCTGCCAAGTGGAGAGTTAATGGGAAACTCCAAACGTGGAAGTTATTGGATGAGGTCGTTTTGCCTAGTCCTAAAACCCCTATATAAGATATTTTAAGCTTTTAACCACCCATTTAAGTCACTATTTCACAAGACCCAAATCAAAATCCCCAAAATAGTCTTCTCTCAAATATTTCTCTCTCTAGAAAACCCAAGACTTTAAGAAAAAGATAGGGCTTGAAGCTTAGGTCAAGAACAAAGACTCAATTGTTGAAAGCTTGTGTTAGGGATTTGAATTAAGGTATGTTAGCTTATTCATCTATGGGTTCTTCCACCCATTGAGCCCCTTTAGATTCCCCCAATTGTGAAGAAAAACCCCATCTAGCTAGGGTTTCTTCCTACATTGTGAGTAGTGATGCGTATGATTCCAATTGAGTGGATAATACCCAATTATGATTGATTTAGCATTGAATTGTGATATTATGATGAAATTATGTGATTTCCATGGTTACCCTAGTCTAATTGATGAAGCTGAATTATGTGAGTTATTGCCATAAAAGGTGAAATTGAAGGTTCATAGGTGATCTTGTAGAATTAATGCTTGAGTAGTAATTGTCTAAGGCTAAGAACATATATACATGAATTGAACTAGAATAATGTGAATATGATGGGTCTTGATTAGTAAGGCTTGAGATTGAACTTACAAGATGAATTATGACTAGAATCACTTGATAATAATGAATGTGATTAGAATTGCTTAAAGATGAAGCTTATGACTAGAATGTCTTGAGATCTAGATATGCATGATTATTGTATGAAGTTAATCTTTGAGAGTAAGGCTTGTAATCAAGAATGATGAATCACTAGGGCTTTGAGAGTAAAGTGAATGTGATGCATTATGTAGGTTTAGGCTTTGTGAGTAGAGCATGTATGATAAAATAAGTCTAATAGGTAGAATTGTGATGAAAGGCTTATACTCACCTAATCTCCTTATGAATGCTTGAATGTATGAAGTGATAGAATCACTTGATTCATGATGATATCCATGTCTAATGTAGAATTCTAGATATGGCATTATGCATGAATATGACGTGACATGAAAGGTTCTCTCACATAGAATGATGCTAGGTTGAAAGGGTTTCTCACTTAAAATGAATCTAAGTCCTAGGACTATAAAATGTGATGAGGCTTGTGGTGATTCCCCTAAATGACCTTTACATGATAGGAATGTGAGGTGAGTTCCCTTTCTCCTAATTAATTAAACAGGAGGTGATTACCCGTGTCATGAGATGGGGAGTGTTAAGTGATTACCTTTTATACATGACTCCCAAGGCAAGCGGTGATTACCCATTAGACTTTATGTTGATCATGGAGGCAATTACCTATGATCCTTATGTCATGATGTGGAGGCGCATACCTATTACACATTAAAATAAATATGGAGGCGAATACCTATATCACATTAAAATGAACATGGAGGCGAACACCTATGATTTGTGGATATATATGTATGACTAGAGGTGACTCCCCTTGTCTTTATAATTCATTGATATGTGTGACTAGAGGTGATTACCCTTGTCTTTATGATTCCATGATATGTGTGTCTTGAGGTGATTCCCCTTATCCTTCATGATGAACTAAACATGTATGCCATGAGGTGATTCCCCCGTTGCATTTATGAACATGAGCATGGCTAATTTGGATTGTATCTTTACAGGCCCCTCAAACACATGCATGACTAGTGGTGATTCCCCTTGTCTTTATGATGTTAAGAGATGATAACATGAATGATGAACCTAAAGTGTCTAGCTTAGCATGGGTAGGATTATGGGGTTTTGTTCATGCACAACACAAACTTGCCTTAATGTGACTCATGAAGTGTTTCTCTTATATGATGGATGACTAGATAGGATTGTGCTATAGTTTCCTTCCTTGTTAGTATTGACTATAGGTGAGATATTCCTTTGGTTATGAGAGTTAAGTTAGGGGATGAGATCCTAAGGTGATTAGTATAATGGCCTAAGTGGTACTTAGTGTGAGTGGTATTATGGGATGCTACTCATACATTGCACAAGTATGACTTGAAGCTACTTATGAAAGCCTAAGATGTGACTATGCATGTACACTATGATTAAGATGACCAAAAAGGGATACTTAGCTTGGATGGTATTATGGGATGCTATTCATGCATTGCACAAGTATGCTTTGAGGTTACTTGAGAATAGTCCTTTTATGATATGAATGACTAAGAGTTGAGTAAAGCTTATATGATGCCTATGTTGGAGACTTTGCTTATTATTATGATATTGTCTAATATGCTTATAGTTGATGTTTCATGAAGTATTTCATATGATTATGTCTTATGTTGACTAACTCTTATGATGTGCTCTTATGATATTATGCTAGCTAACATATTTAGTACATTTTGTACTAATACATACTTTGCCTACATTCTTATCAAATGTAGGGTTTGGAGATTGAGTTCCTATCTTGGAGCTAGGTTTCTAAGGAGCAAAGGAGTGAAGAATTGGTGAGTCCTCATAGCTTCGAGGAAAAATCCCACTATGTCTTTTATGTCTTTTATTTTCATGTTGAGACTATTGTATGGGATATGTTCCAAGAGTTTTACTCTAAAGTTGTATTAGATGATTTGAGACAAAGTGTAGTAAAGACTTCCATTTGCATTTTATGAAAAGACTTCGATTGTATGGATAAAAGTTTTTAAAATTTTTATACTTTTCTATTATCTTATGTTATGATATGCGAAGGGCTTGTATGAGACCCCTTCGGGGTCAAGTACGCCATGTTACACCTAGAGGGTATCCTTGGGTCGTGACACCCTCCTTGAATATCAATAACTTGAGGGTTTACTAAATTCCAAATACTTGAGCATAAGGTGTGAAGGGATGTGTTTAACATCCCTGCCTCGAAGATCACTAACTTGAGGATTTACTAAATTCCGAATACTTGAGCATAAGGTGTGAATGGATGTGTTTAACATTCCCACCTTGAATATCACTAACTTGAGGCTTTACTAAATTCTGAATACTTGAGCATAAGGTGTGAAAGGATGTGTTTAACATCCCTGCCTTGAAGATCACTAACTTAAGGCTTTACTAAATTCTGAATACTTGAGTATAAGGTGTGAAGGGATGTGTTTAACGTCTTTGCCTTGAAGATCACTAACTTGAGGATTTACTATATCTTTTGAAGGATAAATACGTGAAAAGGCCAGCTTAAGGTGCAAAGGGACAAATCTTGTCCACCTTAGGCATGGAAATTTAAAGATCCTTTCAAAGATAAACCCGTGAAAAGGCCAGCTTAAGGTGTTAAGGGACAAATCTTGTCCACCTTACGGCATGGCGGTTTTTTTGTTACTCCTAGCCCGCAAGAGTATAAACTGTGTACGATATACAAAATTAAATCTATCTAAGGATAAATTCGTGAAGAGGCCAGCTTAAGGTGCAAAGGAATAAATCTCATCCACCCTGAGGCATAGAAATTTAATGATCCATTTAAGGATAAACAACTTAAGGTGCAAAGGGAAAAATTTGTCCACCTTAAGGCATGGAAGTTCAAAGATCCACTTAAGGATAAATCCGTGAAGAGGCTAGCTTAATGTGCAAAGGGACAAATTTGTCCACCTTAAGGCATGGAAATTTAAACATCCATTTAAGGATAAACCCATGAAAAGGCTAGATTAAGGTGCAAAGGGACAAATCTCATCCACCTTAAGGCATGGAAATTTAACGACATGCACATTTGGAGGATTTGGCGACTTCTACTTACATACTTGAAGTCTTAGTTGCACACCTAGAGGATTCGAATACTTCAACTTGTATACTTAGAGGATTCGAATACTTCAACTTGTAAACTTGAAGAATTTAAAGATTTTAACTTGCATACTTGGCTAAATTTAAATACTTCAAGCATATTGTTAAAGAAACTCATATTTTATAAGGGTTTGCCCCCTCCATTGACCTATTAGTACTTGGTGCAAGTCTGAAGTTTGATGAAGTAAAATAAAAATAAAATACTTATCACCTTAACTTCATGTGATGGATCAAGTGGAAACATGTGGTTTTTTTACACTCATGCAACTGAACTTAAGATATATTCTAAGCACCTACGTACCTCAGGAAAGAGGATCAAGTCACAACGTAGTTCTGGGGGAGTGAGTGGTTTTTTTGTTGTTTTTTTTTGTTGTGCTGTACACAGTTTATACTCTTGCAGGCAAGGAGTGACATGCAGTTTAGGCTCGTACCTTAAGGGCATCATCTTACTTCAAGGGTAGTACCTCTTTAGGAATTTTGCATTAATAGGACCAATCATTACGCCATTTGCATCAACAAGCTTGTAAGCACCATGTGAATATACTTCTTGTACGACATATGGTCCATCCCACTTTGAGGTAAATTTCCCCCCAGACTTGTGCGAAGTAATGATGGGTCTACTTACCGCGAGAACTTGGCCTCCAACTTGGAAGCACCTCAAGAGAACCCTCTTACTGAAAGCACGAGATAGACGAGCTTGATAACATTCAAGGTTTTGTTGGGCTTCTAGCCTCTTTTCATCAAGTGCTTCTAACTCAACAAAACGCAGTCGAGCATTTTCTTCTTCAGTGAGCCCTTCTTGATAGCAAGTCTTAAGGATGGTATTTGACGCTTGAGTGGCAGGACTGCTTAAACTCCTAAAGCAAGTGAATATGGTGTTGCTTGAATTGGTGTGTGGTATGTTTTCCTATATGCCCACAAAGCTTCTTCCATTCTTTCATGCCAATCCCGTTTGGACTTGGAGACAACTTTCTTGAGCAGGTTGCATAGAGTTTCATTGAATGCTTCAGCAAGACCATTGGTGGCAGCATGATACATAGAAGATTTACGCTGCTTGACTCCAAAGAAATCACAAATCTTGTTCATTAACTTGTTATCAAATGGCTTGCCATTATCTATTATTATGTAGTGAGGGATGCCAAAGCGATAGATGATATTCACTCAGATAAAATTTGCAACATTCTCTTTCTTCACTTCTTTAAGAGCGACAACTTCAACCCATTTTGAGAAGTAATATATTGTAGCCAAGATGTACAAGTGTCCACCAGAAGATTTTGGTAGTGGTCCCATAACATCCAATCCCCAAGCATCAAATCGACAATCTTCTATAGTTGGGTGCAATACTTCGGGCGGCTGATGTATGAAATTCGCATGAAATTGACAAGCATCGCACCTCCGAGCATAATCTAAGAAATCCTTCACCATGGTTGACCAATAATACCCCATCCTCTTTATGTGAAAGTGGAGTTTCGATCCAGATTGATGTGACCTACATACTCCTGAGTGTGCTTCTTGCAGAGCTTGAAGTGCTTCTTCCTCTCCCAAACATCGTAATAGTACACCCTCAAACGATCATCTATATAATCTATCTTTGTAATAAAGGAAGCGAGGTGCATGACGACGAATGTCAGTCCTTCTCTTTGGATTTTCTGGAAGTATCCCATAACACATGTAGTCAATAATGGGTTGTCTTTAATCTTCCTTTGCGGCTTTAGAAACAACGACGAGATGCTCAAGCTCATTTTCTATATATTCTTCCTTATTTGGCGGTGGTACTATCCATTTTTGACAAATAGTCACTTGCGTTTGATTAGGAAGGGTTAGCGTTGAAGCAAGGGTAGCCAATACATCAGCTTTCTTATTTTCCATTCTACGCACATGTTAGAGGGTTACATCTCTAAGACATCCTATCAACTTTTGAGTATAATCATGATAATGACGCAATTCAAGTTTCTTCACTTCATAACTTCCTAAGAGTTAGTTGATCACCAACTGAGAGCCACCAAAGACTTGTAAATGTATTTGCTTCATCTCGACGGTCATCTCAAGTCCAAGTATAAACGTTTGGTATTCAATGACATTATTGGAGAAACATTGCTTCAAAGTAAAGGAGAATGGTAGAATCTCTTCTTGTGAAGTGATGAACACTACGCCAGCACCAGCTCCACCACGATGTGCAACCCCATCAAAGTACATTTTCCAAGGAGGTTGAATTTTAATAAACATCGTAACTTCATCAGGATGCTCATCAGGATGCTCATCAGTTAACTCCCAATCACCAAGTATCGGATGGTCTGTTAAGAAATCCGCTAATGCTTGTCCCTTCACAGCTTTCTGAGGGATGTACACAATCTCAAACTATTGAAATTGGAGGTACCATCTTGCCAATCAGTCACTAAGGATAGGTTTTGACATAACAAACTTGATGGGATTTGCTCTAGAAATAAGGCGGATAACATGAGCTTGAAAATAATGCTTCATCTTTTGAATTGAGAAGACAAGTGCCAAGCACAACTTTTCAATTGGAGAATAGTTCAGCTCATTCGGCGTCATCGTTCTACTTAAGTAATAAAGAGAGTTTTCTTTGCCTTCACTATTCTCTTGAGCTAACAGGGCTCCTACGGACCTTTCTTGTGCCGCAAAGTAGAGTATCAATGGCTTCCAGGTATAGGGGCAGCCAAAACTGGAGGTTTCGCTAGATACGATTTGATACTTTTAAAGGCATCGCTACATGTTTGGTACAATTAAAAGGAGAACCTTTCTTCATGAGATGACCGAATGGTTGGCATCTTCCCGCTAGATTTGAGATGAACCTCTGATGAGTCCATAAATTAGACTCATTTAGGGCTATATTTTGATAGAATTAGTGTCCTCAAATGCATATTTTGTCTCAATATCTGATGAAAATCCTTAAGTTTTAGGTATTTGTAATTTGAGGCAAAGCATGGACACTACTTGGCAAGAAGGAACAAGGCGGCTGAAAAGAACGAAGAAATGAAGGCCTGAAAATCGCCGAGCCCAATTGGTGATTCACCGATCGACCTGGAGATCACCTTTAGTTCCAGTGTGCTGAGCCCTGAAGGGAAAGATCAGTTGGCGAGAAAATGGAGCAGTCGGCGTGTTGTCGAGTAGTTTCGCGAAGTAGTACTATATCGCCCAATGACTCAAAGCACGAAGAGGTTGAAGTCTAAAGCAAAAGATGATGAAATAGACCAAAAGGCTGATCGTCGAGTGTATCGGCTATCCCGACAAACTACGCCGACTGATCTGCTGCAACACAAATTTTCAAACACTATAAATACTTGTTTAAATTGTCAGCTTAGTATCAAGTCATAGACAATTATTATTCATACTTAGAATATTTTCAATTCCAAGTTTTAGAAGGTTTTGGAGACTTTGTTCTAAGACCTTGAAGATTCAAAGGGTTTCAACTCCAAGAAATAGGACTTGGGTCTTAAAGATTCTTCACTCTTGACGAGTTTTAAGACTTAATTTTTCATACCAAGTTGATGGAAACTGATATTGGTATTGATTTTTACCTCTTTTACATGTCTAGCTAAAACCCCAATTCTTGGGGTGTGATTTTGTGAATATGGGTTAGATTATCTGTTGGGTCTTACTTGTTGATGGTTTATTTGTTGTTTAAATGTGATTTTGTTTAGTAGTTGTGTATGAACTTAATGGGATTGTAGTTGCAAATACGATTTCATCTTAGTGGTTTTGGCTTGCTCGAGATAGAGGTTGCAAAACTAAGACTACTAAATTTATAACCGGTGGTATTGGGTCGACATGGGTTCATCTCGAGAGAGTGAATTATAGTCCCTTTCCCACACATTCAGCTCGAAGAGTGAATGGGCTAAGACGGAGGTTGTGCTTAATGCGGTAACTCGGTGTTCGAGAGAAACCGAGTTGATTCGGGGTAAGTTGCTCGAGAGAGAATTTACCCCCACTATAGTCTAGCCTAGTCACAAATGTTCAACAATCTACCATCAAAAGTATGTGCCCGATAGTCTAGTTTATTTTGTATTCTTATCACATCCCAAGAATCCCGTCTCCATATTTCGTTTCCTTATATTTTTGTTGTTTTTAGTTGTTAATTACTACAAAACCCCCTATTGATAATTAACGCTTGTGTTACCCCTTTTTTTAGTATGTTTTTATTCGATAATATTTTTAGCTATGACTAACTAGAACTAGATTTTATTTTTCTATTAATTCTCAAAACCAGCCCTTGTGGGAACGATCCCAACCATTGGTTAGGTTATATCACTACACGTGATCATTGGCACTTGAATCGAACTAGTGTCCTAATATGTGAAGTCAAAATGATGCCGCTGTCGGGGAGTGGTGTTATTTGAGAATTTGTAGTTAAGTAAATTTTTTGTTCTTCTTAATTGTAGTCTACTTACTTAATTTTTAGTTTTGTTTTGTTTGGTTGTGTGACTATTTCAGGAAAAATGAGTGAGAACGAAAGCTATGGGTATCAAATAGATCACCCTTTCCTGAAATTATTGAATCTTAGGGACAATCTCCTAATGTTCAAGCAAGTAAGGGATGAGACCATTCAAGAAATGTGGATGAAATTTCTAGCAGTGATTCAACCATGCCCAATTCATGGGATGACCGATAAAGTGCTATTAGAGTGCTTCTATAGGGGTCTTGGACCCGAAAATAGAAGTACCATTGACCAACTTTTCCCGGGTGGTTTGCTACACCAACCCTATGAAGAAGTGGCCAAACTCATTGATAGCATGGTTGAAACCAACAAGGAAATAAAAAAGAAACAAGAACGGGATGCACTGGTGACTCAAGTGGATTTCTTATCCAAAAGAGTCATGGAATTTGAGGCACAGTCCACAAAAAATGACAAGCACTTCTCCCTTCGCAAGTGTAAAAAGGGGAAGAAGCAGGAGGGTGGACAAAATGATGAAGTGCTCTCACTCATTCAACACAAGATCGAAGAACAAGATAAGGTGTTGAAAGAGATAAAGGAGAACATCGAAATGCTGAATCAAATGACAACCTCCAATTCCATGGTAATTCTGCTATAGGATGCCCAGATAAACCAATTAATATTAGATCTCTATCCATCGTTTGTCGAGGAGTCACCTAGTTACACCATGGCCGACTCTAAAGATGAGGACTAGGTGTTAACTTGCATCGTGCCACGACGTTAACTAAGGCACTATTTGGAGGCAATCCAAAACCCCTTATTGCTTTCTATTTGTGTTTTGGTAAAATAATGGTGCGTTGTTTGTACAGGTTAAAGTGCGGAAAGTGTTCAAAAAAGTGCAAGTTGGCGAGCAACAGTTCTAGTCGGTGAGTCGCCGAAGAGGTCGGCGACCCCGACCTAATCCACCGTTTGACTCAAGACATCTTCAAATTGAAGTCTGTAAAACTTGGCGAGCCTCCAAATTTATTGGCGAATCGCTGACATAGTCGGCGATCTCGATGGAAACCGCCGTTGGGACCCCCCACACTCACTAGAGGCTCTGTAAAACTTGGCGAGGTAAGTGAACACTTGGCGAAACGCCGAGAGGATAGACGAGCTCGACTAATGTCGCTGACCGGGCAAAAACCGGACAATTTTGCAATCCAAAGGTTTAAAAGTTGCAAACTTATTCACTCTCCCTCACTTTTCATCTGCCCTAACTCACACATGCATTCTAGTTTCTATATTTCTTGCATTTTTAGAGTATTATTAGTGCTTCTTTGTGCTCGAGATTGGATTACATTGCTGCCTAGCGTTTCAATCTTCTCTTTGTCGACACCAAAGATTGGTTTTCTATGCCCCAAGTTTATTTATCAAAATTTATACTATTTGCAATAGCCTGATCTTGTTGAAGTGTTCTGATCCTACCTGACAGGATTAGATTGTTTACATGCATGATTTAATTTGATAATCTTGCTCGAGTAGTTGTGACTGTTAAGTTCCCGAAATTGCATGCCTTAAACTGTTTTAAAATTTGAGGGGTTGTGTTTTGGTGCTATGGGTCCTACCTTAATTGTACTGGTGTATGCTTTGATTTTTTTTCGGGGGATTGTAGGGTTGAATTCGAGAAGTTGGGTTGAAAATAGGCATGTTGGGCCATTTGGCGAGCTCACTGAACCACTCGGTGGTTCGCCTAATGTCCCCATCTCACTTTTGATTTTGTGCTTTATTTGATGATTGATTCTGTAACTTTCAGTAAGAAGCTTGATGTCGTCAAAAGCATTCGGCGACTCGCTGAAAGTCTTCTCTTTCACCATTTATCTGCACCCCTTAACCTTTGTGCACTGGATGTTTTGGCGAGCTTGTCCTTGTTCGCCGAAAGCTAACAGCGACATGCCGAGTGGTTTTCCCATTGCCTATTTGCTATAATTTTAGAGCTAATCCCTTCGGCGAGCTTGATGGTTTGGCGAGTCTGTCTGAAATTATTCTGATGTGCTTTTGCTTAAGTTTCTCTAACTTCTCTTTGAGATTTTACAGACATGACTAAATCTAAAGTTGCTGAAAGAATAACGCCAGCTCAAGAGAAGTCCAAAGGGATTGTGATAAAGGAGGATGCAATTACGTCAAAAGGAAAAGCTTTGAAACCACCCACAACTATTGGGAAAGGCAAGGGCAAAAGGCCCACTTCTGCCAGGAAAACCATTACCCTAGACCCTAATATTCCTTCATGGGCCAAGGGATTCTACAGGGCGATGCATGTCTTTCTGGAAGATTCACAGTCAATAGAACTTGGTGAAGCTGACATTGATGTTCCTCCTAAGGTAACCTTGGGCACTGATGCCCAGGCCCATGGTGAGGCATCGGGCACTGAAGCCTCGACAGATGGAGCGACTATATCGACAGGATCCCCTCTTTACCTCCCTCTCTGTCTTACTTTATTTTGACTTTTGGATTTTGTGTCATTCGCATTTGAGGACAAATGATTTTAATTGTGGTGGGGTGTGGCCCACCTTTGTGTGCTATATTTTTGTTGGGTTGTGAATCATAATGTTGTGCTATACACTATTTTTCGTCGATGTTTGAGCTGGTGGCTCCTTTTGTTTTAAATTGCAAATGATGTTGACCCTTTCAAAAAAATTTAAATTTTCGCCACCTCTTGTATGTACTTGATAGTGGTTGTTCATTAGCAAATTTAAGTCTCATTTTTTATCAATACCAATGACTTGAATAGTGTTCATAATTGAACAAACATGAATGTACGGCTACGATGAGACCAAATAAAGTTGCATAGATAATATGTGAACTCCTTGCATCTCGTTGTGATTAGCTATGTATCAAATTGACTCTCTTGCGATGAGCGTTGCACACTAGCAAAAGTGTGGAGTCTTTTTGACTTTAGTGTCGATGCCTTGTGTGATGAGCTTATTGTGAACCTTGCATGATAACACCTAGAATTTACCCCGTTGGTCCGTTTGACTAAGTAAGGCTATCTCTTGATATGATCTTAGGCAACTTCGAAGAGTGTGAGCCAATTTGACATATACCTCTTTTGTGACCTACCTTGTGAGTGTGTGAACCTCTTTTTAACACCATTTGAGCCTTATCTTGTTTTGGAAGAAACTTGATGAAAACTAGACCTCTCTTAATCAACTACCTATAATCCTCTTGATTTGTGGTTGATTGAATAGCCAACTTAGGCCAAAAGCCTAAGTTGGGGGTGTGGTGAAAAGAAAAGGGAAAGTTAAGAAGTGAAAAGAAAGTCTCATTTAATCCATGGTGTTGAGATAAATGGAACCCCTCCATACTATAAAAAAGAGAAAAGAAAAAAGAAAAGAATGAAAAAAATGTTGTGGAATAAAGTACAAAAGAAATGGGGTTCCCAAACAATCCATGGGAAGTGAATAATAGGATGATTTATGAGCACTAAAGAAAATGATGAAGAAAGAGGAAAGGAAGTGTTGTGAGCACCACATTTCATGAGGATGAAAGTCACTGAGCCTAAATGACCATACCTTTGCACCCTGCCCTATTACAAGCCTTGTAAAAACCTTTTTGATCTTGAGTGAGCTGAAACAATTGTTGCTTAGAAAATACGGGCAAACCTATGGGTGAAAGTATGCATTGTGTTCTTCTTTTTTAGTGTGAGCGTTGCATTTGATTCTGAAGCTTTAAATGATTAAACCTTTGTGTGTGAAAATGGAATCATCCTTTGTGTGAGGGCATTCAAATACTTTTGTTGAGCTTGAACTTGCATTTGAAGCAAGTATTGCGAGCTCGAGAATCTTTGGTAATGGTGTGTCACAAGTTGAATCTTTGGGTACACAATTGATCCTTGCATGAGTAAATTGAGTCTTGTTGTGTACATTCATGATCGAGTCTTGTGTAGCACTGTATGAGACATCCTTTTTTGAACTGTTGAACTTGAGTTTTACTTGAGGACAAGTAAAAGTTTAAGTTGAAGGTGTTGATCAGTCCACAAATTGGACTCATGTAGGTGCTATATTTTGATAGAATTAGTGTCCTCAAAAGCATATTTTGTCTCAATATCTGATGAAAATCCCTAAGTTTCAGGTATTTGTAGTTTGAGACAAAGCATGGATACTACTTGGCAAGAAGGAACAAGGCGGCTGAAAAGAACGAAGAAATGAAGGCATGAAGATCATCGAGCCCAGTTGGCGAGTCGCCGATCGGCCTAGAGATCACCTTTTGTTCCAGTGTGCTGAGCCCTGAAGGGAAAGATCAAGTTGGCGAGGAAATGGAGCAGTCAGCGTGTCGCCGAGTAGTTTCACGAAGTAGTACTATATCGCCCAACGACTCAAAGTGCGAAGAGGCGAAAGGCTAAAGCAAGAATGTGATGAAATCGACCAAAAGGCGGATCGCCGAGTGTATCCGGGATCCCGACTAACTGCGCTGAGTGATCTGCTGCAGCACAAATTTTCAAACACTATAAATACTTGTTTAAATTGTTAACTTAGTATCAAGTCATAGACAATTATTATTCAGACTTAGAATATTTTCAGTTCCAAGTTTTAGAGGGTTTTGGAGACTTTGTTCTAAGACCTTGAAGATTCAAAGGGTTTCAACTCCAAGAAATTGGACTTGGATCTTGAAGATTCTTCACTTTTGACGTGTTTTAAGACTTAATTCTTCATACCCAGTTAATGGAAACTGATATTGGTATTGATTTTTACCTCTTTTACTTGTCTAGCTAAAACCCCAATTCTTGGGGTGTGATTTTGTGAATATGGGTTAGATTATCTATTAGGTCTTGCTTATTGATGGTTTATTTGTTGTTTAAATGTGATTTTGTTTAGTAGTTGTGTATGAACTTAATGGGATTGTAGTTGCAAATATGATTTCATCTTAGTGTTTTTGGCTTGCTCGAGATAGAGGTCGTAAAACTAAGACTACTAAATTGATAGACGGTGGTATTGGGTCTACATGGGTTTAGCTCGAGAGAGTGAATCCTAGTCCATTTCCCACACATTTAGCTCGAGAGAGTGATTGGGCTAAGGTAGAGACTGTGCTTAATGTGCCAACTCAGTGTTCGAGAGAAACCGAGTTGATTTGGGGTAAGTTTCTTGAGAGAGAATTTACCACCACTATAGTCTAGCCTAGTCACAAATGTTCAACAATCTACCATCAAAAGCATGTACCCGATAGTCTAGTTTATCCCGTATTCTTATCACATCCCAAGAATCCCGTCTCCATATTTCGTTTCCTTATATTTTTGTTGTTTTTAGTTGTTAATTACTATAAAACCCCCCATTGATAATTGACACTTGCGTCACCCCTTTTGTTTAGTATGTTTTTATTCGATATTGTTTTTAGCTATGACTAACTAGAACTAGATTTTATTTTTCTATTAATTCTCAAAACCACTCCCTGTGGGAACGATCTCAACCCTTGGTTGGGTTATATCACTACACGCGATCATTGGCACTTGAATCGAACTAGTGTCCTGATACGTGAAGTCAACCTCCTAAGTAGGCTAGCTTTCCTTGGAGAATTTTTAACTCATGAATATTTTAAGGCTCAGGCATCTTCTATATTGCGTCAACTTTGGCTTGATTAATTTTAATTCCTCGATGTCTCACAATAAAGCCAAGGAACTTGCCAGAAGTAACTCCGAAGGCACATTTCAACGGATTCATCCTTAGTTGATATCTTCGGAGCATCTCAAACACCAATCTTAAGTCTTTCAGATGATCACCCCTCTTTCTCGACTTTACCACCAAGTCATCAACATAGCATTCAACATTTTTATGGAGCAAGTTATCAAATATATTTTGCTTAGCCCTTTGATATGTGGCACCAACATTCTTTAAACCAAATGGCATCACTTTGTAGCAATAAATACCCTTAGGTGTGCGAAATACGATGAGTTCTTCATCCATTTGTGTCATGCGGATTTGATTATAGCCAGAAGAACCGTCCATGAATGACATCGCCTCATAACCAGTGGTGGCATCAATCATTAACTCCGAAATGGGAAGAGGAAACTCATCTTTAGGGCATGCATTATTGAGATCTCTAAAGTCAACACAAACTCGAATTTGACCATTCTTCTTCCTCACATGAACAATACTTGAAATCTATGTAGGATATTTGACTTCATGAATAAATCCTGGCTCAATGATTTTATTAACCTCATTTTCTATCAACGGAACCAAGTCTGGCCTAAAACGTCTTTGAGCTTGCTTAATAGGACGAAAACCATTTTTGACTGCCAACTGATAGACCGCTACTTAAGGACTCAATCCAGGCATTTCTTTATAACTCCATGCGAAGACATCCTTATATTCTTTGAGTATATTCATATAAACTATTTCTTCATGAATTTCTAGAAACTCACTCAAGTAAGTTGGCCTTGGGTCTTCATCATTGCCAAGGCTAACTTCCTTCAAAGGATCTATTGTGGTCTTTACTCCTTATTCAAGTTCTAGTGGAGCATCTCCGGCATCTTCTTCTTTTAAAGGATCATTGTCATTGACAGATATATGACAACACCAGACAATATCTTCTAACTCTTCATCAATCTTCATTTGAGGCAAAAAAATCATGCTCATTCTGGATTGTAACATGATATGAGGAGCCTACACTTTCTTTATCTTCCTCGCGCTCCTTGGTGTAAACCACAGTGCGAGCCTTTGCCTTGAGTTCCTCTTTACACGAAACCACAAGTTACACTCGTCGCCTTATTCTAGAAGGAATCAAACTTTTAAAATCCTTTCAAATCAAATGTGAAGCAGGCGTTGTAACTTTTAAATAACTTCTCAGATTCTTGTTTTTCTTCAATGGACCTAACCTCTCAAACACAGAAGTTCTTGCGGTTGATTCTCCAAGTCGATAAAAAATAGAAGGCTTTTTGTTGGGACTAGTGACATCATCTTCAAAAGTTATATGGTTATTGCTTGCCCTTCTTATGGAGATGCACATTGGCGGCGGTTGGCTATAACCTAGGCCTTCACATGTTTGCCTAGTTGTATCTTCTAATGGGAGTTTCCCTAACATAGATGGCTCATTAGGGTTGTACCCAGCCTTCGCGAATAACTTGTAAACATTGGGATTAAAACCTTCTCTTGTGTGTTTTGTAGGGAGTGCCACATCTCGCACTTGATCTTGAGTGATTGATTTTCCTAGCGGTTTCGAAGACAAGTTTATTGCATCGATTCATCAGAAAGAGTTAGCCCTCTTAATGCATTTTCTTTAAGGTTAGATGATTGATCTTCTTCTTTCTTCACTTTTGGAACATAGCGAAGTCCAGAAGTCACCTTTTTCTTCATTAAGAATAGGACAAAGTTCTTTAGTGTCAATTTTTACCTTTTCGATAGCCGCATCGATTCTTTTTCTTGTGATCTTATCGAACTTGATTGATTTGACATCGTTAGATTTTGTCCCTTTAAAAGCATAACCCTTCAAGTAAAATTTTGCATCGGCAAAGTGTGTCTTAACTTCGGTGAAAGGATTATCATCTACAACTATCTTTCTTTCAATCCCGCCTTCAAGATACTTCAAACATTGATAGTAAGAAGATGAGACAATTCTATTCTCATGTACCCATGGTCTGCCAAGTAATATATTGTTTGAAGTCTTTGCATCGATCACATGAATTCATGCGCTTGATCGCAAATCTTTCATATGGATTTCCAATTTAATAGAACCTATGGACCTCTGCCCCCTTGATCAAATCCTTGTATCAACAAACGACTTTCACTAAGTTCTACAGTCGTGATGCCGAGTTCCTTCAATGTGTGGATAGGCAGAGTACTAACTCTAGATCCTTCATCTATTAAGATTCTATTTATCTTCTTCTCTAGAACATGACCCACCATATACAAAGGACGATTGTGTAGTGTTTCACCAAATAGAAGGTCATTATCTGTAAATGTGATTTTTGTATCACATGCATATGCTTCTTGGGAAGAATGATCAATAGGTTTTTCATAAGGTGAAGGAGACATTATTGACGAGATTTACCTTGTTGCTTGTACATCGTCACTAGGAGACACTTTTGGTAAGGATTCAATCGTTCCTTCTTTGTCAGTAGGAGGCACCTTCATTGTTTCTGTTTTATTAGCATTGAAACATGATGCCTCGACATTTCTTGAGTAGACTTTATGTTGAACGAACTTGGTAAGAATTCTTCTAGAGTCACAGGACACTGGGGTTTTTGGTAGTGATGCACTTCTACCTTTGCCCTCTTTGGGAGCTTGATTGACTTCTGCTTCTCTAATTTCTTCACCATTTTCCCTCTAATCGGTTACTCGGATGATTCTTTTCGTAAGCTTGACTTGTTGTGTCTTCGCCTAGTTACAAGAATACAGCCTTCATCACCTTCTATATCAACTTCCTGCTCCAATGACTCTTCTTCATGCTTTTCAGAGATATATATTTGTATCGGATCGAGTGAGCCGAACGTGATAGAGATCTGGTTAGAACTAGCCTTCTCATCATCAATGACAATTTTATTTTCGTTAACCAATCGCATCACTCTATCCTTGAAGACAACATTTTTCAAGAGGATGACTCATAAGTCTATGATACTTGCAATAATTTGGGTCATCAGCTTTTCCGATTTCATCAAGTTGCTTCATCTTTGGCAAGTCAATGAGCTTTAACTCGAGCAACTCATCAAAAATCTCAAAAACGTTAGAATCCAAGAAGGGATATTTTTTCCCTTGCATCTCCCTTAGTGTCGACTTTTGATTTGAACGTGCTTAGAAAGTCGTTCTCATATTTTGCTTCATGCCCTCATTTGTAGTGAACTTCGCAGGAGACACATTAACATTCATGGATTCTTTAATGTCATTTCTGGGCACAAATTTGCTCCATTTCTTGGGTTCTGCTTGTCTCTTCCTTTGCGGGGATCATGGACAAACGTCATATCTTTTCCAGCAAAGGACATGCTCAACTCCATATCATGAGCGTGAGTAGTTAGATCTTCAAAGGATTTTGGTTTTATTCCCTATAAGATGTAAAGAAGCTCCCAGTGCATCCCTTGGATACACATTTCTATCGCAGAAGCTTCACTAAGCCTATCCTTGCAATTCCGGCTTGCGTTGCTCCATCTATTTATGAAGTCTATGGCTGGTTCATCCTTTATTTGGTGAGTATTACTGAGTTCTACCATGCTCAATGTACGCCTTTTTCTATAGAAGAGATTGAGAAACTCGTGCTCTAGTTGCTCCCAACTATTAATAGAATTGGGTTCAAGATCTGTGTACCAATCAAAAGCATTTCCTTTTAGAGAGCGGACAAACTACTTGATAATATGGTCTCTATATGTTCCAGCATTATTGCATGTCTCCACAAAGTGTGCAACATGTTTCTTTGGATTTCCTCTACCCTCAAATTGTTGAAATTTGGGAGATTGATAACCAACATACATTTTTAAGTTATCAATTCTTGCAGTGTATGGCTTGACATACATATGAGAAGACTTGGTGGAGACTTCATACTTATCTTTGATTGTGCCTTCAATGAACTCCTTCAAGAGATCGAGTGAGATCATTCATTCAGAAGAAATTGGCATCTCATTAACAAGCGATGCTTTCTTCACAGGATCTTCGATCTCTTGAACTTCAACAACCTTTCCAGGCGCATGGCTCGCTTCTCCATCTAAAATTCCTTTCATCCTGTCCATCAACTTATGAATTCGAGACTCTTGGTGTTTTACATGCATTGTCAATCCTTCAACCAACTTCGTCAGATTTGTGAGTTGTTCCTCAAGAGAGGAAGCAACAGTCACCATCGTTTGCATGATCATTGGAGATGTAGGAGAGTAGCATGGATTGTCGCGTAAGTTAATCTTTAATGGACTCACATTACACGATGCATGTGGAGATGATTCATTAGTTGAATAATAGTTCTCCCTTGTGGTAGAGTTCTTGGAACCATATTGCTCAAGTAGAGCCAATGTCTTTTTTATCTTTTTAGCAACACTGCTTGCTCCCTCTAAAGTATTTGCGGAGCAACTTGATCTTTTGGGAGTTGCAGACCCAAAAGCCAGAGTCAATGCGGATGACACTTGAAGTGTTTGTTGTCCTAGCGTAGCAATCTTGCTTTTTGTAATAGCTCCGAAACTTCCAAAGGTAACATCAAGAATGCCTTCAACTTCGGTAGAGAACTTGGAGCTAGAGGACTTAGAGGTAGTTGATCGAGAGTTGTTCTTCATAGAAGTCATCTCAATATTCTTTGATGCTTGAAAAGTTGAGATGAGAGGTAGAGATTGTCCCACTGGGCGTGCCATAATTTGTAGACAATAAAATTCGCGTCAAGAAAACAGTAATCAAGAACGGAAAATTATGCAACAATCGTATTTATTATTTCAAAGTGCGAGTGTTACAATCTCTATAATTCCTCTGAATTCGCCTTTTCAAATATAAATTCAAGGGTTGTTGAGCTTAATCTTGAATTTGTATTGAACTTGACCTTAAACTTTATCTTGATCTTGACTTTTACTTGAATTCAAGGGTTTCGAGCTTGTTCTTGAATCCGATGGTTTTGATGTTGATCGTGCTTGAACTTGAATGCTTGAATTCTTAAACTTGTAGATTTATAGAGAATTTTATGGCGTTTGTACCACAAATTTTCTCTAGCTTCTTGTTTAGAATTTTCGGTTCCTTTTTTGAATTATGAGAACCCCTATTTATAGTTTTAGAATAGAGGAGTTGCGATTGGAACATGATTTTCTTTGGCTAATAAGATTTAAGTGACATGACATATGGACTTTATGGAGCGGGCTTATCATCTTTGACACATATCATAATCCTATTGGCTTCTTGTTTGACTTGGCATGCCATGTCATTTGCCACGTGGCACCAAAAATGGGCCTCTAAGATGAGATGGATTTGGGCTTAGAAAATTGGTCTCATCTATTGTAGCCCAAATCAATTAATTTGGACTTTAGTTAAATCCATATTCATTGGATTTAAATAATTAATTCAATTATATTAATTCATAATATTTATATGGACTAATATATTCATGAATTTAATAATCCAAGTCATTTTATGAATTTATATTTAATAAATTTTAAATGATTACACTTAGCAAAACAATAACAGAGGCTATAGCTGGCAGGAGATAAATGGGAAAAAATGAAATAAACAATGGAATAAATATAGAAATAGAAGGCATCAAGGACTATATACCATTCTCCTACCATATTTGTGTCATCAGAGCTTCGAAGTTGTTGGTGTGCCCTGCGCTTCGCCAGAACTGCTCCGAAGTTGTTGTTAGTTTGCTGGAGTGACATGGCTGATGGTTTACTGCAAAGGGGTCTGGTTCGAAGTTGTTTCATCAGCTTGTTCAATCGGAGGTTGGTGGTGTTGCAATGGTCTGGTTTCAGCTTACTCGCGGATGAAGCTCACGAGTTTGGTAGTGGCTACGAAAAACATAAGTGTGCAAAACAACTAAACAATTGTAAAGGGGAAAAGGGGATGGGTCTGTGTGGTGATCGCTAGAATAAATGGTGGTTTTGTTTTGTTTTGCAGTTGCTAGCAACTGTTTGGTTGGTTGAGCTCAGAGTTAAGAGCTTGATCCAGCGATGAGCTTCGTCGGAGAAGACGTGGGAGACGTTGGACAGTGTTTTGGCCGGAGTTCGTTGTTTCTGTGATATTTGGGGTTGTTTCTGGTGTGGGTGAGCTGAAAATGAAGGTTTGGGTGAGGTTTTGGTGGTTTCTTGATGGTTTTGATTATTGGTGGAGTGGTGTTTCGCCTGTGGAGTTCTGGTGGACTTGCTTGGAGTTGTTGGTTGCTATTATTGTTCCTGCTGGCAGCTAACAAAGAGAGAGGGGAAGGAAACTTGGGTTTTTAGGTCAGGGTTTTGTATTGTTGGAGCTTTGCTGAATTTCGGGGTGGTGGCAGCTGAAAAATTAATGAATAGTGGAACCCTTTATGAATAAAAAATTGAAAATTACCAAACCTAATCTAAAAATATTTCACCACTCATACTTAATCACTAAGAAATAGCTTAACTAGAAAATCAAAAACCACCTATAGTACCACTATTTTAAACCATGAGTCAAAACCACTAGTTAATAAAATATCCGTATATGAAATCTTATTCATATTCGAATGAATTTCTAAACTATGCAAAATATCAAAATGAATATTAACAAATATAACAAATAAAATGACTATTAAAAAATGTAATGAACGTAACTAATGACAAGTAAAAAATGCAATTTATAGAACTGATAATTTAATCAAAATGAATAAATATTTGAACGTATTCAACCGGCTGTGACAAAAAATAATGTAATTAAAATTAACTGATAAAAAATCTTAAATTTTGACAAATAAGGATAGTTATCGATAAACTTATTTAAAATTATAAAAAATGTATTTTGAACTATTAAATAAATAAAACTTAAGAATTACGAATTTTGAAAATGATAGGCAAAAATTGGGTGTCTAACCTTCTTTTCCCTAATTTTTATGTGTATAGACAATGTTTTGACAAATGTTATTAAAATGTGTCAATTTTATTTATTCTCTCATGATCATATTTCAAGACATACAAAACTCTTATATTTAAAAATTTTGAGATGGTGTATTATTGGTAATTTGTAAGTTAAATAACGTCTAGCAGTTTTAGATTTTATATTGACTTGTGTTTAATCTTTTGCACTACCTTAGGAGTATTTTAAGAATTCCCTAACTTGAATGTTAAATTACTATAATACCCCAACTTAAAACACCTAATTTATTATATTTCTTATATTTTATTTATTTATTATACTATATTAAAAGCAGACATCTGTTGACATTGAAAGGTTCCAACTTTTCGAATGGTAGTGACTTTTCCAATGAGTTGTGACTTTTCAAAGGGTTGTGACTTTTCTAAGAGTTGTGACCTTTTCAATGATTTGTGAACTTTACAAAGGGTTGTAACTCTTCTGATAAGACACAACAAGTACATGTTGGTAACTATCCTTTGTTGGTTATAAATGAAAGGGTTTCCTCACATTTTTAAATTACAAGTTGTAATACCCCGAAAATTTCTAAGTTAGGCCCAAACCATTCATGAATTGCGTATAAGGTCGTACTGAGTGACTCTTAATTTTTCTTAGATGTTAAGCTAAATTCTTTAGTGTGGGAATGATTTTGGATATCAATTAAGGTCACTAGAATCTCCTAGCACAAATTCGAGTTGAAAGTTTCCTTACCAATTAAGTTGTGATATAAGATTCTACTTAGGTCAACTTCAAACAACCATATCTCTTAAAATATAAAGAGTTACGTGGCCCATAATCTATCAAATTAAAGGTATTTGAATCGTCTTTCCAACGCCACCAATTTTGCAACAATCCGAGGTTTGAGTAAAAAGTTATGACCATTTTAGTAACTTGATACAGTGTTGTGATGAATTAGCCAACAGGAAAACATTAAAAAGGGTCGTTTTTATCTTTTTACCTCTAAGAAAATCCTAAACGGATTTCTTGACTAATTAAAGACCCAAAACAATCATATTTTCATCCTTTAATCCATCATTCTTTTCTCTCTCAAACCCTAAGGCAAAATCCTTAGGAAAAATCAAAGTAGAAGACTCCATTAAGATTCTTTCAATCTTTTTCAAGATTCTTCTTCAAGGTAAGCCTTTCTCCAAGAATTCCATTCTTTTCAACTCAAATTCCTCCATACAATTATGAATAACTAATAAAAATCATAATTCTTGGCCATAGAGTTTCAAGAAACTAATTCAAGAAATCTCAAGAAAGGTTTTCTTGATTGTTTCCCTTCAAGCTAGGGTTTCAAGGCTTCTAATCAAGATATTCTTCAAGATTCTTCACGAACCTTGTTCTTCCAGGTATGTAAGGCTATCATAGTGTTGGACTAGTTCGTCTTCACATCATACATCTACTTTCAAATCAGTAAAAGAGTAATCTAGGATTCTATCCCTAGATTTGAGTATTTTTTAGATAAGTTGATTTGAGTTCTTGAGTTCCATTTTCTTTTTGAAATTATATTCCTATTTATTGAATTGATATATGTTATGCATTAAAATTCTTGAGTTGTTCGTTCATGTCTATATTTCATCATGAACCCTATAAATTGAGTATTTTTTTAAAGGAGAAATATCGTTGAGTTATGAGTTTTGAGTTCTTGAGTCATTGAGTTCTTGAGTCTTAAGTTCTGAGTACTGAGTTTCCCTATTTTCTATTAAGATCTCTGAGTTGAGTCGTTCATGTCCATAATTCCACATGAACTCTATGATTTGAGTTATAAATTTTGAGAATGCTTTTTAAAGCCAACATATAAGTTCTTAAACTGAGTTTTGAGAAAATTAAAGATGAGTTTTGAGAAAAGAGTTTCTAAAACATGATTAGTATGACAATCGGGTATGCCATCAATGTATGAGCAGTATGGTATCTAGATATACCATTAATTTTTATGCAGTATGACTTTCTGAGTCATCAATGATCATATTAGAATATGATTTTGATATGTTTTTTAGAAAGAGTTTCAAGTAGGACTTGAGTAAGAGTATAAGGGGACTATGTATTTCTAGAGGTATCAATTTTTACATTGATAAAAGAGAAACTGAGATTTCTAAATGAGTTATGAGTTTAAAAGATATTTCAACAGAAGTTACCTCTTTTAAGAGGATAGTTTGAGAAATTATCTCAAACAGAGAAAGGGTTATGTTGTCAAATATATGATCATGCGTATATATTATTGGGAGTAGTATTGAACACCGATATGAGGATGAGTTTAGACAACTCAAAATCCTCATAAACCATGTTGGCCAACATGGGTAAAGGGTCATACTTTAGATGACTCCTTATTGCTTTTTAAGCATAGCTTAGTGGATCCACTTAGTTGAGGATGTCTTATACTCCGGCAAGGTATAAGACAGTTTTGGTAGCATGAACGAGACGATGTATCATCACATAGGTCATAGTGATAGTTGTCGGTTAGAGAATCTCCCAAATAGAGTTAAAAGTGTATTTTTATTATATCACTTATTATGTTGAGGTTCACATATGAGTAAGTGTTTTTGTAAAGTTTTAAATGATTTCATTCCTTTAATCTGTTACATTCAATTGAGTTTATCTATTGCAGTCTTATCAGTTCAGTTATTTATTTACTCAGCCATATTACATACTCGTACATTCCATGTACTGATGTCATTCTATCTGCATCCTTTTATGATGTAGATACATGTGTTAAGGATTATCAACATACGCTTTGTTGAGATCACTCTACACTCTAGTTAGATTTGGTGAGTCTCTTTGTATTCCAGAGGTCTCCATATTTAATTTTTAGTCAGTTGTCTTAAGTTGTTGTGGGTCTTGTCCTGACATCCTTCTTGAGTAATAGAGGCTTCATAGATAGACAAAGTTGAGGAGTTTTTCTAGATTTACTTTCTTTTGAGTATTTTTCAGACCTTTTAAAGTTGAGTATTTGAGTTTAATGAATATAATTCAGCTTTAAGCTTATGTATGTTGGAGTTAGTATTTT
The DNA here is from genome assembly GCA_029007595.1 of Solanum commersonii. Classification (NCBI taxonomy): domain Eukaryota; kingdom Viridiplantae; phylum Streptophyta; class Magnoliopsida; order Solanales; family Solanaceae; genus Solanum; species Solanum commersonii. Next base: position 1,347,282 of record JAJTWQ010000110.1, read on the forward strand.
GCTTGTAGTCAGCCAGGATGAGGGTTTGCTTGGGGACCATCATTGATTCTTAAGTGCCGGCTATATCCAGGGTGTAGACTTGGGTCGTGACACAATTTTTCTAAGTTTTCTATTCTTCTCTTCTTAAAAAAACTCAAGTGTGATTTACAGTCTTTGAGTGGGTTCGAAGTTTTGTGGAATTTGAACACCCCTAAATTAAATGTTAAATTACTCTAGTACCTCAATTAAAAACACCAATTTAGTATATCTTCTAATTTTATATTTACATTATTTCACTGTTGTTGTTGTATATTTATTCATGTTATATTAAAAGTAAGAAGTTCAACAATAACTAAGCAATGAATTATAGGAGATGAAGGAGAAGGCACAATTAAGAGTGTAATCTAGAGCTTTTAAGAGTGATTTTTTTTTTTTACAGATCACAATTAATATTAAAATGAGAAATAAGGAAGAAAAAAAGAGAGAGGGAAAAATAGATAAATGTAACTAAAGGCCATTGTGAGGTGTCACATCTCCTTATCTATATCGGATTTTTATATTATAGATAAGGCTAAACCCATCAAGGGACCCTTAAAATTGGCACAAAATTATTCTTAGACATCTTAACTGGACTTTGTTCATTTTAGACATCTTATGTAGGTTTTCGTTATACCATTTTGCCACTTTTTGCTTACATGACATATTGAGTGTGATACACACTTACTGCGCGTGAAAGCCTTATTTCACTAATTTTTAAAAATGTTTTCTATTCTTTTTCTCCATTTTCTAGCTACCATTTCCCAAACTTGATTTTTTTCTATGGTAAAATAGATTTAGTGATGCCACAAATAACAAAGTAAATTTCAGCCCACAAGATTTCCTAAAAGTTTAAATTTCAAGAGTTACAAAATAATAATCGTACTTCATTTTCATGTATTTGAATCATTTGCACTTACGAGAATTCGAAAAAAAAAATCTTCCATTGTTAACTAATAACTAGTTTTTAGAAGTAAAGAAGGAAAAATCGTACTTCTGTATAATAAATCTTTCAAAGTAATTAAATTCTTTTGAAAGTGTTTCTTGAAAAATTGATATGGGTGGAAAGGGGTTGAGGTAGGAGTGGGTGGGGTGGAGAGGACGATCTGATCGCTGGTGGGGTGGAGGAGCGGTTAGGTGGATGGGGTGGAGGGGAAGATCTGGTGGATTGTGGGGGAGCGGTGGGGGTGGGTGGAGGTGGAGAGGAATATCTGGTGGCTGGTGGGGGGAGGAGCAATTGGGGTTGCGGTGGGTGAGAGTGGAGAGGTAAACTGGGATGGGTGGGGGTGAAGAAGACGATTGGGTTGGGCATGGGGTGATGATTTTTTCTTTTAAAAAAATTATTGTTTGAGTTTAAAATGACTCATGTCATCAAATTTGTGGCCATTTTTTCTACTCAAAAGTCATTATTTGAAATTTATTTTTTTATATCTACTTCTCTTTGTTTGATTCTTCATTTTGACACGTCATCAGGGAGTGCATTACACACACTTATATATTTGGGTGATAGTAAAAAAAAAAAAAAGTCAAAATGACACAGAGACTCTACATAAGGTGTCTAAAATGAACAAAACCCAGTAGAGGTATCTAAGTGAAATTTAGTGCCAACTTTAAGGGGTCACCGATGGGTTCAACCCATAAATAAATACAGATGTTTTTTGATATTGATTTCACAAATTTAATATGCACGCAATTGGTAATATAAGAAAGTACACATCCATTATTCATAGGAACTTATACTTTATAATTTCATTTATAATTATTTGATTAATTTTTTATTTAATAATATTGACATTATTTAGAAAAAATAATGTAGATTGTGATCTGATATTAACATGCAACACATGTTCATCAAAACTAGTTATTAAAAATGGTGTAAATCTAGGATGTGTTTAATAGATGATATAGTGTTTGACTAGACATATGGGCAAGTCGAACAAACAATAAATAATTGAGAGAGTATTCACAAGACAAATAGAGGAGTACAAATTTGAAGAAACCAAATGGGCAGTAGCAATGTGTGATATAGATGATACATGATTCGTCATTGTAATAATGTCATTGATGCTTGAATTTCTTCTAATGTTCGTCCCTTTGTCTCAGGTACGAGTTTTGCAACAAAGAAAACAATTGAAGCACAAAAAATTGCAAATACAAATACACCTGACAAGTTAAATTAATTGAGTTTTATCAAATATAATAAGAGAAGCAAGTTGAGGAAGAGAGAAGAGTGAATTACCTGCTGAACTCCATTGAAAGATGAAGTTGAAAGAATAAGTCACAATCCAGGAGCTAAACCAATTAGCTAATGTCACTAAAGTTCCACCTTGTCCCTTAATGTTAATAGGAAATATTTGAATGAATGAAGACAAAGTCAATTTCTAATTGATCTATGTCAACTCATTGCTAAAATAAATACTTGATAAATACCTCTGACATGATAACCCATGGTGTACCACCCATGCCAGCAGAGAAACATGCAGAATATACCTGATTTAAGTTGAAAAAATATCAAATTGAATCAGCCACCAGGAACAAACAGCCTTGAGCTCGAAGCTCAGGTGAACAATAGCAACCAAAACGCCTCCGAACAGCCGCCCCATTCACCACTGGAACCACTAAATGTTGGGTTCTGAAGGGTGATTAAGGCGTCATGCGGAAGCTTACAATTGCAAATAATATGATTGATAAATTAGATGACAAAAACTTATACTAAAAACTAATATTATTATATGAAACTAATATAAAGAAAAAATATTAAAATTGTTGAGAGATTAAATCTTCCCATAAACAAAACTCACTAAATGACTATATTGTGGATTTTATTGTTATTGTGTTAGAAGAAACAAACCTATATTTATAGAGTCCTAAAACCTTTTCTTACTAGAAAAGGAGTCCTAAAAGAAGAGAATAAACCAAATATAAAAGAATATTATATTTTCCTTTCAAGAAAGTAAAAATATTTATGGTAATGTTTTGTCTTTTCTTTTAGGAAAAAATAAACTTCAAATAAGGAAAGAAAATCAGGACAAAACCCTAACAAATCTCCCCTTTTGGCATGAATTTTCTTGCATCATAATCTTGATCCTCTTTCTTCACACAATCTTCATGTATCACTGCTGCTTACCATGGTTTAAAAATTGATATGGGTTAAAATTGGAGCCCTGTGTTAAAAGTGATGAACAAGGTTGAAAGTGGAGCTCATGCGTTAAAAGTAATATGCATGAGTTGAAAGTGGAGTTCATGCGTTAAAAGTAAGATACATGAGTTAAAAGTGGAGCTCATGCGTTAAAAGTAAAGATACATGAGTTAAAAGTGGAGCCCAAGCATTAAAGTTTGCAGGGGTTGAAAGTTGGAGCCTGTGCTCTAAAATAAGCATGAGTTGAAAATTGGATTTGTTTTAAACGATGAAGCAACAAGATATTGTTGAAAATATATTTGAATTTTTTTCTCCACATGTAGTAGCACAAAAATCTTCATTATCATCACGTTGATTACAAATTGATTTGAAACCATCTTGAGCCTTTTTCTTCAACCTCATTGAACCATAGGACCGTCGGACCATGAGATCGATGAACCATGTGCTCTGATACCACTTGTTGGGTTCGAAAGGGTGATTAGGGCGTCATGCGAAAACTTACAATTTGCAAATCATATAGTTGATAAATCAGCTAACAAAAAAACTTATAATAAAAATCAAAATATTATTATATCAAAACTAATATAAAGAAAAACATTGAAACTTTAGAGAGAATAAATCTCTCCATAAACAAGACTCTTAAACGACTACATTATGGATGTAATTTTTTTTTTATATGAGAAGAGGGATCTTCAATTTATAGAGTTCCAAACTTTTCTTCCAAGAAAAGAATAACTCAAATATGAAAGAATATTATATTTTCCTTTCAGGAAAAGTAAAAACATTTATGGTAATGTTTTGTCTTTTCTTTTAGGAAAAAATAAACTTAAAGTAAGGTAAAAAAATAGGACAAAACCCTAGCACTAAAAACCCCTAAAAACCGACCACAAAACCCAGATGGCCAGACCTCTTCCTCCTCCCGCCAACAGACACAAAAACGCCCAATAGAAGATGAACAGATGAACAAAAATGGGTTATTTTATTAGGTGGGTCGGATCGAGTTAAAATTGGTTAATTTTAATTGATTTGGGTTTTTTTATCCAATTGAGGGGCACAAATGATGAAGTTAGTAACGATAAGGGGATAATCAACCAATAAAACAAAGTTGAGGGATATTTTTGATCCTTTTCCCTTTATATTTTGACAAGCAAGCCTAACCCACATCTTTGCTAAAACCATGAAGTAGAGCAAAGCATTATAAATTTTTTGTGATCAATATTGAGCATGGATATGAGCTAGTCTAAGTTAGAATATGTTACTTGGGAACGCAAAAAGCAACAACATTTTAAAACAAAAATAGGAAAGGAGCAAATTCATGTACCAGTATCCCGGTGAACACCAATGTGGCAGTAAGCTCTTTTGACTGTTGATAGTCCTTCTCATATCTGCAAGTCTTTTAAGATAAAGTTACAACTCCAGTAGTACATGAATTCAGATATCACTTGGCAATACCTGAAACAGAAACCCCAACCCTACCAGAAAGCTTCCTAAGCATGCTCCAGTTGCTGTAACCTGCAAGAATTTAAGTGATGACCTCCCAATCCAGCTATGCTATGAAGGTCGGAAAAATAGTTTAATGTGTACCATCAGAAGTGGGTGGCGTCCAGTATTATCCATCAATAGTACACTACTGGCAGCAAAAGGAAGCTGAAACAAGATTCTCATTATTTGAACTGTCTCATGAAGGACCGACTTGTTCAAGTTACTCTAGGAAGAGTGATAAACCTGGATCATAGCCATCATTGTAGAAGAAAAACCAGTTGAACAGCCTTGTCATTGCATCGTAAATTAGGATTTTTAGCTCCTTCAAAAACACTATTATTATTTACAACAACATTTGTCAATCAGGACTAACCAGCAGCTTTGAATATTGAACCAGCAAACGATGAAATTCCATCTGTCCCCCCAAATTGTACCAGAAGCATTAAACCAACTCCAACCTAAAAATTGTAGCATACAAATACAAGTAAGAAGTTATGGCAAGTAATATATAGAACATACTTCTTTATCTACTTCTTACAATAAGTGAATGAGCATATTTTGGGTTGAATAAATCCAGAAATCTGAACTCAGTTAGCTTCTGACTGGTCTCTGTGTAGTCCTTGAAGAAAACAAAGCAAAAACACAGGATAAAAAAAAAAACAACTGATGGCTATGCTAACAGAAATAGTTGAGTTGTTACTTTGATTTCATCAGCTTCTTGAGAAACATCATAGTTATCGCCTCTTAGACATCGTAAAGATGCCTCTACCTCCTTTCCTTTACCAATCTTTGCCTACAGTGCTTAAAAGAAAGCATCCTCAAGTACCCCCTTGGGTTAGCTAAAGGAAATGAAAAAATCTTGTAGAGACTCACCAACCACCTTGGGGATTCTGGAATGAAGAAAATGCAGACCACATGAATGAAGCAAGGAATAGCTCCTGAAAATTAACCAATTGCAAGCCATAAGTAAGCAATATCCTCAAACCACATAAAAATAAATTGGCATATTTTCCCCTATATATCACACTGCATGTTACCAATTACAGCTAACTTGCGCCAAGTGAAGAAGTTCCCAGCAAAGAACATCACGGAAAAGGCACAAGACACAGTAAACTGCAAATTCAGCAATCTATTTCACCACATAAAAAAAGGTTTGAATTCAGTAACACCCAGCTATGCATTATTTTATTTTACCGTAACAGCAGCTGTAGATCCACCTCGGATATTCTTAGGCGTTATTTCTGCTACATATATTGGTGCCTGCTTTAATTATAATGGAAATTTCATTATGTTCTAATCAAAGAGGAACATGAGAAATCCGTTGGGAAATTTACAAAGTTTACCACATAGCAATGAAGTCCAGCTCCAATTCCCATCAATAATCTTCCAGCATTGAGCCACCAAATATTCTTTAATTAAGTAGCCAAACATATTATAAATCTTGAAACTACCTTCCCTTAGACACAAATATAGTCTCTGACTTATGATAACCAATCTTTAAGATTGTACCAATGAAATAATAATTGGAATTGTTTAGTGAGTGTACAAATGAGGAATACATGCATCAATTCTCCATAAATTAGGATGAACATGTACTAGGAGTTTAGAAAGGTCTGCGTTATCATGTGAGAATTAATAGATTCCTTTAGTCATAACTGCTAAATTTAAGAAAAGTATAATGTTTGGCACACACCTTGGCAAATATTATGGAAAGCCACCCTATGATAAAACATAACTCTAACAGCTACATTATCTGCAATGAGGAATGCAACTTAACAATCATAATATTTTGGAAGCCAGAGAGTATCCAAGAAAAGCAAATAACATACAACTCTTCGGCCAATACACTCTGCTACTCTGCCACTGATTAGTGCACCAATGGCTCCTTCAAGTGTCAGTATTGAACTGAATGCTGAATACTTCAGAATGTGGTTGGAAGATAAGAATATTAGACAGTGGGGTGTAAGAACTAATTTACAGGTTAAATTCACCATTGATAAAAAATAATATTAAATACTATGTGGGCATATCATTGAAAATGTTTGAAAAAACTCAAGTTGGTTTACTTGATGACACTAAATCCGATAGCTGCAACATCGGAAATGCAAATCTTAATATGGTGCTTCTAGAAACTTTCTCTGGGATTGTGCCTCAGAATCATGTACATGATTTATAGCATATAAAAACTGCAATATAGAGCTCCATACATTCATTAACAGACTACCAGTAGTTGAAAACATGCATATGAAGTCCCAATAAAACAATGGCTCACAAGTGGAACTCTATGGTCGGTTGAACATTTTTCAACCTTGAACCTACACTGCAATTGGTACAATCGTGGTTGGTTTCATTGATGATCACAACCCTATTTACCTCTTTCCCTTTACTTTGCTAAAAGAGGACATAATACTTTTTGTTGCAAACACATTTTCGAGGTTAGTCATAACTGAAGGATTTAAACTCGGAGATTTATGTGGAATTATACATACCTTCTTGTTATAGGATCAAGTGTTATCACCACCAATTGCCTAAGCAGTTTCTTACAAGATCACTATGGAGTCTTGTATTGTTTTTCACAACAACTACACTCTTTATCTAAGGAACTCTTTTCTTGTGTTGTTTTGTGTTGTTCTTGGATGACCCCAAGTCCTCCCTTTTATAGGACAAGGTTAGGACTTGTAACTCTTATTCATTCAAGAGTTACATCACCCCTTATCCTATAACTCCCACTCCATTCAAGAAACTCTTTCTTCTTTTACTATAGGGAGTTATTTAGTGGAGTTGTAACTTACTTCATGAATGAAGCAAGTTACTAGTCAACCCATCAATGAGTGTATCTATTTCCAACAATAACCCATAAGAAAAAAACAAATCTTTCTCCAACTAAGGCACATACCCGCGATTTTACATATACATATCTAAATTTGTCTATTTATAAGAAAGGGGTATGAAATAGGATGGAAGAGAGAAGAGTAATGTAATAATTACTATTTGATCCATATGATACTTGTTTCCCTCGCAACATTAAAGAAAGAGTCAACAGGTGTACGACACAGAGAGTGCAAGTTTTTCCTAGTTGAAAACAATATAAAAGCTGCATACATTTGCAAGAGACAAGCCCAGATCATCCATGATCCCTGCTTCAGCTGGAGATGAATATCCGACCTACGAGTACAAAACAAATAATTTGCCGTGTTAGAAGCAGAATCATTTGTTGATTCATATCACAAAATACTCATCAATGTCTACATAGACCTGCTAGAGACTATAAACTTAAATTATCCATTTTAATTAAAAATGTGGTTTCAGATCTCGGGATAATGCCTCTTGTTGGTGTGCCATTTTAATATTAATAAAAATATACTATATGTCACATTATATATCATGTTATGTCTATTGATGAACATTACATTTGTGCCTCTTTACTCTCATCAATTGTGGAAGAAAATGGTCATTAGTTTTTAATAACTTATGTAATCACCAACTCTTCATTTCATCTATTATTCTATCTTTATGTTGTAACTTATGTAACATTTGAGCCATTCATTTGGCAAATTTACTACCTACTATCTTCCTATTCATTGCAAGGAAGAATTCATCACCTATAAATAGTGTGGTCTTCCTTTGTGTTGTGATATGTGAAAAAACAAGAGAAATAAAAGAAAATATAGAGTGAAAAAGTTGAGTAGTATTTTACTGTGTTTATATTGAGATTAGTGTTGTAGTGAAAGAGAGAGTTGAGACAAAGAATAATATTCTAAGTCTTCAACTATATTCACTATATACAAAAGAGAATATTTATATATATATTGAAGGAAGGTGTTTTTCTTGTGGAGCTTTGGACTCTTCAACTAATCCGGAGTTGTTTGAGTTATACGATGTTGTTGGGTTGCTGTATCCTGGAGGGAACAAGCCAAGAGACATACTGCTGGATCGATGTAGATTATGCCGGAGTGGGCTTGAATCTCCTTAAAGAGAGCGAGATACCTGTGCTTCAGCCTAAATATTTATTTATTCATTTTTGTTCATTTTATTTGAAATGTAATTTATTGTATTTGTGGTATATTACACCAACACCTCTCATCATTTGTTAGAGTGGGTCAGATTGTATATGGTGTGGCAATAAATACTGCAAATAAAGGAGGAAAGATTTTACACATGTTAACAATAGGGAACAGTATAGTGTATGGGCATGTGAAGGATTTAGGTGTTTTGCTTAAATGAGAAAAGCCAGTACTCTACAAGAAAGTGAGCTCAAGGAAGGTGGACTTTTACAAGAAAACATGGCATTCAAGTGTCTGTGTTTACAGAATTAGCTAAAGTGTGTGTACTTACAGCAAATCCATAGGCTATAGAACCACAAGCAGCAGCAAATGTACTAAGTAGAAGAACAAATGTTATAGGGGTTGTAGTCTCCACTTTGCTACTGCTCCCACACAACAATTTTGATGATTCCGATTCCATCTTCTGTAATTTGACAAAAACAAAACAAATAACAATCAAACTATAATTGAAATATCACAATAAACTGCTTTACCAAACAACACAACAACTCCTACTCCTAAATCAAAGCAAACTTGGTAAAATCTACAGAGGGAAAATAACTTTCCTGCTAGAAATTAAATGGGTTGTTACAACAACTTCTCAACCATATTATTTTTATTTTCCAAACCCAAGATGACACTCATTCTACTTGTCCAAAATAAACACTTATATTCCCTTTTCACGGTTACCAAGTTGAGATAGACGTCATCTTTTTTCTTTTTTTTTTTTTAATGAGAATGGTCATTGGGCCCCTTTTTTTTATTTATCACAGAAAATAAAGGGCTCAGATAGACGCATCGAATGTTCAAAAGACAAAATACAGATGTAACATAGTATGTCCACAAGAATATGTGAATGTCACAAGTACTTTGTATTTTTTTTTTTTTGCAGAACAAGGAAATATATTACATTATCGCAAGTACTTTGTAAATGAATAATGCTCTACCAATAAGGGTTTTGGTGGAGTGATATTTATTCCTTTATTCTTAATCAAGAAGTTGTTATTAGAAAGCGTTTTATCCTTCAATGTGAGACTTTTCGACGGCTCTAATATGTATATCGGACACCGAATAAAAAAAATAATTAATATCTACTCTTCAGTTTCTTTTTTCTTAAGGATTCACGTCAAATATCTAAAAAACTAATAAAATCTATAAAACTATTATGAAATAAAGATATCATATTAAGGAAATTATAAGATATGAATAAATTTGCTAAGCATTTATTGCAGGTCTTCAAACTCATAAATAAAAATATAAAGTCATGTGAATTTACCGTAGGTCATCCACATTCTTATTTACTCTCAACAATGTTGGATTATGTCCCATGTTCCAGCCAAAGGTCATGGCCTAATCCTACTTTAAAAAAGGATTGAAATTATTCTCTTTATTTGATTTTCAATTCTATTAGAAAAACGATTGGAATAGTAATTTTATTTGAAGTTGGTTTTGACTTTGTAAAGTAAAGCACAATTCTATAAATAGAGGGTATTGAGAGAATTATTCAATTGCTCATTAGTATTGTCTTTTTGAGAGATTGGAATAGTAATTTTTGAGAGAGCTTTCAACAAGAAAGAAGAGAGAAGAAAAATAGTTCTTTTGTTGCAGTCTTTTTCTCCGACCAGCAACATTCATATCATGTTTACCGATTAACTAACCGTTGGATCGGACTGAAATTTGGACTGAGTGTTCCTGACATCTTGATGGTTGATTTCAACGGTGGAGATCGGATTTAAAGGTAAGAAAGATCCTATTTTTTATCCCGAACAATAGTTGGGTTTGGATGGTGTTTCCTTCTATTTATTTTTTTGTATGTGTAGCTATTGCCTATTCTCTTTTGGCACTTGTTGTGTAGCCATTAGAAGAATATTTGTAACCCCCTTATTGTTATAGTGAAGTAATTTGGATCATGTCGATCCCGTGGTGGTTACCTTCGGTTTGAAGGATTTTTTCACGTTAAACTTGGTGTTTTTTATTTTTAGATTTTTGTTTTCATCTTTCCGTCACAACAATTGGTATCAAAGCCAGGTTCTCTATATGGAGGGGAATATGAACAAGATGGTATGTTTAAACGGAAGAAACTACAACATATGGAAAAGCAAGATGAAAGATCTATTGTTCGTGAAGAAGATGCATCTTCCTGTTTTTGCTGCTCATAAACCTGAGACTGTGACTGATGAAAAATTGAGATTTCGAGCACCAACAAGTATGTGGATATATAAGGCAATGGATTGAAGATAATGTTTGCAACTATATTGTGAATGAGACAAAAGCTAAAACATTGTGGGAAAAGTTGGAGACACTTTACACTTTAAAAACTGGCAATAACAAGTTGTTCTTGCTAAAGCAATTGATGACTTTTAAATACAAGGATGACAGTCATATTCTTGATCATATAAATGATTTTCAAGGTGTTCTTGATCAACTATCAGGAATCAGTGTTAATTTTGATGATGAAATATAAGGACTTTGGCTTCTTAATACTTTACCGAATTCTTGGGAAACTCTTCGTGTCTCTTTAACCAATTCTGCTCCTGGTGGTAAGGTGACTATGGAATTTGCAAAAAGTGGTGTGTTGAATGAAGAAGTTAGAAGAAAATCTCAAGGTACATCCTCACATTCAAATATTTTGTATACAGAAGATCAAGGGAGAGATAAGACAAGAGGACCGACAAGTAGAGGTAAAAGCAAAATCAAGTCAAGATTCAGGAATCAAAATATTATATGCCATCATTGTGGAAAGAAAGGACATATTAGAAGATTTTGCAAACCATTGAAGCAAGATCTTAAAGAAGGGAAGAAAGAAGAAAATAATAGAAAATTGTTGTTGTTGTTGTTGTCCGAGATGACCTTCTCTTCGCTTGTGATAGAGATGTCATCAATTTTGTATCTTAAGATGCAAATTGGATAGTAGATTCTGGAGCTACATCACATGTCACACCAAGAAAAGACTTCTTTTTATCTTATACTTCTGTTAACTCTGAGGTGTTAAAAATGGATAATGCTAGTGAGGTAAAGGTGTTTGGTGTTGGCATTGTTTGTTTGAAAACCAATAATGATACATTTGATCTCTATAGGACAACTAGATGATGATGGCTATCATAATGACTTGTTAAATGTCCAATGGAAGCTCACCAAAGGCTCATTGATTGTAGCTCGAGGAAGAAAGCATTCAAATTTATATGTGACACAAGGATCGATTCTTGGTGACTCTATAAATTTGATGGAAAGCGAGACTTTATCAAATTGTGGCACAAAAGGCTTAGTCATATGAGCAAGAGAGGGATCACCTCTTTGGCTAAGAAGAATTTGCTTTCTGATGTGAAAAAAGCAAAGGTGAAAAGAATTGTTCATTTCTTATTTGGGAACAGAAAATAGTTTCTTTTCACAGTCATCCTCCTTCAAGAAAGTCTGAGCCACTAGAGCTAGTACACTCTGATTTGTGTGGTTCTTTTAAAGTGAAGTCAAAAGGTGGTGCACTTTATTTTGCAACTTTCATTGATGATCATTCTCGTAAGATTTGGGTATATCCTTTAAAATCCAAAGATCAAGTACTTTATGTGTTTAAGGAGTTTCAAGCCTTATCTGAAAGACAAATGGGAAAGAAATTGAAATGTATTCGCACTGATGATGGTGATGAGTATATTGGTCCCTTTAATAACTATTGCAAATCGCAAGGAATTCATCATCAGAAAACTCCTCCAAAGACTCATCAATTAAATGGCTTGGCAGAAAGGATGAACAGAACTTTAGTTGAGAGAGTTAGATGCATGCTTTCAGAGGCTAAACTTTCAAATTCATTTTAGGCTGAAGAACTTAACATTATTGCTTATGTTATCAATTTGTCTCCTATTGCTTTTGATGGTGATGTTCCAAATAGAGTTTGGTTTGCTAAGGATGTTTCTTATGATCACTTGAAAGTGTTTGGGTTTAAAGCTTGTGTGCATGTTCCAAAAGATGAGAGGTCGAAATTGGATGTTAAAACTAAGCAGTGCATCTTCATTAGTTATGGTCAAGATGAGTTTAGATATCAATTTTATGATCCAGTTGATAAGAAGCTCATTATAAGTCGTGATATTGTGTTCTTTGAAGATTAAACTATTAAAGATATTGACAAGGCTGAGAAATCAAATTCTCAGATTGATGAGAGCTTAATTGATGTTGATCCAGTTCCTATTATTGATACAACTTTTACATATGAAGGAACCCAAGATAATGATGCAGATAATGATCAGGGTGTATAACCAATAGATTTTCTTATTGATGATATTGTGGTTGATTATCAACCAATTTGTCTTGAGATAACCACTTCGGATGCTCCAGAAACCTCTTGTAGAAGATCCACTAGAGAGAAGCAAAGCTCAACACGTTATTCTCCTAATGAGTATATCCTTTTGATTGACATGAGAGAACCTGAAGGTTATGATAAAGTCATGCTAGATACTCATAGAGATAGGTGGTAGAAGTCATGGAAGATGAGATAAAGTCACTTCATGATAATGGCACATATGAGCTGGTGGAGTTACTGAAAGGTAAGAAAGCTTTAACAAATACATGTATAAATTAAAGCAAGATCAACACACATCTACACCTAGATACAAGGCTAGGTTAGTTGTCAAAGGTTTTGGTCAAAGAAATGGAATTGACTATGATGAAAATTTTTCTCCTGTTGTGAAAATGTCCTCTATTCGTATGGTTCTAGGCTTAGCCGCAAGTCTAGATTTAGAGGTTGAGCAGATGGATGTCAAGACTGCTTTTCTTCATGGTGATTTAGAAGAGGAGATCTACATCAAGCAACCTGAAGGCTTCATAGTTAAAGGAAAAGGAAACCATGTTTGCAAATTGAGAAAGAGCTTGTATGGCTTGAAACAAGCTCCAAGGCAATGGTACTTGAAGTTTGAATCTGTCATTGAAAATTAGGGATACATGAAAACTTCTTCAGATCATTGTGTATATATTCTTTCAAAAGTTCTCTGATGATGATTTTATTGTCTTACTACTTTATGTGGATGATATGCTCATTGTTGGCAAAAATAAATCTAGAATTGCAGTCCTTAAGAAGGACTTGAGCAAATCGTTGGCGATGAAGGACTTGGGGCCAACAAAGAAGATCTTAGGCATACAAATTCATCGAGATAGACACAAGGAGTTATCACTATCCCAGAAGAAGTATATTGAGAAAGTACTCAAGAGGTTCAACATGAAAGAGACAAAAGTGGTTAGTACACCTCTTGCTAAACACTTTAAGTTGAGTACGACCCAGAGTCCATCTACTAATGAAGAGAAGAATGAGATGTCATGTATTCCATACTCTTCTATGGTTGGTAGTTTGATGTATGTTATGGTTTGCATTAGACCAAATATTGCACATGTTGTTGGCACAGTTAGCAGATTTCTTTCTAATCCTAGAAAAGAACATTCGGCTCAGTGAAATAGATATTAAGATATTTGAAGGGTACTTCAAATATGGAGTTGTGCTTTGGTAGTGGCAAGCCAACTTGTATGATACACAAACTCTGATTTGGGAGGAAACCTTGACAATTCAAAATCCACTTCTGATTATTTGATCACTTTTTGGAGGGGGAGCTATTTCTTGGCAATCAAGACTACAGAAGTGCATAGCTCTATCTACCACAGAAGATGAATATATTACCATCACCGAATGAGCCAAAGAATTACTTTGGATGAAGGACTTTATCAAAGATCTTGATTTTGAACAATCAAGGTTAGTCTTATTTTGTGATAATCAAAGTGCTATTTATCTCACCAAGCACTCTACCTTTCATTCCAAGTCCAAGCATATTAGTAGAAAGTATCATTGGATTAGAATGGCCCTGGAATAGAAATTATTTGAGGTTCAGAAGATACACACGGATGACAATCCTTTAGATATGCTTACAAAGTGGTGATCTTAGACAAACATGAGTTTTGTAGAAGTGCGGCAGGCATGAAGCCTGCACAAGAGTTCCTCCACTTGAAGTCCATTTGGCCCCTTGGCTGGAGGGGGAGTTTGTTGGGCTATGACCCATGTTCCAAATAAAGGCCCATGGCCTAATCCTGCTTGAAAAAGGATTGAAATTATTCAATTTATTTGGTTTCCAATTCTATTAGGAGAATGATTGGAATAGTAATTCTAATTGGAGTTGGTTTTGGCTTTGTAAGTAAAAGCACAACTCTATAAATAGAGGAGGGTCTTGAGATAATTATTCAATTTATCATTAGTATTATCTTTTAAAGACATTAGGACACAAGAGAGGTGTTTGAGAGAGCTTTCAACAAGAGAGAAGAGATAAGAAAAAGGGTTCTTTTGTTGTAGCCTTTTTCTCCGATCAACAACATTCAGATCGCGTTTCCTGATTAACTAACAGTTGGATCGGACTGAAATTTTGACTGAATGTTCCTGACATCTTGGTGGTTGATTTGAATGGTGGAGATCAGATTCGGAGGTCAGAAAGATCTTGTTTTAGGTCCCGAACATCAGCTGGGTTTGGGTGGTGTTTCCTTCTATTTATCTTTTGTTGGTGTAGCTATTGTTTATTCTCTTTTGGAACTTGTTGTGTAGCCATTAGAAGAATATTTGTAAACCTCTTATTGTTATAGTGAAGCAATTCAGATTTTGTCAATCCCATGATGGTTACCTTCAATTTGATGGATTTTTCACGTTAAACTCGGTGTTCTTTATTTTTAGATTTTCGTTTTCATTTTTCCCTCACAACAACAATACTTATTCACTATTGACTTTACAGACTTTTTAAGAAACTATAAATAGAAGGGTAATTTTACTATATCACTCTTTGAATTTAATAACTACAATGTCTTGAAATATGTAATAGGAAAATGACTATAATTTAGTAAGGGTAAATTAGGAACTAAGGGTAAAATTATCCATTGTTTTCATACAGCGGACAAGTATTGTTAGACATCCCAAAATAGTACTCCATAGTGGAAAATTATTGTTGGACGGAAGGAGTATTTATAACATTCCTCTTTGGATGTCCATGTACAAAGATATTTTGGAAGAAGAAAGAGTCTACGTAGTTATTCTTAATTATACGCATTATTTTTTGTCTCATTAAAAACCTTATCAGAAAAAATCCCATGGGACAAAATTCATGTTTAAGGAAAAAAAAGTGCAGCGCCTATTTACTACCCCGAATAAAAACATCACTTAATATCTCAAAGTCGACGCATTCTAAATTTTGTTAAATATCTAAAAGACTAATAAAATCTATAAAATTGTTATGAAATAAAGATAGTACTCTTTTCGTCTCTATTTGCTTGCCAAATATATTTTCATTTGATTTCCCTTTTTGCTTGTCATTTTTTATAAATCAAAGAGGGACAATTTTCTCTTTATATTATACCCTCAATTTATTAATATTGAGTTATTGTCTTTGGAAAATGTAGTGAATAAAATATATTTGGGACACCAACAATAAGTAGAGTTAACATGATAAACTCACTGCACCAATAATTATTTTCTTAATAGGTGTGTAAGTCAAAATTTGATAAATAAAAATGGATGGAGGAGATTTTAGACCGTCAAGTTCCGAAGTTGAGAAATAAAGAAGTTGCTTCTATGAAAGTTCTTTGGAAGAATCAACTAATTGAGGGTGCTACTTGGGAGGCCGAAGCCAATATGATGTCCACATATCCTCATCTTTTTCCCTTAGCCCCTATTCTAGCTTGAGGTATTAGTTCGTCATGGTTCTGTTATTTATATTCTCGTGTCTTAGTCATTATCATGTTTCCAAATGCATGCATGTTCATGAAAAACTTGATTTTTATCTTATAATTTAGCTTGTAGTAATTTCTCCTTGTTTATGTGCATTATGATGAGATTTTCATTCTTGTTGGGTTGTTATTTTCTCTCCTACTCTATTCATACTATCTTGAGTCCCATTTTAGGGGGAGCTATTGTAACACCTCAAAAATTGAAAGGTTGAATTATAAGGGAAAAGTCCCATTTTGACACTAAACTAGTGATCTACGAGTCCTATCTATGGGTTGTAGGAAGTTATACGGATCGTAGAAGGGCAATTGTAGGACTTGGGTTGAGTTTTGGAATTTTCAAGTCCTAGTAAGTTAACCTACAAGTGGACAAGACGGGTCCTTTTTGGTTCTATGGATCGTAGATGGGTTCCGTAGAAAGGTTCCTGACTAGTGAAATTTTGTTCTTGAACTTGGGTTCTACGAGCCGTAGAAAATTAGATGGACCGTAGTGTTTATCTTATCCATCTATCGATGGGTAGTGTTGCTCATGTTGAGGATGGTAAGAAAGAGTTAGTTTGTGATGTTCATAAGTTGGCCCGATTGGGTGTTCGCTTGGTTGATTCTAATGAAGTCGGTGTAATTGTTCAGAATCGTTTCTTATATCGGATGTGAAGGCTAAGCAAGATCTTGATCTGGTATTAGTTGATTTGAAGAAGTTGATTTCCAAAAAATTCCATTAAGGCTTTCTCCCAAGGGGGATATGGTATCCTTCAGTACCAAGATCGATTATGTGTTCCGAATCTTGGTGAATTGAGAAATCAAATTTTAACAAAAGCTCATAGTTCTCGATATTCTATTCACCTAGGAGCCACCAAGATGAATCATCATTTGCGGAAATTCTATTGGTGGAATGGAATGAAGAAGTATATTGCGAAATTTATGGCTAAAAGTATGAATTGTCAATAAATGAAAGTTGAGCTTCAAAAACCCGGTGGTTTGGCTCAAGTTGTTTGTATTCCTACGTAGAAGTGAGAAGATTTGACTATGGACTTCATTTATGGTTTACCTCATACTCATCGTCAGTTTGACTCGATTTGGATTATTGTGGACTGAATGATGAAATCGTCTCACTTTCTTTCCGTAAAGACTTTCGTTTCAGTTGAAGAGTACACCAAGCTTTATATCCGGGATATGGTAAGGTTGTATGGGGTGCCTTTATTCATTATCTCCGATCAAGGTACTTAGTTTGCATATGAGTTTGGAGGTCCTTTAAGAAAGGTCTTGGTACTCAAGTAAAGCTTAGCAGGACTTTTCATCCTCAGACCGATAGGCAAGCCGAACATACTATTCAGACTTTGGAAGATATGTTAAGAGCTTGTGTGATTGATATGAAGGATAATTGGGATGATCATTTTCCTTTAATAAAGTCTTCTTATAATAATAGTTATCACTTAAGTCTCCAAATGGCTCTATATGAGGCTTTTTATGGTTGGAGGTGTAGGTCACTTATTGATTGATTTGAAGTTGGTGAGGTCTCTTTGATAGAGCCCGAGTTGGTGCATGAGGCTATGGAAAAGGTTTGACTTATTCGTAAAAGGCTTCAAATGGCTCAAAGTCGACAAAAGTCTTATGCTGATGTTGGAAGAAGAGAGTCTGAATTTGATGTTGATGATTGGGTTTACTTGAAAATTTCAACTATGAAGGGTGTGATGAGGTTTAGAAAAAAAAAAGGGAAGCTTAGTCCCCGTTATACAGGTCCATATCAGATTTTGAGACGTATTGATAAGGTTACTTATGAATTGGAGTTACCTAATGATTTAGCATCAACTCATATAGTATTTCATGTCTCTTTGTTAAAGAAGTGATAAAAATGAGAGGCAATTGAAAGAAATAAGAAAACATATGTGGAATTATCGAAATCCATTTGAATTTGTGTAACAAAGGACTTTATACCTTTACCTCTCAATTGAATTCGATCAATTAACAATAACTCAATCTCAATCAAAAACGAGAAAACCAAATTGAATCCACAAAGAGGATAAATCGATGATTGATTAAGCTAGAAAAAGTTAACACAAGCAATATCAGGAATCCACCGTTATCGCTAAATTACAATTATCAACTATGAAGTACACCAATGCTAGGCTACACTTAGAAACTACAAGCTTCAAAGCTTTTAAATAATCAGTTAGTCATAATCTTCATGATCTCAGTCTTCTAAAATAGCAAAAGACTACTATTTATACTAAGGAAATAAATAAGACATTTTCTTTACAATTTTATCCTTGATGAGATAAGAGTCTTGTTTGATTGTCATCTTTTGTGAATTCTTGAATTTATGAGATGGTGATTTTCACCCTTGACCTCTTTCTTCTTTCTCTTCACTTTGATGGACCAAAATTATGTCTTCATTTGGTGTCCATCAAGCTCTTCTAAAGCTTTCATATGATCTATGCTATCTATGTCGTTATCATTATCCCCTTCTTGAAAAGGATTCATACTCGAATCCAAACCTTGCAAAAACATAAGAACGATAAGCAACCAAGATATCCTCATATCATGAGGGTTAGGACAATGGTTAGCACAAAAGGCATTACACCAAAGAGACTCGATCTCAAGGAACAACCATTTATCCTCTATTATCATGGTTATTTAGCCCATAGATGGAACTTAAGGAACTGGCTATCTCTCACATCTAAAGGATAATACCACCCCAAAGATGGCACTGCTACAAGCTCTAATATTCCCAACATTCACCGGGTCAACATGATAGAAGGTCCACATTGTTACGACCTAATTTCGAAAACTAAGTTTCAAAATCATTTCATAACTTGATTATTTGTTAATTTTAGAAAAAATAAAAGTCGCTAGTTAATTTTTAGGAAAAAATTTAGAAACCATTTAAAAGGGAATTTTGAAAGGAAACATTTTAAATAAACAGAGTTAGGGTAAGGGTTCAAACAATCCTCTAAGGAAGGTGTTAAGCACCTTAAAGGATCCACTAACATGCATTTGACCAATGAATTTTAAACTTGGCTAATTTCTAAAAGAAACTTTAAATTACTTGAAAAATCTCATTTTTTAATAATATAAATAAATAAATAAGGAAACTTTTGATACTTATACATTCATATTATCCCAAATAATGAAAAGTGCCAAAATATAATTTTAACTTTAACAATTTATTCGAGTTAAGTTTTGAGTCAAATAATCGACACAATCACTTAGATGTGAATATAGAAGCTAAATACTAACTATGAAAGAATATGAATAATTTTCAAGTTAGTCTATAAGCTTAAGTTGCCTAACTTAAAATGATTATGAAAATTTAAATACTTGAAGCTAAATGAGTAACAAAATAGTGAAATAAAAGCCTCCCAAGGGTAGGGTTCATCTAAGTTAATTAAGATTTAAACATGGAAAAATAACTTAAATACACAACTTTAAGTTCCTTATTGTCTATTTTTCCCTACTTTTGAAATTTTTTTACTTAAATCTCTTATTTCACTTCAATATCAAATCTGCCAGATACATGATTCACTTTTACATCCCACGTTTCACCACTCCCTATGTCACTCCTTTTTTTCTCTCCGTAAATTCACTCCAATATCTTTTCAGTTACAAATCATTATCCCAAATTGATTTTCAAAAATTCTCTCTCAATCCAAAAAATTTTCAAACTTCATCTTCTCCGTCCTCTTTCCCAAAGTCTGTCATTGTAATTTTCAGGGATAAAGGTTTGAAAAATACCCCAACTTTGGTCGGATTTGTTGTTGCGATACTAAACTTTCATGAGGACCTATTACCTCCCTAGACTATTTAATACCGTATTTTAAACATATATATTTGCCATGGACATAAAAAATAATGCAAAATTATAAATAGTAATGTGTCCACGCGGGCATATATATACCTTTAAAATACACTATTAAATAGTTCAGGGGGGTAAAAAATATAGTATTAAATAGTCTAGGGAGGTAATAGGTCCTTATAAAAGTTTAGTATCGCAACAACAAATCCGACCGAAGTTGGGGTATTTTTCAAACCCTTATCCCTAATTTTCATCTTCTTCCTTCCATTTTTATTTTGTTTCAGTTTTTTCTTCTTGATACATATGGATCCAGATCCTACATCAAATCTTTCTAATACTAATCGAACAATAAAGACTTTGATGATGAAAATTGGGCAGAAATTAGATCAAAAAGTTTGCATGACCTATTAAATTCGATGAATTAGTCGACCAAAGATGTGCCAGAATCGTCTAAACCAAAGGTTGCAAAAAAACCCCCAAAAAAGGGGAAGAAAAGCAACACCCGCTATTTCCAGACCTTCATTGCCTAGAGTATGTGTTTTTAATATTTATTAAACTTGTTTGTGATTTGTATTGCGTTTGCTATCTTAGACTGAAATTGACTGATACACTAATTAGATGTGTTATATTGTTTATTGGGTTAAATCACGATACATACAAAAACCCAATCTTAGTTTGATACATACTGATTTGAGATTTAGTTGACACTTATAAAACCCTTGTTTTATATGTGTATCTAAAAAAATGATACATGACAAACCCCATTATGAAAAAAATATTTGTCAAATTTAACAAAAAAGTTGTTGATGTATCAGACAGGGCATCCTTTTGTATAATGTATCAAGTTTTATAATACGACTCTGTTAAAGTCTGGTAGCATGTATTTTTCTATGTATCAACTTGTTTTTAGTATGTTCATTACTTGTTGTGTAGTGTGATTTGGTGTTTTTATTTATGTATCATAAGATATCATTATAAATAGTATAATTTTCCTTTTCATTTTGCAGTCAATCAAATATGTTATAAAAAGAGTACCATTAATAATGTATCATACAGGGCATCCTTCTGTATAATGTATCAATTTTTATAATACGATTTTGTTGAAGTCTGGTAGCATGTGTTTTTCTATCTATCAACTAGTTTTTATTATGTATCATTACTTATTGTGTAGTGTGATTTGGTGTTTTATGTATGTATGATAAGATATCATTATAAATAGTATAATTTTCTTTTTCATTTTGCAGTCAATCAAATATGTTATAAAAAAGGTACCAACACATGCCATAAGGTTTGGTGTCCCTTTTAGCACAATTTTTTTGGAGGAGTTCCAGAAGTCTATAGGGGATGATGTAATTGACCTGTTCAGAGCTACAATTTTTGGACCCTATTTAGACATCCCTAAATGTAATTTTCAGGATCAAATCAGTAAATGTTTGTTGTTGTTAGAATTGGAACAAGGAAACTCAAAGGTGTTGCATATTGGGCATGCAAACAGGGGTATCTTGAAATTTGGTATTAAAGAATTTGCAATAATAACTAGTCTTAAATGTAAAGGTAATACCAAAGACTTTGAATACCTAGAATCAACGCCCTGTAGGCTATTCCAAAAATATTTTTCTGGTGCAGTTAATAGTATAAGCAATAATCATCTAGTCCAATGATTTCTGATGGGAAACTGGGAGAACAATCAGGATACACTCTAGATGGCTATAATGTACTTTCTCCATACATTCATTTTGGCTCAAACTGGTGATTCTTCAATATCTATTAACGAATTCTTAATGGTTGATGATGGTAGATATAAAGTATATCCTTGGAGACAATTGCATTCACAAAGCTCATGGATTCACTCCGATAGGATTTTAATCTTAGCAAACAGTTGTATCGGTTGTATGAAATGTCTTATGCACTTAACGTATGGACATACAAATGTGCATCCCAGTTAAATCCTGAAATTTTTGTCAAAGAACGGGATGTCATCCCTAGAATTTGCAATTGGAGGGTTGTGGCTTTAAAGACAAAGTATGAAATGCTTATGTCTAGCATTTTTCAAGAGGTAACATTGAATCCCATTTTATATTACATTTCATACATAATTAAGTATATAGTTGTAAGGTTGCAAGTTTGTCTTTTTAAAATCATTTTTTTTCTGTGTTAGGATACATAATTTTGTGTCTTAGAGCATGTTTGGATGGGCATTTAAGCTGGTCAAACTGGCTTAAAAGTCAGTTTTTGACTTATTAGAGTGTTTGACAATTATCAAAGTAACTTATTTTAAGTCAAAAATGACTTATTTTAAGCCAAAAGTTAAAAGCTAGGTGAGGGGTGCTTTTTTTTTTTTAAACTTAAAAGCCCTTTTATGTTGACCAAGTATATTACCTTTTTTCCCCTAATTCTTTTATACAATTCCCAAATTGCCCATATTGAATTAACCTTATCAAACATATACTTGACTGACTGAGCATCAATTTTTATCAAGAATTTTTGATTATATAAATCATCTTGAAATTTTAATACGCACTTAATGATAGTTAACATTTCATGAGCTACCGTCGCATATTTTTTCTGAGCATCGCTCCATTACGTTGATGAATAAAGGTAAATAAGTGGTTATAAACCAAGGCACAAAGAACATAATATGATTATGTAATGCACAAGTTTCATAAAATTCTTGAGAAATATTATTTAAATCTTCTCTACTGTAAGTGTCAAAACACCAAGTTTTAACTCATTGCACAAATTTATGCCTTCTTGCGTACAAGCCCCAATAAGCTTTCCATAGGTAAAATTATTATAGGGAATAATTCCTTGCGGATCTCTAAGAGTCTTTTTCACTCTTTATGCAAATAAAGAAGGTAAACCGTCAATAAATTTGGCTTTCCAGAATTCTAAGCCATTTTTGGGAAGTTCCATTACCCAACTTAAATAAGTGTCTTTATACCATCTGAACTCACCTAAATGTCTACATCTAACACCATTTAGTAAAGATCTAATGGTTTCATATTGATTGGTAAATCTACCACTAAAATGTTCTAGGATGGTCAAGACTAAAGTATAAACATCGTCTTCTCTATTTTTAACTAAAGCAAATCCTAGGTTATCAACTCCTTCGGCTGTAGCCTTAGCGTTAATGACTGCTGCCTTTGCATCAAAGGTCATATAATTATCCCACCAACCTCTTAATTGACCCATAAAACCTGTAATAATCATTTTGCAAATAGTCCTATCGGTGTTATTAACGCTCTTGCAGATGGAAGCATACATAAGCATCCTATGAACTAAAATAGTTAATTGTCTATCAGTCAAACCATCGAGATTCCATTCATAAATCTCGCTTCCACTATAAGAGGTGTTAGTTTGATTTCAATCTCTTTCCTCTATTAAAACATCTTGAGGAGTTAGTCTGGGATAATAGTAAGTTTGCATACTAGGTTTTCTAGCATACGTATTACCACTATTCTTCTTTGGATAACCATGAAGTTTATTAACTTTCATTTCCACTTGTGTCTTGAAATCGAAAGTGGCTTCCATTTCATCTGCAAAATCTTCAATGAGGCTTATTGGTTTTGCACTTGCACTAAATTCTGAAAACTTTTTATCTAAAAGGCTTTCAAGATCATGAAGAGATCTAAGAATAAAATCCTGAATCTCAGGATGACTTTGAATAGGGACATCAGGCTGTTTCGACGTAGAAGCCTGTTCAGAGACTTGTTTCGCTGATTTTAACTTGTCATCAATTTGAATAATCAGATGAGTTAGATTATCTAACTTCTTATCTAGAGAACAAATATGTTCACCAATGACTTTAACATACAAACCCAAATAATTACTTTGAAAAATAAGTCGATTAATCTCATTAATACTTACTGCGGCCACCTCATTATCAATAAATTTATGAAAAGCAGTAAAAGTAATACCAGTATTATTTGGTAAAATAAACGGAGCTTGAGGAGGATAAATGGATTGAATAATATTACCTGATTCATCTTTGTAAGATCTTTCAAGAACGTTGATGAATAAAGGTAAATAAGTGGTTATAAACCAAGGCACAAAGAACATAATATGATTATGTAATGCACAAGTTTCATAAAATTCTTGAGAAATATTATTTAAATCTTCTCTACTGCAAGTGTCAAAAAACCAAGTTTTAAATCGGTTCCATTTTTCATTTAAAAATTCGTTTTGAATATATTTTCTTGCCAGTGAACCTGGACTAAAATCAATTTGATGTTCTCTCATCATTAATTATCATTAAGATTAAAATCCATCTCGGATACAGAAGGAATATCTTTATAAGAAGCATCAGATGATTTATCATTTGTTTGAACAATGTTTAATCGAGGATCAATTTTAATTTTTTGTTTTTTCTGCAGATATAATTGTTGATAAAGTATGCAATGAAGCAGCTCGATTTCTAGCTGGACCATAACAAGGTTCTATCGGAGAAATATGTTGAATAGTCAGTCTTCTATCAGAAGCAAAAAAATGTCTACTATAAGAAATACTTTTTTCATCAAACTGCATACAAATTTTTCCGTCGAAATTTTTACTAATATGAGAATATTCAAAATTGGTAACAACATCTGTCATTTGTTCAGGGGGGTATAATATAATCTAGAATCCAAGTAGTAGGAAAATTAATTTCTTCTCATTTTATAGGTCTTTTAGTAGTGACCTTAGATCTAGCGAAATTAGTTTCTACCAAAATAGTTTGATCAGATGTATCATATAACTTACATCTAGGATTCAAGGTAGCAAGTAATTTATAATAGATTCTATAAGACAAGCAGATTAATTCAGAACCAGCTGCATAGTTATAACCGTGCTTCTTAACATTCAAAGTTAAAGCATTTAAGATATTAGAATCAGTCAAAGATAACTGCAAATTTGGTTGAACATTAAAATAAACTGGGCCATAGGCAACTGTAGATTCTATCGAACCCATCAAAGACTATCGAAAATTTAGATTTCTCGCGTCACGAAAAGCAGCTAAGAAAGTCTCTGGTAACCCTTTAAGAGTCAAAGGCTTGAAGGCAATTTGAACCATGCCAATATGCAAGAATTTATATTGAGATTTATAAAATTCAATATCACGCTTATTTAATAAACGAATAGTTTGTTCTGACGAGTTTAACGCCAAAGATTGCTCAGTTGTTTTAATCAACTGTTTATTTGAGATTTTATCAAACCAACCATAATCATAAATAGTTTTTATATTCACTTTCAGAATAGTCCATTTGTTTAACAAATCAAGGTTTTGAGGTATAGCTACCTCTTCTAACCGAGTACTTTTAATATCTTCTTGATCCATAAAAGAGAGAATATATCTATGCTGAAATTCTTCATATCAATTATATATATACCACGAAAGTTCCTAGGGTTTGATACCAACGATACATGATCACTGACCTGGCGATGGTCCGCCCAGT
Organism: Solanum commersonii; assembly: GCA_029007595.1. NCBI lineage: Eukaryota > Viridiplantae > Streptophyta > Magnoliopsida > Solanales > Solanaceae > Solanum > Solanum commersonii. Next base: position 1,372,914 of record JAJTWQ010000110.1, read on the forward strand.
CATAGATCAAGCAAGTCAATATCCTTAGAGGTAGTCCAACTACATAAGAATTGAAATACACAAGAATTTTAACATAGTTTCTCAGACTGCATGGTTTAATTATTTTACCCAAGCAAAGGGCCTGTCAAGAAGCTAATACATACTTTTATTGAGCCCATGTGTCTGGTAGTTCTAACCGAGTATCAGGCGCCCTACTTATCAAACTCTTTTTCGGGCTAAAAACCACGGCTCATCAGACTGAGTCACAAAGACAAAGCAAATAAAAGTAGTACTAGATTCGACTGTACCTTAATCTCAGAACCAAGTCGAGAAGCCATACTAAAATTATTCTATATTTAAATAAAGCTTAGATCAGTTCATGGTCTATATACAAGAGAAGTTAGTTATCCGGCATAGATATAATTATTTAGCCGGACATAGTCACAACTTTAAACAGAAGAAAATGAAAGCTAAAAATAAAGAAGTACCTTGTAGTAAACAACACACTTTACTTTATTCCTCCAGCCAAAGTCCGGTAAGCTTACAATACTTGAAAATATTTTACAATTGGGGAGAGAGAAAGTAGAAAGAAGGAGAGAGGGTTTCTAAAACCTGCCCTCAATTAAAGAAAAACAAACCTATTGTTGACACCCAATTTTGACCGACCTTTAGCAATTTTGGGAAATGCTATTAGATTAAATACGTATTTTTTTTATATGTCGAGTTTAAAATTTTAATTGATTTTGTCTAAAAAATTATATATTTAGTATGCGTGCTTTATAAAAATTATTGAAAATACTATCAAAATATTTTAAAATTATTAGTAAAACTCGAAATAATTCAAATGTTACAAAATTTAAGTAATTTTAATTATAGTATTTTGTAGCATTTTAATTAGATAGCATTCCTTAAATTTCCTCAAAATCATTTAAAAGGTAGCCTATTTTATTCTAATTCCTTTTAATTCTAGCCTAATCAATACCAATTTTATTTCAATCATAGCCATCACTTCGTTGCAATTCTAGCCTAATTTTAGTACAATTTTGGCCATTCTAAATCCATTACAACTCCCATCTCATCCGTTCATCTTTTAAGTTAAATCCTAGCCACTCATCTAAGCTAATCCTACGGTCCGGATTCATCCAACCTACTCTTACCATTTAATCTACCAAAACCCTAAACAATGGTCATGCATTTTGTCTTCTTCTCCAAACCACCGCCGCCCCACTCCCCTTGCTCTTTTCTCTTCCGGCGAGATAGAGCAACAACAGTTGGCGCCGAAGCAGCGAGTTTCGGCGATACTCCTTCTCCTCTCCTCGTTGCTTTCCTCTTCCCCTCTCCCTTTCCGCTTGTGTTCCTTATCTGCCAGTGACCAGCAGCCAGGCGAGAATGCCGGTGAGCAGTAGCTCCACCTGGTAAAAATTCAGCACTCACCGGCGCTGCTCTCTTCTTCTCCCCTTTGCTATTTTCTCTTGTAGGGACGAGCCAGCGAACGCCAGCAGCTCTGACCTGTGAAGCCACCGGACAACAGGGAGGACCACCAGCAACACCAACAGTGAGCTCTGGCCAGCAAGGGAAGCAACAAACAACAGCAACTCCGATAAATGCCAGAAAATTCGGCAAAACGGCAAGTAGGCCACCGAACCAGCAGCAACTCCGGTGCCTTCAGCCGGCAAAAACTTTTGCCTTTTCTCTTCTCTTGATGGAGTGAACACCAACAAACATCAGCATCAATGCTCCGTCCAAGAAGTCGGTCATGCAAAGGATTTCGGTGAAGCTCTTGGGTGTTCGAATTATGTTAAACGATGGATCTTTACAGATCCATCCAGGTAAATTCGATTGGTTTTAAAGTCATATTAGTTTGTTTTCATTTAAGATGTTGAGAATTCGGGTATCATAAGTTCTCTTATCCTACTGTTTGTTTCAGCGTGTATGATTATCGCTTATTGAAACTCTTGATTTAGTAAAAAAAGCATATAAGGTTTTAGTTTTATGTTCAAAATTCGTATTTGTATGCTTTTATTTTGAATCTGCCTATGTTCAAGTTGAGGAGTTTGTTGGATTAGTAAGCATGGGTTTAAATTCTAATCGATGGGTTTCACTGATTTTCTTCATTTATATAGTTAAGTCAGTACTCCATGAAGTTTCTTTGACTTGATTCTTCCTTATAACTTTGATTTAGAGGTATCTAATTGAGAGCTATATTTTTTTCCTCCTAAAACAATTAATTGATCATTGGAATATATGTCTCTATTCAAATTGAATCTGCATGCCGATTTATCGCCAATATGTATGTAACTATATCAATTCCTCAATTTTCCTTCTGTTTGTCTAACTGATTATTCCCTTAATTATTGCATCGATTATTTACTTGTTCAAGGTTTGCTTTGCTATTGAGGTATGATTTAATTTTTTGGATTATGAATTATTATGCTACACATGCTTAATGTGATATAATTGGCTAGAATCTTGCTTCTACCTATGGTAAGTCTTTAATGTAATAAATAAGGAATGTTATTATTTCTTTTCCATAAAATACTAGTGTTGATTTTATATAAATTGATAAATCGCTGTAAATTGACCTCATTGCCGTAATACTCGTACAAATTCTCACTTATTTATTTATGGTAATATAACAATAAGTAATTATTTTACTTAGGTGTTTATTGCTTTCCTTATGCATGCTAGCCGGTTCTTACCTTATTAGTTGTAACTTTTAATTATATCCTTGTCTTATTTAGCTGCTCTTATAATTGGTAAAAGTAATTTAAAATCTGACAGAAAAATGCAGCAAAAAATGGAAGTAGCATGCGAAAAGCTCTGTGTTGTTGATCTCTCTAATACGTTGTTACAAGAGTCCTTAAATAGAAAACTTTGTAACTAAAATACCACGTTTATTCTCCTACGAAATCTGAATTGAAAAAATGACTGCACATCTATATGCTTACTTCGTCCATATTCAACTGGATTCTTTGAAAGATTAATAGTCGAAGTATTGTCACAATAAATTGATGTTGGTCTTTCCTGCTTAAAATGAAGTTCTTCAAGAACATTCCTCAGCCAAACAGCTTGACAAGTACATGATGCTGCAGCAACGTACTCTGCCTCGGTTGTCGACAAAGTAATAATAGGTTGTTTCTTTGAAGACCAAGAAATAGCTCTAGACCCCAACATAAAAATATATCCTTACGTGCTTTTTCTGTCTTCAAGACTTCCAGCATAGTCACTATCTGTGTAACCAACCAAATTTCCAGCTGCTTTCATCTAATAAAAATTCCAAAGTCACTAGTACCCTTCAAGTATCGCAGGATTCTCTTGGCAGATTGTAGATGCATTTCTTTTGGACTTTCCATGAACCTGCTAATGAGGCTTACAATGTGCATAATATCAGGCCTTGTTGTTGTCAAATACATCAAGCTTCCCACGATTTGCTTGTACAAAGTGTTGTCCACTTTTCTCCCTTCAGGTTCCTTTACAAGATTCAAACCCTTCTCCATTGGTGTGCTCACTGAGTTGCAATTTTGCATCTGGAATCTGTCCAGAATATCTTGCACATATTTATTTTGAGAAAGAAAAATGCCATCAGCAGATTGATTCACTTCTAGACCAAGGAAATAATGCATCATACCCAAATCCAACATGTCAAACTCAACCATCATGGACCTTTTAAAATTCTCAATCATAGCCACATCATTTCCAGTATAAATTAAGTCATCCACGTATAAACACACCATTAAGACCCCTGAACCTTTCCTTTTTATGTAAAAAGTATGTTCATATGGACACTTTCAGAATCCCTCCTTTGAAAAATAAGCATCAATACGACTATACCAAGCTCTTGGAGCTTGTTTTAGTCCGTATAGAGCCTTTTTCAATCTAAGCACCTTATTCTCAGAACCAAATTTCACATATCCAGGAGGTTGTTCAATAAATACCTTTTCTTGAAGTTCACCATGTAGGAAGGCAGATTTCACGTCCAACTGGAAGATTTTCCAAGCATTCTGAGCAGCCAAAGCAATCACCAATCTGATGGTATCTAACCGAGCAACGGGAGCAAACACTTCTACGTAGTCAACACCATATTCTTGCTTATAGCCTTTTGCTACTAAGCGAGCTTTGAACTTATCGACTTCTCTGTTTTCCTTCAACTTTGTTTTGTAAATCCATTCGACACCAATGGTTTTCTGATTTTCTGGAAGATTGTCAACTCCGAGGTACCATTTTTTTCAATTGATCTGATCTCCTCATCTATCATTTGCTGCCACTTTGGATCTTTGATGGCATCGGTAAATGATATAGGATCATAATCTGAAAATAAAGAAAAATGACTGACTGTATTTCCAGGTTTTCTGATTCCATATACCTCATAATCTTCCATCCATCTCGGCGCACCTCTGCTACGTTGAGGACATTCATTGTTGGGCTGAACATCACTTGATTCATGTTCAACATCTTCATCTGCTTGTACTATTGGACTTCCCTGTGAACTGCTCTCCTGTGGTGGTTCTGATTTCGTTTCTTTTTCTTCAATAGAAAATGGAATTTATTGAAATGACTTATGATTGCTCCAATTCCAAGTTGCTTCTTCATCAAATATAACATCTCGGCTAATAACAATTTTGTTGGTAATAGGATTGAATAAGCGATAAGCTTTTGATTCGTCACTAACACCAAGGAAAATGCATTTCTGACCTTTATCATCCAACTTCTTCCTCGCAGCATCTGGAATGTGTGCATATGCTATACACCCAAAAATTTGAAAATACTCAACATTTGGTTTTCGCTCGCTCCAAGCTTCATGAGGTGTCATATTTTGAATAGAGTTGGTAGGACATCTATTCCATATATGAATGCTCCAATGAACAGCTTCTGCCCAAAAGTCTCTTGGTAAACCACTTCTCTTCAAAAGATTGCGCACCATATCAAGAATTGTGCGATTTTTCCTTTCACACACACCATTCTATTGAGGTGTGTAGGCTGCTGTAAGTTGTCTTTTAATTCCATGCTTCTCACAAAATTCTACAAATTCTTGTGAGTTGTATTCACCACCTCGATCAGTTTGTATGCACTTAATTCGACAACCAACTTCATTTTCAGCAAGGACTTTAAACTTCTTAAAAGTTTCAAATGCTTCAGATTTTTCTTTCAGGAAATAGACCCAAGTATTTCTGCTATAATCATCAATGAAGCTAATGAAATAGCGTTTACCTCCATTAGATGTAGGACTTATCGGACCACAAATATCTGAGTGCACCAACTCCAGCACCTTCTTTGCCCTCCAAGACTTGCCTGTTGGAAATGGCTCGCGGTGTTGCTTGCTAACTGCACACTCTTCGCATACTTCATCAGGAGATTGAAGTTCTGGAAGACCCAACACCAACTGTTTTTGCTTTAAGAACTTCAAGCTTCCAAAATTTAAATGTCCATAACGAAAATGCCACTTCCAGGAATCCTCTCTCACTTTTGCAGAAAGACAAGAATTTAAGGAGTTGGGAAGATATAAAGGGAACAAGCGATTTGATGACATGTTAATCTGAGCAATTAATCCCAAACGAGAATCTCGTATCTTACAAACTCCACCTTTGATATTAAGTTCATATCTCTTTTCTTGAAGCTGCCCAGCACTTAATAAATTTGTCTTCAATGCAGGGACATAAACACATCACCTATGGTATGAATGGAGTTGTCTTTAGTTGAGACTTGTACCTTCCCTTTTCCCATGGCAGAGACCACCGAATTATCCCCAAATCTCACAGAATCTTGAAAAGTTTCATACAATTCTGAGAATGCCTCCTTCTACCCACACATGTGATTACTGCAGCCGATATCGAGATACCATACATGAGTGGAAACTTTCTCTTTGGAAGTATATGCCATCAAAAGAGAAACCTCCTCTTCTTCTTCCTTTGTTTCCCCATCTTCGTTTGTCTTTGCAAAGTTAGATCTACCACCGCGATTCCTGTTTAAATTGGTACGACACTCAGATCGGTAGTGGCCAAAATGATGACATCGATAGCATTCGACTTGAGACTTATCACGTCTCTTTTCCTTTTCCAGAGAATCACTTGCTTTGTTCTTCTCCTTTTTGTGCTGCCAATTTTTTCCTTTCCATTTGGCTTTCTCTTGATATGTTCCTTTCAAGGATGCCACTGCCTTCAATGCTACTTCATCCTTATCTTGCAGATTTATTTTTTGCTCATGAACCAACAAAGAGCCTTGCAACTCATCAATAGAAAGAGTATCGATATCTTTGGATTCTTCAATTGAGCAAATAATATAGTTGAACTTTGCTGACATTGAGCGAAGAATTTTCTCAATGATGGTAACATCTTCCAGTCTTTCGCCATGAATTTGCATTTTATTTGCGATAGACAACGTCCTAGAGAAATAATCTGTTACCGATTCACCAACTTCCATACGCAGAGCCTCGAACTCACCACAGAGTGCTTGAAGTTGCACTCGCTTCGCCTTCGCTGTTCCTTGATACTTCTTCTTCATGGAATCCCATATTTCTTTAGAAGTATCCTTGCAAAGAATGGTTTCCAGTATTGAACGATCAATAGCCTAAAAAAGGTAATTCTTCGCCTTGAGATCCTTTAACCTTAGACTGTCCAACTTTGCCTTTTGTGCTTTCGACATGGCAGTACCAGTGGCTGGCTCTCGCACTCCAGCACTAACAACTGGCCAAAACTCTTTGGACCTAAGAAAGTTCTCCATCAACATGCTCCAATGGTCGTAATGACCATCAAAGCACGGAATAGCAGCCTGAACAAAATTTTCAGAAGCCATCTTTTGCTGCTGCAATAGTACTTCAAACAAAGAAAAGAAATTTCTGGCTCTGATACCAAATGACAGATAAAAGCAGCAAAAAATGGAAGTAGCAGGCGAAAAGCTCTGTGTTGTTGATCTCTCTAATACATTGTTACAAGATTCCTTAAATAGAAAACTTTGTAACTAAAATACCACGTTTATTCTCCTAAAAAATCTGAATTGAAAAACTGACTGCACCTAAAGACTAGGAAACAACTTATCAACTCCTAAATAGACTCAACCACTAACTACTACCACAAAGCTGATCACGTTGCTAACAAAATCTGATTTACTTCTTCTTTAAATAAGGAAATTGTTATATTAATGGTTTTCTTAAAATAATTATTTCCTATATATATGTGACCCTCTTCTACTATAAATTGGACCCCTTTCTCTCATTCCGTAGAAGTTAGAGATACACACGAACACGCTAGAACCATCAGAATACTCTCACACCTCTAACACATATTGCTCACATACTAAAATACTAAGTAAAAATATATTACTCTCTGTTTGAAAAGCTTTTTCGGTGAACTTTTAAGAAGTACTTTGCTGTGTTCAGGTCGAATAGTGGATTAAGTTTGCCTTCAATGCTATCTTTCTTTAACTGCTTAACCGGTTAGTGACTTATATATATGCATTTTCAACTTTCTGTTTCTGCATCATTACACATTTAGTTTATGCATAAGTTTGAAAAGGATAAAAGGAGACATACAAGTCAATTTTTCGTTCTTCCCTCACTTTGTGTGATATTATATTTGTTGATTGTTTACTTCTCTAAGTGCTTGTCTATTGATTTTAACCAGATATTGAAATAGATATGCGTATAAAATGAATTTTCTCATAATTAGCATCCTTACTTTATTATAGTCTATTGTTGTCTATATGCTATACTTGTCTCACTTTAGCAGGTTTTTGAGCTTGAAGTTCAAGTTTGAAGAGTTGCCATAGGATGGGGTGGTTTCGGGTAGAATCACTTTTTATTTATGTATTTGAATCTTTTTTTATTTATTTCGGTTTGTAATATTTGTATAACTTTAACTCTCTCCATATATGAAATAACTTGGGGTTTGTCTAAGGGGAGGAGGGGACTACCTTCTACTTGTTTATCTTATTGTTATTTAAAATATGTTAGAAAACATGCATATAGGAGCTTTTGTAATATACTTTATCATGCTTGTCGATTTGGTGTCATCAACTTAAAAAACAAAATAATAATTATAAGCTTACTACTTTTTTTTTTAGTTATCCATCGTGATTTTTGGTTCACTGCAAAAATAAGGATTTTTATGTTGAGCATGTGGAATGTCTGAACTTCTTTAAATGTGCTTAAAATCAAGCTCCTGTATAATAAATGAATTTTAATTTGTTTTTTTGTATAGAAATACTTCTGCCATTTTTTAGAAACCATGTCAATAGGGATTTAAATAATTGCAATATAGTATTTGAATATATAGGTTTAAATAGTTCTAATAGATGTCTAAGATCATAAATTAATCTCAACATGTGCACACTTAGATACCATGCCTATAGGTTTTAATAATTTGTTTAAATGAAATAGATGTCATGCCTATAGTTTTGATAATATTTTCAGCATATTCACACTTAGAAATCATGCCTATAGGACATAATTAATAAGTTAAGATGTCAATCAGCATATTAATAAATAAAAAGAGCAAAATTTTGTTTTAAAAATCTGCTTCCTAGATTGAATCTGGCTCAAATCAATTAGGTTCTGCTCTGTTTTGCTACTGAAAATACTAATAATTCATTCTAATCTGCCACATGCTTTGTAAAAAATAAATAAATATATTTCTTGTATTTTTGTGATCTATCTGCTAATCACCTAGAATTAACTAATAATTTTATTTTGCGTGTCTTAAAAAATCTGCTAATTTAAATTTGTTGATCTGATTACATCATGTCTAGATGTGTTGCATATTAATGTTGATATGCTAACTGAATTCTCATGTGTTAAGGCTCATGGTTAAATATTTTCCTAACATGCCAAATTAATTAGTAAGCGTGCCTCTAGGAATTATGCAATATGTGTGGCCTTTCAATCACATAGATATCATGTCTATAGGCTCTTTAATTATTTTTCTGCATGTTAATAACATTAAAAGTGCTAAAATCCATCTTAATTGCTGGTTGCCCCAATTAAATTTTGACTGATATAATTTTCTGCATTTGAACATGTTCATATACTACTTGAAATCAATCATCTTCCTGCATGTCTACTTAAAAGCTGCAACTTTAAACACATGATGCTCCTATTAAATCTGTTCTAAATGTTTTCTGCATCCTGAACATTGTTATGCCACTTAAAAAAATCAGTTAAACTACTTCCTGCACTTGCAATAATTTTCTGCCTTCTAAATTAATTAATGTTATGTATGTTTCTATGTACACACTCAAGCATGAGACCTTTCACAATTATGTGTGTTTGTCAGCATGTTTAAGAAAACCTAGAGGCCAATATGAGACCTGATGTGCTAAATGCTCATCCAAATTGTTTGACTTGGTGTCTAGGTGGGCCTATTATATTTTATCTGTCACGCCCCAAGCTACCCCCGAGATGCGGACACGGGACCTAGGACCACAAGTGATCCCAAGCTAACCCTGCTGGCATGATCATGAGCATACTAAAGATAATAAACTGATGCGGAAGTTGATTCATAAATAAACTGAAGAGATGGGGAATACCTATAAACTATAACTGAGATATATGAAAATCTGATGAGTTTAATACAAAGAAGTTATTAACTCAATACTAAGATGAATCTAACTATGTCTGAAATAAGCCTCTAAACTGACTAAAAATGTTGGGACATGCCCCAACTAGATCTAGCAAAACTGAAACTAAAGACTAAAAGCGATAAAGATAAACATGTCACTACCCCTCGAAGAATGATGACTCACCACTGATACTGCTGAATTGAAGATCGGGAATCGATCTAAGCGTGATCTGGATGCTGAGAACCTGAACCTACATCACGAGAAGATGTAACGCAAGTATGCGTCAGTACTTGAAAGGTACTGAGCATGCAGGATATAGTAAAGCTGAAATATCACGTAACTGAACAAAGCATACTGAGCAATGATATAATCTGAACATGATATATATACTGAAACTACTGAATACTGAGTTAATTGAATGCAATGACCAAATATATAACATGCTGATATTGAATACTGACTGTACTGAAATATGGTCAATGCAACAGAGTCTGACTGAACTGTGGGAGCTACTAATAACCGACATAAAACCACATGAGCTAAATGTGGAGTTTGATGTATACGCCCCATTGAGAGGACCTAATATACCCTACCAGAGGTATAGAGGCATGCTGGCGTGATCACTAAACTTATGTTGCCCACAGAGGGGACTTACACCTACGTGGCTCGTAGTTCTGGGACTATATAGGTACGCTGAACCCTAGTCCAACTCGGTATTATGCTACTCCCAATGAATTAAGTGGTTAACTGGTTATGACTAAATTTCTGTAAATCTTTGGATAGCTCGAAACTGAACATGCAAACTGAGAATGCAACAATTAATCTGATAATGATGCATTCATAAACTGAGCCATGTAAAACTGAATACTGAAATATTTGACTTAGCATGTGTAATTCAAGAACTAAAGAAATACATAGCTAGGGTTCTAGAATTCATGCGATAAACTGAGCAATAACATGATAATCTGATTTGGAACATTTAAATAACTAAGTCATAATGATCTCCTGTAATTCTAGAAACCCTAGGTCTGTTCATAATCATGAAATCAAGAATCTGACTGAATTCTAGGGACCTAATGGGCGAAAGAAACCCAGTAGTGAAATCCCACATACCTGGTGACGAATTCCACGGAGAAATCTTTCAATTTCGGGGCTGGAACTGATGGAATCTTGCTGCATTCTTGAACTAGGGTTCTTGACCTCTCTTCTCCTTTTAGCGTTCTAACTTTCTAAGTTTTGATTAATGATTTGACTAAGGTAAGTTCTAGTTATGTTTCTAGGCTTAAACTGATTAAAACCTCATGATTTAGGGTTTAAACGACGTAGCTAAGGGGTTAAACAAAATAGGAAAAGACCAAAAGACCCCTGAATTAACTGCTGTCGGATTGATCGACGGAATAGACTGACGGGCCGTCATTCAATCGACAGTACGTCGATTGGGTCTGTCAATCGAGTCTGCCTGATAGGGCTTCACTAAAAAGGGCATAAATTTTTACTCAGAGGTCGGAATTTAGCAAACTCGATGGTGTTGGAAAGATAATTCAACTATCTATCATACCATAGGTAATGGGACACATAACTCATTTTGTGCTAAAAGTTATGACCATCTGAAGTTGACCCATAAGAATTTTTAGCTAACTGGCTGCTGATCCTCATCTATGGTCAAACCTACGGACTGTGGATCAATTGACGGTCTGTGCTGGTCGACCGTAGTTCATGTCAAAGGCTGGGTAAAGAAAGTCTTGATCCACGGACACAGACCACGGACCGTGGTCTGATCTACAGACCGTGGGTCTGTCCGTGAGTCGAGACTTAGCCAAATTTTCTGAGCTTGGGTGGGGAGGAGTTGCAGTGGTGAACCACGGACCACCAGCATGGGCCGTGGTCTGACCTACGGTCCATGGATGGCAACCGTGGGTTGCACCTACAACTTTTTAAAATTTGCATTTTGGTCTGTTTTCGAATACAGGGTGTTACATTATGTTTGTCTAAATTCTCCCTAATAGCAGTCCAATGCCTCTTGGACCTTACGTGGGGACGCTAGACACCCTTTTAGAGACGAAAAGCATACGGTGGTGGGGTAGGGGTAGATTAGACCCTATGGATATGATGACATCGACTCAGGCTTAAAGCGACAAACCTTGGTTTTGTCTGTCCCTACACGGAAGCCTATTGAAAATAAAGAAAAGTCGAGTGCTGATCCTAAAGTCCTTCAGAGAGTCTCCCTTTCCTTCTCCCTTTTATATGTTTACAATAATTATATTTATTTAGGGTAGTTTAATAAAAAAAAATTTGATTATCCTATTTGATTGTGCAATTTTTGTCTTCTCGCTTATCTATTTATTAATTGTTTAATATTTATTTGTTATTATGTTACCACTTAGTCTTGCATGTTTAACTAATTAATTAAAATAATTAAAGTGCTCCTTAATTATTTAATGTCATGTCATCACTTAGTTTTGCATGTGTAATTAAATAATAAATACCTAAATTGATCTTAATAGTTTAATAATAGTTATAACTTAGCAATCATGTTTAATAAATAACCAATAAATGAAGTGATCTTAAATGCTACTTGTAACCCCCACATAAATTGCATGAGATACGATCGGGATCCACATTTGTGGACCTCAAGAGATTCCTAACACCTTCCCATCGAGGTAATTTGAACTCTTACCCTGATCTCTGGTTTGTTGACCTTAGTTAGATTAGCTAGGTTAGATAGGTGCCCTAACACGCCTTAATTTGTTAGGTGGCGACTCTTCAATTCTCCAAAAGCCCAAAAGAGTTGTTAGGTCGTGCATCCAAAACCCATTTTGCGAAAAACGGGGCACGACAGAATGGTGACTCCGCTGGGAATATTAGGTTCTAACCATTACGTGTTTCATTTTATTTATGTGGGGTTTACTTTATTTGGTTATTTCATTATTTGTTTAGTTGATTACCATGTTTAGTTATCATTTGTTTCCTTATTTATTGTATATTTTCCATGTCCCACCCCTTTTCCTTTTTCTTTATGTGTTTATTTACATGTTTCACCTTTTTCCCTCCTCCTTATTGTTTATTTCCATGTTTCCCTCCTTCCCCTTTTCCCTTATTTGAGCATTTCCATGTTTAATCCCATACCCTTTTCCTTATTTTCTTGGTTATTCAATGTTTGTATATTCATTTCCTTTTATTTATGCATATATTTACTTACTTGCTTATTTACCATTTTTCATAAAACTGTTTATGTGTTACTGTTTTCCATCAAAATGCTAAATGTTATTGTTTTGATAACTGACATTCCGCTCATACTTTCCCCAATTGGGAGCCTCTTCCTTTTTTTTTTGTTACCGTGATGTTGTGCCTTTGCACCTCTCACAACTACTCCATTTCTCTTCAAACATCCCAATTATAGAGAGTCGGCATATGCGTGGACGGAATGGATAGTCTTACTATCGGGAAACCACGAGCCTTCTCGCATAGAATCCCTTTCAAGTCCGTGTCAAGCCAATTCTTAGAAATTTTGCTTAAGTCATACATGCTACATAAGCCCTAGGTGGTTTGACCTTTGGTGTCAATCCGCATGATTAGTAGCCACCTTATCGTCTAAAGGGCCCCAACACCCTTTAGACAAATTGCATATTTATGTGTCAATATGGTCATAATAATTAAATTGTGCCAAATTCACCAACATGGAGTTTAGATTTTGTTTGTTGTTTGTTTGCAGAGTCATGACCTATTCTCATTTTCCAAACACGCAAATGGTAGTCAAAGTGATTCCTACCTTAAAGGTCTGGTGGAAGGATATTAAAAAGAATCAAGAGTTAGAGGCAAATGAACTACTAGGAGGCCTTACTGCTTTAATCTCCGTCGAATCAGATCATTACTTGATCAAGGCATTGTTGAAATTTTGGGACTCTGAGAGGTTAGTTTTCAAATTTAGGGACTTTGAACTAACCCCGACAATTGAAGAGATTGATGGGTTTCTTGGTCTCCCTTACAGAGATCGTGAAATGATTGTGCCACACAAGCCAACTCCAAGGTCCTTCCTGAAACAAATGGGCATGCGTCAAAATTTGAGTTTGCTTTGTCTAAAAGAGGGATGGATTTCTTTAGAGTTTCTATACTCACGTTTTGGAGACGAGGAAGGCCATGAAAACTTCCACAGAGAATTTGCTTGCTCTTTTGCGAAGTAGGAAAGATACCGTCTTAATGCTTTCGCTGTCGCACTGTTGGGCTCTTTAGTTTTTTCTAGAGAAGGAGGAAATATACACACTAGCCTAAGTTATATGGTCCGTATGATGGCTCGAGGCGGAAAGACTATAGTTCCCATGATACTGGCAGAAATTATAAGGGCATTGACCAAGTGTACCAAAGGCAAAAGGTATTTCGAGGGGTGTAATATTCTACTGCAACTCTGGGCTGTTGAGCATCTCTACCAAAGGGCTAATTCGGTAGACATTATTAGAGGGGCTATGGGGAATAAAATCATCAATCATACCTCAAGGATGAAATATTTTGTTTCCCCTGTGGGAACAGAGAACTGGTTTGTGTTCTTGCGAGAACGTTCAGCCATCAACATTCAATGGAAATACTATTGGTTGAAGCCTCGTCGTGTCATTATAAGAGGTAATGAGCTCTACTTTATCGAGCTCATTGGTTTAAATGGCGTACAACCATACGCACCACTCTGAGTCCTCTGACAGTTTGGTCAAATCCAAATGATACCTCTGCGATCCCATATGGGTCAATATGGGTATGACTTTGGGCCAGAAATACCACAAGTGGGCATCATATTGCGAAGGTGGGAAAGAGTAGTAACTATTGACGTTCGAGAGCATAGACCCTTCTGCACACAAGAGTACTATGTTTGGGTTTTGGAGGATGCAGAGCATGTAGATTTGAGCGAAGAAGGCCTTCCAGGTTTTGGTGAAGAAAAGGAAAGAAGATGGGCTCACAACCTCCTCAACCGCGACTATGAGATCACTCCAGAAATGAGGCAGCAGATTGTGCCTAACATTGGAGATCAGCATTGACCCTATTTCTTTTAGGATTTTATTTCCCCATGTTATCCCTAGCCCTTTAGTTTATTTCTAGTTTTGCTTTAGTTTGATGTAATAAATTGAAATTATTCAATATATAAAGATCGTTTTATTTCTCTAACTCTAAAACTCCAATTGGCAAATAAGGCTTGAATTAATCATTATACATCACTTATATGTCGTCTTAGGCCTACCTCTGGCTCAACGAGGTCCCTTGCATCTAGGGCGCTTATGTCAAACAATGTGCTATTATTATTATTATTTGCTCTAATCCCCTAACACTGTTTTTTATTAATTCCATTGTTTTTCCCATTCCTAAGGTTGATCTGTCCTTTATTCTGGCACATACACGATCGAAAGGGACCCCTCCTTCTCCTCCTCCTCAAAGAACGGACCACAGAGACGAGGATGAAATGGTTGACAACAACAACAGCAACGAAAGAGTAGAAACTTCTGAGGGAGGGCAACTTCCAAGTAATCTCGTCCTTAGACTTGAGCACAAGATTTTAGATTTGGAAGAAAAAGTAGCACATATGCGCGATTTGGCCATGTTATCTATTTCTCTTGGAACCTAGTTTGGCGAAAATATAGACAATCCTCCCCATTCTAACCAAACAACCATGCCAAACAATCCCCCAACCAATGTATCCCGACCTGAACCCACTCATCCAAATATCTTCCCACCACTCCATGCCTAAAATACCCAAATCCCATTTTACCACTACCACCAACAAACTAAGCCAACTATTCCAAAACCAGTTTCGAATGCAAATTCTTCATATACTCCCGGAAATAACAACCTCAACCCCATCTATATGGAAACTGCTCCCTTGACCCATAACTACCATGAATCAGAGTCCTCTCAAAAGGACATTCTGATAAAAACCCTGACCGAGAGATTAGATAACTTGGCCAGCAGGGTGCAACATGTGGAAGAAATCAAGAGGTTGGGAGGACTAAGCTACGAGGATTTATGTATACATCCCGACGTAGAACTACCTGAAGGATACAAGCTTCTAAAGTTTGAACTGTTTAATAGCATTGGAGATCCCAAAGCCCACCTGCGAATGTATTGTGACAAACTTGTATGGGTAGGGAGAGAGGAGAAGATACTTATGAAGTTGTTTATGAGGAGTCTCACTGGAGAAGCTCTATCATGGTATATTGAACAAGACCCTTGAAAATGGGCTGAATGGGTAGACATGGCAACAGACTTCATGAACAGGTTTGGATTTAATGTAGAAAATGCACCTGACTGGTTCTACATCCAAAACTTGAAGAAAAATCCTAGTGAATCCTTCAGGGATTACGCCATAAGATGGAGGTCTGAAGTAGCTAGGGCAAGACCTCCCATGGAAGAATCTCAGATGAAAGACTACTTCATCCGTGCTCAAGATCCACAATATTATGACAGGATGATGCTTGTAGCTGAGAAGAGTTTCGCTGAAATTATTAAATTAGGCGAAAGAATTGAAGAAGACATAAAAAGTGGGACTATCATCAACCTAGAAGCCTTACAAGCCACCAACAAAGCTCTGCAATCTGGTGTAATGGCAGAAAATCAGATGAAAACAGGTTCGGTCATGATGGCTCAGGGAACCAGAACCCCATATAAGTACCGACAAACAACCCTACCTCCATCTCCATATCCCCAAACTCCATATCCTTTAGCTCCACCACCTATATCTCCCAACCCCATGCCAATATATTACCAAAATGCCCCTTCTCAACATCAGCAAGCTTCATATCCTGTCTATAATGCCCAACCAATATACTTCCAAACTCCACCACCCACTCAAATGCCAAACTACCGAAATAGACCTCCTTATGAAAGAAAACCTACAAAAAATTATACCCCTCTGGCTAAGCCTATAGCCCAGATTTATGAGAGACTGAAAGAGGCTGGCTATGTCACCCCAGTTCCTGCATTGCCTGTGGATGTCCGCACAAAATGGTATGACCCTAACAAGGTTTGTGCCTACCATTATGGGATGAAAAGTCACACTACCGAAGTTTGTAGAGCCCTGAAAGATAAGGTTCAAATGTTGATTGATACTAAAGCCATCCAACTCAAGGATCCAACGCCAAATGTTGCAAATAACCCTCTGCCTAACCATCAAGTCAACATGGTAGAAGCCGAGGATACCTCAGATTGGGAGAAATCCATTTGGGTCTATGAGCCAGAAGAAGCAACAACTGGTACCGCCTAAACTCCAATGGTAGTACAAAGGTGTGCCTCGTTTGAGGTTGAGGTCGCCAAGCCCAAGCCTCTATTCATTGTTTATAGGGAGTCTTCCCCTGTCCAGTATGATACCCATGCTGTTCCATGGGACTACAGAAAGGGAAAAACAAAAGTGGAAGAAGCAGACACTGCAACAGAAGTTACTAGATCGGGAAGAATTTACACTTCTAAAAATTTAGTGCATGGGAGCTCCAGCACGTCCAAGGCACCAATTGTAGAACTTGAAAATCAAGGAATTTGGAAGAAGGTGCAAGCAAAAGAGTACTCTATTATTGAGCAATTGAGTAAAACCCAGTCTCAAAAATCCATCATATCATTTCTTCAATCTTCCGAAACTCATCGGAATGCTCTATTGAAGGTCCTGGGTGAAGCCTATGTCCCATCTAGCATCACTCAAGGAGAGGTAGCCCAAATGGTCGGGCAGGTTTTTGAGGCATACTGAATATCTTTCCATGAAGATGAGTTGCCAATTGAAGGAATAACCCACAATAAGGCTTTGTACATTTCAGCTCAATATCAGGACAAGATAATCACCAAAGCCTTGGTTGATTCAGGTTCGGGTTTGAATATCTGCCCTCTGAGCACGTTGACAAGGCTAGGCGTGGATAGCACAAAGATTCAAACCTGAAAGATGAATGTGAGAGATTTTGATGGCTCTCAGAGGGGTACAATTGGGGAAATAACCTTGGACATGCTCATTGGTCCTGCTACTTTCCCAATAGCTTTTCAGGTCTAGGACATTCCATCTTCATTTAACCTATTGTTAGGTTGTCCTTGGATTCATATGGCTGGAGCAGTTCCCTCTACCCTTCATCAATGCTTGAAGTTTGAATGGGATCATGAAGAGGTTGTAGTCCATGGGGAAAAGGGACATCCTGTATATGCGATAGAAGGAAGGGGTCATCTAGACGGTGAGATGTACCATACAATTGAGCTTGTTGGCAACATTGAAGTGCAACCTTGGTTTAGCCAGAAGATCATAGATATGATGGCCTGGTTTGGTTTTGAGCTCGGGAAAGGTTTGGGCGCCAATCTACAAGGAATAGTTAAACATATACAACCAGTTCGTCATTCAACCACTTTTGTCTTGGGGTACAAATATACTATTGAAGAATGGCTTGATTGGCAACCACCTAGAGATGGGTACTATTATCGCTGCACCAATCATTTCGATCAGCAGGTTTCATGGGTGGTTTCATTGATGAGCTTCTGGAAGACATGAAAGGTTTGTCTCTGACCAAAGAGAAAAGAAAGGGCTGCAATGTCGTGATCAATGAGGAGGAGAAAGGGGACCCTAGAGGAAGCAGTGAAGCGAAGATCAGCATTAACATTTGGACCTCAACTCCATCCAGACCTCGTCGGGCATTTGGGTAGCTTTAGAAGAAGTTTTTCTATCAAATTTTAAAGTTTTCAATAAACAGTTTTAAATTCCAGTTCTCTGTTATTGCTTTCAAATGCTAGTTTTATGAAGCTCTTGAGTTTTAATCAATAAAGTTCTTTTCCCATCTATCTAATATCTTATATTTATTTGTGCATTATTCTTTCTTCCAGCAAAATCTATTATAAAAATGTTGAATCTGAGACTATGACATATAATGAGACTACACAGCTTAACATTAATGACTTAGAAGAAGTCAAACAAAATGAGGTCCCTGAGGAGTTAATCAGAAAGGTTGAGAAATTCGAGGAAAAACCCAACCCGAACTTAGTGGAAACATAAGTGGTAAATTTGGGAAATTCAGAAGTGGTACAAAAGACCCGAGTAAGGATCCATATGACAGACAATGACAAGAAAGAGTATACAGAGTGTGTCAAAATAGTATACAGAGTGTCTCATGGAGAATAAGGATATCTTCGTCTGGTCTTATGCAAACATGACAGGGTTAAACACGTCAATCGTAGCTCATCGATTGCCCACTGATCGAACATGTCCTCCTATGAAGCAGAAACTGATAAAATACAAGCCTGAGTTGAGTTTGAAAATCAAGGAAGAAATATCAAAGCAATTAGATGTTGGAATCCTTCAAGTGACGGAGTACCCAACCTGGCTTGCAAATGTCGTTCCAGTGCCCAGGAAAGACGGAAAAGTTAGAGTTTGTATGAATTATCGGGATCTCAACAAAGCTAGTCCTAAAGAAAATTTTCCATTGCCCAACATACACATCTTGATTGATAACTGTGCTAAGCATGAAACACAATCATTCATGGATTGCTTTACAACTACAAGGTAATGCCTTTTGGGTTAAAGAATGTTGGTGCTAATACATGAGGGCAATGATTACTCTGTTTCACGACATGATCCACAAGGAAATCGAAGTTTATGTAGATAACGTCATCATCAAATCAAAGAAGGGTTCAAATCATCTGGATGATCTACGAAAAATTCTTTGCTAGATTACGCAAGTATAATTTGAAGTTGAATCCTACAAAGTGTGTCTTTGGGGTTCCTGCTGGAAAGCTTCTGGGTTTCATTGTCAGTCGCCGGGGTATAGAATTGGATCCATCAAAAATCAAAGTCATTCATGATCTACCTCCACCGAGGAGTAAGAAAGAGGTAATGAGTTTCCTGGGACGACTAAATTATATCAGTCGTTTCATAGCCTAGTCTACTATCATTTATGAGCCTATCTTCAAGCTGTTGAAGAAGAATGCCGCGGTGAAATGGACAGACGAATGTCAATAAGTGTTTAACAAAATCAAAGATTACTTGTCCAATCCACCTGTGTTGGTTCCACCGGAATCTGGTAGACCACTGTTGTTATATATATTAGTGTTGGATAATGCTTTCAGCTACATTTTGGGGCAACATGATGAGACTAGAAAGAAGGAGCAGGCGATATATTACATGAGCAAGAAGTTTACATCATATGAGGCTCGATACTCTTTATTAGAGCGTACCTGTTGCGCTTTAACTTGGGTCGCCCAGAAGCTGCAATACTACCTCTCCTCGCACACTACTTATCTGATTTCAAGGATGGATCCTTTGAAGTATATCTTTCAAAAGCCCATGCCTACAGGTAAACTGGCTAAATGGCAGATACTACTGAGCGAGTTTGACATAGTGTATGTTACACAAAAGGCAGTAAAGGCACATGCATTAGCAGATCATATGGCAGAGAACCCTGTAGATGATGATTATAGACCGTTGAAGACTTACTTCCCAGACGAAGAAGTAGCTTTTGTCGGGGAAGACATTTCTGAAGAATATGATGGTTGGAGGATGTTCTTTGATGGAGCTAAGAACTTGAGCGGATCCGGCATCGGAGCTGTTTTGATCTCACCAACTGGGCAACATTATCCGGTGTCAGCCAAACTCAGGTTCCTCTACTCAAATAATATGGCTGAATATGAGGCTTGCATATTGGGGCTTCGCCGCGCTATTGACTTGGATATCCAGGAAATGTTGATAATAGGAGATTCAGACCTATTAATTTATCAGGTTCGAGGCGAATGGGCTACCAAGAATCAAAAGCTGTTACCATACTTAGAGTGCGTGCATAGGTTGTGTAGAAGGTTCATCAAGACAGAATTTAAACATGTGCCAAGGATCCAGAATGAATTCACAGATCCCTTAGCCACCTTGTCTTCCATGATTCAGCATCCCGATCATAATTACATTGATCCTATTTACATCCACATATACGAGCAACCAACATACTGTTTTCATGTTGAGGAAGCGCCTGATAGAAAGCCTTGGTACGATGACATTCGAGGATATTTGAAGAACGGTGAGTCTACAGAGGATACAACAAATGTACAAAAGTGTACAATTCGGAGGTTAGTGAATCAATTCTTTCTAAGTGGAGAAATCCTTTATAAGAGGACTCCTGATTTGGGGTTGCTAAGGTGCGTCGAAGCTGGAGAAGCTAGCAGACTGATTGAATAGATACATGCAGGAACATGTGGTCCTCACATGAATGGTTTTACATTGTCAAAGAAGATCCTGAGATCGGGATATTTCTGGCTAACTATGGAGACAGACTGCATTCGCTATGTTAAAAAATGTCACCAATGTCAAACTCATGTAGATATGATCCGAGTTCCTCCCAACAAACTCCATGTTACTAGTTCACCCTAGCCCTTTGCAGCTTGGGGCATAGACGTCATTGGTCCAATCGAGCCAGCGATATCCAATGGACATAGATTCATTATGGTTGCAATTGACTACTTCACCAAATGGGTCGAAGCTACCTCTCACAAATCAGTGACAAAGAAGGTTGTGGATGACTTTGTCAAAAGCAATATTATCTGTAGGTTTGGGATTCTTGAGTCAATCATCACTGATAATGGAACCAACCTAAATAGTGATTTGATGAGATCATTGTGTGAGAAATTCAAGATCAGTCATCGGAATTCTACAGCATATAGACCACAGATAAATGGAGCTGTTGAGGCTGCAAACAAGAACATCAAGAGGATATTGTGCAAGATGATCGACAATCATAGACACTGGCATGAAAAGTTACCCTATGCATTGCTGGGATATCGTACAATATCAGAACTTCTACTGGGGCTACGCCTTATTTTTTGGTATATGGTAATGAAGTTGTGATACCTGCCGAAGTGGAAATACCATATCTAAGGATTATTCAGGAAGCGGAGCTGGATGATGCTAAATGGATACAAGTTCGGGCGGAAAATCTTGCATTGATAGATGAAAGGAGGATTAATGCCGTTTGTCATGGTCAACTCTATCAAAATAGAATGGCCAGAGCATTCAACAAGAAGGTTAGACACAGACACTTCTCACCTGGTCAACTGGTTCTGAAGTGGATTTTTCCAAATCAAGAAGAAGCAAGGGGTTAATTCTCACCAAACTGGCAAGGCCCATACATAGTCTCTCGAGTATTGACAGGCAGAGCCCTCATACTTGCAGAAGTTGATGGAGAAGTTTGGCCCAAACCTATCAACTGAGATGCTGTGAAGAGATATTACATCTAAGTCTGTTTCATGCTCTCTTACTCTGTATTTTGGAACTACGTCAAACCTGATTCCCGTTTAAGAGGGGATACGTAGGCACTCCTATGGAGTTCGGTCTTATCATAATAAAAAATTCATTTTCCCCTTTGACTGTTAACTGGGGCAGAATTTTTGAGAGGGTCTCAAAAATTTCATCAAAAGGACATCTTCATGCAAATCACGATACTGGGGCAGAATTTTTGAGAGGAACTCAAAAATTCCATCAAAAACATTTCTTCTCACAAATCAGTAACTGGGGTAGAATTTTTGAGAAGGTCTCAAAAATTCCTTCAAACGAGCATTTTTCTGCACAAGTCAAGATTGGAGCAGAATTTTTGAGAGGATCTAAAAAGTTCACAGCAATCAAGCTACATTCTTCAACAAAGATCAGATAACAGATTTGCTACTGAGTCAGATGTTGTAAAGTCTCAAACTGTGCCATGGTCAAAGATTCAACATTACTTTTTACAAACTAATATTTTCAAAAACTCTCTCTCCTTCTATTTTACATCCCTCTTCAAAGCAAATGCCCGAAAAGGTCTGGATGGCAAGCCAAAGGGAGCACACCGATCGAAGCAGATCAACCTCCCCCATTTTAAACTCACAATTTTTCTTTGAATACAGGAAAGACATGTATAGATACAAAAGACAACTTTAACATCGCCTGACCGCTATTAAGCTCGACGAATCACCACTAAATGACACATTATCCTTCCAATCAGATAGAAGGACCAAGCTTTATATTGAGTCCGACAATCATCGATCATCGGCACCATGTTCTAACAATAGGAAAATGATCAAGCTACTATAAATCGCCAGTCAAATGACATACTATCCTTCCGACATGATGAAGGACCAAGTTATCCTGAGCCCGACAATCGACAATCAATGGTACCCTATCCTTCTAATCAGACAAAAGGATAAGACTACTCCATATCAAGCCTGACAAATCAACATTCAACTACACCCACTCTTTACAATAGGACGAAGGGTCAAAACTACAATATTCCAAACTCGAGAATTGTCAACAAACGACAGTCGACCCTTCTAACAAGGCAAAGGCCTAAGATATTTTATGCTTTCAATCGACAGTTATGCATGTGCCCGAGACTGCATTAAGCTCGAGATTGAATTATGCCCGATGATTGCATTTTCCCGAAGACGACATTAAGCCCGAGATTGCATTGTGCCCGATATTGCATGTGCTCGAGAATTACATCATTGCATGTGCCCCAGATTGCATTGTACCCGAGATTCACATTGAGCCCGAGATTGCATTGTGCCTGATATTGCATGTGCCCGAGAATTACATCATTGCATGTGCCCGAAGACGACATTGAGCCCGAGATTGCATTGTGCCCGATATTGCATATGCCCGAGAATTACATCATTACACATGCCCGAGATTTCATGAGCCTGAGATTTGCATTGAGCTCGAGATTGCATTATGCCCGATATTGCATGTGCCCCAAATTGCATTGTGCTCGATATTGCATGTGCCTAAAAATTACATCATTGCATGTGCCCGAGATTGCATTGTGCCCGAGATTGCATTGAGCCCAAGATTGCATTGAACCCGAATTGCATGTGCCCGAGAATTACATCATTTGCATGTGCCTCAGATTCCATTATGCCCGAGATTGCATTGTGCCCGAAAATTACATCATTGCATATGCCCAATGATTGCATGTGCCCGAAGACGGCATTGAGCCCGAGATTGCATTGTACCCGAGATTTGCATTGAGCTTGAGATTGCATTGTGCCCGATATTGCATGTGCCCGAGATTGCATTGTACCCGAGATTTGCATTGAGCTTGAGATTGCATTGTGCCCGATATTGCATGTGCCCGAGATTGCATTGCACCAGAGAATTGCACGTTCCCAAATAAATTCCAATCAAGCTACAAGTATCAACAGATGCCCGAATTATAGATACGCTTTCTTTACTCATTACTCATATTCCTAAGGCGTCATGGTCTAAAGGCATCATTTTTCATAGCCTGCGGACATCATATCATGGCCTAAGGATTTACTTTCTGCTTATCATGATCCAAAGGTGTCATAGTCTAAAGACATCATTTTTCATGGCCCACAGACAATATTTCATGACCTGAGGATATAATTTTTGTGTATCATGGCCCTAGACATCATAGCCTAAGACATCATTTTCATAGTCTTATGGCAAACATCATTGTCGATATGGGAAATTGCATCATGTTTACCTTTATGTTTGTTTGATATATTTGCTCTAACAATATTATAAGCTACAAAGTTGCAGAGATTAACATTTTGCAGGCGAGATCAATCTCCATTTCGGCTACGATTATCGTGCTAACATCCATCACAACAAAGGCCCTATCAAATTCTTTGCTACTCTATCGCGTGTTTCAATTAACCCTTGGCTACTCATATTACTGCTTCTCATCGGATTTTGCACTCTTAAACTAGAAATCACTTCGTCATGCTCTTCTCGCTACTCTAATCTTATCCATTCAAGCCAATACCACTCCCGTTTGTATACCGTATCGCTCTTTCAACTCTTAGGAGTTTCGTCTGCCCTTGAGTCTAGAACTCCACACGACCTAATTCTCGTATAACTAGAGATATGTAGGCGACTTAATACCAAAGTCTCGGTCGTACCCTTTTCCAACTCTACATCATTTCAATTGATCCCACTAACATCTCTCGTTGGTCGGACAAAATCGGCTACTAAGTCAATGTTGGTTGCCCGACAATTCATCTTTCATTCTCAAGCAACCAAGGGGCAGTTGTTGACACCCAATTTTGACCGACCTTTAGCAATTTTTGGAAATGCTATTTGATTAAATACGTATTTTTTTATATGTCGAGTTTAAAATTTGAATTGATTTTGTCTAAAAAATTATATATTTAGTTTGCGTGCTTTATAAAAATTATTGTAAATACTATCAAAATATTTTAAAATTATTAGTAAAACTCAAAATAATTCAAATGTTTCAAAATTTAAGTAATTTTAATTATAGTATTTTGTAGCATTTTAATTAGATAGCATTCCTTAAATTTCCTCAAAATCATTTAAAAGGTAGCCTATTTTATTCTAATTCCTTTTAATTCTAGCCTAATCAATACCAATTTTATTTCAATCATAGCCATCCTTTCGTTGCAATTCTAACCTAATTTTATTACAATTTTGGCCATTCTAAATCCATTACAACTCCCATCTCATCCGTTCATCTTTTAAGTTAAATCCTAACCACTCATCTAAGCTAATCCTACGGTCCGGATTCATCCAACCTACTCTTTCCTTTTAATCTACCAAAACCCTAAACAATGGTTATGCATTTTGCCTTCCTCTTCTCCAAACCATCGCCGCCCCACTCCCCTTGCTCTTTTCTCTTCCAGCGAGATGGAGCAACAACAGCCGACGCCAAAGCAGCAAGCTTCGGCGAGACTCCCTCTCCTCTCCTCGTTGATTTCCTCTTCCCCTCTCCCCCTCCGCTTGTGTTCCTCATCTACCAGCGACCAGCAGCCAGGCGAGAACACTGGCGAGTAGTAGCTCCAGCCGGCAAAAAATCAGCAGTCACTGGCGCTGCTCTCTTCTTCTCTCCTTCACTATTTTCTCTTGCAGGGATGAGCCAGCAAACGCCAGCAACTCCGACCTGTGAAGCCACCAGATAGCTGCGAGGACCACTAGCAACATCAACAGTGAGCTCTGGCCAGCGAGGGAAGCAGCAAACAACAACAACTCCGTTAAACGCTAGAAAATCTGGCGAAACAGCAAGCAGGTCACCGGACCAGCAGCAACTCCGGTGCCTTCAGCCGGCGAAAGCTTTCACCTCTTCTCTTCTCTTGATGGTGTGAACACCAACAAACATCAGCATCAATGCTCCGTCCAAGAAGTCGGTCATGCAAAGGATTTCGGTAAAGCTCTTGGGAGTTCGAATTATGTTAAACGATGGATATTAACAGATCCATCCAGGTAAACTTGATTGGTTTTAAAGTCGTATTAGTTTTTTTTCATTTAAGATGTCGAGAATTCGGGTATCATAAGTTCTCTTATCCTACTGTTTGTTTCAACGTGTATGATTATTGCTTATTGAAACTCTTGATTTGGTAAAAAAAGCATATAAGGTTTTACTTTTATGTTCAAAATTTGTATTCGTATGCTTCTTTTGTGAATCTTCCTGTGTTCAAGTTGAGGAGTTTGTTGGATTAGTAAGCATGGGTTTAAATTCTAATCGATGGATTTCACTGATTTTCTTCATTTATATAGTTAAGTCAGTACTCCATGAAGTTGCTTTGACTTGATTCTTCCTCGTAACTTTGATTTAGCAGTATCTAATTGAGAGCTATATTTATTTTCCTCCTAAAATAATTAATTGATCATTGGAATATATGTCTCTATTCAAATTGAATCTGCATGCTGATTTATAGCCAATACGTATGCAACTATATCAATTCCTCAATTTTCCTTCTGTTTGTCTAACTGATTAATCCCTTGATTGCAGCATCGATTATTTACTTGTTCAAGGTTTGCTTTGTTATTGAGGTATGATTTAATTTTTTAGATTATGAATTATTATGTTACCCATGCTTAATGTGATATGATCGGCTAGAATCCTGCTTCTACCTATGGTAAGTCTTTAATGTAATAAATAAGGAATATTATTATTTCTTTTCCATAAAATACTAGTGTTGATTTTATATAAATTGATAGATCGCTGTAAATTGATCTCATTGCCGTAATACTCGTCTTAACAGATTCTTACTTATTTATTTATGGTAATATAACAATAAGTAATTATTCTACTTAGGTGTTTATTGCTTTCCTTATGCATGCTAGCCGGTTCTTACCTTATTAGTTGTAACTTTTAATTATATCCTTGTCTTATTTAGCTGCTCTTATAATTGGTAAAAGTAATTTAAAATCTGATTTAGTTCTCATTTAAATAAGGAAATTGTTATATTAATGGTTTCCTTAAAATAATTATTTCCTATATATATGTGACCCTCTTCTACTATAAACTGGACCCCCTTCTCTCATTCCCTAGTACTTAGAGATACACACGAACACGCTAGAACCATCAGAATACTCTCACACCGCTAACACATATTGCTCACATACTAAAATACTAAGTAAAAATATATTAATCTTTTTTTGAAAATCTTTTTCGATGAAGTTTTAAGAAGTATGTTGCTGTGTTCGGGTCGAATAGCGGATTAAGTTTGCCTTCATTGCTGTCTTTCTTTAACTGCTTAACCGGTTAGTGATTTATATATATGCATTTTCAACTTTCTGTTTCTGCATCATTACACATTTAGTTTATGCATAAGTTTGAAAAGGATAAAAGGAGACATGCAAGTCAATTTTTCGTTCTTCCCTCACTTTGTGTGATATTATATTTATTGATTCTTTACTGCTCTAAGTGCTTGTCTATTGATTTTAACCAGATATTGAAATAGATATGCGTATATAATGAATTTTCTCATAATTAGAGTCCTTACTTTATTATAGTATATTGTTGTCTATATGCTATATTTGTCTCACTTTAGCAGGTTTTTGAGCTTGAAGTTCGAGTTTGAAGAGTTGCCATAGGATGGGGTGGTTTCGGGCAGAATCACTTTTTATTTATGTATTTGAATCTTTTTTATTTATTTCGGTTTGTAATATTCGTATAACTTTAACTCTCTCCATATATGAAGTAACTTGGAGATTATCTAAGGGGGGGGGGGGGGGGACTACTTTCTACTTGTTTATCTTATTATTATTTAAAATATGTTAGAAAGCATGCATATAGGAGCTTTTGTAATATACTTTATCATGCTTGTCGATTTGGTGTCATCAACTTAAAAAACAAAATAATAATTATAAGCTTACTACTTAATTTTTTTTAGTTATCCATCGTGATTTTTTGTTCACTGCAAAATTAAGGATTTTTATGTTGAGCATGTGGAATGTTTGAACCTCTTTAAATGTGCTTAAAATCAAGCTCCTGTATAATAAATGAATTTTAATTTGTTTTTTGTATAGAAATACTTCTGCCATTTTTTAGAAACCATGTCAATAGGGATTTAAATAATTGCAATATATTATTTGAATATATACGTTTAAATAGTTCTAATAGATGTCTAAGATCAGAAATTAATCTCAACATGTGCACACTTAGATACCATGCCTATAGGTTTTAATAATTTGTTTAAATGAAATAGATGTCATGCCTATAGTTTTGATAATATTTTCAGCATATTCACACTTAGAAATCATGCCTATAGGATATAATTAATAAGTTAAGATGTCAATCAGCATATTAATAAATAAAAAGAGCAAAATTTTGTTTTAAAAATCTGCTTCCTAGATTGAATCTGGCTCAAATCAATTAGGTTTTGCTCTGTTTTGCTACTGAAAATACTAATAATTCATTCTAATCTGCCACATGCTTTGTAAAAAATAAATAAATATATTTCTTGTATTTTTGTGATCTATCTGCTAATCACCTAAAATTAACTAATAATTATATTCTGCGTGTCTTAAAAAATCTTCTAATTTAAATTTGTTGATCTAATTACTTCATGCTTAGATGTGTTGCATATTAATGTTGACATGCTAACGGAATTCTCATGTGTTAAGGCTCATGGTTAAATATTTTCCTAACATGCCAAATTAATTAGTAAGTGTGCCTCTAGGAATTATGCAATATGTGTGGCCTTTCAATCACATAGATATCATGTCTATAGGCTCTTTAATTTTTTTTCTGCATGTTAATAGCATTATAAGTGCTAAAATCCGTCTTAATTGCTGGTTGCCCCAATTAAATTTTGACTGATATAATTTTCTGCATTTGAACATGTTCATATACTACTTGAAATCAATCATCTTCCTGCATGTCTACTTAAAATCTGCAACTTTAAACACATGCTGCTCCTATTAAATATGTTCTAAATTTTTTCTGCATCCTGAACATTGTTATGCCACTTAAAAAAATTAGTTAAACTACTTCCTACACTTGCAATAATTTTCTGTCTTCTAAATTAATTAATGTTATGTATGTTTGTATGCACACACTTAAGCATGAGACCTTTCACAATTATGTGTGTTTGTCAGCATGTTTAATAAAATCTAGAGGCCAATATGAGACCTGATGTGCTAAATGCTCGTCCAAATTGTTTGACTTGGTGTCTAGGTGGGCCTATTATATTTTATCTTTGTCTAAATTCACCCTAATAGCAGTCCAATGCCTCTTGGACCTTACGTGGGGACGCTAGACACCCTTTTAGAGACGAAAAGCATGCGGTGGTGGGGTAGGGGTAGATTAGGCCCTATGGATATGATGACATCGACTCAAGCTTAAAGCGACAAACCTTGGTTTTGTCTGTCCCTACACGGAAGCCTATCAAAAATAAAGAAAAGTCGAGTGCTGATCCTAAAGTCTTTCAGAGAGTCTCCCTTTCCTTCTCCCTTTTATATGTTTACAATAATTATATTTATTTAGGGTAGTTTTAATAAAAAATAAAATTTGATTATCCTATTTGATTGTGTAATTTATGTCTTTTCGCTTATCTTTTTATTAATTGTTTAATATTTATTTGTTATTATGTTACCACTTAGTCTTGTATGTTTAACTAATTAATTAAAATAATTAAAGTGCCCCTTAATTGTTTAATGTCATCACTTAGTTTTGCATGTTTAATTAAATAATAAATAACTAAATTGATCTTAATTGTTTAATAATAGTTATCACTTAGCAATCATGTTTAATAAATAACCAATAAATGAAGTGACCTTAAATGCTACTTGTAACCCCAATATAAATTGCATGAGATACGGTCGGGACCCACATTTGTAGACCTCAAGGAATGCCTAACACCTTCCCCTCGAGGTAATTTGAACCCTTACCCTGATCTCTGGTTCGTTGACCTTAGTTAGATTAGCTAGGTTAGATAGGTGCCCTAACGCGCCTTAATTCGTTAGGTGACGACTCTTCAATCCTCCAAAAGCCCAAAAGAGTTGTTAGGTCGTGCACCCAAAACCCGTTTTGCATAAAATGGGGCGCGACACCTATTTATAGAAAAAAAAGCATCTTTGTACAGGATACTGGGCCTCTATCTGGGTTCTGGTAACAGTGTATCTACTGTTGGTGAACAATATTGTTACAGTAGCGCGGGCCCACTACCGACGCGTATAAGCTTTATACTTTTTTACATCTTGTCCTTTAATTTTGCCAAAAAATCTTCGGCTTTCTTCAGTGCATCCACTGGACTTTCTTTTTCACATGGTTGGACTTCGTGTATATCTTCACTTGTTTCACTCCGCATTGATGAATCTGATTTTGCGTAATGACTTATATTTAGAAGAATTTTCTTCTTTACTCCTTCTAGATAATTTATAATCATTTCATTTTGTTCTCCTTCATCATGATTAGAAATTTTTCTAGCCATATGTGTTACGGAGGTTGAGTCATCAGTCATAATTCCTTTAATAGGAATCAATTTATAATCGTGTATGGTTTTCATTATTAGATCTAGCAGTTCTTGTCCGTATATAGACTTTGTTTGAGGATCTTTCTTCATCATCTTGTCCCAAAAGTTATTATAATAAGTTTTATATAGACAAGGGATTTATTCCTCAGTGAAATCTACTTCTAGAACCCATTTATGAATCCATGGAACAGAGAATTCTATAAAAAAAAAAATCTGTTCAATTTGTTAAAAATAACAAATATGTTCTTGATGATATAACTTGTTGAGTTCTGGGGAAATCTTGACCCATTCTTTGTATAACTTGACAAATGGTTCAGGCAATATTTTTATGGTTGGCCCGTGGTATGACCACCAGTTTAAAAATCAATTTGGTATAGGATTAGCAAATATCTTGGCACACACTTTTACAAACCAAGTATGTTTATGCCTCTCATTGTTATAATAAAGAACTTTATTAAATGACTGAATATAATCCCAATAGGTAAAGCTTACCATGACTTTGTTTAGACTGAATTGTCTTTCAGTCATTGAGGAAATACCCCAATCTTCAATATGAATGACGTGTTTTATAATTATTTTAGAGAAGTTATAAACATTCTCACTTGTATTATATCCTGAAAAATGTTGAAATTCAACACCTGTGCTTATCAGCAGAGTTTCATAATATTTTCGAGTTTTGTATGACTCACCCGGGAAATAAAGCCCATTAACTAAATACCTCTGAAATATCTTCCAAGGTTCTTCTTTTATCTGTATGTCAGAGTTTTCTAAGAGAAATATCATTTCTCTTTTCTCTACCTTTTCATATGTTTTGATATCATCGACTTCTTCTTTGGCAATTTAAGCAAAAGAATCACCTTGCTTTTGAGTTAGAAACTCCTGTAGTTTAGCATATAATGGATCACTTTCTGGAATATCTTCCAGATGTATAGATGATGAAGCTTTTTCTTGTGCTCTAGAGTTTAAGTTATATAAACTCATTCCTCCTTTTTGTATAATTGGAGTACTAGATGATGAAGATCCGTATGATGATCTTGATGAACTTGGGGATGATCTTCCCCTTCTGCGAGTATAACTGTCTTTTCCTTTAGCCTTGGTTATCCAAGAAGGATCCATCCTACAAACATAACATTTAGTTTTAATCATTCAAGAGGTTATAAACTTCATCATAATAAAATCTTTCATAAAGCTCCTGTTCAATCATGTAATCATTAACGATATCTATCACCATTCCATCTATGATTTTCCATAATATAAGTTCCTTTAAATCTCTATTAAGAGGAACTGCCTTCAAAATCGTAACCAAATCTTTATCAGGAAAGAAGTCAAGAAAACTCATCAGAAGAAAGATATTCTCTTGATAAGATATCTGGGTGGGAATTATCACTTCCCTTTTTATACTGAATTTCGAAATCAAAAGGGGCTAATTGTGTCTGTCACCTAGCAAATATTAACTTAGATGCATCATGTTTAAAATCTTTATCAAACATATACTTGACTGACTGAGCATAAGTTTTTATCAAGAATTTTGGATTATATAAATCATCTTGAAATTTTAATACGCACTTAACGATAGTTAACATTTCATGAGCTACCGTCGCATATTTTTTCTGAGCATCGCTCCATTTTCCTGAAAGAAATCGAATAAGATATTCATTTTTATCATGCGGATTAATTTGTTTCAATATACCTCCATACCCAGTATTAAACACATCCGTCTCTACAATCTTTGGCCAAGCAGGATTAGCAAGGGTTAAACAAGGTAAAAATTTAACTCTTTCTTTAATAGTATTTACAAGATCTGTGAGACTATTAGTACAAGGCTTCTTATGATCCTCTTTTGCCTGTCATATAACGGGGCTAAATCTCGTGACAAATTCTTGTAGAATAGGGAAATGTAGTTTAGACTTCCCAGAAATCGCTGTAATTGCGTCTTATCTGCAATAATATCAGGGAATTTCGATGTGAATTCAATAGATCGCTGAATAGGAGTCATTTTTCCTTGACAAATCAAATGACTCAAAAATCTAACTTCTGTTTGAAAAAGACTCATTTTAGGTTTAGATATAACCAAACCATTTTGAATAAGTATGATGAAATCCAAATATGGATTAAAAATATCATTCATAATCTTTTGAAATTCTGAGGGAGCATTTTTTAACCCAAAAGGCATTACATTCCATTCGTATTGTCCAAACGGAACATTAAATGCCATTCTATATGAATGGTGTCTAAATATTTGGATTTGCCAATATCTAGATTTTAAATCAAATTTTGAAAAGATATTAGCATCATATAATCTGGTTAATAAATCTCTTTTATTCGGAATAGGATATCTAATCCATTTTAAAAATTTATTTAAAGGTTTATAATTTATAACTAACCTGGGAACACCTCGATCTTTTTCTGCTGCGTTATTAACATAAAAGGCAGTACACGACCATGGTGATTTGGAAGGCTTTATCAAACCGTTTTGTAATAAATTATCAATTTCCTTTTTGCAGAATTCAACCAATTCAGTATTCATCTGATAAGGACATGATTTGGTAGGGATATTTTCCTTAGAGAAATCATCTTCATATGGAAGAGTTACAATATGCTTTTTCTTATTCCAATAGGCACTAGGATGATCAGCACAAATATCAATGGCCATTTTTTCAGAATGAGTTTAATCTTTTCCTGTACTTAGCAGATTTTAAAGTATCGAATATATTCATACTAAATATCTCAAGTTGTAAATAATCAACATGCTTTTGTTTCATTTCAATTAGAGCATTAATATTAGTAAAAGGATAAATTGCATTTATAAAAGGAGTTCCTAGAATAATAGGAGGGTATAACTGATTTTTTTACTAAGAAAAAGAAGTGAGGAGTACAAACTTTATTCTGGAAAATACGAGTATTAGATAATTTATATCTAAAGCATGACCAGATGCAGATTTAACCATATGAATTGTTTTTTCAAAATATTTAGTAGGTACAAGACCTTCTTGAATGCAACTAACATCAGCGCCACTATCAATCATAGCAATGTTAGTTATAGAAAAAGTATTATCAATTAATATAGTACATTTGACATACCATTTATGAGCTGTAACAATTTGCATCATTCCTAAAATCATATTTTGTTTCGGATCAATATTCAAAGTGTTGGCAAGAGTATTTTCTTCAGCAGTAGATTCATCAACCTTATTTTTTATTTTGCGATTAGCAGACTCAATCTGAGTAAGACGGTGATCATAAATAATATGATTTTGTTCAAGAAATTTAATTTCTTCTTTCAAATGATCAATTTCTCCTTTTAAATCATCAAAAGAGGTATCACGAATAACCATGGTTTGTTTAGAAGAGAGTCAATTATGAACTTCAGACAAGGAGTAAGGAGCAGAATAATTAAATTCATCTTTAACCTTTTTATCACTAGGAATACTAGTTGAAGAGATAGTTTTACTAGTAGCCAATTGAATGATCTTTTCACGAAGAGTATTATCGGTAACTTCCTTTAGAAGCTCTATCACATTGTCTGCGGTGATAGTGAACATATTCATATCTTCGAACTGAGATTGTAGCTTGTAGAAATCATCATGTTCGCAAGGACAAACATCACTATGACATTTGCAAGCATCATTTAAATCTTGATGAACCTTAGAGGAGTCAGGTTTCTCATCCTCTATTGCATAACTTGCTTCAGAATCATCATAATCTGATTCTGAACTAGTAGTATATAGAAAACTATAAATCTTCTCTTGAATATTATCATCAAGTTCTAGAGTCTTAAACATTTCTAGCTTACAATTTGGAGCTATATGCCCAAATTTTCCACATTTATAACACTTAATCTTATCAAGATCTCGCCTTGATCTATTCTTGGTAAATCTATGAGATTTACGATAAGCCTTACGCTCATCTCTTTCTTCTCTAGTCCTTCTCTTAGATCTTCTTTTCTTATGATGAGATATATGTGATTCTGATCTAGAAGTTTCTAGGTTGGTACCTTTAGAAACGTCTGGTAAACCGAACTGAGTACAAAAATCTCCTAGTTGAGACTTTTTTCTAAGCTTATCCATCTATATCCAAGATGGATGTTAATCTTAATGATACTTAATGATAAGAGGACATCAATTGATTTTAGTCCAGGTTCACTAGCAAGAAAATATATTCAAAATGAAATTATTATTATTATCTGAAGTTGGATGGTATCAGAGCCATGAACTTATAGTATTTATAGGTGTTATAGTTCAGCACAGCTTCTTTTATGAATATCATAAAGAAAGGATCTACTGTTAAAAATAGTAGGAAAGAAGAATATGATATACCTCAACATCTTGATCTTCTTAATAAGTGGACTATTCCAAAAATATCGTCTAGAATCATATATCAGATGGGTACTTTTGAGAAACTAGGTCTCAAACAGGTGGTTAAAAGCACGGAAGAAACTATCACTATTGATAGTGATAATCAGACTTTCAGATTATTATCTGATAATGATCTAGCCCCTTATAGGGATATCTATCAATTTATGCATATTGGCTTAGTCCAAGTGGCCTTTAAGCCCCTTACTTTGCGAGGATTACCTGAAAGCTTTATAGCAACTTTACGTGTGGTAGAAATCATAATTGGAGAAGTCTCTTATAGGGACAATCCAAACTAGTCTAGCATACGGACTAGTTTATTTTAATGCTTATCCTAACTTGTAAATCTCGTTGCAGGATGAGAACTCACTAAGTTCTTTTATGTTAAATGATAAACTTCATGGTTATGATGATATGCCTGGCACTGAAGTTGTTTGTATTTGTTATAGAATTTATTTTAAATTATTACATACTTTAAATCCTATGTGCAAAGTAATTGATTTTAAAAATGAAACTATTTTAATAGAAACTAATTTTGACAAATCTAAGGTAGTTACTAGACGACCTATCAAGTGGGAAGAAATTGATTTTCCTCAAGAGTGGGTTATTGAGAACGCCAGTCAACCTCAAAATAATATTAATACGGAGATTTCTAAAATAGAATAGTTGAATGATGGAACTGTTAAAATCAGATTTCATGAGCCTACAAACATGCTTATTGATAATCGTAGCATGTCCTCTAGAATAACTAGATCTAACTCTTCGTATATTTCTCCTGTTGATTATATTGTACAAGTTCCTTCTCGAGCATCAACCTCTCAAATTAGAGAAACTTATAGATGTGACAATATAAAAATTGATAAAGACAATATAGCTAGACCTATTCGTAGAGCTAGTTCTGATTTATATATAACTGAATCCGAAAATGAATTTTCCAGATGGAATAACAGGTTAAGTATGGATTTTAATGACTGATAAAATTATTGATTTTAATTCGGGATCTCCGGCAAGAGCTCGTATCGCTAAGGATTTTGAGCGAAAGAAATGGAAACTTTTTAGAAAATGGTTTTTCAATAACTTTACTAAAATTGAACAACATGATTTTCAAGAAGAATTTTATAAAGATCTGAGTAATTCAGGAATAAATCGTCTAATTGCATTTGTTCCTTGGTTTATGTGCAAACATGTTCATAACTATATTTCCATGCTTGAAAGAGACTTTACTCTAAGTAATGGAGAAATTACTAAATCAGTTTTCCCTCCACAACAGTCTTTTCAAATTAAAAAAATGATAAAATTGTTAACTTTAATGCTTTTTCAAAAATATTTGAAAATGATACTGCTTTAATAACTACTCAACATATTAATGCCATGATTAAGCAGAATAATTATGTTAATATTTATATGAGTATTTGGGGGATCATGTCATATCTTTACATGAGAAAGTTGATAGACTAATCTCTTTGTTACCTACCAAGTTAAAGGGTAAAGAGAAAGTTGCTCATAGCAGCTTACAACCTCTACTAGAAATTGAAGACTTCAAGATTAAGGATTATTCAGATCATGAAAATTTCTTGGAAAAAAGATTCAAAGGTGGTGGGGTTCAGCCCATAAATGCTGAAAATTTTGATGAAGGAGAACCTAGCAATAAAAAGGATTTCTATGATAGTCTTAATAAGATATCAGAAAGATATGCTAGGAAACCAATTCAAAGGATATACTATTATCCTAGACCCACTCCACAAGATGTCCTACTAGAGGAACATGAGCACATTATAACTAATAGTTATAATGGAAAGGAAATCTATGAATGGAACATAGATGGATATACAGATAGACAGATTTATACAACTGTCCATAGATGTTAATGTATAGTACTATCTGTAAAACCAACAAAAATAGTGATAAGACTATTGCTGATATGATAACAGCAGGTTTTACTAGCCAATTGAAAGGATGGTGGGATAATTATCTCAGCCAAGATTAGAGAGATAAAGTTTTATTGGCGGTAAAACAAAAAGGAGGACAATTCACTTAGAACGCAGTTTATACACTAGTTCTGAATATTATTAAACATTTCTCGGGAAGATGGTCAGATAATAGCGAGACTATCAGAACTCTACTACAAAACCTAAGATGTAAAACGCTGACATCATTTAGGTATTATAAAGATGTTTTCTTGTGTAGAATTATGGAATTACCAAAGTGTAATAGCACTCATTGGAAATCTAAGTTTATAGATGGTTTACCAACCCTTTTTGCAGAAAGGGTCAGAAAGGCCATTAGAGGAGAGAATCATAACATTAACTATGATGATTATACCTATGGTAAACTAATAAGTGCTTGTGTCCAGGAAAGATTAGCATTATGTAATGAAATCAAGTTGAATCAACAGATTAAGCGACATCGCTTAAGTGAGAGAAAGCAATTAGGAGAATTCTGCGAACAAATCGCATTCGATATTCCTAAGCATAAGTTGAAAGACAAGGAGGATACTCCTCATAAAAATAAGAAATCTTCCAAAAAAGATTATGAGAAGTAGAAGAAAAGGAGAATTGAAAAAAATCTTAAAAGGGCAGAAGAAGGAAAAGGAGACTCTTCTAAGAGAAGAAAAAAGTATCGACAACATTATAACAAGTCGGATACTTGTCACAAATGTGGAAGATTTGGTCATTATGCCAAAGACTGCCGAGTCAAGGAAAAAATTAAAAGACATGACGTAGAAGATAATATAAAGGATTCTCATTATAAAATCATGCTCAATTCTGATTCAGGTAGATCAAATTCAGAAAGTAGTAGTGATGAATCCTCGACAAGTGAAGACCTTAAAGCTCTTCAACAAGAAGATTATTTGATTTCTGAAGATGAATGCTCACCTTGTCAACAAGGAATGGCATGTGAAAAGGATGATGATGAAGAGGATCTTTATAAGATCTATGATCAATTTAAAGAAATGAGTCTTAATGTCATTGATAATGAAAAAATAATAGAGCTCTTACAAAACATTAAAGACCCTGAAATTAAAGCTCAAATCATTGATAAAATCAGTGATTCAAAAGAAAAAGATCATATTTTTGAAAAGGATCATATTCCTAAAGAAATTCCAGAAATTCCAACAAACGAAGGTTCATACACCATGGCAGAAGTTAAAAATCTCTTATTAGAAAGGAGGAAAATGATAAGATCTCCTACCACTATCAGTGATTTGAAAGAAGAGATTAATAATCTCAAAGAAGACATTATTCATCTTAAAGAAAAAAATATCGTAATAGAGGTAAGACTTAATGCGATTCAGACACTCCAAAACTTGGGTAATGACTCTGAATTGTCTTCTTCTCTTGAAAAAGAAAATGATAGTCTTGATTTTATGAAAAACCTTTATTTAAAAAATGATAAAATAGATTTTTTATATAGTCTTAAAGCTTTTACTTCTCAAAAGTTTTATACAAAAATCAATCTTTTAATAGATTATAATTATAAAAAAGAAATTATTGCTTTTATTGATAGTGCAGCTGATTTAAACTGTATTCAAGAAGGTCTTATACCTTCAAGATATTTTCATAAAACAACTCATAGTCTTCGTTTGGCTAATGGAAGCAAAATGAATATTGAATTTAAATTACCAAAAGCTTTTATTTGCAAAGGGAAAAGTTGTGTTCCCCAAAGCTTTGTTTTAGTAAAAAATATCACTAATCAAATTATTTTGGGTGTCCCCTTTATAAATGATATTTTTCCACTTACTCATTGGGACAATAATAAAATTATTGGAACTTGGAATAACAAACCATTTATACTAGAGTTTGTCACTAAGCCATTTACTAGAATGATAAATGATTTAACAGCAAAATTATTAGTTTCAAAGAATAATCAAGTTAGTTTTATAAAAGAAGAGATCAACAATATTGAAGTTGATAATATTTTACAGAATCCTAAATTACAGGAAAAAATTGTTATTTTAAAAAACCAATTCTCCATTGATATTTGCAGAGATCATCCTAATACTTTCTAGAGCAGGAAAAAACATGTAGTAAGCCTTTCCTATGAGGATAACTTTATTGAGGATAATATCCCTACTAAAGCAAGGCCTTGCCAAATGAATGTTGATTATCTGGAGTTATGCAAAAAGGAGATTGATTCCTTACTTCTAAAAGGGCTTATCAGACATTCTAAATCTCCATGGTCTTGTACAACATTCTATGTTAATAAACCTGCAGAACAGGAAAGAGGAGCACCCAGATTAGTCATAAATTATAAACCGCTTAATAAAGCACTTAAGTGGGTTAGGTATCCTATTCCTAATAAGAAGGATTTATTAGATAGAGTTTATGATGTTATTATATTTTCTAAATTTGATTTAAAATCAGGTTATTGGCAGATTCAGATATCTGAGTCAGACAGGTTCAAAACCGCTTTTAATGTTCCTATGGGCCAATAAAAATGGAATGTTATGCCTTTTGGCTTAAAAAATGCTCCATCCGAATTTCAAAAAATTATGAATGATATATTTTTACCTTATACTAATTTCATAATTGTTTATATAGATGATATTTTAGTATTCTCAAAAAATATAGAAACTCATTTTAAACATTTAGAGTTATTTAAGAAAATTATTATTCAAAATGGTTTGGTTATATCTCAACCCAAGATGCCTTTATTTCAGAAAAATGTCAAATTTTTGGGTCATAATATTGAAAGAGGTAATATTAGTCCTATTCGTAGAAGTATAGAGTTTACTTCTAAATTCCCTGATATCAATATTGATAAAAACCAGTTGCAGAGATTTCTTGGAAGTCTCAATTATGTTGCTCCTTTTTATAAAGGACTTAGCTAAAGATACATCTATTATTTATGATAGATTAAAAAATAATCCTAAAGCTTGGTCAAATGACCATACTGAAGCAGTTAAAAGGATTAAAGAGAAGGTTAAAAATCTCCCTTGTCTCACTTTGGATAACCCAAATTGGGAAAAGTCAGTAGAAACTGATGCTTCAGATATTGGTTATGGAGGAGTACTAACTCAGTTTTGTCCTGATACTAAGAGACATTATATTGTCCAATTCTATTCTTGCAAATGGAATTCAACTCAGAAAAATTATGCCACCATAGCGAAAGAAATCTTGGCAATAGTGAAAAGTGTTCTTAAATTTCAAGGAGACCTTTATAATAAAAAAAATTGATAAAAACTGATTGTCAAGCAGCTAAATTCATGTTTAATAAAGATTGTAAGCATGATGTATCTAAACAAATGTTTGCAAGATGGCAAGCTTTACTAGCACCATTTGATTTTGAGATTCATTATAAAAAAGGCACAGATAATAGTTTGTCTGATTTTCCCACTAGAGAATATTTGAATTAATACTAACATATGTTTATTCCTATTTGTAGGATGAGACCAGCATGGCCCCCTCCCTCCAGGAGAGGAAGAGGAGGAAGAACAAACCCAGGAAGAGGAGGAGGTCATATCCTCGCTCAACAGGGAAACAAAACATTAATGTCATTTAATGTTAATGATTCAGCCAGCTTATCAAGCGGAACTGGTGGTATTAATATAAACCACCCGATGTATAAGGAGTTTATGGATTTTATGAAATCCAAAAAAGAGTTGGATAATAATCCACCATTATACTCTTCAATATTAATGGATGATGAGAACATAGAAGTCTTTGATATGAATGACAAAAAGGAAGTTATACTTCTTTTAAAAGAAAATGATCTCAAATGGAGAAATGAGTCATGGAAAATAATGGCTAGGTATTTAGACACAGTATCTTATAGAACTACTGTTGACAAATACAAAATGCAAAATAAAGGACTATTCAGACTTTGAGAATTTTTTAGAAAAGAAGTTCAAGGGTGGTGGAGTGCAGCCCATAGATGTTGAAAACTTTATTGAAGGAGAACCTAGCAATAAAAAGGAATTTTATGATAATCTTAATAAGATATCAGAAAAATATGCTAGAAAACCTGTCCAAAGGATGTACTATTATCCTAGACCCACTCCTCAAGATGTCCTACTTGAAGAATATGAACATATTATAACTAATAGTTATAATGGAAAAGAAATCTATGAATGGAACATAGATAGATATACAGATAGACAGATTTATACAACTATTCATAGAATGCTAATGTACAGTACTATCTGTAAAACCAACAAGAATAGCGATAAAACTATTGCTGATATGATAACAGCAGAATTTACTGGCCAATTGAAAGGATGGTGGGATAATTATCTCAACCAAGAACAAAGAGATAAAGTTCTTTTGGCAGTAAAGCAAGAAGGAGAACAATTTACTCAGAACGTAGTTTATACACTAGTTCCGAATATTATTGAACATTTTTCAGGAAGATGGTCAGATAATAGTGAGACCATTAGAACCCTTCTCCAAAACTTGAGGTGTAAAACCCTCACATCATTCAGGTACTATAAGGATGTTTTCCTTTGTAGAGTAATGGAATTACCAGAGTGTAATAGCACTCATTGGAAATCTAAATTTATAGATGGACTACCAACTTTATTTGCAGAAAGAGTCAGAAAGGCCATTAGAGGAGATAATCATAGTATTAATTATGATGATTATACTTATGGAAAACTTATAAGTGTTTGTGTACAGGAAGGTTTATCCTTATGTAATGAAATCAAGTTGAACCAGCAGATTAAGCGACATCGTTTAAATGAAAGGAAACAATTAGGAGAATTTTGCGAACAATTCGCATTTGATATTCCTAAACAAAAGTCAAAAGGCATAGAATCTCCCCACAAAAAGAAAAAATCTTCTAAGAAAATTATGAAAAATGGAAAAAGAAGAAAATAGAGAAAAAATTTAGAAGAGCGGAAGAAGGTAAAGGAGACTCTTATAAGAGAAAGAAAAAGTATCGTCAGAATTTTAATAAATCAGATACTTGTCACAAATGTGGAAGATATGACCATTATGCCAAAGATTGCAGGGTTAAGGAAAAAATTAAGAGCCTGGACATAGAAGATAATCTGAAGGATTCTCTTTATAAGATTATGCTTAATTCTGACTCTGGATCGAGAACAAAATATAGCAGTGAAGAAGAATCTTCAACAAGTGAAGATCTCAAAGCTCTTCAACAAGAAGATTATTTGACTTCTGAAGACGAATGTTCATCGTGCCAACAAGGAATGGTATGTGAAAGAGATGAAGAAGACGATCTTTATAAGATCTATGAACAATTTAAAGAATTGAGTCTCAATGTCATTGATAATGACAAAATAATAGAGCTCTTACAAAATATCAAAAATCCTGAAATTAGAGCCCAAATCATTGATAAGATCAGTGATTCTAAAGAGAAAGATCATATTCCTGAAAAGGATCATATTCCTAAAGAAATTTCTACCAAAGAAGGTTCATATACTATGGCAGAGGTTAAAAACCTCTTATTAGAAAGGAGGAAGATGGTAAGCTCTCCTACTACAATCAGTGATTTGAAAGAAGAGATTAATAATCTCAAAGAAGACATTATTAGTCTCAAGGAAAAGAATGTTGTAATAGAAGTAAGGCTTGATGCGATTCAGGCACTGCAAAATATGGATAAAGCCTTTGAATTATCTTCTTCTCTTGAAGGAGAAAATGATAGTCTTGATTTTATAAAAAGCATTTATTTAAAAAATGATAAAACAGATTTTTTATATAGCCTTAAAGCTTTTACTTCTCAAAATTTTTATACTAAAATCACTCTTTTAATAGATTATAATTATAAAAAAGAATTTATTGCTCTTATTGATAGTGCAGCTGATTTAAACTGTATTCAAGAAGGTCTTATACCTTCAAGATATTTCATAAAACTACTCATAGTCTTAGATCGGCTAATGGTAGCAAAATGAATATTGAATTTAAATTACCAAAAGCTTTTATTTGTAAAGAGAAAAGTTGTGTCCCTCAAAGCTTTGTTTTAGTAAAAAATATTACCAATCAAATTATTTTGGGAGTACCTTTTATAAATGATATTTTCCCTCTTACTTATTGGGATAATAATAAAATTATTGGAACTTGGAATAACAAACCTTTTATACTAGAATTTGTAACCAAACCATTTACTAGAATGATAAATGATTTGACTGCAAAATTATTGGTCTCGAAAAATAATCAAGTTAGTTTTATAAAACAAGAGATTAATAGTATAGAAGT
Organism: Solanum commersonii; assembly: GCA_029007595.1. Lineage (NCBI taxonomy): Eukaryota > Viridiplantae > Streptophyta > Magnoliopsida > Solanales > Solanaceae > Solanum > Solanum commersonii. The sequence continues at coordinate 1,415,632 of JAJTWQ010000110.1, forward strand.
TGATCATATCTTACAAAACCCTAAATTACAAGAAAAGATTGCCATTCTATCTAACCAATTCTCTCTTGATATTTGTGGAGATCATTCCAATGCTTTTTGGAACAGAAAAAAGCATGTAGTTAGTCTTCCTTATGAGGATGACTTTGATGAGAATAATATTCACACCAAGGCTAGACCTTGCCAAATGAACTCTGAATACCTAGAGTTATGCAAAAAAGAAATTAGTTCACTACTTCAGAAAGGTCTTATAAGACATTTCAAGTCACCCTGGTCTTGTACGACATTCTATGTAAATAAACATGCTGAGCAAGAAAGAGGAGCTCCTCGCCTGGTAATAAATTATAAACCTCTTAATAAAGCATTAAGATGGATCAGGTATCCTATTCCTAATAAGAAGGATTTATTAGATAGAGTTTATGATGCTATTATATTTTCAAAATTTGACCTTAAATCATGTTATTGGCAGATTCAGATAGTTGAGTCAGATAGATTTAAGACAGCCTTTAATGTGCCAATGGGACAGTTTGAATGGAACGTTATGCCTTTTGGTTTAAAAAATGCTCCTTCTGAATTTCAGAAGATTATGAATGATATTTTCATACCTTATAGTAATTTTATAATTGTTTATATAGATGATATCTTGGTATTTTCAAAAAATGTGAAAACTCATTTTAAACACCTTGAATTATTCAAGAAAATTATTATACAAAATAGTTTGGTCTTATCACAACCTAAAATGGCTTTGTTTAAAACAAATGTCAGATTTCTTGGTCATAATATTGAGAGGGGTAATATTAGTCCTATTAATAGGAGTATTGAATTTGCTTCAAAATTTCTTGATATTATTACTAATAAGACTCACTTACAAAGATTTCTTGAAAGTCTTAATTATGTTGCTCCTTTTATTAAAGATTTAGCAACAGACACTGCTATTTTATATGACAGGTTAAAAAATAATCCTAAGGCCTGGTCAGATGATCATACGGAAGCTGTTAAAAGAATAAAGGAAAAGGTTAAAAACCTCCCATGCTTAACACTAGCAAATCCTAATTGGGCAAAAATAGTTGAAACTGATGCTTCAGATATCAGATATGGAGGAGTATTAACCCAATATTGTCCTAATAATAAATGACATTATATTGTTCAATTTTATTCTGGCAAATGGAATGATGTGCAGAAAAATTATGCTACTATAGCTAAAGAAATCTTGGCTATAGTTAAATGTGTTCTTAAGTTTCAGGGCGATCTTTATACTCAAAAAGTTTTTAATAAAAACTGATTGCCAAGCAGCTAGGTTTATGTTTAATAAAGACTGTAAACATTATGTTTTCAAACAAATGTTTTCTAGATGGCAGGCCCTGTTAGCACCTTTTGATTTTGAGATACAGCATAAGAAGGGTGAAGATAATAGTCTTCCTGATTTTCTTACTCGAGAATATTTAAACTAATAATTATTCTTCTTTTCAGGATGAAACCAGCATGGCCCCTTCCCTCCAGGAGAAGAAGAGGAAGAACGAACTCAGGAAGAGGAGGTCATATCCTCGCTCAACAAGGAAACAGAACATTAACATCATTTAATGTTAATGATTCAGCTACCTCATCAAGCGAAACTACTGGTATTAATATAAATCACTCGATGTATAAGGAGTTTATGGATTTTATGACATCAAAGAAAGAGTTAGATAATAATCCACTGTCATACTCTTCCATCCTCATGGACGATGAGAATGCATAAGTCTTTGATATGAATGACAAAAAAGAAGTTATACTTCTTTTAGAAGAAAATGATCTCAAATGGAGAAATGAGTCATGGCAGATAATGGCTAGGTATTTGGATACAGTATCTTATACCACTACTGTTTACAAATACAGAATGCATTATGAGATAATACTCTCATCTACAGGATGCTTATTTCAGCATTTCTACCCGCTAACACCAGAAAAGTTTATAACTTTTCAAAAATGGTTATAAAAAAGATTATAACACCTGAAGAGTGGGGTATGAGTACATTGGATTATATCCACCCAGAGCAAAAGGTTGCAGTAAAATACAATTACTGGGATTATATTGATGGATTTAATAAAGTCCTATTATATGAGAATGCTAATAGGAAGCATTCATGGTTTATTAAAATATGTTCAAATATTTTTTATAGGAATATTCCTAATTGGTTTTGCAAGTGGTGGACTTTATTTGGTCCTTCGGTAAAAATCTTACCAGAATCATACAAGAAATTATATTTAGAATGGGTAGACATATCCCCTAAATTGACAAGGTTACAGGAAGAGAATATATTCTTTGAAGGAATATCTTTAATGTATTTCTCTATTGAATTTTCTATTTCGTGGATTATGAAATGGTCAATTGAAGTTAATAATACTTCAGAAGGATTTCCTTGTTTACAAAGGATTTTTTATACTAAGTTCTGGAGTAAATTACTTCAGAAAAATCCTGAAGGCAAGTTACATGGCCAAGAGATTATTGATTTAATAAATGTAAAAATTAGTAAGTATTATGATACTACTACTATGGAGCCCCAAGTCATGGAAGATTCAAGTCCATTTAAAAGGATTACAAGAAAACTTCAAATGAAGAAATGACTTATTTCTAAGTCAGAAGCTATAGCCATATATATGGAGGAAGTAAAGAAAGATTTAATAAAAAATCTTGACACTGATATAAAAGATGATACTTCTATGGCTTCAGCCAGTTATACTAATGAAGAAAATGATACATGTATTGCTGGGGAAGGACAAGACGTTGATGAAGAAGAGATAGACATTGAAACTATTCTCAAACGTTATCAACAACAAATAGAAGAATCTTCTAGTATAAGCGCACCTGCCAAAGGAAAAGAAAAAGTATAAGGTTGCGGCATCAGATTGGCCACATGTCATAAGAGGCCAAAATTAAAGCTACTTTTATAAAGATAATAGCCGAAAGCATTATCGGCCATATAAAATAAAAATAAGACCATGTGATGGCCATAAGGGTTTGTCGCTCTTATCATTTGTTTATTGGCCAATGTAAAAAGTTGTGGGCCACTCTTTTTATTCGGTTTTGGTTTGAAACCTCTATATAAGAGGAAGATTGTATTAGTAAAGAGGCAGGTTTTAGAAAAACCCCTCTCTCCCTTTTAAGAATTCTCTCTCACTTGTAATATTTTCTCAGTAATTATTTTCAATAAAAGTTTGCAATTTGGTTTGTAAGATTTCATCCGAAGGTACTATCTCTTACTTTTATATTTCTTTAAGTTCATAAGTCCAATGATGGGCTAAACTATTTGTGTTGAGCTATAACATGCTAAGTTATTATAAGGTGGCGTTGTGTCTAAAAATATTGACAAATTAAAACAATTAGATAAAGGTCAAACATAGTTTAACCAGGCCAATTTATGAAAAGTTGCCAAAGGAATCCGTTGGATTACCCGTTAGAGTACCAATTATATATATATATATATATATATATAATTGATGTGAAGCGTTCCGGCATAGATAGAATTCTTTAGCCGGACATAGTCACGGCTTAATTAAAAGATAAAAAAGAAAAACTGAAAATAAAAGAAGTACCTTGTTGCAAGCAACACACTTTATTCCTCCGGCCAAAATCCAGTAAGCTTACAATACTGGAAGATTTTTACAATATGGAGAGAGAGAGAAAGTAGAAAGAAGAGGTGGTTTCTCAAAACCTGCCTCTCTACAAAATAAAAGCCCCTTATTTATAGATCATACAAGGCATCTAGGAATAGTAATAAAGGGTCCCTTATCTGGGGACTACAAACAGTACATCCATTGTTGATAGTGTTTATCTACTGTTGGTAGTGCTTATCTGCTACATCTTGTCTTTCAGCTTTGCCAAAAAATCATCGACTTTCCTCAGTGTATCTTCTGACACTTCTTCTTCGAGTGGTTGAGCTTCGTGCATATCTTCACTTGTTTCACTACGCATTGATGAATCTGATTTTGCATAATGAGTAATTTTTAGGAGAAGATTTTTCTTTACCTCTTCTAAATACTTATTACTCATTTCATCTTGCTCTTCTTCATCTTGGTTAGAAATTTTTCTAGCCATATGTATTACTAAGATTGAAGCCTCAGTCATAATTCCTTTATTAGGAATCAATTTATAATCTTGAATAGTTTTGGTAATTAAATCCAACAGTTTTTGTCTGTATATAGACTTTGTTTGAGGATCTTTCTTCATCAACTTATCCCAAAAATTATTGTAATAAGTCCTGTATAAACAGGGGATTTGTTTCTCAGTGAAATCTACTTCCAGAACCCATTTGTGAATCCAGGGAACAGAAAATTCTATAAATAAATATATCTGTTCTATTTGTTGAAAGTAACAAATATGTTCTTGATGGGATAACTTGTTAAGGTTTGGAGAAATCTTGACCCATTCTTTGTATAACTTGAGAAATTGTTCAGGCAATATTTTTATCGTTGGCCCGTAGTATGACCACCAGTTTAAAACCCAATTTGGTATAGGGTTAACGAATATCTTAGCACATACTTTAATGAACCAAGTATGTTTATGTCTCTCATTGTTATAACAGAGGACTTTATTAAAAGCCTGGATATAATCCCAATATGTAAAGTTTACCATAACTTTGTTAAGACTAAATTGTCTTTCTGTCATTGAGGAAATACCCCAATCTTCAATATGAATTATTTGTTTTATAATCATCTTAGTGAAGTTATAAACACTCTCGCTTGTATTATATCCTGAAAAGTGTTGAAATTCAACACATGTGCTCTTCTCTTCTTTGTATGACAGAGTTTTCTAAGAGAAATATCATTTCTCTTTTTTCTACCTTTTCATATGTTTTGATATCATCAACATCTTCTTTGGCAACTGAAGCAAAAGTATTACTTTGCTTTTGTGTCAAATATTCTTATAGTTGAGCATATAATGGATCATTCTCTGGAATATCTTCCAGATGTATTGATGATGAGCCTTTTTCTTGCGATTTGGAGTTTAAGTTATATAAATTCATTCCTCCTTTTTGTATAATTGGAGTATTGGATGATGAAGACCCATATGACGATCTTAAGGAACTTGGGGATGATCTTCCCCTTCGTCGTGGGTTATTACCCTTTCCTCTTCCCTTAGTTACCCAAGGGTTTACCATCTTGCAAACAAAGCATCGAGATTTATTCCTAATAAGCGTCATAATAAGTATTAGCTTCTTCTATTGATAGGAAAAGTTCTATCACCATCCCATCTATAATTTTCCAGCAAATTAGTTCTTTTAACTCTCGATTAAGAGGTATGACATTTAAAATAGTAATCAATCTTTTATCAGTAAAGAAAAGAGAAACTGGAACATCACCATTCTCAGAATAATTATTATATTCACTCATTTTGAAGGTATTCTCTTGATAGGAAGTCTGGGAGAGAATTATCGTTCCTTTCTTATATAGAATCTCAAAATCAAAAGGTGCTAATTGTGCTTGCCACCTTGCAAACATTAATTTTGATGCATCATATTTAAAATCTTTATCAAGCATATATTTGATTGATTGAACATCGGTTTTTATTATAAATTTTTTATTGTAAAAATCTTCTTGAAATTTTAAAACACATTAACGATAGTTAACATTTCATGAGCTACCGCTGCATACTTTCTTTGAGCATCACTCCATTTTCCTGAATGAAACCGAATAAGGTATTCATTTTTATCATGCGGATTAATCCGTTTCAATATTCCACCATACCCCATATTGGACGCATCTGCTTTCACAATCTTTGGCCAGACAGGATTAGCAAGGGTTAAGCAAGGTAATGACTTAACTCTTTCTTTAATAGTTTTTACCAAATCGGTGAGACTATTAGTCCACGGTGTTTTATGATCCTTTTTTAGCCTGTCATATAACAGAGTTAAATCGTGAGACAAATTCTTGTAGAAGGGAGAAATGTAATTTAAACTTCCCAAAAACCATTGCAATTGTGTTCTATCAGTAATAATATCAGGAAATTTTGACGCGAATTCAATAGATCGTTGTATAGGAGTAATTTTTCTTTGACAAATCAGATGACCTAAAAAGCTTACTTATGTTTGGAAAAGACTCATTTTTGGTTTAGAAATCACCAAACCATTTTGAATGACTATTCTTTTTATAAATGTCTAAATGCTTAATATGCATTTCTAGAGTTTTTGAATAAACCAATATATCATCAATATAAACTATGATGAAATACAAATAAGGATTAAAAATATCATTCATAATCTTTTGAAATTCCGAGGGAGCATTTTATAAACCAAAGGGCATTACATTCCTTTCGTATTGTCCAAACGGAACAGTAAATACCGTTCTATAAGAATGGTCTTTAAATATTTGGATCTGCCAATATCCAGATTTTAAATCAAATTTTGAAAAGATATTAGCATCATATAATCTTGTTAATAAATCCCTTTTATTTGGAATAGGATACCTAATCCATTTTAAATATTTATTTAAAGGTTTATAATTTATAACTAACCTGGGAACACCTCGTTCTTTTTCTGTTGCGTTATTAACATAAAATACAGTACAAGACCAGGGTTACTTGGAAGGTTTTATCAAACGCTTTTGCAATAAATTATCAATTTCCTTTTTGTAGAATTCGATCAATTCAGTATTCATCTGATAAGGACGGGATTTGGTAGGAATATTTTCCTTAGAGAAATCATCTTCATATGGAAGAGTCACAATATACTTTTTTCGATTCCAAAAGGCACTAGGATTGATCAACACAAATATCAATGGCCATTTGTTCAGAAATCAATGTAATCTTTTACTGGATTTTAGTAGCTTTCAAAGTATGGAATATATTCATACTAAATATCTCAAGTTGTAAATAATCAACATGCTTTTGTTTCATTTCAATTAAAACATTAATATCTCTAGAAATAGGCTCAGTGATAAAAGTATAACTAATATCTTGATTTTTATAAGTAGCAGAAAATCCTTTAGCATTTATATTGATAAAAGGATAAATTCCATTTATAAAAGGGGTTCCTAGAATAATAGGAGGGTGTAACTGATTTTTTACCAAACAAAAGAAGTGGGGAATACAAACTTTATTCTGGCAAATACGAGTATTAAATAATTTATACTTTATATCTAAAGCATGACCAGATGCAGATTTTACCATATGAGTTGTTTTCTCAAAATATTTAGTAGGCGCTAAACCTTCTTGAATGCAGCTTACATCAGCACCACTATCAATTATAACTATGTTAGTTATAGAAAAAGCATTATCAATTAATATATTACATTTAACATACTATCTATGAGCTGTAACAATTTGCATCATTCCTAAAAACATATTTTGTTTAGGATCAATATTCAGAGGTTTAGCAAGAGTATTTTCTTCAACTTCAGATTCATCAATTTTATTTTTTCCTTTGCTATTAGCAGACTCAATGACAATAAGACGATGATCATGAATAATCTGATTCTGTTTCAGATATCTAATCTCCTTCTTCAATTGATCAATTTCTCCTTTTAAATCATCAAAAGAGGTATCACGAATTACCGTAGTTTGTTTAGAAGAAAGTCTATTATGAACTTCAGACAGAGAATAGGAAGCAGAATAATTAAATTCTTCTTTAACCTTTTTATCATTAGAAATACTAGGTGATGAGCTAGTTTTACCAACAGCTAATTGAATGATCTTTTCTCGCAGAGTATTATCAGTGACTTCTTTTAGAAGTTCTATGACATTATCAGCAGTGATAGTATACATGTTCATATCCTCGAATTGAGATTGTAGCTTGTAAAATTCATCATTTTCAAAATGGCAAGTATCACCATGACATTTGCAAGCATCATTCGAGTCCTGTTGAACCTTGCTAGAAGACTCAGGTTGATCATCTTCTATTGCATAACTTGCTTTAGAATCATCATAATCTGATTCGGAACCAGAAATATATAGAAAACTATAAATCTTTTCCTGAATATCTTCATCGAGCTCTAGAGTCTTAAGCTTTTCAAGCTTGCAAATTGGAGTTATATGCCCAAATTTTCCACATTTGTAGCATTTGATCTTATCAAGATCTCTCTTGGATCTATTTTTGGTAAATCTATGAGCCCTACGCTCTTCTCTTTCTTCTTTCTTTCTCTTAGATCTTCTTCTCTTATGATGAGATCTATGAGATTCAGACTTGGAATTTTCATGTTTGGTACCTTTGGATGTATCTGGTAAACCAAATTGAGTACAAAAATCTCCTAATTAAGATTTCTCTCTAAGCTTGTCCATCTTAAGCTGTCTAGAGAGTTTTAACCTATTGCATAAATTAATGCCTTCTTGAGTACAAGCTCCAATAAGCTTTCCATAAGTATAATTACTGTAGGGAATAATTCCTTGCGGATCTTGTATAGTCTTTTTTACTTTTTCTGCAAATAAAGGAGGAAGGCCATCTATAAATTTAGCTTTCCAATGTTCAAGACCATTTTCGGGTAGTTCTATAACCTGACTTAAATAAGTATCTTTATATCATCTGAATTCACCTAAATGTCTGCATCTAAGACCATTAAGTAAAGATCTGATAGTTTCATATTGATTGATAAATCTACCACTAAAGTGTTCTAATATGGTTAAGACTAAGGTATAAACCGCGTCTTCTCTATTTTTGACTAACGCAAATCCTAGGTTATCAAATCCTTCGGTTGTAGCCTTAGCATTTATGACTGTTGCCTTTGCATCAAGAGTCATGTAGTTATCCCACCAGCCTCTTAATTAACCAGTAAATCCAGTAATAATCATCTTGCAAATAGTTCTGTCAGTGTTATTAACACTCTTACAGATAGTAGCATACATAAGCATCCTATGAACTAGAATAGTTAATTGTCTATCAGTTAAACCATCTAGGTTCCATTCATAAATCTCACTTTCACTATACGAAGTGTTAGTCTGATTCCAATCTCTTTCCTCAATCAAAACATCTTGAGGAGTTGGCCTGGGATAGTAGTATGTTTGCATACTAGGTTGTCTGGCATATGTATTATTACCACTATTCTTCTTCGGATACCCATGAAGTTTATTAACTTCCATTTCCACTTGTGTCTTAGAATCGAAAGTGGCTTCCATCTAGTCTGCAAAATCTTCAGTGAGGCTTATCAATTTCGCACTTGCACCAAATTCTGAAAACTTTCTATCTAAAAAGCTTTCAAGATCATGAAGAGGTCTAAGAATGAAATCCAGAATCTCAGGAGGTCTCTGAATTGGGACATCAGTCTATTTTGACGTAGAAGCCTGTTCAGAAGCTTGTTTTGCTTATTTGAACTTGTCATCGATTTGCTCAATCAGATTGATTAAACTATCTAATTTTTTATCGAGAGAACAAATATGTTCACCAATAACTTTAACATATAGATCCAAATAATTATTTTGAGAAATAAGACAATTAATTTCATTAATACTAACTGTTGCAACCTCATTATCAATAATTTTTTGGAAAGCAGTGAAAGTAATACCTGTATTATTTGGTAAAATAAATGGAATTGAAGGGGATAAATGGATTTAATAATATCACCTAATTCATCTTTGTAAGACTGTTCAAGAACATTAATGAATAAAGGCAAATAAGTGGTTATAATCCAAGGTACAAAGAACATAATATGATTATGTAGACCACAAGTTTCATAAAATTCTTGATAAATATTATTTAAATCTTCAACACTATAAGTGTCGAAAAACAAAGTTTTAAACCGGTTCAATTTTTCATTTGAAAATTCATTTTGGATTATCTTCTTGCCAGTGAACCTGGACTAAAGTCAATATGATGTACATCCATCATTAAACATCGTTAAGATTAAAATCCATCAAGGATGCAGAAGGAATATCCTTATCAGAAATATCAGATGATTTATCATTTGTTTGAATAATGTTTAACCGAGGATCAATTTTAATTTTTAATTTTTCTGCAGATATTACTGTTGATAAAGTATGCAAAGAAGCAGCGCGATTTCTAGCTGGACCATAAAAAGGTTCTATCGGGGAAATATGTTGAATAGTCAATCTTCTATTAGAAGCAAATAAATGTCTATTATAAGGAACACTTTTTTCATCAAACTGCATACAAATTTTTCCATCGAAATTTTGAATAATATGAGAATATTCAGAATTAGTGACAGCATTGGTCATTTGTTCAGGAGGTATAACAGAATCTAGAATCCAGGTAGTAGGAAAATTAATTTTTTCCCATTTTATAGGTCTTCTAGTAGTGACCTTAGATTTGGCAAAATTAGTTTCTACCAAAATAGTTTGATTAGATGTATCATATAACTTACATCTAGGATTCAAAGTAGCACGCAATTTATAATAAATTCTATAAAATAAACAAATTAATTCAGATCCAAGTGCATAGTTATATCCATGCGTTTTAACATTCAAAGTTAAAGCATCTAAAATATTAGAATCAGTCAAAGATAACTGCAAATTTGGCTGAGCATTAAAATAAACTGGACCGTAGGCCACCATAGATTCTATCGAACCCATCAAAGATTGTCAAAAATTTAAATTTCTCGCATCTCATAGAGCAGCTAAGAAAGTTTCTGGTAACCCTTAAGAGTTAAGGGTTTAAAAGCAATTTGAACCATGCCAATATGCAAGAATTTATATTGAGATTTATATAAATCAACATCACGTTTATTTAATAAGCGAATAGCTTGTTCAGACGAATTTAACTCCAAGGATTGTTCAGTTGTTTTAATCAACTGTTTATTAGAAATCTTATCAAACCAACTATAATCATAAATTGTTTTATATTAACTTTCGAAATAGTCCATTTGTTTAACAAATCAAGGTTTTGAGGTATATCTACCTCTTCTAAAAGAGAACTTATAACATCTCCTTGTTCCATAAAAAACAGAATATATCTATGCCGAAATTATTCACATCAATTATATATATCTACCATAAAAGTTCTTAGGCTCTGATACCAACAAATTAGGATCTCAGAAGACGGGCAGTAATCTTCACGGTCATCTTCAATCTAGCTTGTTAACATCTGAATTCAAAGAAGGAATAGACCCGAATCGAAATACACACAAATATTTATATAGTTTAATAATTGTATGGAAGGATATGATCCTTTTACCCAAGCAAGTGGTCTGTCTAGATTCAAATACATATTGTTAGTGAGCCCATGTGTCTAGCAGTTCTAATCGGGTGAAAAACACCCTTTTTAACTCCTTATCAGGCTGAGACCACGACTGGCTAGACGGAGTCACTAAGACAAATCCACTAACTTGTTGTATTGAATCTGACTGTACCGCCATCTCAGAACCAAGTCAACAAACCATATATAAGTTTATGCATATTTAGATAAAGTCTAGATCTTTCATGATAAATATAGTCTCGAAGTTAGCGTTCCGGCATAGATAAAATTCTTTAGCCAGACATAGTCACGGCTTAATTCGAAGATAAAAAAGAAAAACTAAAAATAAAAGAAGTACCTTGTTGCAAGCAACACACTTTATTCCTCCGGCCAAAGTCCGGTAAGTTTACAATACTAGAAGATTTTTCAAATATGGAGAGAGAGAGAAAGTAGAAAGAGGAGGTGGTTTCTCAAAACCTCCCTCTCTACAAAATAAAAGCCCCTTATTTATAGATCATACAAGGCATCTAGGAATAGTAATAAAGGGTCCCTTATGTGGGGCCTACAAATAGTACATCTTCGTTGATAGTGCTTATCTGCTGCATCTTGTCTTTCAGCTTTGCCAAAAAATCATCGGCTTTCTTCAGTGTATCTTCTGACACTTCTTCTTCGAGTGGTTGAGCCTTGTGCATACCTTCACTTGTTTCACTATGCATTGATGAATCAGATTTTGCGTAATGAGTTATTTTTAGGAGAAGATGTTTCTTTACCTCTCCTAAATACACATTAATCATTTCATCTTGCTCTTATTCATCTTGGTTAGAAATTCTTCTACCCATATGTATTACTGAGGTTGAAGCCTCAGACATAATTCCTTTATTAGGAATCAATTTATAATCTTGAATAGTTTTGGTAATTATATCCAGCAGTTCTTGTCCGTATATAGACTTTGTTTGAGGATCTTTCTTCATCAACTTATCCCAAAAATTATTGTAATAAGTCCTGTATAAACAAGGGATTTGTTCCCCAGTGAAATCTACTTCCGGAACCCATTTGTGAATCCACGAAACAATAAATTCTATAAAGAAATATATCTGTTCTATTTGTTGAAAGTAACAAATATGTTCTTGATGGTATAACTTGTTAAGGTTTGGAGAAATTTTGACCCATTCTTTGTATAACTTGAGAAATGGTTCGGGCAATATTTTTATCGTTGGCCTGTGGTATGACCACCAGTTTAAAAACCAATTTGGTATAGGGTTAACGAATATCTTAGCACATACTTTAATGAACCAAGTATGTTTATGCCTCTCATTGTTATAACAGAGGACTTTATTAAAAGACTGGATATAATCCCAATATGTAAAGTTTACCATAACTTTGTTAAGACTAAATTGTCTTTCTGTCATTGAGGAAATACCCCAATCTTTACTATGAATGATTTGTTTTATATTCATCTTAGAGAAGTTATAAACATTCTCGCTTGTATTATATCCTGAAAAGTGTTGAAATTCAACACCTGTGCTTATCAACAGAGTTTCATAATATTTCTGAGTTTTGTATGACTCACCCGGGAAATAAAGCCCATTAAGTAAATACCTTTGGAATATCTTCCAAGGCTCTTCTCTTCTCTGTATGTCAGAGTTTTCTAAGAGAAATATCATTTATCTTCTTTCTACCTTTTCATATGTTTTGATATCATCAACATCTTCTCTGGCAATTGAAGCAAAAGCATACTTTGCTTTTTTGTCAAATATTCTTGCAGTTGAGCATATAATGGATCATTCTCTGGAATATCTTCCAGATGTATTGATGACGAGCCTTTTTCTTGCGATCTGGAGTTTAAGTTATATAAACTCATTCCTCATTTTTGTATAATTGGAGTATTAGATGATGAAGACCCATATGACGATCTTGATGAACTCGGGGATGATCTTCCCCTTCGTCGTGGGTTATTACCCTTTCCTCTTCCCTTAGTTACCCAAGGGTTTTCCATCCTACAAACAAAGCATCGAGATTTATTCCCAATAAGCGCATAATAAGTATTAGCTTCTTTTATTGATAGTAAAAGTTCAACCACCATTATTTTTATTTATTTTTTTCTGAAATATGAATTTATATTCCTCTTATAAGTAATTTGTGGTGGTAAAGAAGTATGTGAATGATAGACAATTATTATTACTTATGAATGAAATTAAAATAAATCTTAAATCTTTCAAGTCATCTATTCAAATTATATATTTTTAAAATTTAAAATAAGTTGCACATATAAAATTAACGTAAATAATAAATTTATATTCCTCTTATAAATAATTTGTGATGATAAATAAATGTGTGAATGATAGACAATTATTATTACTTATGAATGTAACTAAAATAAATCTTAAATCTTTCCTTTGATTTATTCAAATTATATATTTTTAAAATCTACAATAAGTTGAACATATTAAATTAACTTAAATAATAAATCTATATTCCTCTTATAAATAATTTGGGATGATAAAGAGTTATGTGAATGATAGGAAAATATTATTACTTATGGATGTAAAATATAAATTAATTTTGTTTTAATTTTTCTTAAGTATAAAAACCTTAATTTAATCAACTTTTTATCATGTTAACAGCTTTAAGGGTATTTCAGACATTTTGATAAAAAAAAGTGTTTACCAGCACGTATTTGCCAAACACATCAACAACTTTTTTTTCAATTGCAACACTTTTATCCAAACACATAACTACTTATTTTAAAAATAAGTTCCAGCACTTTAAAAAGTTACTTTTTTTAAGCCAATCCAAACGGGCCCTTAATATTAAAAAATAATTTGTTTTTCCAGAATGCATGTTCAAACATTGTGCCAACACCGAAGGAACTTGCAACTTTTGATTTACCTAAAGATGAACATGTTCCTCCTTCTTCACACCCCACAACATCTGTGAATCCCAAGATAGTTCAATCAAATGACATTGCTGTTTTCGATGAGTTCTCTTCAAAACCTCCCGAACAGTTGTTAAGGAGATCATCTAGAGTGTCTGATACATCATCTCCACCACCACCAAAAAGAAGAATTAAATGGGATACACCTAAAACAAAGGTGTCAGAACCCAGTAAACCAAATCAGTCCAATGTGTCATTAAACCAGCCATTTTCTATTTCAGATGGTCCTCCAACACCGGCTACTAATGTACACGATTCTGCAGATGCTCAAAAAGTCAACTATGTAATTCCAGATATTGAAGAACTGAAAGATCATTTGAAGAATTACGTAAGTAATTATTTTGATTTTATTATTTTTTTCTTTATATTGACTCTAATTGTAGTTGTTTTTAAAAAATAATTTTTTGATAGGTTGACAAGAAATTTGAGGAACTTGTAATCTTGATAAAGGAAAACCACTCGCAGTTGATGCGATCTCGACACAAGGAAATCAACAATGTCGATCCTCAATCAAGCAATAAACAACCATCTCCACATATACAGATTGATCTTGCTGATATAGTTGGAGTAGCTGATTGTGAGGTTGGTGTATCGGTTAATGAGGGTGGACATCAAGTTAATGTCAATGCAGAGGTACGTATCTGATACATTGTTTGTAATTGTAGTTATACCTCATACATTAAGTATGTATTAAGAATCAAAATCATATGTATCAGCACACATAAGTCATGTATATAGTTAAGGTGATTCACTGAATCTTTTATCTTATTAAACAGTTATATATTTCAACTTTATATTCATTACTTAAGTCAAAAAATGTATCAGTAACAATTATGTTAACACTTTTTTATTATTAAAAATTCAAATATAGATTAATCATACTATCAGTAACCAACAACAAATGAAGCGTGTTTCAGAACTCCAACCTACATATGAAAGTACTCGTGTTGATACTGAAGCAAATGATCCTAAGAAGGCATCAATGTGATCAAAACTTTATACATTACAATTTTCTTTGATACATTATCCTTTATATATATATATATATATATATATATATATATGATACATTATTAGTATAATGGGTAACTGATACATACAACATGCTTATATTCAGGATGATGAAGCACAGCAAGCCCCACAAGATTTAAATGAAGTAATCATGGATGAAGATGGTGATGACACAGTTCAACACAACATTCGTCATTTTGTGCCTGATAAAATAACAGTTGATACATCGGTAAATTTATCAATTATGCATCATGACACTAACATTCATTATATGCAATTTTACTAAAAAAAATTATAATATCATATTATACAGGATTCTTCCACATCAACAACAATATCGCCCTCAACTCAAGTAGCAATAGATGCACCTATATCCGATCTAGGAAAAGTTCCTATTCCTGCTAAACCATTGTGTGTTTACAATCCACAGGATTTAACTGACAGTCATGATTTGTTGTCTGATAGTCAATTACCCACTGATATTTGATACACCCAAACTTACACTCCAAATAAGGAGTGTAAACGGTTGTTGTTAATTTACAGAACTCAACTAGAGTTGAGGTCGATCCCACAGAGAATTTCTTTACAGATAAAGTTTCACTATCACATTTACTCAATTGTCGTTACTATTTCCTAAACAATTAACAAGGAAAGTAAATTTGGGTTTAATTGAAAAGTATTCTATCAGCAAGTACTTCCAGTCAAAACTTAGTTACATGGTTCACAAAAGATCTCATTGTAAGTTGATTCAATCAATTTAAAGAAACCAGGTTTTGTGTTCACTATGACATCAATTATAATGCTCTTCCATAAATTGAGTGTCAAGTAAATCAATGTTTACAAACTCTTTGCGACTTAAATAAATCTAACGTTTCTTAGCCTAATTAGATAATATTCACTCTAATTCTCTTGAACTTAAAGTGTTATCGATATTGGACTTCGCTTCATTTGATATGGTGTTAAAGATCCCTTCTCTCGAAATCCGACTTTAACTCCAATTTGTAAACTTAGTTTAGCTTTTTCCCAACTGATGCTTTTCTCTCGAACAAACACCAGATACAGGCCTATCTAAAGCGTGTACTCAATAGCCTAAAATGATAATGAAAGCTGTAAACTACAAGTTGTAAACAAAGATTGCCTTTTTACTCATTTTACGGAATTGCAACTAGAATATCATCATAGATTCCACACACCCAGTTGTGACGTTTAACCACTCATTTTCTTATGCAAAGAATCAATAATAGATAATGAAAACATATTAATAATTACTTACAAAAATAATCGGTAAATCAACAACCACTTGATAATCTCCAGATCGAAATGAACAACGTCCCACCGATGATAATAATCTGAATCCAAAATCTAAAACTCAAGTTTTTTTTTTCTGTTCCTCGTTGTGAAACGTCAGATAATGAATAATGATTCCTAAAAAAAACCTAAAGTAATTCAACATAAAATATTTAAAATGAGTCCTAATCAAGTTAGGACTGAGTTGTCGGGCCTTGTCACGACCACTACCACGACCCGTCAAGGGATTCACGGACCGTGAAGCCCTCTGTGGTCTTGCCTTGGATCTTCCCCAGAGTGGGTCTTCAAACTTGGTCACTGGAAAATGTACCACGAGAGACACCATGGTCCGTAGTGAGTACCACGGCCCGTGAAGTCACCCGTGGTCTTTACTTTGTTTTTTCTTTCAACTCTTTCTTGCTTTTATACTGGTTCAGCTTCACGGTAGGTACCACGGTTCGTGGTAATAACAACGGCCCATATAAACTTCTGTGATCTTCACTTCAATTGTTGCTCTTCATCTTCTCAAGGCCCAGTTCTGGCCCACTTTCACGAGCTCAACCACGGACCGTAACAAAGTTAACGGTTCGTGAAGTTGGCCGTGAACTTCACTTGGGCCAACATCAGTTCTGCTTCTTTTTCTGTACAACCTAGATTCTGCCTACTGTCACGACCAAATTGAGTCATGAGTGGCACCCACACTTCACTTTCTAAGTGGGCGGACCAAGGAATCTAATCCCCAACTTATACCAATAATTCAACTACAACTAACAGCAATAACGCGGAAGCCCCAAAACTTATTAAAGTAACCAATCAAATAAACCTCTAAAGTCTATTACATATTATCCCCAAAATCTGAAAGTCATCACATCAAGGACATCTGTTCTTAACATATCAAGTCTAAAAGTATTAGAGACCTAAAATAAGTAAATACGATGGTCCATGTCCGAAATTCAAGGACATCACGCCATAACTGAGAGAATCCGGCAAGACGAGCTAGAAGGAATAGCTCACCCCGAAATCTCGATGTGCTGAAGAGGCGGCTAGAGTTGAGGGCGAGTCGAAGTCGATGGTACACTTGCTGCACTCCACAAAGAAAAACGAAGAAAACACAAGTAGGGGTCAGTACAAGCAACACGTACTGAGTAGGTATCATCGGCCAACCCAAAATAGAAACTAATATACAAGGAATAATAGTATAAAGTTAACTATAGCACTTAGCAGGTGATAAAAAAACCACAACATGAACAAGTGACAATTGAAGCAAGTACGTAATCAATCACAATATCAAGCACACATACGAGGGCTCAGGCCTCTACATCACATTCGTTTGGGAAATGCGTTCATTGAGATTAAGTACATTAAGTTAATTCAATATCTTTTTCCTTTAATGTTACAGTGTCGGAACGTGACACTCCGATCCAATAATACCGTGTCGGAACGTGACACTCCGATCCAAAAATATCGTGTCGGAACGTGACACTCCGATCCAAAAATACCGTGTCGGAGCGTGACACTCCGATCCAATAATATTATTAATTTATCATTTATTATCACCATTTTCCAGTTCGTTAATAATATTACATCAAGCCTTCTTTATTCAAGGCATAACTTCAATAGAGAGGTTTTCAAATTATAATCTCACGGTCTTAGGATTTTAGACCAATCACAAACCACACAATCACACAGTCAAGTACATAGAGAACATCACAATATCATTCAATGCATATCAATCGCTATTAAGAGTTTATCTATCAAATAGAACAAACCATAACCTACCTCCACCAAAGAACTGAAGTCAGACAAGCTACTTCTCCAATGCTTTTCCTTTCCTCAATGCTTCCGAACGTTTCCAATCTACCAAGTATATATGCATAATTTGTAAGTTAACAAGCCTATAAACACTCATATTATTCTATGTCCCTCCTATACCCAAAGACTCACTTAATTCTATAATCAAATTCTTAAAGTTCAAACCTAAGGGTAAGTCATAATTCCTCCCATTAGCATAACTTTAATGTAATTCATATAATATACTACACCTTATATTTAATTACCTCTATCTCAATCTATCAAATTTTAGTTTATAATATGGTAAAACTGAAACCACTGGTCACGATACCAGTGGCAGCCAACTCATGAAGCCACAAAATAAACTAACCAACGAAAACCAATGTAACATAGAAACCCATTCCAAAATATGGACATCAGTGACAATTTAATTCCATAAAACTTCCATCTGCAGTCCACTCTTTAACTCAATAAACAATAGTTTACCACTTATTGTTTTAGTACTTCACAATAGTTTAATCAACCGAACCAACCAGCAACTACCCATTGACCTCAATTACTGTAGTTCCCGATTATTTTCTCCATTAGTCATACCAATATGCACACACTTATAAATTGCAGACTATCTTACTTATGATAATACACTATACACGTCGTTCCTAGTGTTGGTTCATTAAATGGAAACCATGGCCAATAATTTCCCACCAAAGTTTGTCCCCTAAATTTAAGAATTAACACCTAAACTTCAAGAAAATTCAATCATTTATTTAGAATATAAAGTGACCCATCTTATCATTATTATGATCCCTAAGGCAATATTCCTAACTCAATTAAATAATCTCACTGGAAGTCAGCCAATCCGTGGGAGACAAATTTGTCTCTCACAATCTCACACTCAACGCCATTAACCACCAAAATTCAACCTAACACTACTACTGAAAACTCGTTCTTTTCAATTTCCCATCTAATAGTAATAATATAATAATAATAATCATAAAGTCTTTATTCATATTCACAAAATACATATTGGATTTTACCTGAAGCACTCGTCAACCTATTTGCAAATTGTATCGCCGTAGTTGCAGTTCTCTTGAGTTTCTAACTCAAGATGGGAATCCCTAATTATTATCTAAGCCTGATTTTTGGAAGTGGTAGAAGTGGCCCACTATTTATTTTAATGCTATTTTCTATAACCACCAACTAACTTAATTATAAAAACTACCCCACTAATTTCATAATTGTAGTTATGAATAGTCCAAAACACCCATTTAAAATCTATCGAAAGAGTATCTAATACAATAAAAGCTCTAATATTGAAAATGATCAAATGGGTCGTTACACCTACACATTTAACAACCCATCAAATAATCCCAAAATATCACTTAATTTCAGTATTAGTTCATAGTTATTAAGCATCAAATGTGTCACGATTTCGTGGCATATCAATATTCCAACCACCGAGATTGTTGTTAGAAGCGAATTAAAGACTCATGCGCCTAGAAACAGGATGCCTTCAAGAATTATTCAATCTTCATATGTGACTTCTTTTGGGTCAAGCGAGAAGGGAAAACAGAAATTGGATGACGATGTTCGTCTGTATTTCCCATTTGAAGGATGTGGGATTACATATCAAGTTTCGTCTAAACTAATTGATGAGTATATGCAGTGGTTAACCAAGGGGCTTCTCAAAAATCATGCCAATAAGTAAGTCTTATACACATATTTTGTAAATGTTTGGATTAACCTATTTTGATATAACCAATTGATAATACAAACATTATCGCAGGAAATCATCGGAGGATAAATATAGATCAAAAGCCTCTTCTTTTGAATTTGAGATGATGGATTTTGTTGTTACATTTCCAATTAACAAGAACTGGTTCTATGTCATGTCACAGCCAAACAAATGTTGAACTGATCAGGTAAAGTTCTTAATGAAACTATTAAGAGTGTATCAAATACATTGGTATAGAACAATATGATACAAAATATCATTATGGATACACTCAAATAAAGTATCAAAATATCAAATTAGTATTTGTTTAGATTATCATTTAATGTATCAATTCTATCATTAGACCTCTTTTACAAGTTTCTAATTCTGTTTATCATGTTTTTATAGCACACCAATGTTGTTTTTACTACCTCCGTAAAAAATAAAAACTACACAGCATGAATCAATATAGATACACAACAGCCAACTGCTTATTCATCTCACATATCAAAAATACCTATGAAAGCTATTACCTGGCTAATAATGATGATCTTATCAGTACCCAAGAACACATTAATCGTGCTTCAGTTGTATCTGTATATGAGAGGTCAATCACTAACATCATCAAAAGTTTTGAAATTCCAGTTGCTTTACCATGGCATCTTGTAGACGATGTTTACATCCCGATTAACTGCGGTGGACAATTTCATTTGGTGCTGGCGATTGTTGAATTGAAAAACAGGGTGATAAAGGTGTATGACTCTTCATTAGGCTCAAGGAAAAAAGCAATTTCGCACGAGATAAAAATGTTGTCTAAAATGCTTCCTTCTTACCTCATGGACAGTGAATTCTTTGAAAAAATTGAGCGAACAAACTTTGGTGATTGTGATGCGTACAAGGACAATAATTCTAGTTCACTTTTGAAGGCACAAGTTCCTTTCATGGTTGAATTTTCCCAAGACATTAAGCAACAAAAGAGTGATAGCCTGTAAGTATTGTGCTTTTATTATTTTTGAATCATGTATGATTTAAGTTTATAACTGATATTCTGCATTTTTGTAGAGACTATGGGTTATATGTTGCTACATTTGCGGAGTATCTGAGCGACCAAATCAAAACATCATTAGTTGATTTTCTTCCTGAATACCTACGCAAAAGATATGGAGCATTATTGTCGAGTTATGGCAGCGAGAAGGCTAAGGGTGCATACGTTAGTGAGAATGATGATCCACCAAAACCTAAGGGTGTAGTCACACCACCACCAGAAGAAGATTTGGTTCACATAGTGTAGTAATTAAGTATCTATGCATAGACAACGTTTTATGTTTTTTTTATCCTTTTGACAATTTCACTCATGTTTTAGTATGTTTTGATATTTTATGGACCAATATACTTTGCTTATAAAAAGTTAAATTTCAGGCACATTATTGCATTACATAAAGTAAAAGTGCAGTATATAACATATATGGTTTCTGATACATGTTTTCATTGTTATTATGTATCTTATAAGTAATCAGATATAATAACCTATTACTAATAAATAGATATTTGAAAATTTAACGTATATGATTCATTATTTATAATTAATATTATACATGAAACATAATATATATACACACACGATTCATAGTTATTGTGTTAAATAAATTGTTTACAAATTTAATTATTTAATGTATGTATCATATAAATTATCACACATAATAGCTTATTGCTAACATATAGGTTGTGTATGTTTTAATGTAAATCATACAGTAACCAATTAATGTATATAATACATTATTGAAATTATTTATTATTTAATGTATATGATACATTAGCTTATACGTTACCCAACATTTTATTTATAATTATAATTGCACTTTAAATTTATTTAACAGAATTAACATTGATACACAAATCATAACAAACTATTTTTTTTAACAACAATACTTATTAATAACAAATGTAGACAATACAGTTTAATTATTTTTGAACAATAATACTGATTAGTAACATTGATAACTATTTACGTGAAAAATTATTCAACAAAAATATTAATGTCATATAAACATTATGATGATTTCACTTTTCTTTTGGGAAGAAAGTACAAGTTCTTCTGTTGTGACCTTCTTGTCCACATTGTCCACAACAATTTGTGTTCACTGTAATCTTTATCTTTTCATCTGCATTCTTTTTTCTTCTTTTCCTTGGTCATCCAGCTAATCGTTTGTATCTAGGTGGATACACAGTTTCAGCTACCACATCCTCAGGAGCTGACCAATCTTCCTTATCTGGCATTGGAACCATTGGAATCTCATACGTTTTTGCTAATGCATCAGGCTTGTAGTAATAAGACCAATATGGATGCATATCTTTAACATTCTTTTCCTTTAAAACAACAATTGCATGTGCACAAGGTATCTCATCTAGTTGAAATGTTCCACAAGAACATACTTTCCGCTCAAGACAAACAATGTATCTTCTTCCAGCTTCATAAAATGAGAAAATAAATTCAGATAATGGAACAACCTATGTACATTAAAAAGTCAACTATAAAATTATTTCAAAGAAATCATGTTCAAACAGCAGAATGATACATCAAATCAGATACATAGAATATAAAATAATGTATCATGACACATACCTCCAACTTTGAACTTTTAGACATGTTTATAATCAATACCTCCTCAAATCTTCTCCCCAATGTGTCCTTTGTGTAAGAGGCTATTTCTCTGTTTTTGCAAATGCCAAGAACCAAATAGAATTCTAACTTCTTCCAAGAATTCTAATATAGACAATTGTCGTGCTTCAACAAGACAACCATTAATACATTCCGCAATGTTCGAAGTCATCATTCTACCTCTATTTATTGTTGAATAAACTCTCGACCACTTCTCATACCATGCATCCTCAAGGTACTCCCTAACCTTGTGATCAACTTTATCAACCTTAGCTATCAATTTATCAAAATCCTCCTTTCTGTATGCCTTGGCCATAGAGTAGAATAGATCACTTAGGGTGTTTCTTCTCCTTTTGAAGTTTCCACAGACATTCTTCCAAAGATGTCATATGCATGCATAATGAGGTACATTTGGGAACACAATCCTTACACTCTTCATAATACTCTCATTCCTATCTAATACAATACACATTTCTTCACGTTCGCCAAATGCATTTTTGAATTGTTCGAAGAACCATGTCCACGAACAGTCATTTTCAATGTCCACAACACCATATGCCAATGGAAATATGCAACCTAATTACAGAGCAACACACATTATTTCATTTGATACATAACATTTACAAACACCTCACAACTACAAAAAATACATACCTACCCCATCAAGTGAGCTTGTTGATACAAATGTCCCTTTGTAAGCTCCACCCAGATGTGCACCATCGACAACAATTATTGGTCTGCAGTAATCGAACCCCCTAATCAATAGTCTTAAGGCTACGAACAGATACATAAATTCATCTTCCTCAGTCTTCTGCATCCTTATATAAGAATTTGGATACACGGTATTCAGCATGTATATGTATCTCAGCATCAGTCTATATCCAACAAATGGTTTACCCCTTATCATTTTTAGTGCACGTTCTTTAGCATGTCATGCCTGCTGGTAAGATATTTGAACCCCATAGAATTCTCTAATATTAGCAATTATATCTTTCGGAGTATGAATTTGTTTATGGTTGACCAATTTGGGAGCAGTCACACCACTTACAAACCCGATTGTTGCTTGGACTTTGGTTAGTACCCTATCCCGCATTGGACACGAATGTTTACTATTGAAGTATCTAACTTTGAAAACATCAGATTTTTTCCTGCAGGAAGCCTTCATAGTCCATCCACATTCATCCAAAAACCATACCAACACATAGCTATACAATTTTTTCATCATATTAATACATATAGCAGTTACATGTTATAATATATAAAAACACTAATGTTCAAAGTAATCAAAGAATGATGTACATTAATGTAGCAACAGTTTTCAAAGACCAACACAATTAATTTAGTGTATTTTTTGTATCAGATTCAGAAAAAAATAATGTATCCACGTATCACAATATTTTGGAATGTATCGGCTACATGATTGTTGGGACTAAAGTATTTACTGTTTCAATAGTATTATCTTAACGTATCAACAGTATTAACTCAATGTATCAACAATATTAACGACCAACACAATTATTTTTTATCAGATTCAAATAAATAAATAATGAATCTTGTATCACAAAATTTTAGAATGTATCGGCTACATGATTGTTGCGATTAAATTCTTTAATGTTTCAACAATATTATCTTAACATATCAACAATATTAACTTATTGTATCAACAAATAATGTATCATTATCAATCTACCACAAATTATATTCAACAGACTAAACAAAAATCAAAATCAAAGACTTTCTAATTAATAATGTATCATACATTAAAACAAAATAATGGTATTACCATTTATAGATCTAAAGAATCCAAACACAGTTCTTCACAAAACAAATCAAATACTCCCATACCTTTGTCTATCAGATCTCTTTACTTTGCAATTGAAGTTGTTCTTTATCTTATATTTCGCCATCACATCTACGAGTGTTGCTTTATCCTTATATAACTGACCTGTCTTCACCTCTATATTATTTGAATCAATAATGTAATTTGTAACTTCCAATTCTGGAATATAATACAAATCACAAATTCTTGATTCAATCACTGCAAGAGCTTCTGTATCCTTGTTGTGCCTGCTACACACGTAATTTCTCCACATGTTCCATCAAAGTTATGTACATCACCGCAAATCTTTTCACTTGTGTCAATTCATAATGGATACATTGCAAATCATGGCTCACTTTTTTTCACTTCTAAATAAAGTTTTAACACCCATGTTGTTCTTAATTTTCTTCGGAGACGAGTTACCTTCTATGATGTAACGAATTTCAATGTTTTTCCTTGATACACCGATATCCAACTCGGCTGAAATTGCTGCTTTGAGATTCAAAAATGAAATTGATTGTCCAACAACAATTCCATCACTTTTGTAACTTTCATATTTCACTTCGCTAACCCAAATTCCTGAATGCCTCAGTAAAATTGATATATTCATCTTGTATCACCAAAAATTCAGAGTTTTATTCGTATTTCTCACTTTTTCTAAATCGATGGATGTTCACAAATTGTTCTTCAATGTAGAAGATATAATTTTGAAATTTGAAATTTGTAATGTTTGAGTAGATTACCTATTAAGATATGGATTGTTTAGGATCAATTAGGCGTAAATCAAGCTAATTATATTAACAGAATTAATTATTACGTTTTGTTTTTCCTTTTTTAGTGCAACAATAATTTGTTTACTTTGTATCAGTTATAATGTATCGGAATGGTAGCTATGTATCATTCGCCTATCTTTTTAAGGGATTTTTCTGTAAAATGTAAATTAGTTGGGATAGGATGTAATTTATATCTTACACTATGGGATTCCTTTAATTTTTACTTTAAACATCGCAATAATACAATAAGAGAAATAGAATAAGATAAAATAGAAATACGAAAACAAATCAATATGAGGAAAATAAGCCCCTTGCCTAAATTTTAGCCATTTTTTGGCTACTGCAATCTACTGCTTGTGATCTAATTGGATTCTTAAATCCAGAACTTCAATTTCCAGTCCTTAGGGAACTGCTGCAATCTGCTGCTGCTGCTGATAAATTTTGGGGTTCTATCCCACTTCCGTCTGTATTTACTAGTGTATACTTGATGTATACTGCTGTATATGTTATGTACCAGCATCCGAAACCTGTATGATACATATACAATTCATATTTAGGACCTCCAAAACCTGTATTTCAGTTTCAGTTCCACCAGTTCGTCGGCCCTTTTCATTTTGGCAATGGGGCTGATTCGGAAAGAAAGGATTTGGGCCTTTATGGCCCTCTCGAAATGTGAGGGGAAGAAGAATCCATCATGGAATCAAAGCAAATTCACACGAGGCAAAAAGATAATGAAAACAAAAATTAGAAAAAATTAAAAAGAAAATGTATCACACAATGACTCTTAAAAAAATATGAGAATCAACACTCGAGAATAGAAATATATATTAACATTTGCATATGCCAAATGTAGTAAAAAAAACAATAAGAAGTGACTGGCAGCAAATAGGATCAACAAATGCAAATAAATGAAAAGAAAACTAAAAGCATGCTATGATAATCAAATTCATCATGCTTAAGCTACTGTTTCAAACTAACTTCCCATTTATTAGCAACTTGATAAGTAATTGAAGCAAACAAGCTATGAACACATGGAACCATAATCAAACTCTAAGTTATGTACCAAAAAGTATAAGCTAACAAAATCTGAACTAAGAAAATTTAAAGAAGAGAAACAACTACAATTTCAATGGCCATTGGCACCAAATAAATAAGAATAACTCGTAATTAGACCACATAATCAAATAAGCTGTTGAGGATCAGAAAATGAACAAGTTAGCGAGGTCGGACTTGTTGGAAAATTATATGCACAGCGGAAGCATACTAGAATCTTACTGCTTACATAAATAATAAATAACCAATAATGTTTATGCTAGAACTGTTGGGATATATACTATTAACCATGTGTTAAGAAATAATATTTATTATAGAATAAATTTTTGCTCAATTTTAATAGATCATATATTCGTTTATGGTGTCTATTTACTTATATAGTAGATGATTTAGTGTGTAGAGTTTTATCTTCTACACAGAGGATTAAATCATCGGTTCTTATAAGTATAAAGTTTTTTGTTCACAATCTAGGATGGAAATTGGACATGCTATCGGTACGATTGCAGCACAAGATTATAGGTAATTTATCTTGATTATGGGAACGGTATAGTTCCAACTTCTTGTGCTAGTGCATTTTGTATGTATTGAATGGGACCGAGTAGAGATAGTTGTTTTAGACGGTGACAAAACGTATTCTCTAAACTATTAAATGTACTTATATTCTTAATCCTAATATAACTATTATGATCCGTATATATTAATTATCGTTTTGATTTATTAAAAGGTGAGATTCTCGAGATGGATCAATATGCCTAGTAAGTTGGATGATAATAATATATATTGGTGAAATAATAAGTTAGTTGATGAAATCCATGTCTCGTTATAGAGATTGATTGATATGCCTTTTGAGAAACTTATAAGTTTTCATCGTGTCAAACCTTGCAAGTGGATTTATGAATCCGACACATGAAATAAGTTAAGTAGTGCTCTAAAGGAAATTAATCATTAAGTTAAATTCGTCAGTAATTTAATTTATTGATTAGTATCTGAAATCTTAACATGGGGAATTACATAACTGTTTAATGGGGAATTACAAAATATAAATAGAGGAGTGCAATTACGAATTTCTAGTGGAATGATTTGTAATTTATTATGGTAAGAATAATTCAAATTAATTATTTGGAATTATTTCCATAATAGGAAGCCTCAGTAATTAATTATGTGGTCCCTCCAGTGCCCATATTTAACTAGAATTCAAAATCCTAATTCTAAAGGGAAAAGGGGAGAGGCGTTAGTTTTCTTATAAAAAGAAAACTAGCGTGTATTTTTCGGTTGAAGAAAAATAACGTGTGTTTGGTTCTCCTCTTTGGATTTGTGAAGAAATCTCTATAATTAGGGATTCTTCTTGCCCTAGATTGATTAGTTTTCTATTCGGACTTGCCCACCCAAGTATTGAGAGAGTTCGAGATGTGAACTTGGGATTACTTGTAGAAGACCATAGTTGTTGTCTATCTTGTGGATTCGCTTGAAGGTCCGTCTAACTTTGGGATTCGCTTGAAGGTATCTCGTCTCCCTTCAAGAGGTATTTATCGAATTAAATTCAACAAGTTTATGTGTTCTAGCATGATTATGTGTTCTAGCATAAACGGTATTGATTATCTATTATTCATGTAAGCAGTAAGATCCTAAATATGCTTCCGCTGTGCATATATGTTATCCAACAATTGGCATCAAGAGCCACGCTTACATCTTATTAGATAACATGATATATATGTACATATATGTTTTCGACACATACATTAATATGCAGTTTTTACGTGAGTTCAGTGTATAGCCGAATTCAATTATGTTTAATTACTAATTGTTGATAATTGTGGTATATCACGATGATTGCATATGTCAACCAATATTAAAGTTTTTTTTAAATTATTGCAAGTTGAGTTATATTGCATTGCAAAGTTAAAAAGAATTAAAAGAAGAGAAGAAATCGGAGTATTGAACATTGTGACGTCTGCAAATTAAGTTTTGCATAATAATTAAAGACTCCAATTTTCAGCACTGTTTTTTTCTTGATTCTTTTGGTAATTAATATTTGTTGATTGGCTGGTGACTGTTTGTTATATTGCATGTGTTGGCGGCTACAGTGGTACCGTAGGGCATCACCGGTTTTTCAATAGTAATATTTTTGGCAAAGTGAATGTTTAATTTAAATTTTTTTTTTTTTGCCAAACAATTGATACTACAATTAACTGCATGTGCTCATTCTTTTGGATTGGCCAATAATCAATTCTTTCAATTAGTTGGTTATTGTCTTTGTCACACGGCATTAAACTTTTCTCATACGTGTATAATGTAAATATAATTGAGAGTTTGTGATTAATAAATAGTGCTACCATTAAATGGTCTATTTGTTTGAGATCACTTAGAAATTCTTAAAGCTTTATATATGTGGGATTATACCAATATATGAATTGAGAATAATGATTAATAAATAGGATCTATGAAAGTGGTCTATTTATTTGAGTCATTAGAATATCTTCAATGTATCATGCATAAATTGTCCTAAGTGAATATTGGTGGTAAATATTTATTTATATGAATGGATATTTATCGTAATATTCTAATAATGCTTAATTAATTTATGAGAATAGATATTAAAGTTTTTCTCTGGTCTAAAAGGGAAAAAATGTAATATCTTGAATTTTTAGATGTATTAATTGAAAGGACAATTTTGATATAAGGAGGCGTTGTGTGTCTTAGTAAAAGAAAGGACACAACGTATGCTTCATGCTCATGGGATAATAATTAAAAGAGAATGAAAATTGAATCTAAGTTATTTTAATCTTTAACTATACCTAAAATAATTATTTTTCAAATAAAGTCATGGTTTAAGTGGTCATGATTTTTATGATCTCTGATTGACTTGAAATTTGATGGTTTCATTGAAAATTGTTTAGATGGGTTTTAAATAGTTTGTCGGATTAAATTTGATTTGAATATGATAAGATCATTTTTTATGTCAGTTATGTTCATGTAAAATCTAGAACATGATTACACATGGTGATTCTACAAGAATTGATATGTGATAAGAATGTAGGTCATGTTGTTTTAATTCCTAAAGATGCTTAAATCAATTGAATTTGAATTTGGTCACAGTTTTGGAAATAAATTTCTTATAGACTCCAATTGGCCCGAAATTTGAAAAGTTCATTGATAACGGTCTAGTAAGAAGTACTCATTTCTATGTGGTTATGATTCTTTGATGTCGTTAAAATAATTTTAAAATTGTTCTTTGGAATTAAATGTGATTTAGTATGAATGACATCCTTTATATTGGTTTTATGTATGTTATATGTGGTACATGATTACACGTGATGAGTTAACATAAATTGATATATGATAAGGATGTAGATCTGTTCATTTTCCTCAAATCGTTTTGAATCGAATTTGATCATAGCTTTGGAGATAAATATTAATTTTGAACTCGATTGATCCGAAATTCGGTAGGTTCATCAGAAATGATCAAATTTAAAACACTCATTGTTATATAGTGATTTGGTAATTTGAGGTCGTTCAGATGATGTTTTTAGATAATTTTTATATCTTGAAAAATTAATTTTACCGAAAAATTACTCGACTAAGATATAGTGGTGATAAAGATTATTCTCTATGGTATTCATGACTAAATTTTAGTGAAGGTTTAAGTTCATGTGTTGGCTTAGACCTTCCTCCCTATCGGGTGAAATTAATATAAGTCATTAAAATTTAATATCTAGTTTTGATTATACGTATTGACTCTCCCTATCTAAGTAATATTTGATTGGATCAATGGATCTAGGGATAATGATATCCACTTGACTTAAAATAACATATACTCTCCATCTGAGTTAACTTTTGTTCTAAATTTGTTGAAGTGAATATCTGACACCACGTATGTATGTTGCATGAGCAGTCATTTTTTCATCAAAATTTATTGATCAAGATGCATTGATATCTATGAGGTGTGTTTTTGAATTTTAATATTCAATGTATACATAAACATGCTTTTCTTTTGGAATTTTAGAATTTCATTCTTTATTCTTAATTCGTGTATCTATTTCACAAAATGATGATATATGATAAGAATTATTGAGTGGGAAAATCTTAAATTCTATTTTGGCCAAACAACGTTTTCAACCAAATTGATCATAGTTTTGAAATTCGAAAAAAAAAAAACTCTGATTGATCTGGAATTTGGTAGATTCATAAGAACGACCTAGTAAGAAACTAATTTTTTTTTGGATCGTTATATGAGTTTTTGGTCATATTTGATTAAATAGTAGTGAAGTATTAATTTTAT
Organism: Solanum commersonii; assembly: GCA_029007595.1. Lineage (NCBI taxonomy): Eukaryota > Viridiplantae > Streptophyta > Magnoliopsida > Solanales > Solanaceae > Solanum > Solanum commersonii. Next base: position 1,446,043 of record JAJTWQ010000110.1, read on the forward strand.
GTCTTTGGCTTAGACCTTCCTCCCTATCGGATGAAATTGATACAAGTCACTATGTATTTAATCGTCTAGTTTTGATAATCTGTATTAACTCTCCTAAACTGAGTAATATAGGATTGGATCAATGTAACTAGAGGATTTTCACTTGACTTAAACTAACAATAGACTCTCCATCTGAGTTAGGCCGGTATAAGTTTATGGAGTAAATAATCGGTCATTGTACATGTGTATTGCATGAGTAGTTCTCCAATCCCATCGATTGGCTATTCGAGATGCATGGATATATCTGTATAAATGAGCCCTGAATTTTGTTATTTAGGATTATTCGAAATATTATGATCTATTTAATGTATTATATCTCATATTCTCAATAGACTTTACGCACCCACTTAGTACTACTTAAGCTTTTCTTTTGGTAGAGATAAGATATTAATTCAAAGAATGCATTGTACATGTACCTTATGTTAGAAAGATTTTTCAGTTTCTAACTAGATAAGAGATGAGTATTTGATATATTTGTTTGTAACTCTCCTATCATTGAGTTTGATGAATATTTTATTTCTTGTGGTACATTGATGCGTGATTCCTTTATTAGTATTATCTCTCATGAATTGAATTATATTAATCTGTCTCATAAGGAAACTATCTTTTAAATTGAATGAAACTTATCAGTACATTAGCGTCTATGTTATTTATTCTGAATAGAATTTCAAGGTTGGTTAGTGGATGGACATAATGGTTCATTGAAAGTGAAGTCACTACCAACATGTAAGTCTTGTTTAGAAGGAAAAATGACTAAGAGACCTTTCCTCTTAGAAAAGAAAAAAGAGGTAGTGATAAGTTATAATTAATCTATTCTGATTGGTGTAATAAATGAGCATTTGGGCAAGAGGTGAATTTGAGTATTACGAGTTTTCAAGAAATTTACTCATGATATGGATATATTTTTTGATGTTTTGTAAGTCTAAATGTCTTGATAAAGAAAATATTTAAGACACACGAAAATAGCATCATAAAAAAAATAAAATATATATATATATATATATATAAAGTCACTGCAATCTGATTGTAGTGACGTAAACCTCTCTGCAGAGCTCATGAGTCACTTATATTATAGAATAATTGCATTTCAATTGTCTACACCAGACACTCTATAATAGATTGGTGTAGAAGAGAAAAGAAGTAAACTCTTATGAAGATGATAAGATTAATTATTGACTTATAGTTATTTTGTTTCTTTTGAGATAGGTTCCAATAACTACATATCACATTCTAAATTCAATTTCTTTCAAATCAAAACCTTGAACAACTATAGAACTAGTTGGATTTGACGTAAGTCTAATCTGTGGCATGTTCAGATATAAGATTGTTCAGCACATGTGCTGAGTGGGAGAATAAGAAAATTGGAATTAAGAACGGAATGTGTGTTAATTAGATATCCTAAAGAATGAAAGAAGGTTTATTATAGTGTCCTAAAGAAAATAAGACAATTGTTAACACAACTGTCTGATTTCTAGAAAAGGATCATTTAGTAAACCATGTTCATAGAAGTAAACTAGTTTTACAGGAATTGAACAAAGAAATAACAAATAAGTCAATTATAAATTCAGACGCTCAAAAACATCTAATCGGTATGTCAGAAATGACGTTCCATTGCATTTATGTAATGGGAGAAACATTGCTAGACATAAGAAAATTACTACCTCAAGTAGTGGAAGTGATGTTGAGCAAATTGAAGAACACTACATGAAAAGTTGTTAATATTTCAATATCGAAAGATTTTGAAGAAAATATTAAGACTCAAGATCATGAAAGTATGATTATGTAGTGCTTAGTCATAGTGGAAGAATCATAGCGAAGATTGATTTGTTTTGTATGCTTTAGAGAACTTTTATGATCTGAAAAGAAGTACACTCTTGGAAGGTTTCATGAGAAGCTCTCTCAAGATCTAGTACAAAATCGATTTGTTACGACGAAGCACTACTAGACAAAATTGCATGAGAAATAGAAATAAAGGAATGCTTGTGAAAGTTGTAAAAGCATAGTTAAGAGTCTAAGCGGGAGATTGTTAGGGTATATACTATTAATCATGTGTTTACACATAGTATTCTAACAATTTTCAAGATTAAATATCTAAGTGGGTGATTGTTAGGGTATATACTATTAACCATGCATTTAGATATAGTACATTATAGCAATTGTGATGGTTAAAAGTCTAAGTGGGAGATTGTTGGGATATATACTATTAATCATGTGTTAAGAAATAATATTTATTATAGAATAAATTTTTGCTCAATTTTAATAGATCATATATTCGTTTATGGTGTCTATTTATTTATATAGTAGATGATTTAGTGTGTAGAGTTTTATCTTCTACATAGAGGATTAAATCATCGGTTCTTATAAGTATAAAGTTTTTGTTCACAATCTAGGATGGAAATTGGACATGCTATCGGTACGATTGCAGCACAAGATTATAGGTAATTTATCTTGATTATGGGAACGGTATAGTTCCAACTTCTTGTGCTAGTGCATTTTGTATGTATTGAATGGGACCGAGTAGAGATAGTTGTTTTAGACTGACTGACAAAACGTATTCTCTAAACTATTAAATGTACTTATATTCTTAATCCTAATATAACTATTATGATCTGTATATATTAATTATCGTTTTGATTTATTAAAAGGTGAGATTACGAGATGGATCAATATGCCTAGTAAGTTGGATGATAATAATATATATTGGTGAAATAATAAGTTAGTTGATGAAATCCATGTCTCGTTATAGAGATTGATTGATATGCCTTTTGAGAAACTTATAAGTTTTCATCGTGTCAAACCTTACTGTTTAATGGGGAATTACAAAATATAAATAGAGGAGTGCAATTACGAATTTCTAGTGGAATGATTTGTAATTTATTATGGTAAGAATAATTCAAATTAATTATTTGGAATTATTTCCATAATAGGAAGCCTCAGTAATTAATTATGTGGTCCCTCCAGTGCCCATATTTAACTAGAATTCAAAATCCTAATTCTAAAGGGAAAAGGGGAGAGGCGTTAGTTTTCTTATAAAAAGAAAACTAGCGTGTATTTTTCGGTTGAAGAAAAATAACGTGTGTTTGGTTCTCCTCTTTGGACTGTGAAGAAATCTCTATAATTAGGGATTCTTCTTGCCCTAGATTGATTAGTTTTCTATTCAGACTTGCCCACCCAAGTATTGAGAGAGTTCAGATGTGAACTTGGGATTACTGTAGAAGACCATAGTTGTTGTCTATCTTGTGGATTCGCTTGAAGGTCCGTCTAACTTTGGGATTCGCTTGAAGGTATTCCGCTCACGCTTCAAGAGGTATTTATCGAATTAAATTCAACAAGTTTATGTGTTCTAGCATGATTATGTGTTCTAGCATAAACGGTATTGATTATCTATTATTCATGTAAGCAGTAAGATCCTAAATATGCTTCCGCTGTGCATATATGTTATCCAACAATTGGCATCAAGAGCCACGCTTACATCTTATTAGATAACATGATATATATGTACATATATGTTTTCGACACATACATTAATATGCAGTTTTTACGTGAGTTCAGTGTATAGCCGAATTCAATTATGTTTAATTACTAATTGTTGATAATTGTGGTATATCACGATGATTGCATATGTCAACCAATATTAAAGTTTTTTTTAAATTATTGCAAGTTGAGTTATATTGCATTGCAAAGTTAAAAAGAATTAAAAGAAGAGAAGAAATCGGAGTATTGAACATTGTGACGTCTGCAAATTAAGTTTTGCATAATAATTAAAGACTCCAATTTTCAGCACTGTTTTTTTCTTGATTCTTTTGGTAATTAATATTTGTTGATTGGCTGGTGACTGTTTGTTATATTGCATGTGTTGGCGGCTACAGTGGTACCGTAGGGCATCACCGGTTTTTCAATAGTAATATTTTTTGGCAAAGTGAATGTTTAATTTAAATTTTTTTTTTTTTGCCAAACAATTGATACTACAATTAACTGCATGTGCTCATTCTTTTGGATTGGCCAATAATCAATTCTTTCAATTAGTTGGTTATTGTCTTTGTCACACGGCATTAAACTTTTCTCATACGTGTATAATGTAAATATAATTGAGAGTTTGTGATTAATAAATAGTGCTACCATTAAATGGTCTATTTGTTTGAGATCACTTAGAAATTCTTAAAGCTTTATATATGTGGGATTATACCAATATATGAATTGAGAATAATGATTAATAAATAGGATCTATGAAAGTGGTCTATTTATTTGAGTCATTAGAATATCTTCAATGTATCATGCATAAATTGTCCTAAGTGAATATTGGTGGTAAATATTTATTTATATGAATGGATATTTATCGTAATATTCTAATAATGCTTAATTAATTTATGAGAATAGATATTAAAGTTTTTCTCTGGTCTAAAAGGGAAAAAATGTAATATCTTGAATTTTTAGATGTATTAATTGAAAGGACAATTTTGATATAAGGAGGCGTTGTGTGTCTTAGTAAAAGAAAGGACACAACGTATGCTTCATGCTCATGGGATAATAATTAAAAGAGAATGAAAATTGAATCTAAGTTATTTTAATCTTTAACTATACCTAAAATAATTATTTTTCAAATAAAGTCATGGTTTAAGTGGTCATGATTTTTATGATCTCTGATTGACTTGAAATTTGATGGTTTCATTGAAAATTGTTTAGATGGGTTTTAAATAGTTTGTCGGATTAAATTTGATTTGAATATGATAAGATCATTTTTTATGTCAGTTATGTTCATGTAAAATCTAGAACATGATTACACATGGTGATTCTACAAGAATTGATATGTGATAAGAATGTAGGTCATGTTGTTTTAATTCCTAAAGATGCTTAAATCAATTGAATTTGAATTTGGTCACAGTTTTGGAAATAAATTTCTTATAGACTCCAATTGGCCTGAAATTTGAAAAGTTCATTGATAACGGTCTAGTAAGAAGTACTCATTTCTATGTGGTTATGATTCTTTGATGTCGTTAAAATAATTTTAAAATTGTTCTTTGGAATTAAATGTGATTTAGTATGAATGACATCCTTTATATTGGTTTTATGTATGTTATATGTGGTACATGATTACACGTGATGAGTTAACATAAATTGATATATGATAAGGATGTAGATCTGTTCATTTTTCCTCAAATCGTTTTGAATCTGAATTTGATCATAGCTTTGGAGATAAATATTAATTTTGAACTCTGATTGATCTGAAATTCGGTAGGTTCATCAGAAATGATCAAATTTAAAACACTCATTGTTATATAGTGATTTGGTAATTTGAGGTCGTTCAGATGATGTTTTTAGATAATTTTTATATCTTGAAAAATTAATTTTACCGAAAAATTACTCGACTAAGATATAGTGGTGATAAAGATTATTCTCTATGGTATTCATGACTAAATTTTAGTGAAGGTTTAAGTTCATGTGTTGGCTTAGACCTTCCTCCCTATCGGGTGAAATTAATATAAGTCATTAAAATTTAATATCTAGTTTTGATTATCTGTATTGACTCTCCCTATCTAAGTAATATTTGATTGGATCAATGGATCTAGGGATAATGATATCCACTTGACTTAAAATAACATATACTCTCCATCTGAGTTAGCTTTTGTTCTAAATTTGTTGAAGTGAATATCTGACACCACGTATGTATGTTGCATGAGCAGTCATTTTTTCATCAAAATTTATTGATCAAGATGCATTGATATCTATGAGGTGTGTTTTTGAATTTTAATATTCAATGTATACATAAACATGCTTTTCTTTTGGAATTTTAGAATTTCATTCTTTATTCTTAATTCGTGTATCTATTTCACAAAATGATGATATATGATAAGAATTATTGAGTGGGAAAATCTTAAATTCTATTTTGGCCAAACAACGTTTTCAACCAAATTGATCATAGTTTTGGAATTCGAAAAAAAAAAACTCTGATTGATCTGGAATTTGGTAGATTCATAAGAACGACCTAGTAAGAAACTAATTTTTTTTTGGATCGTTATATGAGTTTTTGGTCATATTTGATTAAATAGTAGTGAAGTATTAATTTTATGTCTTTGGCTTAGACCTTCCTCCCTATCGGATGAAATTGATACAAGTCACTATGTATTTAATCGTCTAGTTTTGATAATCTGTATTAACTCTCCTAAACTGAGTAATATAGGATTGGATCAATGTAACTAGAGGATTTTCACTTGACTTAAACTAACAATAGACTCTCCATCTGAGTTAGGCCGGTATAAGTTTATGGAGTAAATAATCGGTCATTGTACATGTGTATTGCATGAGTAGTTCTCCAATCCCATCGATTGGCTATTCGAGATGCCTGGATATATCCGTATAAATGAGCCCCGAATTTTGTTATTTAGGATTATTCGAAATATTATGATCTATTTAATGTATTATATCTCATATTCTCAATAGACTTTACGCACCCACTTAGTACTACTTAAGCTTTTCTTTTGGTAGAGATAAGATATTAATTCAAAGAATGCATTGTACATGTACCTTATGTTAGAAAGATTTTTTTTCAGTTTCTAACTAGATAAGAGATGAGTATTTGATATATTTGTTTGTAACTCTCCTATCATTGAGTTTGATGAATATTTTATTTCTTGTGGTACATTGATGCGTGATTCCTTTATTAGTATTATCTCTCATGAATTGAATTATATTAATCTGTCTCATAAGGGAAACTATCTTTTAAATTGAATGAAACTTATCTGTACATTAGCGTCTATGTTATTTATTCTGAATAGAATTTCAAGGTTGGTTAGTGGATGGACATAATGGTTCATTGAAAGTGAAGTCACTACCAACATGTAAGTCTTGTTTAGAAGGAAAAATGACTAAGAGACCTTTCCTCTTAGAAAAGAAAAAAGAGGTAGTGATAAGTTATAATTAATCTATTCTGATTGGTGTAATAAATGAGCATTTGGGCAAGAGGTGAATTTGAGTATTCTGAGTTTTCAAGAAATTTACTCATGATATGGATATATTTTTTGATGTTTTGTAAGTCTAAATGTCTTGATAAAGAAAATATTTAAGACACACGAAAATAGCATCATAAAAAAAATAAAATATATATATATATATATATATAAAGTCACTGCAATCCGATTGTAGTGACGTAAACCTCTGCAGAGCTCATGAGTCACTTATATTATAGAATAATTGCATTTCAATTGTCTACACGGACACTCTATAATAGATTGGTGTAGAAGAGAAAAGAAGTAAACTCTTATGAAGATGATAAGATTAATTATTGACTTATAGTTATTTTGTTTCTTTTGAGATAGGTTCCAATAACTACATATCACATTCTAAATTCAATTTCTTTCAAATCAAAACCTTGAACAACTATAGAACTAGTTGGATTTGACGTAAGTCTAATCGTGGCATGTTCAGATATAAGATTGTTCAGCACATGTGCTGAGTGGGAGAATAAGAAAATTGGAATTAAGAACGGAATGTGTGTTAATTAGATATCCTAAAGAATGAAAGAAGGTTTATTATAGTGTCCTAAAGAAAATAAGACAATTGTTAACACAAGCTGTCTGATTTCTAGAAAAGGATCATTTAGTAAACCATGTTCATAGAAGTAAACTAGTTTTACGGGAATTGAACAAAGAAATAACAAATAAGTCAATTATAAATTCAGACGCTCAAAAACATCTAATCGGTATGTCAGAAATGACGTTCCATTGCATTTATGTAATGGGAGAAACATTGCTAGACATAAGAAAATTACTACCTCAAGTAGTGGAAGTGATGTTGAGCAAATTGAAGAACACTACATGAAAAGTTGTTAATATTTCAATATCGAAAGATTTTGAAGAAAATATTAAGACTCAAGATCATGAAAGTATGATTATGTAGTGCTTAGTCATAGTGGAAGAATCATAGCGAAGATTGATTTGTTTTGTATGCTTTAGAGAACTTTTATGATCTGAAAAGAAGTACACTCTTGGAAGGTTTCATGAGAAGCTCTCTCAAGATCTAGTACAAAATCGATTTGTTACGACGAAGCACTACTAGACAAAATTGCATGAGAAATAGAAATAAAGGAATGCTTGTGAAAGTTGTAAAAGCATAGTTAAGAGTCTAAGCGGGAGATTGTTAGGGTATATACTATTAATCATGTGTTTACACATAGTATTCTAACAATTTTCAAGATTAAATATCTAAGTGGGTGATTGTTAGGGTATATACTATTAACCATGCATTTAGATATAGTACATTATAGCAATTGTGATGGTTAAAAGTCTAAGTGGGAGATTGTTGGGATATATACTATTAATCATGTGTTAAGAAATAATATTTATTATAGAATAAATTTTTGCTCAATTTTAATAGATCATATATTCGTTTATGGTGTCTATTTATTTATATAGTAGATGATTTAGTGTGTAGAGTTTTATCTTCTACATAGAGGATTAAATCATCGGTTCTTATAAGTATAAAGTTTTTTGTTCACAATCTAGGATGGAAATTGGACATGCTATCGGTACGATTGCAGCACAAGATTATAGGTAATTTATCTTGATTATGGGAACGGTATAGTTCCAACTTCTTGTGCTAGTGCATTTTGTATGTATTGAATGGGACCGAGTAGAGATAGTTGTTTTAGACTGACTGACAAAACGTATTCTCTAAACTATTAAATGTACTTATATTCTTAATCCTAATATAACTATTATGATCTGTATATATTAATTATCGTTTTGATTTATTAAAAGGTGAGATTCTGAGATGGATCAATATGCCTAGTAAGTTGGATGATAATAATATATATTGGTGAAATAATAAGTTAGTTGATGAAATCCATGTCTCGTTATAGAGATTGATTGATATGCCTTTTTGAGAAACTTATAAGTTTTCATCGTGTCAAACCTTGCAAGTGGATTTATGAATCCGACACATGAAATAAGTTAAGTAGTGCTCTAAAGGAAATTAATCATTAAGTTAAATTCGTCGGTAATTTAATTTATTGATTAGTATCTCGAAATCTTAACATGGGGAATTACATAAGCTTTTTAATGGGGAATTAGAAAATATAAATAGAGGAGTGCAATTACGAATTTCTAGTGGAATGATTTGTAATTTATTATGGTAAGAATAATTCAAATTAATTATTTGGAATTATTTCCATAATAGGAAGCCTCAGTAATTAATTATGTGGTCCCTCCAGTGCCCATATTTAACTAGAATTCAAAATCCTAATTCTAAAGGGAAAAGGGGAGAGGCGTTAGTTTTCTTATAAAAAGAAAACTAGCGTGTATTTTTCGGTTGAAGAAAAATAACGTGTGTTTGGTTCTCCTCTTTGGACTGTGAAGAAATCTCTATAATTAGGGATTCTTCTTGCCCTAGATTGATTAGTTTTCTATTCAGACTTGCCCACCCAAGTATTGAGAGAGTTCAGATGTGAACTTGGGATTACTGTAGAAGACCATAGTTGTTGTCTATCTTGTGGATTCGCTTGAAGGTCCGTCTAACTTTGGGATTCGCTTGAAGGTATCTGCTCACGCTTCAAGAGGTATTTATCGAATTAAATTCAACAAGTTTATGTGTTCTAGCATGATTATGTGTTCTAGCATAAACGGTATTGATTATCTATTATTCATGTAAGCAGTAAGATCCTAAATATGCTTCCGCTGTGCTTATATGTTATCCAACAAGAACACATAATCATGATAGAACACATAAACTTACGGTAATTTAATTCAAGAATTACCTCTTGAAGTGTAAGCAGATACCTTCGAGAAAATCCATAAATTAGAAAGACCTTCAAGCAAATCTACAAGATAGATAGCAACCACGGTATTCTACAGTGGTCCCAAGTTCACATCCGAACTCTCCCAATACTTGGGTGGGCAAGTATGAATAGAAAAACTTCAATCTTTTTTTTAGGTTAGGAGACTCCCTACTTATAGAGATTTCTTCCCAATTCAAAAAGGAGAAGAAAACCCAGGTTTTCCTGAAAAACAAAAAAAAAATACACATTAGTTTTTCTTTGACAAAACCAACACTGTTCCTCCTCTCTTTCCCTTAAAATATGATTATGAGTTCTAGTTAACTATAGGCACAGTAGGGAGCACAAAATTAATTACTGAGACTTTCTATTATGGAAATAATTTTAAATAATTAATTTGAATTATTCTTATCATAATAAATTATACATAATTCCACTAGAAATTCGTAATTGCACTCCTCTATTTATATTTCGAAACTCCCCATTAAACGCTTATATAATTCCCCATGTTAAGATTACAAATACTAATCAATAAATTAAATTACTAACGAATTTAATTCAATGATTAATTTCCTTTAGAGCACTACTTAACTTATTTCTTATGTCGGATTCATAAATCCACTTGCAAGGTTTGACACAATTAAAACTTATAAGTTTCTCAAAAAGACATATTAAGCAATCTGTATAATGAGACATGGATTCCATCAACTAACTTATTATTTCACCAATATATATTATTATCATCCAATTTACTAGGCATTGACCCATTTTAGAATCTCACATTTTACTAAATTAAAACGATAATTATTATATACAAATCATAATAGTTATATCAGGATTAAGCATATAAGTACATTTAATAGTTTAGAAAATATGCTTTTGTCAGCCGGTCTCGTTTAATACATACAAAATGCACTAGCACAAGAAGTTGGAACTGTACCTTTTCCAAAATCAAGATAAATTATATATAATCTTGTGGTACAATCGTACCGATGGCATGTCCTATTTCCATCCTAGATTGTGAACAAAAAATTTTATACTTATAAGAACCGATGGTTTAATCCTCTTTGTATAAGCTAAAACTTTATACACTAAATCATCTACTATATAAGTAAACAAACACTATAAACGAATATATGATCTATTAAAACATAATAAATAATTATTCTATAATAAATATTATATTTAAACATATGGTTAATAGTTTATATCCAGCAATCTCCCACTTAGACTTTTAACAATCACTATGTTATAATGTACTATAACTAAATACATGGTTAATAATATATACCCTAACAATCTCCCACTTAGATATTTAAACTTGAAAAATGTTAGAATACTATTTCTAAACACACGCTTAATAGTATATTTAGCCTAACAATGTCCCACTTAGACTCTTAACTATGCATTTACAACTTTCACAAACATTCCTTTATTTCTTATCGAAAGAAATTTACTAAGTTGTTTTCTCATGCAATTTCACCTAGTAGTGCTTCATCATAACAAATCGATTTTGTACTAGATATAGAGGGACCTTATCATAATACCTTCCAAGAGTGTACTTCTTTTCAAGAGATCTGTCATAAAAGTTCTCTCAAGAATACAAAACAAATCAATCTTCGTTATGATTCTCCCACTATGACTAAGTACTACTATTATAATCACACTTTTCATGTTCTTGAGTTTTAATATTTTCTTCAAAATCTTTCTATATTGAAATATTAACAATTTTTCATGTAGTGTTCTTTTAATTTGCTCAACATCTCTCCTACGACTTAAGATAGTAGTTTTCTTATGTCTAGTAACATTTCTCCCACTACTTAAATGCAATTGAATATTAATTCCGATATACCCATTAGATGTTCTTGAGCGTCTGAATTTATTATTGACTTATTTGTTATTTCTTTATTTAGTTCCCGTAAAACTAGTTTACTTCTAGGAACATGGTTTATTAAATGACCATTTTCTAGAAATCTGACAGTTGTGTTAACAATTGCCTTATTTTGTTGAGGAGAGTAAAATAAACTTTCTTTCATTCTTTTTGGATATCCAACTAACAGACACATTCCATTATTAATTTCAATTTATTTATATTTCCACTCAGCACATGTGATGGACAATGCTATATCTAAACAGGTCACAAATTAGACTTACATCAAATCAACACTAGTTCTATAGTTATCCAAAGTACTGATAAGAAGGGAATTAAATTCGGAATGTGATATGTAGTTCTTAGAATATATCCAAAAGAAGCAAAACAACTACGAATAAGTCAATCATTCATCTTATCATCTTCATAAGAGTCTATTTCTTTTCTCTTTACACTAATCTACAATAAAGTGTTTGGTGTAAACAACTGAAATGTAATTATTGTAGACACGTAATTTTTGACCAAACATAAGGTTTTACACCATTTTTATTCATGAAGTATTTCTTCTAGGTCTACAGTAAATATTTTATTTTTCATTGTATTTTAGTAAGTTTATTTTAGAAGATTTGAAAACTACAAAAAATATATGTTTTCTTTTAATTTAGATTTTAATAAACCAACTAGTATTTCTTAATTATATTTTTAGACTGACTTTTTTATTTTTGTTATATTTTATTAGTTTAAAATAATTAGTTATTATTATTATTATTAATATTATTATTATTATAATAATAATAATAATTATTATTATTATAATTTTTATATATATTTAATTTATATAAAAAAAAAAACTTAAACTATCCATGCCCTTGCCCCACTACCCACTCACCTTCACCCCACTTCAATCCTCTCACCCTCCCTCACACCACTAAACAATCCATACATGCACTCCCTCACAATATACATACTACACGTACAACACCCACAACACAATCTGCACATTTAACACAGATACACGAAAAAGAAATATAAAAACACATTACTACAAACTCCACAGACTACCCAACTCCCTGAGTAACCAAATACACAACACACACAAACGCAAGAAAAAAGAAAAACATTTCAATCTCCTCAAACAACCAACATTACATACCCACGAGAAAAAGGAAGAACAAAAACATTTTTTTTTATCATTTTCAAGCAAACATTTACGCCCTTAGGCAGCACACGCACACAACACAAAAACACCACCCACCAAAGATAAGAAAAAACACCTTCATATTATATTTTTTTCCACTTACAAATAAAGTTGAGTTCGAGGTTCACTTTCGTGGTTTCAAGTTAGTGATTCCTTATTAGGATTGTTTCCTTTTCGTAAATTGATTTTCACAAGATGTACCATATACTTTTGTTGTATGATTTTTTTTCATGTTTATATATAAGACGTGATTTCAATGTTATGAAGTTGCTCGAATTTATGTGTGTTTAATTTTGGCATTATAATATTAAAATCTGTTTGAACCTTTTATATCATTAAATTTAGAAATAAATTCATATAACATGTGATTATTTCTTGCATCATTATCGAAGGTTTTAATGCTTGTGCCTTATTATTTTTGATGAATTCTCTCTTGAGTTGTGTTCAAATAAGTGATAAGTTATTTTTGTGCAATAATATGGATGCTGCTTTTATCTTTTAAAATCTAACTTAGCTTTGTTTTAAAAAAAAAAAAATTATAAAATAAAAAACTAATAAGAAAATTTCAACAGTGGATAATAACTATTGTGTGCATGTTTATGATGAAAAATAATAATAATAATAATAATAATAATAATAATAATAATAAAATTCAGAGGCATGAATTTGTTGATCTAGAACTTGGCCCTCATGTTGGTTGGAACAAAATTTTGATCAACATTTAACTTGGGAAAGAATTATAGGTTTTTTTTATCCGATTGTGTCTTTCAATCCTACAAAATGACATATTATTCATAGAACTCCCATTTCGTGCTTGAAACCTTTGTATTTGAATAATCATATTTTAGCGTATATCTTTTTAGTGCATAAATGCACTATTCCTTGATCTCACCTCCTTGAGCGCACTATCAATTATCTGCACAGTGTCAACGATCTAAATTGGGTAACAAAGTGAAAAGGCCAAATATGTGAAAGTTAAAAAAAAATGACAAAGAAAAGCTGGAATAAAAAAATGAAAAAAATCTCCAACAAAAAGGAGAGAAAATGAGGAGAAGCTTTCAAGAAACAAAGGCCAAATGCCAAAATGAAAAAATATTGAGAGCATTGCGCAAATTTTAAGGAGAAAATAATCACTTTATCCCAAATGAATATCCTACCTTTCCCTAAGCCTACATTACAAGTCAATGACAAGTCCTATTTGATCTCATTTTGTGTTCTCACATTAGTGGATACTTACATAAGGACCAAACATATGGTATCTCAATCTCATGCACTAAACATTTTTTTGAGTGTGAGTGACCTCTAAAACGTCCTAAGATCAGAACACTTATATTGTGTGAAGTAGAATTTCATTTGTTGCAAGGGAACTTGAAACATGAGGATATGAATAATTTTATCCCTTAATTTAGGCAAGAGGAACTCATTTTGTAAATACTTAGGTATGTCTGAGGTACCATTTGAAACTATACGGATTACTCAAATTTATCTGAAGTAGCTGAAAGTGATTCATATGTGTAATACTAATTTTGGGTACCAACTAAAGTCAAAACATTGTCAACTATGAACTGAGTTGTTTCTCAAAATATGTCTTTTGTAGGAAAAATAATTTTTGATTTTTATGAACTACGCTTGACCTTTTTCCTGCTATACAAGATACGTAGGTAGTCCTACAATGGAATCGGTCTCACATAATAAAATTTTATATCCTTGAAGGAATGAAATTAGACTTTTTTTTTAAAAAAAAATTATCGAAAAAATGATAAATTAAAAAGAGTTTCAAAATTCCTCAATTTAAAAACTGGGCATATTTTAATTTGTTAATAAAAAATCTTTTATTCCAAAGGAACAAACACCCTTAATTGCATATATGTCTTGCATTTTTATTTTGGTATAAGAATTTTTCATTTATGTTAATAGATTAAATATTTTTTTCTGGTGCAAACTGGGCTAACAATATAAAATGTTGTGGTGATTTCAAATGATGATTCTATTTAGTAACATATTCTTGAGTAATGGAAATTAGTGTAACAAGACCCTCCTCATAATGGGATTAGCAGGACCGTCCTAAACAATGTGAATTAGTGTAGCAGGACCCTCCTAAACAATGAGAATTAGTGTAGCAGGACCCTCTTAAATATGGAAATTAGTGTAGCATGATCCTAAACAATGGGATTTAGTGTAGTAGGACCCTCCTAAACAATGAAAATTAATGTAGCAGGACCCTCCTAAACAATGTGAATTAGAGTAGCAGGACCCTCCTAAACAATGGGAATTAGAGTAGCAGGACCCTCCTAAACAATGAAAATTAGTGTAGCAGGACCCTCCTAAACAATGAAAGTTAGTGTAGCAGGACCCTCCTAAACAATGAAAATTAGTGTAGCAGGACCCTCCTAAACAATGAAAATTAGTGTAGTAGGACCCTCCTAAATAATGAGAATTAGAGTAGCAGGACCCTCATAAACAATGAGAATTAGAGTAGAGGACCCTCCTAAGCAATGAGAAATAGAGTAGCAGGACCCTCCTAAACAATGAGAATTAGTGTAGCAGGACCCTCATAAACAATGAGAATTAGTGTAGCAGCACCCTCCTAAACAATGAGAATTAATGTAGCAGAACCCTCCTAAACAAAGGAAATTAGTGTAGCAGGACCCTCCTGGACAATGGGAATTAGAGTAGAAGAACCCTACTCCTAAACAATAGGAATTAGAGTAGCAGGACCCTCCTACATAATGTGATTTAGATTAGTAGGACCCTCCTACATAATGGGATTAGCAGGACCCTCTTACATAATGGGATTAACAGGACCCTCCTACATAATGGTATTAGCAGGACCCTCCTACATAATAGGATTAGCAGGACCTCCTACATAATGAGATTTAGATTAGCACGACCCTCCTACATAATGAGATTTAGATTAGCACGACCCTCCTACATAATGGGATTAGCAGGAGCCTCCTACATAATGGGATTAGCAGGACCCTCCTACATAATGGGATTAGCAGGACCCTCCTACATAATGGGATTTAGATTAGTAGGACCCTCATACATAATGAGATTTAGATTAGAAAGACCCTCTTACGTAATGAGATTTAGTTTAGTAGGACCCTCCTACATAATGGGATTAGCAGGACCCTCCTACATAATGGAATTTAGATTAGCAGGACCCTCCTACATAATGGGATTTAGTTTAGCAAGACCCTCCTGAACAATTGGATTAGCAGGACCTTCTTACATAATGTGATTTAGATTAGCAGGACCCTCCTGAACAATGGATTAGCATGACCGTCCTGCATAATGGGATTTGCTTACTTTCTCCTAGGATAAACACTTCCTAGTTTGAGACCGTTAATTTTAATTTTTCTCCTAGAATAAACACTTCCTAGTTGGGGTTTATTTTTGAAAAAATTCACATTTGCTAACAACTCACAAAAATTTTCCAGTGAAAATTGGGGAATTTTTTTTGTTTATTTCTTTTGTTTGTGATGGTTTTCAGGTTTCTTCAAGCGAAACATGGATTTGAAATTCAAGAACAAAGTTTCAACTCTTTTCAGAATGATCAATCTCCATGATAGCCAGAATCAATTCTTCAATGCATATAGCAGCCTGACTTCCTGACATCTGTTTCTATTCAGCTACTGATCAAGAAAACATGTAGTCATTCGAGAACGTATTCAAATTGTCATTGTGAAGAGTTTTGAAAACTCACTCTAGATGGCAAGTTAAGCCTCAATTCAATTCAAGATCAAGCAACTCATCCAAAAAATCAAGGTGATAGCTGAAAGTCAAGACACAAGTGAAGACTCAAGAGAAGCAACATAGATAGGAGCTTGTACTTTTATTTTTCTTTTGACTATTGGCTTTCATTTTTTTTAATGTAAGGATAGGAGCTGCGACCTGGAACCTTGATGGAACCTCACTTAACTTCCAACTCATCACCTCATCTCCTTGAACTACACGGGACTTGATTCCCTTACAATCCGGGATATGTAGGCTGTCCAAAACAAGGATTCGGTCACATTTTTTTTTCTTCAAATAAGAGTCCGATCAAATCTTGTCTCTTTGTCTACTTCTTTGTCTAAAAACTCTTCGTGTTTCCAGTCAAAGAGGGGCAAGCTGTAGACACGCAATTTTTGACCGAACATAAGGTTTTACACCATTTTTATTCCTTAAGTATTTCTTCTAGGTCTACATTAAATATTTTATTTTCATCATATTTTAGTAAGTTTATTTTAAAAGATTTGAAAACTACAAAAAATATATGTTTTCTTTTAATTTAGATTTTAATAAACCAGCTAGTATTTCTTAATTACATTTTTAGGCCGACTATTTGACTTTTGTTATATTTTATTAGTTCAAAAGAATTAGTTAATATTTTTATTATTATATATATATATATATAAAATTTATAGAAAAAGTAATAAATAAAAAATAAACTTAAACTACCCATACCCTTGCCCCACAACCCACTCACCTTCATCCCACTTCAATCCACTCACCCTCCCTCACACCACTAAACAATCCATACATGCACTCCCTCACAATATACATACTACACGTGCAACAACACCCACAGCACAATCTGCACATTTAACACGGACACACGAAAAAGAAATATAAAAATACACTACTACAAACTCCACAGACTACCCAACTCCCTGAGTAACCAAATACACAACACACACAAACGCAAGAAAAAAGAAAAACATTTCAATCTCCCCAAACAACCAACATTACATACCCACGAGAAAAAGGAAGAACAAAAACATTTTTTTTATTCTTTTCAAGCAAACATTAAGCCCTTAGGCAGCACAAGCACACAATACAAAAACACCACCCACCACAGATAAAAAAAACACCTTCATATTATATTTTTTTTCCACTTACAAATAAAGTTGAGTTCGAGGTTCACTTTCGTGGTTTCAAGTTCGTGATTCCTTATTAGGATTGTTTCCTTTTCGTAAATTGATTTTCGCAAGAGGTACCATTTACTTTTATTGTATGATTTTTTTTCATGTTTATATAAGACGTGATTTCAATGTTATGAAGTTGCTCGAATTTATGTGTGTTTAATTTTGGCATTATAATATTAAAATATGTTTGAACCTTTTATATCATTAAATTTACAAAAAAATCGTATAACATGTGATTATTTCTTGCATCATTATTGAAGGTTTTAATGCTTGTGCCGTATTATTTTTGATGAATTCTCTCTTGAGTTGTATTCAAATAAGTGATAAGTTATTTTTGTGCAATAATATGGGTGCTGCTTTTATCTTTTGAAAGCTAACTTAGCTTTGTTTTTTTTTTTTTAAATAATTATAAAATAAAAAACTAATAAGAAAATTTCAACAGTGGATAGTAACTTTTGTGTGCATGTTTATGAAGAACTATTATTATTATTATTATTATTATTATTATTAGTATTATTATTATTATTATTGTTATTGCTATTGTTATTGTTATTGTTATTGTTATTGTTATTGTGATTGTGATCGGTGGTAGTTCGGCACCACTTGATGTACACTTAAAAATTGGCAAACTAATTTTTGTAGGCAAATTTAGATATGTTAAAAAATGATTTTAATTAAGAATGTGGTTACACATCTTCTTTGAAACACTTAAAAGAAATTCAACGTTGCGGTGATGCACCTTCACCAACTTGTTTTAATAATTAATTTTTATTGATTCAAATCAAGAGCTGTAAATTGAGATTATTAGGTGTGCTGCACTCGAGAGGGGAAGACAATTATGTCTCTAAATGTCAAGATCGAGAATGCAATTGTGCATTCGGTTTAAGACCAATAAAATTCAACAGTAAAAAAAATACAAGCGAACCATATACACAATTTATACAAAAACAATTAAGATAAGTATAAGTTAATAAAAGCGATCGTAGTAGAACTATAGGACTCAGGGATGCCTAATACCTTCCCCTCGGTCAACAGAATCCCTTACCCAAATTTCTAGTTCGCAGACCAAATAAAGAGTCATTTCCTTTTGATTAGGGATTAAACAAAAAGGTGACTTGGAACACCATAGCTTAATTCCAAGTAGCGACTTTGAAAGAAAAAAAAACCCTATTTAATACCGTCACTTTAATTGGAAAAACCATTCCGTTATGCGAAAAAAAAGGGTGTGACATCTCTGGCAACTCTGTTGGGGAATAATGATACGTTCAAATTACACCTCCCTAAAGAAGCATAAGCGATCATTATCAAGTAAAGAACCCAACTTGTAGGTTGGGGTCGATCCTATGAGGAAACTGGTTTAGACTTAACTTTAACTTACACCTATATTCGTTTAGTCAAAGTACTTCCAGAAACAAGCAATAAAAAGGGGGGGGGGGGGTTGTGAAATAAATAGTAAGAATTCAGTAAACAAAAGTCAATTTTTGTTGTTATCAAGATGCGAAAATTAACTAGGGTATACATGTTCACCACAAGCTCATAACTCAGTAATCCTAGTAATAGCAATCATGTCCTAGTGTATTACATGCAAAGTGATAAGTTAGGTATCTCTAAATCCTTGGTCCGGCTACGTGTGTATAATTTACTAACCCTTACCTTTACCTCATATTAGACATCATAATCGATGTTTGGCTTAGTTATTTCTTCGCACCAATTGACACTAGCCTATTAGATAGTATCACACTAAATCTATGCTGATAATTCTTTTCTTGTTGATTACCTCCTTAGTCCGGCAAGTAGCAACAAGGCAAGTTCTAACGCGTGCGCTCGTTAAAAAGACTTTTGAACGAAAGAATTATCAATGCATGCAAAACACTATTCAAGAATTGCTTATTTACTATTTATACTTTGTTAATCGCTCATGGATCTCACTACCCTAGTTGTGAAGTTTAGTTACCCATAATCATATGAACACAATTTATTGTTTTAGATGAAAGAATTATGAACTTACGTAGTTGAGAAAAATAAACCCAGAAATTCAACTCAAATTTCAAACAAAATCTTCAAAACGAACCTTTGGAAATCAAGAATTGCTCGGGTAGCAAAATTAGTTCCCAAGTCACAAAGTAAAACAAAAGTAATAAAGTCTAAACCCCAAAAACGAGGTTTACATACCCTATTTATAGAAAACAAGTCCAAAATTAAAAGGGAAATAAATTAAGGAAAGTGTGTTCAGGCACGCGTTTTCATTCCACGAGACTGACTCATGGACCGTCAATGGATCTTTGGTTCGTGAGTCCCTTCCGTTAGCCAGGACTTAGAAAATATTTCAGCCTCCAAAAATTAGCTTCTCTGAAGCAAACGACGGACTTGCAGTACGGACCATAGATCGATCTACGGTCCGTCAATCCCCTTTCGTAGCTTCATACTTGGAATCTTCAAAAATCAGGTACTGGAATCCTCGCAGTATAAATCTACGGATCAACAGTACGGTCCGTAGATCAATCTACGGACCGTCAATGGCCACCGTAGTTCCACACTGTCAGATTTCCCTAATTTTCCTTCCATGCCTTGCCTGCTGATCTACGGCAATCACCTATGGAGTGTCATTGGACCTACGGTCCGTAGATCACCTCCATAGGTGCCCTTTCTGCAGTTATTTGAGTTGTCCCTTTACTTTCGCGCCTGAACGTCTTTCCTGCAAAACATGATAAAAACACATAAAAACCAATCCAAAAAGGCCCTAGACACACATAAATTGTAAGTGAAATGTATTAGAAATATCGTAAACTCACGATATATCAAATAATCAAAATTCGAGCTTTGTTTACATTGAGTTTTACTTGATTTTATTATTTTATGTTTTGGATATATTGTGTATGCTAACCTAATGTGCTATTTGGTGCTCATTTTTGCTTTTTATATTGTTGAACTATACTAAATTGTTTTATCTCGTGCACACCTTATGAGTCTTTGAATACACTTAACACACATTCACAAGAATGCAGTTATGCATCCTACTTTCCCTTGAGATAAAGCTGGAGGTCTTGACACTTAGTGAAGGATATTTAGTCACATATGTTAGGCGGGGTTGGACCATCAATTAAGTCGGAATAGCGCTGCTACCGATAAGTTGTCCTTCCCTGGCTCGAGTTGTCCACTCGGGTAAGCCAGACTAGACACTAATCTCTTTAGGTTTGAGCTTATTAAACCTGAAATATAGACATGGTTATCTCTTGTATTTTTTTTAGCGCTTATTTGCATTTGACTTGGTGGGAGTCGACATAGGGCTCAGATCCATCTAGGACATGTATCCCTATCATATTTAACCATCTAGCTCATTTTATATGCTACATGAAAATGCATTTATTTAGAAAGTCTTTCCAAGTTGATCCATTGTAGTGTGATTAATGGAATAAGAAAAAAGATTATCTTTCCATTTTTACAAAATAAAAAGGGGAGAAAACATAATTTTTTTTTTTCCTTTTATAAGTTATTATACCCTTTTCAATAATGAAATGAATTTTTTTCACTACTTCACAAAAATTACAAAAATAAATAAATGAATTATTTAAGTTTCTTTGGTACAGTTAATAAAAAAATTTCAAAATATTTTACTTTCATAATAGTTTGAAAAATTGCATTTAACAAAAAAAATAAATTAATATCTTAAAGTTTTTTTATTGTTCGATCTGAACGAACTACGCACACCTGATTCTCACCTAGATAAGATACGTAGGCAACCTTCCTTGGGTTCGGGGATCCTTATTAAAAATTCAAAAAAAAAAATCTTGATTCTTATTTAAAAATTCATAAAAAAAAAGAAGTAATTTGACGATCAATTCTAAAAAAAAGAAGTAATTTGTCTATCAATTCTAAAAAAAAAGATTTTTCATTTTAAAAAAAAACCAAAATGCTTTTACTCATATTCCTGAACTATGTTTTACCTGATTATTGAATTGACAAGATACGTATGCAACCTTATTTTGAGGTTTGGTCCAACTAAAAATGAATAAATTAAAAAGACTTCGTTACAAAAACTGGGGCAAAAAAAATGGGATTTTTTTTATCTTAGAATTTTTTTTTGACTTGATTGGTACCAACATACTTAGGAGTATGCATAAAAAATAATAATGAAGTGTTAAACTATTTGGCAATACAAACCAACTTTGTTGTGACCTATAGACTTCTTTTGGTACCTCTTGATACATATATGTATTACTTAAGAAATTATCTTGCTTAAAGTTAAGCTATAAAACAATTTAACTCATTGTTTCATGTGCATTGTGTGGTGAGCTTTAGGTATAAAATTCAAAGGCATGAATTTGTTGATCTAGAACTTGGCCCTCATGTTGGTTGGAACAAAAGTTTGAGCAACTCTTTGATCCGATTGTGTCTTTCAAGCCTATCGAATGACATATTATTCATAGAACTCCCATTTCGAGCCTGAAACCTTTGTATTTGAATAACCATATTGTAGCGTATATCTTTTTAGTGCATAAATACACAATTCCTTGATCTCACCTCCTTGAACGCACTATCAATTATCTACACACTGTCAATGATCTAAGTTGGGTAGCAAAGTGAAAAGGCCAAATATGTGAAAGTTAAAAAAAAAAAGACAAAGAAAAGCTAGAATAAAAAAATGAAAAAAATCTCCAACAAAAGGAGAGAAAATGAGGAAAAATAAATGAGGAGAAGTTTTCAAGAAAACAAAGGCCAAATGCCAAAATGAAAAAATATTGAGAGCATTGTGCAAATTTTAAGGAGGAAATAATCACTTTATCCCAAATGAATATCTTACCTTTCCCTAAGCCTACATTACAAGTCAATGACAAGTCCTATTTGATCTCATTTTGTGTTCTCATATTAGTGGATACTTACATAAGGGCCAAGCATATGGTATCTCAATCTCATGCACTAAACATTTTTTTTGAGTGTGAGCGACCTCTAAAACGTCCTAAGATCAGAACACTTCTATTGTGTGAAGTAGAATTTCATTTGTTGCGAGGGAACTTGAAACATGAGGATATGAATAATTCTATCCCTTAATTTAGACAAGATAACTCATTTTGTAAATACTTAAGTATATTTGAGGTACCATATGAAAACTATACGAATTACTCAAATTTGTCTGAAGTAGTTGAAGGTGATTCATATGTGTAATACTAATTTTGGGTACCAACTAAAGTCAAAACATTGTCAACCATGAATTGAGTCGTTTCTCAAAATATGTCTTTTGTAGGAAAAATATTTTTTGATTTTTTTGAACTACGTTTGACTTTATTCTTGCTATACAAGATACGTAGGCAGTCCTACAATGGGATCGGTCTCACATAATACTTTTTTTTAATCCTTGAATAAAAGAACATTTGTCGAAAAAATGATAAATTAAATAGAGTTTCAAAGTTCCTCAAATTAAAAACTGGGGATATTTTAATTTGTTAATAAAAAACTTTTATTCCAAAGGAATAAACACCCCTAATTGCATATATGTCTTGCATTTTTATTTTGGTATAAGTATTTTTCATTTATGTTATCGAAGGTTTTAACTTTTAATGCTTGTGCCTTATTATTTTTGATGAATTTTCTCTTGCGTTGTGTTCAAATAAGTGATAAGTTATTTTTGTGCAATAATATGGGTGCTGCTTTTATCTTTTGAAAGCTAACTAAGCTTTGTTTTTTTTTTTTTTAAACTTATCAAATAAAAAACTAATAAGAAATTTTCAGCAATGGATAATAACTACTGTGTGCATGTTTATGATGAAGTAATAATAATAATAATAATAATAATAATAATAATAATAATAATAATAATAATAATAATAATAATAATAATAATAATAATAATAATAATAATAATAGTAATATTATATTATTATTATTATTATTATTATTATCATTGTTATTATTTTTATTATTTTTATTATTATTATTGTTATTATTATTATTATTATTATTATTGCTATTATTATTATTATTATTTTTATTTTTGTTATTATTGTTATTCTTATTATTCTTATTATTCTTATTATTATTTGTTATTAATATTATTGGTATTGTTTTTGTTATTGTTGTTATTATTGTTATTATTGTTATTATTATTGTTATTATTATTGTTATTATTATTGTTATGGCAGTTATGTATTTTTTTACAAAGTTCTCAATTCCATGGATTTTAAAATGGAATGTGGAAGTTCACAATACTTCTGAAGGATTCCCATGTTTACAACAAACTTTTTATACAAAGTTTTGGGGCAAGTTAATTAACAAGGACCTTGACGGAAAAGTTCATGGTCAAGAAATTCTGGACTTAATAAATTATACAATTAATAAATATCATGTCTAGAAAATATCACAACCTCAAGAAGATACTCTGAGTCCCTTTAAGCAAATTGCAAGGAAACTTCACATGAAGAAGGGAATAATATCCAGATCAGAGGCTATAGCTCTTTACATGGAAGAAGTCAAGAAAGATTTAATAAAAAATCTAGACATTGACATAGGAGATGATATTTCAATGACCTTAGCAACCCACACCAATTAGGATAATGAAACGTGTATGGCGGGAGAGGCTCAAAGTGATCATAGTGTTGAAGAAGTCGATATTGATGCTCTTTTCAAAAAATTCCAAGAGCAAGTGGAGGAATCCTCCGACAAAGCAACCTGCAAAGGAAAAGGCAAAACATGATAAAAGGCTCCATGAAAATTGAATGATAGGGGTAATAAGACAATCTTCTTTAATAAAGGAAAAAGTATCTTTAGTAAAGACAAAAGAGTAGGCTGAAAGTTCTGTCGGCCATGTGTTGTAATAAAGAAGGCCACGTTTGTTTGTCGGTCTTATCTCTTTGTAATTGGCCAATGTAAAGTGTGTAGGTCATTGTAATTTTACATTTCTACCCTTTTAGACCTCTAGATAAAGAGGCATAAGTTTTAGTTAAGAGGTAGGTTTTAGAAACCCCCCCTCTCTCTCTCCCTCTCTCTATCTCTCTCAGTTGTAATATTTTCTCTTTTGTAATATTTTCATAAGTTTGAATAAAAATTTGAAGTTTGGTGGTTACACGGTGAATCAGAATCCCAGTTCCCAGGTACTATTTCTTTTATCTTGTTTTTGTTTATGTGTTGAGCCCAAATGATGGGCTAAACAGTTTGTATTGAGCTGTATCATACTAGGTTACTATAAGAACTGGTGTTTGTGTCTATAATGAAGACAATTTGAACAGTTAGACTAAGGTCAGATATAGTTTAACCAGGCAGAGTTGTGAAAGGCCGTTGAAGAAAAATCCGTTGGATTACCCATTGGAGGGCGGACCCGGATAGTAGGAACTTTCATGTACTCTTTGCCAGGATAAAACTATGTCTTGTAAAGATTCCTAATAGTCTGACTATGAGATCCAGATTCAAAGAAGTCCATGGCTATGATACCATGTAAAGGTTCCTTAAAGTCTGACTGTGAGATCCGAATTCAAAGTGGTATCAGAGCCAGATTCTTATAGTAGCTATAGGTGTTACAATTCAATACAATTTTTATATATGAACATCATAAAGAGAAAGTCTACTGTTAAAATTAGTAGAAAAGAAGAGTATGATATCCCGTGGACTATTCCAAAAATTTCGCCTAGAATCATATACCAGATGAGTACTTTTGAGAAACTTGGTCTCAAACAGGTGGTTAAAACCACAGAAGAAACTATTACTATTGATAGTGATAATCAAACTTTTAGATTATTATCTGATAATGATCTGGCCTCTTATAGGGAGATTTACAGATTCATGCATATTGGCTTAGTATAGGTTGCTTTTAAGCCCCTTACTTTGCGTGGTTTACCTGAAAACTTTATAGTAGCTTTGCGTGATGGTAGAAATCATAATTATAAGCAATCCCTTATAGGGACTATTCAATCTAGTCTAGCTTATGGAGTAGTTTATTTTAATGCATATCCTAACTTGCAAATATTTTTGCAGGATGAGAACTCATTAAGTTCTCTTATACTAAATGTCAAACTTTATGGTTATGATTATATGCCTGGCACTGAAGTTGTTTGTATTTGTTATAGAATTTATTATAAACTATTTCATACTTTAAATCCTATGTGCAAAATTATTTATTTAAAAAATGAAACTATTTTAATAGAAACTAATTTTGATAAATCTAAAGTATTAGTCAGTAGAAGACCTATCAAGTGGGAATAAATTGATTTTCCAAAAGAGTGGGTTATTAAGGGTGCTACTCAACCTAAAAATAATATTAATACTGATATTTCTGAAATTGAACAGTTGAATGATGGAACTATTAAAATTAGATTTTCAGATCCAGTTAGTATGCAATTTGATTATAGCATGTCTTCTAGAATAACTAGATCCAACTCTTCATATATTTTTCCTGTTGATTATATTGTGTAGGTTCTTTCACGTGCATCTACTTCTCAAATTAGAGAAACTTATAGATGTGACAATATAAAAAATGATAAGGATAAATAAGCTTGACCTGTTCCTAGGCCTAGCTCAAATTTAGATATAACTGAATCTAAAATGAATTTTCCTGATGGATTAATTACTTGATATTGTTTAATGATGTCTCATTGGTTTTAGTCTGGGTTCCCCGGCAAGAGCAAGGATTGCAAAAAAATTTCAGCGATCTAAATAGAAACTTTTTAGAAAATGGCTCTTCAAGAATTTTAATAAAGAAGAACAATATGATTTTCAAGAAGAATTTTATAAAGATCTTATTGACTCAGGAATAAATCGTTTAGTAGCATTTGTTCCTTGGTTTATGTGTAAACATGTTCATAACTATATCTCCATGCTAGAAAGAGATTTTACTTTAAGTAATGGAGAAATTACGAAATCAGTTTTTCCCCTATCACAGTGTTTTCAAATTAATAAAAATGATAAGACAATTAATTTTAATGCTTTTTCAAAATTGTTTGAAAATGACACTGCTTTATTCACTACAATGCATGTTAATGCTATGATTAAGCAGAATAATTATGCTAATATTTATATGAGCATATTGGGTGAACATATTGTTTCTTTGCATGATAAAGTTGATAAACTAATCTCTTTGTTGCCTACTAAGAGAAAAGGAAAAGAGAAAGTCTCTCATAGCAGTTTGCAGCCTCCGCCGGAGATTGATAACTTTCAGATCAAAGATTATTCAGATCTTGAGGATTTCTTGGAGAAGAAATTCAAAGGTGGTGGTGTACAACCTATAAATGTAGATAACTTCTCAGAAGGAGAACCTAGTCATAAGAATGAATTTTCTGATAATATCAATAAAATCGCAGAAAGATATGCAAGGAAATCGGTCTAAAGGATGTACTACTATCCTAGACCCACTCCACAAGATGTGTTGTTGGAGGAACATGAGCATATTATAACTAATAGTTAAAATGGTAAGGAAATCTATGAATGGAACATAGATGGTTATATTGATAGACAGATTTATACAAATGTCCTTAGAATGCTGATGTACAGTACTATCTGTAAAACTAACAAAAATAGTGATAAGACTATTGTTGATATGAAAACTGCAGGTTTTACTGGCCAATTAAAAGGTTGGTGGGATAACTATCTCAATCATGATCAAAGGGATAAGGTCCTGCAAGCGGTAAAACTAGAAGGGGAACAATATAACTAGAATGCTGTTTATACACTGGTTCTAAATATTATAGAACATTTTTCTGGAAGATGGTCAGATAATAGTGAAACTATTAAAACCTTGCTTCAAAACCTGAGATGTAAGACCCTTACATCATTTATGTATTATAAAGATGTTTTCTTATGCAGGGTTATGGAGTTACCACGGTGTAATAGCACTCATTGGAAGTCTAAGTTTATAGATGGTTTACCAACTCTTTTTGCTGAAAGAGTAAGAAAAGCCATCAGAGGAGAAAGTCATAGCATAAACTATGATGATTATACTTACGGAAAGCTTATAAGTGCTTGTGTGCAGAAAGGATTTTCATTATGTAATGAAATAAAGTTGAATCAACAGATTAAGCAACACGCTTAAATGAAAGACAACAATTAGGAGAATTTTGTGAACAATTCACATTTGATATTCCTAAACAAAAATCAAAGGAAAAGGAATTTACTCCTAAGAACAAAAAATCTTCCAAAAAGGATTATGAGAAATGGAAGAAAAAGAGAATTGAAAAGAAGTTAAGAAGAGCTGAAGAAGGAAAATGAGACTCTTCTAAATGAAGGAAACAGTATCGCCACAATTATAACAAGATGGATACTTGCCACAAATGTAGAAGATTTGGTCATTATGCCAAAGATTGCAGGGTCAAGGAAAAGATTAAAAGCCTTGATATTGATGATAATATGAAAGATTCTCTTTATAAGATTATGCTCAATTCTGACTCAGAAAGATCAGAATCAGATAATAGTAGTCATAAAGAATCTTCAACAAGTGAAGATCTTAAAGCTCTTCAACAAGAAGATTATATGACTTTTGAAGATGAATGCTCACCTTGTCAACAAGGGTTGGCATGTGAAAAGAAAGGTGAAGAGGATGATCTTTATAAGATTTATTCCCAATTCAAAGAAATGAGTCTCAATGTCATTGATAATGACAAGGTACTGGAGCTCTTACAAAGTATTAAAGATAAAAAAATAAGGGCCCAGATTATCGATAAAATCAGTAATACTTCTTCAAGTAAGGGAAAGGATAAGGATGATATTCCTGAGGAAATTCCTACTAAAGAAGATTCATATACCATGGCAGAAGTTAAAAAACCTTTTACTGGAAAGGAGAAAGTAAATAAGTTCCTCCTACTACTATTAGTGATTTAAAAGAAGAGATTAATACTCTCAAAGAAGACATTGTTCGCCTAAAAGAAAAGAATATTGTGATAGAGGTAAGACTCGATGTTATTCAAAGTCTTCAAGACTTGGGTAATGCCTCTGAATCGTCATCTTTTTTGGAAGGAGAAAATTATAGTCTTGATTTTATGAAAAATCTTTATTTGAAAAATAATAAAACAGACTTTTTGCATAGTCTTAATCTTTTACTTCACAAAAGTTTTATACAAAAATCACTCTTTTGATAGATTATAATTATAAAAAAGAGTTTATAGCTTTTATTGATAGTGCTGCAGATTTAAATTGTATTCAAGAAAGACTTATACCTTCAAGGTATTTTCATAAATCTACTCATAGTCTTCGTTCTGCAAATGTTAGCAAAATGAATATTGAATTCAAATTACCTAAAGCTTTTATTTGTAAAGGAAAGAATTGTGTTCCTCAAAGCTTTGTTTTAGTTAAAGATATTACAAATCAAATTATTTTGGGTGTCCCTTTTATAAATGACATTTTCCCACTTACTTATTGGGATAATGAAAAAATTATTGGTACTTGGAATAACAAACCCTTTATACTTGAGTTTGTTACAAAACCTTTTACTAGAATGATAAATGATTTAACCGCAAAATTAATTTCTAAAAATAATCAGGTAAGTTTTATAAAACAAGAGATCAATAGTATTGAAGTTGATCATATTTTACAAAATCCTAAATTACAGGAA
Source organism: Solanum commersonii (assembly GCA_029007595.1). Lineage (NCBI taxonomy): Eukaryota > Viridiplantae > Streptophyta > Magnoliopsida > Solanales > Solanaceae > Solanum > Solanum commersonii. Next base: position 1,475,353 of record JAJTWQ010000110.1, read on the forward strand.
AAAATTGCTATTTTAAATAATCAATTTTCCATTGATATTTGTGGAGACCATCCTAATGCTTTTTGGAACAGGAAAAAGCATGTAGTAAGCCTTCCTTATGAGGATAACTTTGTGGAGGATAATATTCCTACCAAGGCAAGACCCTGCCAAATGAATTCAGAATATTTGGAGTTGTGAAAAAAGGAAATAAGCTCCTTACTACAAAAAGGCCTTATAAGGCAATCCAAGTTACCTTGGTCTTGTATGGCATTCTATGTTAATAAACATGCGGAACAGGAAAGGGGAGCGCCTCGACTGGTAATCAATTATAAAACGCTTAATAAAGCATTGAAATGGATCATGTATCCCATTCCTAATAAGAAGGATTTACTAGATAGAGTTTATGATGCTATCATATTTTCTAAATTTGATTTGAAATCAGGTTATTGGCAGATCCAGATAGCAGAGTCAGATAGGTTTTAAACCGCTTTCAATGTCTCGATGGGTCAATTTGAATGGAACGTTATGCCTTTTGGTTTGAAAAATACTTCATCAGAATTTCAAAAAATAATGAATGATATATTCATGCCATATAGTAATTTTATAATTGTTTATATAGATGATATCTTAGTGTTTTCCAAAAATGTGGAAACTCATTTTAAACATTTTGAATTGTTTAAGAGAATTATTATTCAAAATGGCTTGGTTTTATCTCAACCAAAAATAGCTTTAGTTAAGACAAATGTCAGATTCCTTGGTCATAATATAGAAAGAGGAAATATTAGCCCTATTAATAGAAGTATTCAATTTGAGTCTAAATTTCCTGATATTATAACTAATAAGACTCAATTACTGAGGTTTCTTGGGAGTCTTAATTATGTTTCTCCTTTTATAAAGGATTTAGCATAAGATATAGCTGTTTTATATGACAGGTTGAAAAATAACCCTAAAGCATGGTCAAATGATCATACTGAAGCAGTTAAGAGGATTAAGGAAAAGGTTAAAAACCTTCCTTGTCTTACTTTGGCTAACCCAAATTGGGAGAAAACGGTGGAGATAGATGCTTCAGATATAGGATATGGTGGTGTACTAACACAATATTGCCCTAATACTAAGCGGCATTATATTGTTCAATTCTATCCTGGCAAAGAGTACATGAAAGCCCCTACTACCCGGGTCTGCCTGGGTCCCCACTTTGAATTCGAATCTCACAGTCAGACTATTAGAAACCTTTACAAGACATAGTTTAATCCCGGCAAGAGTATATGAAAGCCCCTACTATCCGGGTCTACCCAGGTTCGCCCTCCACTGGGTAATCCAACGAATTTTCCTTCAGCGGCCTTTCACAACTCTGCCTGGTTAAACTATATCTAACCTTAGTCTAACTATTCAAACTGTCTTCATTATAGACACAAACACCAGTTCTTATAGTAACCTAGTATGCTACAACTCAACACAAACTATTTAGCCCATCATTTGGGCTCAAAACATAAAGAAAAACAAGATAAAAGAAATAGTACCTGGGAACAGGGATTCTGATTTACCGTGTAGCCACCAAACTTCAAACTTTTATTCATACTTATGAAAATATTACAAAAGAGAAAATATTACAACTGAGAGAGATAGAGAGAGAGGGGGGTTTCTAAAAACTGCCTCTTAACTAAAACTTATGCCTCTTTATATAGAGGTCTAAAAGGGTATAAATGTAAAATTACAATGGCCTACACACTTTACATTGGCCAATCACAAAGAGATAAGGCCGACAAACAAACGTGGCCTTCTTTATTACAACACATGGCCGACATAACTTTCGGCCTACTCCTTTATCTTTATTAAAGATAATTTTTCCTATATTAAAGAAGATTGTCTTATTACCCCTATCATTCAATTTTTGTGGGGCCTTCTATCATGTTTTGCCTTTTCCTTTGCAGGTTGCTTTGTCGGAGGATTCCTCCACTTGCTCTTGGAATTTTTTGAAAAGAGCATCAATATCGACTTCTTCAGCACTATGATCACTTTGAGCCTCTCCCGCCATACACGTTTCATCATCCTGATTGGTGTGGGTTGCTGAGGTCATTGAAATATCATCTCCTATGTCAATGTCTAGATTTTTTTAGTAAATCTTTCTTGACTTCTTCCATGTAAAGAGCTATAGCCTCTGATCTGGATATTATTCCCTTTTTCATGTGAAGTTTCCTTGCAATTTTCTTAAAGGGACTCAAAGTATCTTCTTGAGGTTGTGATATTTCCTGGACATGATATTTATTAATTGTATCGTTTATAAAGACACTAATTTCTTGACCATGAACTTTTCCATCAAGGTCCTTGTTAATTAACTTGCTCCAAAACTTTGTATAAAAAGTTCGTTGTAAACATGAGAATCCTTCAGAAGTATTATGAACTTCCACATTCCATTTTAAAATCCATGGAATTGAGAACTCTGTAAAAAAAATACATAACTTCCATCCCTTCGAAAAATATATTATCTTGTTCCATGCTTATCATCTTGGGAGATAAGTCTATCCATTCTGCATATAAACTTTTGTATTATTCTGGTAATATTTTTATTGAAGGACAGTATAAAGTCCACCATTTACAAAACCAATTTGGGATTGGCTGAGTAAATACATTGGAACAAATCTTTATAAACCATGAATGCTTCTTATTAGCATTCTCATATAACAAAGCTTTATTAAAGCCATTAACATAATCCCAATAATTATATTTTACTGCGACTTTCTGTTCAGGATGGATATAATCCTTTTCCTTTAACAGACTCATTCCCCATTCTTTAGGGGTTAAAACTTTCTTTATAATAATTTTGGAAAAGTTATTAACTTTTCTTGTATTAGTAGGGTAAAAATGCTGAAATTCTGCTGACCCTGTTGCTGAGAGTATCATCTCATAGTGGGTTTCTCACGATTTGGAATGAAGAAAAATGAAGAAGATGTTATCTTATAAGTTTCCACAGACTTAGGGGACCTACCTCACCTGCTTTCCTGAACAGTCTCGCAAAGACGCGAATATCTCTCTATTATGAAGTCATATGAACAAACTGTTTGATGCGTTGGAAACTAGACTCGTAGACCTTCGATTTAATGGGTTGTGGGCCCCATAACTTGTTATAGATTGGGAGAAAACTTCTGAAATATTTGACCCAAATTTCAGAGAAATCTTTAAAAAGAAACTTACGATAACTTTCGCCCACTTTTATTTTGTGACTTACCTTGCTTCAAAACTTGAGATATAACCCTTGAACACTTAAAATATGACATACCACATCATTCTTAATTTATTACTCACCCTCTTTGTCTTTCCACGAATGTACAAATTAATTTAGACGTTTAGAAAAATCGGGGTGTTACAATAACATATTAAGTTACTATCATAAATGGTGATTATGTCTATTATTGAGATAGTTTGAACAGTAGTACTAAGGTCAAGTATAAGTGATCTAGGCAGGTTAATGAAAGGCCGTCGAAGGAATCTGTTGGATTACCAGTTAGCCAGGTGGGCGTGTAGGGTGAACTCGGATAGTAGAAGCTTTCATTAACTATTGCCAGGATTGTTTTGGAGCAAGGTTCTTATGGTCTCACTATTATCTGAACGTTTCTACCATCTTTCAAAGCTGCTATACAACTTTCTGGTAGACCTCTCAATGTGAGGGGCTTAAATGCCACTTGAACCAAACTGATATGCATAAACCTGTAAATATCCCTATAAGGGTCTAAATCATTTTCAGATAATAATTTAAAAGTTTGATGTTCATTATCAATAGTGATAGTTTCCTCAGTGGTTTTGACCACTTGCTTGAGACCAAGTTTCTCAAAAGTTATCTCTTGCTTCAAATCACTGATAGTAGTAGAAGAACTTATAAGTTTCCTTATTTCTAATAGAAGATTCTTAACTTCTGCCATGGTGTATGAAACTTCTTTGGTGGGGATCTCTTCTGTAGTATGATTCTTAGAGGTGGAGGTATTATTGATTTTATCAATAATCTGAGCTCTTATTTTTGGATCTTTTACAATTTGTAAAAGCTCTATGACTTTGTCATTATCAATGACATTAATGCTTTATTTATCAATTCTAATATTGTCACATCTATAATTCTCTCTAATCTGAGAAGTAGATGCTCTAGAAGGAACCTGTACAATATAATCAACAGGAGAAATTATTATGTTAACAATGCGGCTGAAAGAGAACGAGGTGTCCCCAGGTTGGTTATAGATTATAAACCTTTGAAAAAATATTTAATACCAACGAAATAAGATCTCCGAAGACGGGCGGTAGTCCGCGTGGTCATCTTCAATCTAGCTTGTCAACATCCGAATTCAAGGAATAAATCCAAATCGAAATATATATAAATTTTTATATAGTTTTATGACTGTATGGAAGGATTCAATCCTTTTACCCAAGAAAAGGGTCTGTCAAGATTCAATACGTATTGTTATTGAGCCCATGTGTCTAGCAGTTCTAATCGGGTATAAAGCGCCCTTTCAACTCATTATCACGATTAGAACTACGGCTGGCTAGACGGGGTCACTAAGACAAATCCAATAACTTTTTGTATTAAATCTGATTGTACCACCATCTCAGAACCAAATCAAGAAACCATATATAAATTTATTTACATTTAGATAAAGTCTAGTTCTTTCATTGTAGATATAAAAGTGAAGTTAGATATCCGACATATATATGATTCTTTTAGCCGGACATAGTCACAGCTCTAGATCGGAGAAAGAGAAGAGAAAAGAAAGGAAGAATTTAAGTACCTTGTAACTATGGTCAACACCAGGGCCTATGCGAGAACTATCCACAATATATTTACTTCTGGCTCAACTCCGGTGAACTGAACTGTTTACAAACTTTGGAGAGATTTACAAAGAGTGAGAAAGAAGAGAGAGATGTGCGTTTTCTGAACCCACCCTCTAAGAAATGAAAGGAAAACCTATTTATATAGAAAATAAAAAGCATAAGGTATCTTTGTACAGTATTAATGGGTCCCATCTGTCCCCTAAACAGTGTATCTACTGTTGATGTTGTATTATTGTTGTAGATAGGTTGATCTCTATTTCATTTTTCTTTCATCTTTCAGAGGAAATCTTCTGCCTTCTTCAGAGCATCCTCTGATCCAGTTGCTTGAACAGGTTGAGCTTCTTGGATATCATCTATAGCGTCTTCGCTAGTCTCACGAGAAGAAGACTTTTCTTGACTTCTTCCAAGTAGCTATTGATCATAGCTTCTTTATCTCCATCTTGAACGGAGATTTTTCTGGCAATGTGCCTGACCAAGCTATCAACAACTATTCCCTTTTGGGGAGAATACCATACTCCTGAATTCTTTTTGACATAAAATCTCGCAATTCTTGTCTGTATAATATTTTAGTCTTGGGATCTTTTTTCATTAATTTATCTCAGAAATTGTTATAAAAGGTCCTGTATAAGAAGGGAATTTGTTCCTCAGTGAATCCCACTTCTGGGGTCTATTTATGAATCCAAGGGACAGAGAATTCCATGAAGAAATAAATCTGGTCTATTTTGTCCAGATAATAGATATGATCTGTGTTATATAATTCGTTAAGGTTTGGGGAAACTTTAACCCATTCTTTGTATAGCTTTAGAAATGGATCCGGTAAATTTTTTATAGTTGGACCATGGTATGACCACCAGTTTAAAAACCAATTAGGAATTGGTCCTGCAAATATCTTTGCACAGACTTAAATAAACCAAGTATGCTTTTGTCTCTCACTATTGTAAATGAGGACTTTATCAAATGCATGAATATAGTCCCAATATGTAAAATTCATAGAGACTTTATTCAGGCTGATATGCCTTTCCTTCATTGTGGAGATACCCCAGTCTTCAACAGATATAATCGGTTTTATTATCATTTTAGAGAAGTTATAAACATTTTCACTGGTGTTATATCCTGAAAAGTGCTGAAATTCAGCACTACCGGTGCTTATCAGAATTGTCTCATAATAAGATCAGGTTTTGTATGACTCACCTAGGAAATATAGTCCGTTAACCAAGTATTGCTGGAATATCATCCAGGGTTCTTCCTTTCTCTGAATATCAGAGTTTTCCAGAAGAAATATCATTTCTTTCTTGGATATTTTTTCATATGATTTTATATCATCAACATCCTCTTTTGCGATGGATGAAAAGGTATCACTTTGCTTTTGCCATAGATACGCCTGTAATTGTGCGTATAATGAATTATTCTCTGGAATATCTTCAAGATGTATAGAAGAAGCCTCATTTTGAGAGGTTTTCGGATTAACCAAGCTCTTCCCTCCTCTTTGTATAATTGGGGAGTTAGATGAAGAGGATCTATATGATGATCCTGATGGTCCTGGGGATGATCATCCCCTTCCTCTGGTATAATCGCCTTTTGCTCTGACTTTGGTTACCCAAAGAGGATCCATCATGTAAACAAAACACTGTTTCATTCGAATACCTATAAATCATAGTAATTACAGTAATAATCATCAAAATCGATGATCTCTTCGACATCATGAATAGAGAAGATGTCTATCACCACATAATCGATAATTTTCCATAAAATTATCTGTTGAACATCTCGATTAAAGGGAACTACCTTTAAGATAGTAACTAAAGTTTTATTAGTAAAAAAGGGAGACAAAACACTCATTGTGAAGATAGGTATTCTCTAGATAAGAAATCTGGAAGAGTGTTATCACTCACCTTTTCATAATGAATTTCAAAATCAAAAGGAACTGGCTGGGCTTGCCACCTAGCAAATATTAATTTTGTTGGATCATGTTAAAAATCTTTATCAAACATATATTTCACAGATTGTGCATCCGTTTTTATTAAAAACCTTTGATTATATAAATCATCTTGAAATTTTAATACGTATTTGACTATGGTCATCATTTCATGGGCCACCGTAGCATATTTCTTCTGAGCATCGCTCCATTTTCCTGAATGAAATCTGATCAAATATTCATTTTTGTCATGGGGATTGTTTGTTTCAATATTCCGCCATATCCAATATTAGATGCATCTGTTTCAATAATCTGTTGCCAAGCAGGGTTAAATAGAGTTAAACAAGGTAAAGATTGAACACGAAGTTTAATATTCTTCACCAAAGTGGTGAGACTATTAGTCCACGGTGATTTATGATACTTTTTAAGCCTGTCATATAAGGGGGCTAAATCACGAGATAAATTTTTGTAGAAAGGGGAAATGTAATTTAAGCTTCCCAAGAATCTTTGCAATTGTGTCCGATCTGTAATAACATTAGGAAATTTTGAAGCAAAGTCAACTGATCATTGTATTGGGGTAACCTTCCCCTGACAAATAAAATGTCCTAAAAATCTTATATTTGTCTGAAATAAACTCATCTTTGGTTTAGAAATCACCAAACCACTTTGTATAACAATTTTCTTGAAAATGTCTAAATGTTTATTATGCATTTCAAGAGTCTTTGAGTAAACCAAAATATCATCAATATAAACGATGATGAAATCTAAATAGGGATTAGAAATATCATTCATAATTTTTTGAAATTCAGAAGAAGCGTTTTTTAAACCAAACGGCATAACATTCCATTCGTATTGTCCGAAGGGAACATTGAAAGTTGTTCTATAAGAATGTTCTTTAAATATCTGATTCTTCCAATAACCTGATTTTAAATCAAATTTTAAAAATCTATTGGCATCTTATAATCTAGACAATAAATCTCTTTTATTTTGAATAGGATACCTAATCCATTTTAAATATTTTTTCAAAGGTTTATAATATATAACCAACCTGGGGACACCTCGTTCTCTTTCAGCCGCATTGTTAACATAAAATGCAGTACAAGACCAATGTGATTTTGAAGGTTTTATCAAATTTTTTTGTAACAAATTATCAATTTCCTTTTTGCAGAATTCTACCAATTCGGCGTTCATTTGGCAAGGACGAGACTTAGTAGGGATATCATCCTTAGATAAACTATCTTCGTATGGAAGTGTAACAATATGCTTTTTTCGATTCCAAAAAGCACTAGGATGATCAGCACACGTATCATTGGCCATACGTTTAGAAATTAATTTAATTTTTTCTTGTACTTTGGTGGATTTCAAAGTATCAAATATATTCATACTAAATAATTCAAGTTGTAAGGAATCAAAATGATTTTGTTTCATATTAATCAAAGCATTAATATCACGAGAAACAAGATCAGTGATAAAAGTATAACTAATATTCTGATGTTCATAAGTAGTAGAAAAACCTTTAGCAGTTATGCTAGTAAACGGATATATAGCATTTATAAAAGGTGTTCCAAGTATAATTGGAGGGTATAACTGATTTTTAACCAAGAAAAAGAAATGCGAAATGCAAACTTTATTTTGGCAAATGCGAGTATTAGGCAATTTATACTTTATATCTAAAGCATGTCCAGAAGCCGATTTAACCATATGAGTAGTCTTTTCAAAATATTTAGTAGGTACAAGGCCTTCTTGAATGCAACTCACATCAGCTCCACTATCTATCATAGAAACATTAGTTATAGAAAACTGTTATCAATTAATATGGTGCATTTAACATACCATTTATGAGCCGTAACATTTTGCATCATTCCTAAAAACATACCTTGTCTATGATCAAGATTAAAGGGTTGTGCAAGAGTATTTTCTTCAACAATATTTTTCCCTTTGTTATTAACAGTTTCGAGCTTAGTAAGACGATGATCACTAATCATTTGATTTTGTTTAATAGATTTAATCTCATTTTTCAAATTTTCAATTTCATTCTTCGAACTTGTAGAAATAGTCTGTTTATGAAGTCTATTATTAATTTCAGCCAAAGTGTAAGGAGTAGAATATTCATATTCAAAATCATTCTTTTGTTTTTCAGAAGTTTTTGAAGAACAAGCCGTGTTATTAACAGCTAATTGAATGTTTTTTTCTCGAAAATTATTATCAATTACTTCTTTTAAAAGTTCTATGACATTGTCAGAAGTAATAGTATTAATATTCAAATCTTCAATCTTATATCTACCGAGCACTTCACATCAATCTTATATCTACCATGAATGATCTAGACTTTATCAAAGTATAGATAAATTTACATATGGTTTCTTGACTTGGTTCGGAGATGGTGGTACAGTCAGATTTAATACAACAAATTATTGGCTTTGTCTTAGTGACTTGGTCTAGCCAGCCGTGGTTCTAAGCTCATTATTGAGTTGAAAAAGGGCATCTATACCCGGTTAGAACTGCTACACAATGGGCTCAATAACAATACGTATTGAATCTCGACGAACCTCTTGCTCGGGTAAAAGTATTAGATCTTTCCATACAATCATCAAAACTATATTAAATTTATATATATTTCAATTTGAAAAAGTTTAGATGCTATGCTAGACTAGATTAATGATAACCGTGTGGACTACCGCCAGTTATCGGAGATTTAAAATCAAAAGTGGTATCAGAGCCTAGGACCTTTCATGGTAAATACGAGATTGATGTGAAGTGTTAGGCATATATATGCTCTCTTGATCATGGATCTATGAGATACGAATACTAAAAGTACTAGATTGGAAGAGGTAGATATACCTCAAAAACTTAATTTGTTAAACAAATGGACTATTCCAAAAATTGATATTAAAACCATTTATGATTATGGTTGGTTTGATAAAATTTCTCATAAGCAATTGGTTAAAACTACTGAGCAATCGTTGGCATTAAATTCATCCGAACAGACTATTTGTTTGCTAAATAAACGAGATATTGATTTATATAAATTACAATATAAGTTCTAGCATATTGGCATGGTTCAGATCGCTTTTAAGCCATTAACTCTTAAAGGGTTACCAGAAATATTTTTAGCTGCTCTTCGTGATGTTAGAAATTTAAATTTTTGACAATCTTTGATGGGTTTTATAGAGTCCACGGTGGTATATGGGGCTGTATACTTTAATACTCAGTCTAATTTGCTGTCATCTTTGACTGACTCTAACAATCTTGATGCTTTAACATTGAATGTTAAAATGCATGGTTATAATTATGCAACTGGATCTGAATTGATTTGCTTATCTTATATAATCTATTTTAAATTGCTTGCTACGTTAAACCCAAGATGTAAGGTATATGATACATTTGATCAAACTATTTTAGTAGAAACAAATTTTGCTAAATCTAAGGACAATACTAGAAGACCGATAAAATGGGAAGAAATTAATTTTCCAACTACTTGGACTTTAGATTCTGTTATACCTTATGAATAGATGATAGATGCTGTCACAAATTCAGAATATTCTCATATTACTCAAATTCTGACGGTAAGATTTGTATTTAGTTTGATGAAAAGACTGTTCCGTATAATAGACATTCATTTTTTGAAAGAAGATTGCTTGCTATCCAGCATATTTCACTGATTGAACTGGTTTACGATCCAGATCGTAATCGTGTTGCTTCTTTGCATACTATATCTTCTGTTATATTTGCTAATAAAAATTAGAATTAAAATTAAAATTGATCCTGGTTTGAATATTGGTAGGGCCAATGATATATCGTCTTATATTTTTGATAAGGATATTCCTTCTGCATCCAAAATGAATTTTAATCCTAATGATACTTAATGATGGATGCACACCAGATTGATTTTAGTCCAGGTTCCCTAGCACAAAAATATGTGCAAAATGAATTTTCAATTGATAAATGGAACTGGTTTAAAACTTGGTTTTTTGACACTTATAGTGCTGATGACCTTCATAATATTTCTCAAGAGTTTTATGAAACTTGCGCTTTGCATAATCATATTATGTTCTTTGTATCTTGGTTTATAACCACTTATCTGCCTTTATTCATCAATGTTCTTGAGCGATTTTATAAAGATGAATAAGGTAATATTGTCAAAGCTATTTATCGTCATTAGGCATCTTTTATTTTACCAAATAATACTGGTATTATTTTACTGCCTTTCAAAAATATGTTGAAGAAGATGTTGCGGCAGTCAGCATCAATGAGATTAATAATTTGATTTCTCAAAATAATTATTTGGGAGTTTATGTAAAGTTTCAGGTGAATATATTAGTTCGCTTGATAAAAAAATGGATGAGTTAACTGCTTTGATAATTCAAATAAAAACTGATTTTAAAATTTTTGAAAAGTCTTCTACTTCGAAAAGTAAATTAGAAGACCTTTCTACTTATGTCCAAAGGCCCCCTAAGATTCAGGATTTTGTATTTAAACCACTCTATGTTTTAGAAGAACTTCTTAATAAAAAGTTTTCAAAATTCAGTGCTAAACCTGTGGATTTGTCAGAAGATTTTGCTGATGAAATGGAAACTACTTTTGATTTTAAAAATCATGTTGCTTTAGAATTTAATAATCTTCGTGGTTACCCAAAGAAGAATAGTGGTAATACTAAATTGGCTCATAAACCTAGCATACAAATTTATTATTAATCCAGGCTAACTCCTCAAGATGTGCTAATAGAGGAACGAGACTGGAATTAGACTAATACATCTTATAGTGGGTCTGAAAATGATGAATGAAATCTTGATGGATTGATTGATCGACAACTGACTATTCTTGTTCATAGAATGCTTATGTATGCTACAATATGTAAAAAATACAGATATAAATATTTGTGAGATGATTAATGCAGGTTTTACTGGACAACTCAGAGGTTGGTGGGATAATTATATGAGCTTTGAGGCAAAAGCTGCAGTGGTAAATGCTACCAGTTTAAACAACGAAGGTGTTGATAAGTTGGGCATGTCTTTAGTAAGAAATAGGGAAGACACAATTTATACCCTCGTCTTAACTATCATAAAACATTTCAATGGTAGATTTACCAATCAGTATGAGACTGTTTGTACTTTGTTAAACGATCTACGATGTAGACAATTGGGAAAATTCAATTGGTATAAAGATATTTATATGAGTTAGGTGATGTAACTACCCGAAAACCGTCTTGAGCATTGGAAAACTAAGTTTATAGATGGGCTTCCCCATTTATTTGCTGAAAGAGTTAGAAAAACTCTAAGGAAATAAAGGCAAAATTCCTTACAGCTTACACCTATGGTAAGCTGATAGGAGTTTGTACTCAAGAAGGTATAAACTTATGTAATGAATTGAAGTTATCCAGACGGCTTAAGATAGATAAGCTTAGAGAAAGATCTTAGTTAGGAGACTTCTATACCCAGTTTGGATTACCTGATACTTTTGCTAATAGTAAGAAGAAGAAGCATATATATTCTATAGAATCCAATCTTGATAAACCTTATAGAAAAAAGAGGTCTAGACATAGATCCAAGGCAGAGCGTGAAGATAGAAGAGCCTTTCGTAGGTCTAATAGATTTACCAAGAATAGGTCTAAGCGAGAGCTCGCCAAAATTAAGTGTTATAGATGTGGAAATTTCGGTCACATAGAACCCAACTGTAAGCTTGAAAAGCTGAAGACCTTAGAACTTGATGAGGAGATTGATGACAAGGTTTATAGTTTCTTATACACTTCTGGTTCTTAGTCTGATTATATGATTCTTGTTTAGGGTCTGAAGAAGAGATCGAGTTGCTTGATAATTCTGATAATAATCAGCCTGCTAATATGAATACATGCAATGCTTGTTATGGTAATATTTTCTCTTATGACAATGATGAATTTTATAAATAACAGTCTCAATTTGAAGATTTGAATATTAATACTATTACTTCTGACAACGTAATAGAACTTTTGAAAAAAGTAACTGATAATAATCTTCATGAAAAAATTATTCAATTAGAAGTTAATAACAATGCTAGTTCTTCAAAAAATGTTGAAAAACAAAAGAATGATTTTGAATAATCTGCTCCTTATTCTTTGTCTAAAGTTAATAATCGACTTAATAAAAAACCCACTTCTACAAGAGATTCATCTTAAAAAATGAAGTTGAAAATTAAAAAATGAGATTGAATCTATAAAACAAAATCAAATGATTTGTGATCATCGTCTTACTCAGATTGAAACTGTGCATAACGAATGTAAAAATATTGTTGAAGATTATACTCTTGCAAAACCTTTCGATCTTGATCCCAAACATGAAATGTTTTTAGGAATGATGCAAATTGTTACTGCTCATAAATGGTATGTTAAATGTACCATATTGATTGATAATACTCTTTCTATAACTGATATTTCTATGATTGATCGTGGCACAAATGTTAGTTGTATTCAAGAAGGTCTTTTGCCTACCAAATATTTTGAAAGAGCAACTCATCTGGTTAAATCTGCTTTTGGGCATGCTTTAGATATAAAGTATAAATAGGCTAATACTCGCATTTGCCAAAATAAATTCTGCATTTCACACTTCTTTTTCGTGGTTAAAAATCAGTTATACCCTTCAATTATACCTGGAACACCTTTTATAAATGCTATTTATCCTTTTACCAGCATAAATGCTAAAGGATTTTTGTCTACTTATGAAGATAGAGATATTAGTTATACTTTTATCACTGATCCTGTTTCTCGTGATATTAATGCTTTAATTAATATGAAACAAAAGCATGTTGATTCTTTGCAACTTGAATTATTTAGTATGAATATATTTGTGCTGATCATCCTAATGTTTTTTGGAATGGTAAAAAGCATATTGTTACTCTTCCATATGAAGATGATTTTTTGAGAATGATATTCCAACTAAATCTATTGGTAGAATTCTACAAGAAAGAAATTGATAAATTGTTGCAAAAGGGTTTGATAAAACCTTCAAAATTTTCTTGGTCTTGTACTGCATTATATGTTAATAATGCTGCAGAAAGGGAACGAAGTGTCCCAAGGTTGGTAATAATTATAAACCATTAAATAAATATTTAAAATGGATTAGGTATCCTATTCCAAATAAAGAGATTTATTATATAGATTAAATGATGCCAATATATTCTCAAAATTTGATTTAAAATCTAGTTATTGGAAAATCCAAATATTTAAAGAGCATTCTTATAGAACAGCTTTTAACGTCCCTTTTGGACAATATGAATGGAATGTTTTGCCATTTGGTTTAAAATATGCTCCTTCTGAATTTCAGAAAATTATGAATAATATTTTTAACCCATATTTGGATTTTATCATAGTTTAAATTGATGACATTTTGGTATACTAAAAAAAATTTGAAATGCATATTAAGCACTTATACATTTTCAAAAAAATTGTTATACAAAATGGTTTGGTGATTTCTAAACCAAAAAACAGTTTATTTCAAACAGATGTTCAATTTTTAGGACATCATATTTATCAAGGAAAAGTCACGCCAATTCAAAAAGCTATTGACTTTGCTTCAAAATTTCCTGATATTATTACGGATCAAACTCAATTACAAAGATTTTTGGGAAGTTTGAATTATATTTCTCTCTGTTATAAAAATTTATCTCGAGATTTAGCCCCTTTATATGATAGGCTAAAAAAGGATCATAAATCACCTTGGACTGATAGTCATACTGCTTTGGTAAAAGATATTAAACTTCGTGTTCAATCTTTAGTTTAACCCTTGCTAACCCTGCTTGGCAAGAAATTGTAGAGAAAGATGCATCTAACATTGGATATGGTGAAATATTGAAACAAATTAATCCCGATGACAAAACTGAATATTTAATGAGATTTCATTCTGAGAAATGGAGCGATGCCCAGAAGAAATATGCCAAGGTGGCTCATGAAATGTTAACCATCGTGAAATGCATAATAAAATTTCAAGATGATTTATATAATCATAATTTTTTAATAAAAACTGATGCTCAATCTGTGAAGTATATGTTCAACAAATATTTTAAGCATGATGCATTAAAATTAATTTTTTCTAGGTGGCAAGCTCAGTTAGCACCTTTTGATTTTGAAATTCATTACAAAAAGGGAAGTGATAACTCTCTTCTAGATTTCTTATCTAGAGAATATTTATCTGCACAGTGAGTTTTCTGTCTCCCTTCTTTACTGAATTTTTTTTGATTATTATATTTTGATTCCTCTCAATAAATATGTACAAGAGGAAATCTTATGGAAAATCATAGATAGTATGATGAGAGACATCATCTCAGATATACTTTATTGCGAAGAAGTCGTTGATTTTGATGACAAAAATTATTAATACAGTAATTATTATGCATTGAATAAAACAAAAATGTTTCGTTTGCAGGATGGACCCTCCTTGGGTGGCCAAGGCTAGAGGCAGGGGAAATTATAGAGGAAGAGGATGATCATCCCCAGGATCATCAGGATCGTCATATGGATCCTCATCCAGCTCTCCAATTATACAAAGAGGAGGAATGGGCTTGATAAGAGCTAGAATTCCACAGAAGGAGGCTTCTTCTTCGATACATCTAGATGATATTCTAGAAAATGATCCATTATACGCACAATTGCAGGCGTATCTATCTCAAAAGCAAAGTTGTACTTTTGCATCTATCGCTAAAGAAGAGGCTGCTGAAATTAAATCCTATGAAAAGGTATCAAAGAAAGAAATGATATTTCTTTAAAAAACTCCGATATTCAGAGAAAAGAAGAACTATGGAAGATATTTCAATGATATCTAGTTAATGGATTATATTTCCTGGGTTAGGCAGACAAAACCCGATCTTATTATGAGACAATTCTAATAAACACAGGTAGTACGGAATTCCAGCACTTCTCAGGATACAATACCAGCGAGAATATTTATAACTTACTCCAAAATGATAATCAAGCAGGTTATATCCGTTGAAGATTGGGGCATATCCATAATGAAAGAAAGGCAAATAAGCCTAAATAAAGTCTCTATGAATTTTACATATTGGGACTGTATTCATGCTTTTGATAAAGTCCTCATTTACAATAATGAGATACATAAGCATACATGGTTCATTAAAGTGTGTGCAAAGATATTTGTAGAACAAATACCTAATTGGTTCTTAAATTGGTGGTCATACCACGGTCCGACAATTAAGATTTTACCTAATCCATTTCTTAAGTTATACAAAGAATGGATTAAAATTTCACCAAATCTTAACGAATTATATCATACAGATCATATTTGTTAGATTGAAAGAATTGAACAAATCTTGTTTTTTATTGAATTCTCGATCCCGTAGATTCAGAAATAGACTCTGGAGGTGGGATTTATAGAAGAACAAATCCCCTGTTTATATAGAACTTTGTATAATAATTTCTGGGATAAACTAATGAACAAGGATCCCAAGAAAAAGTCGTTATGCATACAAGAATTATTGGATCTCATTGAAAGAAGGATACAACAATACTATCCTATTCCCCAAAAAGGAATTATACAAGACAACTCCGTCCGGCATATTACCAAAAAAATACCCATTCAGGAGGGAGATAAAGATGAGATGTTTAATAATTATCTCAAAGAAGTCAGAAGGAATTTACTTCTTAACATTACTCAATACGAGAAATCATACACCTCCAAGCGAAGTGAAGCGAGAGATGACTTCGCGGATATACAAAAGGCTCAATTTTGTGAACCTACTTCAGAAGATGCGATGACAAAAGCAGAAGATTTCCTCCGCAAACTAAAAGGAAAAGAAGACAACCTATAAAAGCTTATCTTCAACAGAAAAAACCACTATCAATAGTAGAAACACTGTTGATCAACAGTAGATAAACTCTTATTGTATATATGGGACACATTGATAAGGGACCCTCGGTCACTATAGATAGATACCTTTTCTTTTCTATAAATAAATTTCATTCGTAGTATAGAGAGGCAGGTTTTAGATAAACATTTTCTACTTTCTCTCGCTATTGTAAATCTCTCTGAGTTTTGTAAAGTTTCCTGTTTATCGGAGATCGGCCGAAAGTAAATAAATTGTTCATAGTTCGGTCATAGGCCTTGGTGTTGGCCATAGTAACTAGGTACTTTTTTTTATGTTTAAAACTTTTATTTCTATATCTCAAATCTAAGCCGTGACTATGTCCGGCTAAAGTATCATATCTATGTCAGCTAACTAACTCCACTTTTATATCTACCATGAAAGATCTAGACTTTATCAAAGTATAGATAAATTTACATATGGTTTCTTGACTTGGTTCGGAGATGGTGGTACAGTTAGATTTAATTCAACAAGTTATTGGTTTTATCTTAGTGACTTCGTGTAGCCAGCAGTGGTTCTAAGCCCGTTATTGAGTTGAAAAAGGGCTCCTAAACCCTATTAGAACTGCTAGACGCATGGGTTCAATAATAATCCGTATTAAATCTTGACAGACTCCTTGCTCGGGAAAAAGGAATAGATTCTTCCATACAGTCATAAAACTATATTAAATTTATATATATTTTAATTCGAAATTTTTTGAATGCTATGCTAGACTAGATTAATGATAACCGATATTAATAATCGACTTAATAAAGAACCCATTTTTACAAGAGATTCGTCTTTTGATGATTTAAAAAATGAGATTAAATCTCTAAAACAAAATCAAATGATTTGTGATCAGATTGAAACTGTGCATAACAAAGGTAAAAATATTGATGAAGATAATACTCTTGCAAAACCTTTTAATCTTGATCCCAGACAAGGTATGCTTGTAGGAATGATACAAATTGTTACTGCTCATATATGGTATGTTAAATGTATCATATTGATTGATAATACTTTTTCTATAACTGATATTGCTATGATTGATAGTGGCACAGATGTTAGTTGTATTCAGGAAGGTCTTGTGCCTACCAAATATTTTGAGAAAACAACTCATATGGTTAAATCTGTTTCTGGGCATGCTTTAGATATAAAGTATAAATTGGCTAATACTCGCATTTGCTAAATTAAAGTATGCATTCCACACTTCTTTTTCATGGTTACAAATCAGTTAGACCCTCCAATTATACTTGGAGCACCTTTTATAAATGCTATTTATCTTTTTACCAGCATAAATGCTAAAGGATTGTCAGCTACTTATGAAGATAGAGATATTAGTTATACTTTTATCACTGATCCTGTTTCTCGTGATATTAATGATTTAATTAATATGAAACAAAAGCATGTTGATTCTTTGCAACCTGAATTATTTATTATGAATGTATTTGATACTTTGAAATCAACTAAAGTACAGGAAAAAAATGAATTGATTTCTGAACAAATTATTGTTGATATTTGTGCTGATCATCCTAATGTCTTTTGGAATCGTAAAAAGCATATTGTTACTCTTCCATATGAAGATGATTTTTCTGAGAATGATATTCCAACTAAATCTCATCCTTGCCAGATGAAGACTGAATTGGTAGAATTCTGCAAGAAAGAAATTGATAATTTGTTACAAAAGGGTTTAATAAAACCTTCAAAATTTCCTTGGTCTTGTACTGCATTCTATGTTAATAATGTTGCAGAAAGGGAACAAGGTGTCCCCAGGTTGGTAATTAATTATAACCATTAAATAAATATTTAAAATGGATTAGGTATCCAATTCCAAATAAAAGAGATTTATTATCTAGATTATATGATGCCAATATATTCTCAAAATTTGATCTAAAATCAGGATATTGGTAAATCCAAATATTTAAAGAGCATTCTTATAGAACAACTTTTAACGTCCCTTTTGGACAATATGAATGGAATGTTATGCCATTTGGTTTAAAAAATGCTCCTTCTGAATTTCATAAAATTATGAATGAAATTTTTAACCCATATTTGGATTTCATCATTGTTTATATTGATGACATTTTGGTATACTAATAAACATTTGAAATGAATATTAAGCACTTAGACATTTAAAAAAATATTGTTATACAAAATGGTTTGGTGATTTCTAAACCAAAAATGGGTTTGTTTCAAACAGATGTTCGATTTTTAGGACATCATATTTGTCAAGGAAAAGTCACGCCAATTAAAAGAGATATTGACTTTGCTTCAAAATTTCTTGATATTATTACGGATCGAACTCAATTACAAATATTTTTGGGAAACTTGAATTATATTTCTCCCTTTTATAAAAATTTATCTGGAGATTTAGCCCCTTTATATGATAGGCTAAAAAAGGATCATAAATCACCTTGTACTGATAGTCATACCTTGTTTAACCCTTGTTAACCCTGCTTGGCAAAAAATTGTAGAGAGAGATGCATCTAATATTGGTTATGGTGGAATATTGAAAAAAATTAATCCCCATGACAAAACTAAATATTTAATCAGATTTCATTCTGGGAAATGGAGCGATGCCTAGTATGCCAAGGTGGCTCATGAAATTTAACCATAGTGAAATGCGTATTAAAATTTCAAGATGATTTATATAATTCGAAGTATTTAATAAAAATTGATGCTCAATCTGTGAAGTATATGTTCAACAAAGATTTTAAGCATGATGCATCTAAATTAATTTTTGCTAGGTGGCAAGCGCAGTTAGCACCTTTTGATTTTGAAATTCATTATAAAAAGGGAAGTGATAACTCTCTTCTAGATTTCTTATCTAGAGAATATTTATCTGCGCAATGAGTTTTCTATCTCCCTTCTTTACTGAAAAAATCTTGATTACTATATTAAAGGCGATTCCTCTCAATAGAGATGTAAAAAAGGAGATCATATGGAAAATCATAGATAGTATGATGAGAGACATCATCTTAGATATACTTTATTGCGAAGAAGTCGTTGATTTTGATGACAAAAATTATTAATACAGTAATTATTATGCATTGAATAAAACAAAAATGTTTCGTTTGCAGGATGGACCCTCCTTGGGTGGCCAAGGCTAGAGGCAGGGGAAATTATAGAGGAAGAGGATGATCATCCCCAGGATCATCAGGATCGTCATATGGATCCTCATCCAGCTCTCCAATTATACAAAGAGGAGGAATGATTGATAAGAGCCAGAATTCCTCAGAAGGAGGCTTCTTCTTCGACAGATCTAGATGATGTTCCAGGAATTTATCCATTATACGCACAATTGCAGGAGTATCTATCACAGAAGCAAGGTGATAATTTTGCATCTATCGCTAAAGAAGAGGCTGATGATATAAAATATTATGAAAAGGTATCAAAGAAAGAAATGATATTTCTTTAGGAAAACTCTGATATTCAGAGAAAAGAAGGACCCTGGAAGATATTCCAGCGATAACTAGTTAATGGATTATATTTCTTGGGTGAGTCATACAAAACCCGATCTTATTATTAGACAATTCTAATAAACACAGGTAGTGAGAAATTCTAGCACTTCTCAGGATACAACACCAGCGAGAATGTTTATAACTTCTCCAAAATGATAATCAAGCAGGTTATATCCGTTGATGATTGGGGCAAATCCACAATGAAAGAAAGGCAAATAAGCCTAAATAAAGTCTCTATGAATTTTACATATTGGGACTATATTCATGCTTTTGATAAAGTCTTCATTTACAATAATGAGAGACATAAGCATACATGGTTCATTAAAGTATATGCAAAGATATTTGCAGAACCGATACCTAACTGGTTCTTAAATTTGTGGTCATACCGCGGTCCGACAATTAAGAGTTTACCTTATCCATTTCTTAAGTTATACAAAGAATGGGTTAAAATATCACCAAATCTTAACGAATTATATCATACAGATCATATATGTTACATTGAAAGAATTGAACAAATCTATTTTTTCATGGAATTCTCGATCCCGTGGATTCATAAATGGACTTTGGAGGTGGGATTTACAAAAGAACAAATCCCCTGTTTATATAGAACTTTCTATAATAATTTATGTGATAAACTAATGAAAAAGGTTCCCAAGACAAGGTCGTTATACAGAGAAGAATTATTGGATCTCATTGAAAGAAGGATTCAAGAATACTGTCTTATTCCTCAAAAAGGAATTATACAGGACAACTCCGTCCGACATATTGCCAAAAAAATATCCATTCAGGAGGGAGATAAAGATGAGATTATTAATAATTATCTCTAAGAAGTTAGAAGGAATTTACTTCTTAACATTTCTCAATACGAGAAATCAAACACCTCCATGCGAAGTGAAGCGAGTGATGACGTCGTAGATATACAAGAGGCTCAATTTTCTGAACCTACTTCAGAAGATGCGATGAAAAAAGCGAAAAATTTCCTTCGCAAACTAAAAGCAAAAGAAGACAACCTGTAAAAGCTTATCTTCAACAAAAAATACCACTATCAACAATAGAAATACTGTAGATCAATAGTAGATAAACTGTTATTGTATATATGGGACACGTTTATAAGTGACCCTTGATCACTGTAGATAGATTCCTTTTCTTTTCTATAAATAAGTTTCATTTGTAGTATAGAGAGGCAGGTTTAAGAAAAACGCTTTGTACTTTCTCTCGCTATTGTAAATCTCTCCGAATTTTGTAAAGTTTCCTGTTTACTGGAGATCAGTGGAAGTAAATAAATTGTTCATAGTTTGATCTTAGGCCTTGGTGTTGGCCATAGTAACTAGGTACTTTATTTATTTATTTATTTATTTTATATTTAAATCTTTTATTTCTATATCTCATATCTAAGCCGTGACTATGTCCGGCTAAAGTATCATATCTATGTCGGATAACTAACTCCACTTTTATATCTACCATGAAAGATCTAGACTTTATCAAAGTATAGATAAATTTACATATGGTTTCTTGACTTGGTTCGAAGATGGTGGTACAGTCAGATTTAATACAACAAGTTATTGGCTTTATCTTAGTGACTTCGTCTAGCCAGCCGTAGTTCTAAGCCCGTTATTGAGTTGAAAAAGGGCGCCTATACCCGGTTAGAACTGCTAGACACATAGGCTCAATAACAATACGTATTGAATCTCAACAGACCTCTTGCTTGGGTAAATTAATTAGATCCTTCCATACAATCATAAAACTATATTAAATTTATATATATTTCGATTAAAAAAAAAGTTCGGATGCTATGCTAGACTAGATTAATTGTAACTGTGCGGGCTACTGCCTGATATCGGAGATCCTGTCAAAGTGGTATCAGAGCCTAGGAACTGACATGGTAAATACGGGATTGATGTGAAGTGTTCGGATAGATACGTGTCACGACCCAATTTCTCGAGTCATGATGGCACATACTATACCCTACTAGTAGGTAAGCCAACCCATAACCCAGAACATCAAGCAATGAACGAAAGGGCGGAAACTAGCGAAAACAATAATCTAAACAAGAATAACAAGGCGAAAGGAACCCAAAATAAATATATACAGAAATCCCTCCCAGAACCTGGAAGTCACTAGTACAGAGCTATTTAATAAAGAGTACAAGTCCCAAAAGTGGACCACAACAAAGCGTGTCTCAAAGGCAACAAGACTAGCTAAAACAAAAGAAGGAGACAAGACAAACCCAAAACTCCAAGTGCTTTCCCTCGTCTCCGAATCACAGCTGCAAAAGAAGGCTAGAGCTAATCACCGTTGGTAACTGGTACTGGGACCTGCATCATGAAATAGATGCAGAGCGTAGCATGAGTACCAACACAACAGGTACTCAGTAGACATCAAAGGCTGACTGAGCAAAAAGGGTAAAAACAATAAGAAAAGATAGAATCTAGACACAGAGAGGTCAAAGCGGATATGAAAAGAAAGCACACAAGCATACTAGAAAAAAAATAAGTACAACTAAACTAAACCTAACTGGACCCCTATAAGCCCAAAAGGTACACTCGTGCGCAAGTTTAAGTAAAACCTGAACGGACCCCCATAAGCCCGACAGGTATACAGAAAAGCTAAGTCTACTGAGAAAGAAGAAAATCGGGCTCCCAGCCCAAAGTAACTAAGATAATCCATCAGACTCCACTAAACCAGTAGTGCACTCCCAGCCCAGCTAGAAAGAGTGACCCTAGAGGGCACCCAACCAAACAGTCCACTCCCAGCCCAGCTAGAAAGAAGGACTCGAAGGTGAGGTAGATATCGCGAGTCGTCCTACCATGCAGTCAAGTCCCAGCCCAGCTAGAAAGAGCGACCCGGGGACACTCAGCCAGCAGCACACTCCCAGCCTAGCTAGAAAGAGAGGCTCGGGGGCGATCGCCGATATCACCGAGTCTACCCAGCCATCGATACCCTCCCAGCCCAGCTAAAAAGAACGACTCTGGGGGTGATGGTATCTCTAATAGGATCCAATCCAACAACTACCACCGTAGAACGCCGTCACAGAAAAGGCTCCAAGCATATACTATCTCAATCCCATACCTTTAGTGATGCACTAAACCTTCGAGAACGCGTCAGAACTAGAGGGAGAAGATACATAAGTACATCAAGCAGCTATAACGCCTAATTTAAGGATCCACTATCAGACTCAAGTCTGCTACTCCAGTCTACAAGGAGCTAAGTCATCCGAACGACGTCGGCAGAAAGTCAAGGCTATCTAGTCCACATGGGTTATAAGTCTAAGGCAATCCTAGCCTAACCTAGACTAAGGAAATCATGCTTACGGTTAAGAATGAACAAGGCATACAAGCATACAATAGCATTTAGCACATAAGCATGCACCTCTACTAAATCGGTTAACATGATACTATACCCGAAATATGGCCAATTAATCCTAACATGAGGTATCAAATCAAAGTAAGGTAGGAAACTGGTACCCACCCCCAATTCACTCTAATCAACATGCTTTTACACAATTAAGCTCAATCTAAAAGAAAGAAAGTTGTAGCCTACCTTAAGGGCAACCGCGCGCGCTCTCCAAATCACTTTACCGGAGCTTTTCCTTCTCGAATGCCCTTTGAACGCTGTCACTTTATCAAATATAGGATCGCAACGTTAGTACGGTCGTTTAGACACCAAAATTACAACAAACAGAGATGAGTCAATTTTGGAGTCAAAATGGGAATCGTAGGGCCCGTACCGAACTATCCAAATTTGACTTCGTCAAGAGACCCTAAACAACACCTCAAACTTGTGTTCCAAAATGGAACACAATTCGAGGCTCAAAACACATCAAAAACCAACAAGAAATAAACCACACTTTAATCAACTAAAAGAAAACCTACAACAGTCAAAACTTGAAATCTATAAGGATGTAATGGTGCCCAGCACTCCTTGAACACTCTACGATGAAGTCACGACAATTCTCAACAAGTGGGACTTCGAATCACCCAAAACCGAGCTAAAATAAAAGAGATATGACAAAAACAAGAATGCCAAAAACAAAGGCTCGAAAAAGGGGTACATTAGTCAGGTTTGTCACGAAATTACCTTGAACTACGCGCACACGACAACTTTCAAACACTCTGCAGTGAAGCCACCAAAAATATGAAGCTCTCGTACTTTGAATCGC
The DNA here is from genome assembly GCA_029007595.1 of Solanum commersonii. Taxonomy (NCBI): domain Eukaryota; kingdom Viridiplantae; phylum Streptophyta; class Magnoliopsida; order Solanales; family Solanaceae; genus Solanum; species Solanum commersonii. The sequence goes on from JAJTWQ010000110.1 coordinate 1,499,507, forward strand.
CTAATTCAGATGAGAGATAAGAGAGTTAATAGGGTTTTAAGTTTGGGAAATGGTTGCTGACTTAACTGCATTAAATAGCAGGTTTTCTGCAATTTTTCCCAAAATTTTAAAACTCCGACAGGGTGCTCCGAACTCGTTCGAAACCCCGTGCACGCAAGCGAGATATGCAACCATACCAAATTTGATATTTCAGATTCAACATCGCAGTCGAAATTTCCATCCTAGGTCATCTTGACAAAAAGTGGGTCCCACACTCAAATGCCATTTTAAGTCAAAACCCACAAAAGGGATTGGAAAGATATCAAAATCCTCGGGACACAAAAAAAGGGTCAATCTAGACCAAACTCGACATTCCGGAGCTAATCGAGCTAACGAAATTCTCATCCAAGCGCGTTTACTCAGAATGTTGACCAAAGTCAAACTTAGGCTTAAACTTAAAGTTAAAATGCCTAATCGCACCGACTCACACTGAAAACCTCAGGAGTCATGCCAACCATGCTACTAGTCTAAAATGACCCTTTCGGAGTTGATGGAATCGTCAGAATTGGATTCTGATGTCATCTTCTTGAACTTTTGATCGAAAATGATCGTTCAAGGTTCATAAGCTCCAAGACACAAAAACTCGCACCAAGACCAAACGAACGACCAGGTGACCGAACTGTCAGTCCCAGCATGTCATAAATGACTTAGAGTCGCTACAGGAACACTCTAAAAAACACACAAAAGGCAAGACACAGAAATGACTAGGAAGGTCATTACAATAAGGTGATTACAATATCCACTACTAAAAAGGACTTTCGTCCGCGAAAGTAAGGGTCAAGAAGTACCTGAAGGCTCAAACAAGCCTGAAAACTGCTCTCGCATCTCTTGCTCGGTCTCCCAGGTAGCCTCCTTGACTGAACGATGCCTCCAACGGACCTTAACAATAGGAATTGCTCTTGAGCGCAATCTCCTCACATCTCTGGCTAGAATGGCAACTAGCTCCTCTACAAATGTCAAACAATCATCCAACTCGACTGCATCATACTGGAGCACATGGGACTTATCAGGAACATACCGCCGCAACATCGAGACATGAAAAATTGGGTGGATGGCTGAAAATGCTGGAGGTAGGGCCAACTCATAAGCAACCTCCCCAACTGTCCGGAGTATCTCAAAAGGCCCAATGTACATGGGGCTAAGCTTTCCCCACCTCCCAAACCTCATCACACCCTTCATGGGCGACACACAGAGGAATACTCGATCACCAATAGAGAATCTCAAAGGTCGACGCCTCCAATCCGTATAACTCTGGTGCCTGCTCTGAGCCATCCTGAGTCTATCCTGAATCACTCTCACCTTGTCCAAAGTCTCCTTAATCAAATTTGTACCCCGCGGCCTACGCTCTATAGACTCAAACCAACCCACCGAAGAGCGACAATGCCTACCATACAAGGCCTCGAACGGGGCCATCTGAATGCTAGAATGGTAGCTGTTGTTATACGCAAACTCCGCCAAAGGCAAGAACTGGTCCCAATGACCACTAAGCGCCAAAACAAAAAAACTCTTGCCAAGACCAAATGAACGACTAGGTGACTGAACTGTTAGTCCCAGCAAGTCATAAATGACTTGGGGTCACTATAGGAATGCTCTAAACGACACACAGAAGGCAAGATACAAAAATGACCAGGAAGGTCATTACAATATGCTCTCTTGATCATGGATCTAGGAGATACGAGTACTAAAAGTACTAGATTGGAAGAGGTAGATATAACTCAAAACATTGATTTGTTAAACAAATGAACTATTCTGAAAATTGATTTTAAAACCACTTATGATTATGGTTGGTTTGCTAAAATGTCTCATAAGAAATTTATTAAAACTACTGAGAAATCGTTTGCGTTAAATTAATCTAAACAGACTGTTTGTTTGCTAAATAAATGAGATATTGATTTATATAAATTACAATATAAGTTCTTACATATTGGCATGGTTTAGATCGCTTTTAAGCCATTAACTTTTAAAGGGTTACCAGAAACATTTTTTGCTGCTCTTCGTGATACTAGAAATTTAAATTTTTGACAATCTTTGATGGGTTCTATAGAGTCCACGGTGGCATATGGGCCATATACTTTAATACTTAGCCTAATTTGCAGTTATCTTTGACTGACTCTAACATTCTTGATGCTTTAACTTTGAATGTTAAAACACATGGTTATAATTATGCTCTTGGATCTGAATTGATTTGCTTATCTTAAAGAATCTATTTTAAATTGCTTGCTACGTTAAACCCAATATGTAAGTTATATGATACATCTGATCAAATTATTTTAGTAGAAACTAATTTTGCTAAATCTAAGGTCACTACTAGAAGATCGATAAAATGGGAAGAAATTAATTTTCCAACTACTTGGACTTTAGATTCTGTTATACCTCCTGAACAGATGACCGATTCTGTCACTAATTCAGAATATTCTCATATTACTCAAAATTCTGATGGTAAGATTTGTATTCAATTTGATGAAAAGACTGTCTGGTATATTAGACATTCATTCTCTGATAGAAAATTGCTTGCTATCCAACATATTTCACCGATTGAACCTATTTACGGTCCAGCTCGTAATTATGTTGCTTCTTTGCATACTATATCTTCTGATAAAAATAAAAATAAAATTAAAATTGATTCTCGTTTGAATATTGTTAGGGCTAATGATATATCATCTGATATTTCTGATAAGGATATTCCTTCTGCATTCAAAATGGATTTTAATCCTAATGATACTTAATGATGGATGCACACCAGATTGATTTTAGTCCAGGTTCCCTGGCACGAAAATATGTTCAAAATTAATTTTCAAGTGATAAATGGAACCGGTTTAAAACTTGGTTTTTTGACACTTATAGTGCTGATGACCTTCATAATATCTCTCAAGAGTTTTATAAATCTTGCACTTTGCATAATCATATTATATTCTTTGTATCTTGATTTATAACCACTTATCTGCCTTTATTCATCAATGTTCTTGAGTGATCTTATAAAGATGAATCAGGTAATATTGTCAAAGCTATTTATCCTCCTTAGGCATCTTTTATTTTACCAAATAATACTGGTATAACTTTTACTACCTTTCAAAAATTTGTTGAAGACGATGTTGCGGCAGTCAGCATCAATGAGATTAATAATTTGATTTCTCAAAATAATTATTTGGGACTTTATGTTAAAGTTTTAGGTGAACATATTAGTTCGCTTGATAAAAAATTGGATGAGTTAACTGCTTTGATAATTTAGACAAAAACTGATTTAAAAACTTCTGAAAATGTCTCTACTTTGAAAAGTAAATTAGAAAACCTTTCTACTCATGTCCAAAGGCCCACTGAGATTCAAGATTTTGTATCTAAACCACTTTATGATCTAGAAGAACTTCTTAATAAAAAGTTTTCAGAATTTAGTGCTAAACCAATGGATTTGTTAGAAGATTTGGTTGATGAAATGAAAACCACTTTTGATTTTAAAAATCATGTTGCTTTAGAATTTAATAAACTTCGTGGTTACCCAAAGAAGAATAGTGGTAATACCAAATTTGCTCATAAACATAGAATGCATACTTATTATTATTCCAGGCCAACTCCTCAAGATGTGCTAATAGAGGAATGAGACTGGAATTAGACTACTACCTCTTATAGTGGGTCGAAAATTTATGAATGGAATCTTGATTGATTGACTGATCGACAGCTGACTATTCTTGTTCATAGAATGCTTATGTATGCTACTATATGTAATAATGTAAAAAATATAGATAGAAATATTTGGAAAACGATTATTGAAGGTTTTACTGGCCAACTCAGAGGTTGGTGGAGTAATTATATGAGCTTTGAGGCAAAAGTTGCTGTGGTAAATGCTACCAGTTTAAACAACTAAGGTGTTGATAACTTGGGCATGGCTTTACTAAGAAATAGGGAAGACACAGTTTATACCCTTGTCTTAACTATCTTAGAGCATTACAATGGTAGATTTACCAATCATTATGAGGCTGTTCGTACTTTGTTAAACGGTCTACGATGTAGACACTTGGGAGAATTCAGATGGTATAAAGATACTTATATGAGTAGGGTGATGGAACTACCCGAAAACCGTCTTAAGCATTGGAAAACTAAGTTTATAGATGGGCTTCCCCATTTATTTGCTGAAAGAGTTAGAAAAATTCTAAGGAATAATAAAGGCAAAATTCCTTACAACACTTACACCTATGGTAAGTTGATAGGAGTTTGTACCCAAGAAGGTATAAACTTATGTAATGAATTGAACTTATCCAGACAGCTTAAGATAGATAAGCTTAGAGAAAGATCTTAGTTAGGAGACTTATGTACCCAGTTTGGGTTACCTGATACTTCTGCTAATAGTAAGAAGAAGAAGCATAGAGATTCTAGAGAATCCAATCCCGATAAACCTTACAGAAAAAAAAGGTCTAGACATAGATTTAAGGAAGAGCGGGAAGATAGAAGAGGCTTTTGTAAGTCTAATAGATTTATCAAAAATAGGTCTAAGTGAGAGCTCGCCAAAATTAAGCGTTATAGGTGTGGAAATTTAGTTCACATAGCACCCAACTGTAAGCTTGAAAAGCTGAAGACCTTAGAACTCGATGAGGAGATTCATGACAAGGTTTATAGTTTCTTATACACTTCTGGTTCTTAGTCTGATTATGATTCTGATTCAGGGTCTGTAGAAGAGATCGAGTTGCTTGATAATTCTGATAATAATCAGCCTACTAATATGAATACATGCAATGCTTGTTATGGTAATATTTTCTCTTGTGAAAATGATGAATTTTATAAACTATAGTCTCAATTTGAAGATTTGAATATTAGTACTATTACTTCTGACAATGTAATAGAACTTTTGAAAGAAGTAACTGATAATAATCTTCATGAATTTTTTTTCAATTAGCAGTTAATAACAATGCTAGTTCTTCAAAAAATGTTGAAAAACAAAAGAATTATTTTGAATTTGAATATTTTGCTCCATATTCTTTGTCTGAAGTTAATAATCGACATAATAAACAACCCACTTCTACAAGAGATTCGTCTTTTGATGATTTAAAAATTGAAGTTGAAAAATTTTAAAATGAGATTAAATCTCAAAAACGAAATTAAATAATTTATGATCATCGTCTTACTCAGATTGAAACTATGCATAACAAAGGTAAAAATATTGCTGAAGATAATACTCTTGCAAAACCTTTTAATCTTGATCCCATACAAGGTATGCTTTTAGGAATGATGCAAATTGTTACTATTCATAAATGGTATGTTAAATATACTATATTGATTGATAATAGTTTTTCTATAACTGATATTGCTATTGATAGTGGCGCAGATGTTAGTTGTATTCAAGAAGGTCTTGTGCCTACCAAATATTAAAAAAAAACAACTCATATGCTTAAATCTACTTCTGGGCATGCTTTAGATACAAAGTATAAATTGCCTAATACTCGCATTTGCCAAAATAAAGTCTGCATTCCACACTTCTTTTTCTTGGTTAAAAATTAGTTATACCCTCCAATTATACTTGGAACACCTTTTATAAATGTTATTTATCCTTTTACAAGAATGAATGCTAAAGGATTTTCGGCTACTTATGACGATAGAGATATTAGTTATACTTTTATCACTAATCCTATTTCTCGTGATATTAATGCTTTAATTAATATGAAACAAAAGCATTTTGATTCTTTGCACCTTGAATTATTTAGTATGAATATATTTAATACTTTGAAATCAACTAAAGTACAAGAAAAAATTAAATTGATTTTTGAACATATTGCTGTTGATATTTATGTTGATCATCCTAGTGCTTTTTGGAATCGTAAAAAGCATATTGTTACGCTTCCATATGAAGATGATTTTTTTGAGAATAATATTCCAACTAAATCTATTGGTAGAATTCTGCAAGAAAGAAATTGATAATTTGTTACAAAAGGGTTTGATAAAACCTTCAAAATCTCCTTGGTCTTGTACTGCATTCTATGTTAATATTGTTGCAAAAAGGGAACGAGGTGTCCCCAGGTTGGTAATTAATTATAACCATTAAATAAATATTTAAAATGAATTAGGTATCCTATTCCAAATAAAAGAGATTTATTATCTAGATTATATGATGCCAATATATTCTCAAAATTTGATTTAAAATCAGGATATTGGCAAATCCAAATATTTAAAGAGCATTCTTATAGAACAACTTTTAACGTCCCTTTTGGACAATATGAATGGAATATTATGCCATTTGGTTTAAAAAATGTTCCTTCTGAATTTCATAAAATTATGAATGAAATTTTTAACCCATATTTGGATTTTATCATTGTTTATATTGATGACATTTTGGTATACTAATAAACATTTGAAATGAATATTAAGCACTTAGACATTTTAAAAAATATTGTTATACAAAATGGTTTGGTGATTTCTAAACCAAAAATGGGTTTGTTTCAAACAGATGTTCGATTTTTAGGACATCATATTTGTCAAGGGAAAGTCACGCCAATTCAAAGAGCTATTGACTTTGCTTCAAAATTTCCTAATATTATTACGGATCGAACTCAATTACAAAGATTTTTAGGAAGCTTGAATTATATTTCTCCCTTTTATAAAAATTTATCTGGAGATTTAGCCCATTTATATATTAGGCTAAAAAAGGATCATAAATCACCTTGGACTGATAGTCATACTGCTTTGGTAAATGATATTAAACTTCGTCGTCAATCTTTACCTTGTTTAACCCTTGCTAACCCTGCTTGGAAAAAAATTGGAGAGACAGATGCGTCTAACATTGGTTATGGTGGAATATTGAAAAAAATTAATCCCCATGACAAAACTGAATATTTAATCAGATTTCATTTTGGGAAATGGAGCGATGCCCAGAAGAAATATGCCAAGGTGGCTCATGAAATGTTAACAATCGTGAAATGCATATTAAAATTTCAAGATGATTTATATAATTAGAATGTCTTAATAAAAACTGATGCTCAATCTGTGAAGTATATGTTCAACATAGATTTTAAGCAAATTGCATCAGAATTAATTTTTGCCAGGTGGTAAGCTTAGTTAACACCTTTTGACTGTGAAATTCATTATAAAAAGGGAATTGATAACGCTCTTCCAGATTTCTTATCTAGTGAATATTTATCTGCAAAATGAGTTTTCTGTCTCCCATCTTTACTGATAAAATCTTGATTACTATATTAAAGGTGATTCCTCTCAATAGAGATGTACAAGAGGAAATCTTATGGAAAATCATAGATAGTATGATGAGAGACATCATCTTAGTTATTCTTTCTTGCGAAGAAGTCATTGATTTTGATGACGAAAATTATTATTACTGTTTTATTTAAAAATATATATAAAGTAAAAATGACTAAGTTTTCAAAAAATCGATTAAACTTATAGTTCAAGAGAAATCGAATTTTCAAAAGAACAGAGTCGCCACTTAATTTTTTGTAAAAGTCAAGGAAAAAAAAGGGTTTTCAAAAAGATTTAAACAGATAAAATCCATTGAAAATAAAAGGGTTCGAAGTTCAATGTACATTCCGAGAAGGTGTTAGGCCCTCGGAATGCCCACTAACTCGCGGTTGACCGACGATTTGACCAAAAATTGATTTTGACTAATTTTGAAATTTTAACAAAGTAAAGGAACTTATCACGACTTTGACTAATTTTAAAATTTTGAACTAAGTAAAAGAACTCATAACGGCTTTGAAATTTGACAAAGTAAAAGAACTCATTTATTTTAAAATAACTTATTTATTTTAACTGATTTTGAAGTTTTAACTAAACAAAAGAACTTGTTTATTTTAACTTATTTATTCATTACTATTACTATTTTTTATCGTTTTATTTACCTTAGGGGAGAATGAACTAAAGGAAAATTTCTAAAGGGGAATAGACTTGAGCGTTGGCAAGACTAATGTTAAAATGAGATCTAAGTAACAAAATATATATATACTTTAATTTGGAAAATAACATGAGACAGCGACCTTTGGGAATTTGATTAAATTAAACCATAAGATAATCAAGGTCAGTCAAATAATACAATATAAATAAAGGAGAAAAAGGAGAGAAGATTTGAATTTGAGCTTTTTGCCCATTTTCACCACTTGGGCCTGCTGAAATTTGTCCAAGGCTTTGGGGGCCTATACTTCAATTTTGGGCATGTACTTTCTGTATTATACCCTGTGTATCAATGCATTCGTTGTGTATATTGACGTATACCGCAAGCTACATTACAGCTGGTTATTCATCAATTTCCAAACTGTGCACTTGCTCCCGATGGGTCGGCTGGCCCCAACGATAACATAGAGCCCTTATGGCTCGACTCGGAAATGCAAGGAAGAAAGTCCATCATGGACTCAAAGGAGCTCACACAACAAAGTGAAAAGACAAGAATTAGCATTCGAAATGATAAAACTAATGAGACACGACTTAAAACAAAATACAGATCATGTGACTTTGAGAAAGACAATTAAACCCAAGTATCAGGTGACTTTGAGAAAGACAAAAAAAAAAAAACTAACTTGATGAATGACAAAAGAGATAAATAAATTAACACACGGCGCTAAAATACTTAACAATGATCTGCATACACCTATGAGCACTAAAATCTCCAAATGTCGATAGAAAAAAAAATCATGCCACATAATCAATAAGTACTACACCTCATTCTATAATCAAAATTTAACTCTACCAATGGAACCTAATATTGCTAGTTTATCATGCTAAAACACAAAATGCTATTTGAAGATGGTAAATCATTTTGGAGAGAACTATTATTATATTTAAACAACTAAAACATGATAAACATCTTTACTCAACTTAACATGCTTATAAGCACAAATAAGAAAAAGACAACGTCCTTGGAGGATAACAATACCGAATAGCAGTCCAAAAACAAAATAAGACGCTAAAACAAAGTCTCTAGACGAATTATCACACTCCATCAAAGTTATAATCACACATCTTGAACGGCTAAGTGGGATTTTCAGCATTTAACAAGAAAGCAAAATAAGAGCAGTGAAAGGCGACATAGTCGGCCAAAAGACATCAAACAGAGGAACAACTAGATACACCCCCCCCCCCCCCCACTTAAGCTACAAACGGACTACTCGTTAAAGACTTGAATTAAAAACAAAAAATACTTATGCCATAAGTTTTCAAGATTTATACATGCTATAATGCTATTACTTAAATTTAAAATACAACAAAATACCTACACAATGTAATTAACAAAAGAGCACAAAACATAAATTAGTACCTGTATGCAAAAAGTAAGTTGCACAGAAATGTTTACAGTCGTGACTTTTAATAAGAGAGCATCTAGTTTCTAACCATTTTTTTTATATTTATAATTAGAACAGAGACTATAGTCATCTTCCTTAAGCATGCTTGTTATACAATAGGAAAATATCAACATTGAAACTTTAACATATAAGCACACAAGATAAATCATTTAACTGGGAATGAAACAGCAACAACACAACTCATATAAATTCAATTATGAAACTAAGTCATTAACAAATATCTAGTTATAAAGCTAACCCATTCTTTAAATTCAAGGTCTAGTAAATGAGGTGAAAACAATTTTTGATCTGTATAAATCTCAAAAAGGGATATAAACCCGTTTTTAACATCAACATATAATAATAGCAAACTAATTAATATTAGTTCTAGTAGAATTTGAGAGAAATCTAAAACTTAAAAGATACAGGGTGCGAAGTTACTGTAGTGTATCCGCAATTAGAGCTTATATTTTAGGAAACAATAATAATATGATCTGCACGTTTTTACATAGGAATGCATAGATATATCAAATGATCAGCAACCTGGAGCAAGAACTGATGTATATATACTATAAACACAACCATCTCCTTTTATTCATAATGTCTAAAACATAATAAAAAATAAAATAACATAAAATAAAATAAAAACAGAGAAAAAATGAATTTAGATTTCAAATGAAAAAAACATTAATACAGTTTCCACATAACTTTGAGTATAGCTAAACTAGGCAAGAATTTCTCAACATATAAATTTCTTAGAGTAACATAGCGTTTTCCCACAGAAACGAAACAGAGGAAAAAGAAGAGAATGTCACAAAGGAAGTGGTATTACCTTTTTAGATGCAGCGAACTTGAGACGAGAACGAGCAGACGAGCAGCGATTCCTCCACCAACGACCTTGGTATCAAGGCAGCTAACCCAAAATGCGAACCAAGATAGAACAAAGATTTCCTCACAACTTCAAATGAGAGAATATGCTAAAATTTTCTTAGATATGAAAATGTTTGTTCGAAAGAGAATCCCAACTTCCTGTTTTGACTCTCAAAAATTTTAAATTACAAAATCTCTAACGATTGTCTAACACAAGTTTTCAAACTAAAAAAAAAGCACCCCCCTTACAAATGAACGGAAGAGATGATTATATAGGGGAACTTAGGGCCAATTTTTGGGGGGAATTCAGGTGAAATTTTTACCGTTCAAAATTCAAAATCTAAAATTCTTTCACCAAATTGGGACAACATACTTTTCCTGCAAATTTAACCCCTTCCGGAAGAGGAAAGGGCGAGACGGACGCCTGGAATTGATTCATCATCCTTGGGGCGCAACGTGTCTCCATCTCGCAGCCGTGATGATTTCCGTGTGCTGCCGTTTGGGAGTCATTGTTGCCGCTGTGATGTTGCTGTTTCCTATTGTGTTGGCATGGGATTACAAGGGAAAAGGGAATGGGAATGGGTTTGGGTCGGTTTTGCTACTGTATGGGCTGGGATGGTTGGAATTAATTTTGGGCTAGGAAATGGGTGGGCTGCTAGAAAGGTTGAAGGAAAAGGGGAAAGTTGGGCCGATTTTTGCTGGAATTGAGGCCCAAAAATGGCCTGAAAGGGTTTGAAACAATTGCTAGGGAAGGGATTGAATTTGTAATTGAAGATTTGGCCAAATGAATTGCAAAATTAACCAACTCAAGTCAAAAAACTTAAGCAAATTGAGTTTAACTAATAAATTTCGCTAAAATTTAAATAAGACAAATTAATATGATTAACTAACAAGCTTCTTAATTTCAACGAAATAGAATAATAAACTCAATTAAACTTGAATGACTTAAAATCAAAACCATAATTTAAACTAAATTAATTTAATAAAATATTTACTAAAATTAAAATCTTTTTGAGATAATTTTCGAAACATTTATAAAATATATACTAATTATATACAAAATTATATAAAACATATATATTACTTAAAAATTATAAAAGGTGACTAAAATTACTTTAAGATAACTTGAAAAATATTTTGAATGTTATAAGACTAATTATTTCATATCGTTCAAAATTTAAGAAACTCGATGATTAATATATGTTGTGGAGGTCCAAAATTGGGTGTCAAGAATTACAATAATTATTATGCATTCGAATAAAACAAAATGTTTAGTTTGCAAGATGGACCCTCATTGGGTAACCATGGATTGAGGCAGGGGAAATTATAGAGGAAGGAGATGATCATCCCCAGGATCATCAGGATAGTCATACGGATCCTCATCCAGCTCTCCAATTATATAGAGAGGAGGAATGAGCTTGATAAGTGCCAGAATTCCTCAGAAGGAGGCTCCTTCTTCGATACATCTGGATGATATTCCAGAAAATAATCCATTATATGCACAATTGCAGGCGTATCTATCTCAGAAGCAATGTGATACTTTTGCATTTATCACTAAAGAAGAGGCTGATGATATTAAATCTAATGAAAAGGTATCTAAGAAAGAAATGATATTTCTTTTAGAAAACTCTGATATTCAGAGAAAAGAAGAACCATGGAAGATATTCCAGCGATATCTAGTTAATGGATTATATTTCTCGGGTTAGTCATACAAAACCCGATCTTATTATGAGACAATTCTAATAAACATAGGTAGTGCAGAATTTCAGCACTTCTCAGGATACAAAACCAGCGAGAATGTTTATAACTTCTCCAAAATGATAATCAAGCAGGTTATATCCATTGAAGATTAGGTAAAATACACAATGAAAGAAAGGCAGATAAGTCTAAATAAAGTCTTTATGAATTTTACATATTGGGACTATATTCATGCTTTTGATAAAGTCCTCATTTACAATAATAAGAGACATAAGCATACATGGTTCATTTAACTATGTGCAATGATATTTGCAGAACCTTTACCTAACTGATTCTTAAATTGGTGGTCATACCACGGTCCGACAATTAAGATTTTACCTGATCCATTTCTTAAGTTATACAAGAATGGGTTAAAATTTCACCAAATCTTAACGAATTATATCATACATGTTTCATTGAAAGAATTGAACAAATCTATTTTTCATTGAATTCTCAATCCCGTGGATTTATAAATGGACTTTGGAGGTGGGATTTACAGAAGAACAAATCCCATGTTTATATAGAACTTTCTATAATAATTTCTGGGATAAACTAATGAAAAAAGATTCCAAGACAAAGTCGTTATACAAACAAGAATTATTGGATCTCATTGAAAGAAGGATTCAAGAATACTTTCTTATTCCTCAAAAAGGAATTTTAGAGGACAACTACGTTTGGCATATTGCTAGAAAATATCCATTTAAGAGGGAGATAAAGATGAGATGATTAATAATTATCTCGAAGAAGTCAGAAGGAATTTACTTCTTAACTGAAACGACCCCAAAAATGCCCGAAAATGTGCTTCGGAAACACCTAAAATTGTAATTTCCATATATCTCAAAATTCGTGCATCATTTCGGAAATTCGACTTCATATTCTTATTCAGGGGGTCAAATTGAGTGGGAAATGGGTCTGACCCGAATTTTAGAGCAACCGTATCAAAATTCGAAAATCGCAAAAAATGCGATTTTGAGGGTCAACTTTAAAGGGGCATATCTCTTAGCACACAAGGAACTGGAAGGAGCACAAACTATCAAAATTAAAGCTCTGTGAGTTAGATTTCCAACGTAATTTGTTTCACCTCATTCGGAGTTCGGACGAAGAAGTTATGCCCATTTTCGTAAAATCTATCCGGCAGGAAATGCAATTTCCAGTGACCGAAATTACTGTTCACCCGCCTCATTTTTTTTTTCTAAGTGTTGGTTCCGTTTTTCCAAAGGGCATTTGTTATTTCCTATATAACATTAATTCAATTCCCATCTCTAAAACATTTCCCAAAACACCTCTCCCATACTTAGACACATTTTCTCTCAAGTTCTCTCAAGGACCCTAATCCAAAAACTTCATCAAGATTGAAGAGATTTTGCTCCAAGTTCCAAGCTTCCATTGAAGACACTCTCAAGATCTTCATAAAAACTCTAGGTATGTGGGTTTGATTGTGGAAACCTTCCTTTCCACAAGTCCAACCATTTATCCTCTATTACTACTTCAAGTTATGGGTCCTTATGATTATTTAGGAACTCTTGAGTATAGAATTACTACTACACACCCTATTAAGGTCTATTTTACATATTATCATGAAATAGTATTATTATGTGATGTTTATGGTTTTCATGCTTCCATGATCAAATTATGAAGGTTGTTATATATGTATATATATATGTATGTTATTGGTGGGCTGTTTTATATGGATTTTGAAATTGGTTGGACTTAGTACTCTTGAAACATATGATTTTATTTACATGAACAAGTAGCCCACCATATGTTTGATAAAATGTCATTTATAGAATTCTTATAAAATGGAAGGTCCAATGTACGTCCTATGAGTCGGATGATTATATAAGTATTGAAATGATGATGAAATGGATACATGTATATGATTTTCTCTATATAGTGTGTGAGTCGACCAAGCCTAGCTCGGGGGTTGTAGGCCCGGGTAATCGTATCAAGGGGTTGGTACCTTGGTTGCCCAGTACGGGGGGTAGTAGGCCCGTATAACCGTATCGAGGGGTTGTACCTTGGTTGCCTAGTACGGGGGTAGTAGGCCCGTATAACCGTATCGAGGGTTTGTACCTTGGTTGCCTAGTACGGGGGTAGTAGGCCCGTATAACCATATCGAGGGGTTTGTACCTTGGTCCCTAGCTCGGGGGTGGTAGACCGGGTAACCACATTGAGGGGTTTGTACCTCTTTCGCCTCTCAAGGGGGTGGTAGGCCTTGGAAATACTATATTGATGGTCACTCACTACACATATACTACGCCCTACTAAATATGATTTTTATATAAGCATCATTATACATATCATCTCATTAATATGCTATCTATCGAAGTACGATTATGCATTTTTCCTATGATGTCCATCTATTGTTGCATTGCATTGCATCCCATATACTTAGTACATTCAAACGTACTAATGCATACTCTATGCCTATATGATGTCACCATGTAGGGACCGGAGCACCGTCTGACCATCCTCCTCCGCGTGGCTAATTTGATTTTCTATCGAGCTTATTGGTGAGTCCTCCATTCCGGGGACGTTGCTTATGATCTCTTGCTATGTATAAGACTTTTTCTTTTTAATTATGTATTAACTATGAGGGTGAGCCCGGTAGTTTGTCTCGGCCCCCGCTAAGTATCCATGTTTAGAGGTGGTGTTGGACAAGTTGTGTATTTTGCTTGAGCTTGACTCATCTATGGTATTTATGTATTATTCTCCTTTTTTTTTCTTGTTCCCTTAGTCTCGATTTTTCCTTGATTATGCTTATTGCTTATGGTCATTTTAATTGCTTCCGCGACCAAGGATGTGTAATGATATGCTATGAGGCTTGTTTGGGGTTCCCTCGGGTTCCCCATTCGCCGGTCACGTCTAAGCCCTAGGCTTGGGTCGTGACATTAACATTACTCAATATGAGAAATCAGACACCTCCATGTGAAGTGAAGCGAGTGATGACGTCGCGGATATACAAGAGGCTCAATTTTGTGAACCTACTTTAGAAGATGCGATGACAAATGCGAAAGATTTCCTCCTCAAACTAAAAGGAACAGAAGACAACTTGTAAAAGCTTATCTTCAACAGAAAAAGCCACTATCAACAATAGAAACACTGTTGATCAACAGTAGATAAAATGTTACTATATATATGGGACACATTGATCAGGGACCCTCGGTCACTGTAGATAGATTCCTATTCTTTTATATAAATAAGTTTCATTTGTAGTATAGAGAGGCAGGTTTTAGAAAAATGTTTTCTACTTTCTCTAGCTATAGTAAATCTCTCTGAGTTTTGTAAAGTTTCCTGTTTATCGGAGATCGGCCGGAAGTAAATAAATTGTTCATAGTTCAGTCATAGGCCTTGGTGTTGGCCATAGTAACTAGGTACTTTTTTTTTTCTTTTTAAATATTTTATTTCTATATCTCAGATCTAAGTCGTGACTATGTCCGGATAAATTATCATATGTATGTCGAATAACTAACTCCACTTTTATATCTACCATGAAATATCTAGATTTTATCAAAGTATAGGTAAATTTACATATGGTTTCTTGACTTGGTTCGGAGATGGTGGTATAGTCAGATTTAATACAACAAGTTATTGGCTTTATCTTAGTGACATCGTCTAGCCAGCCGTGGTTCTAAGTCCGTTATTTAGTTGAAAAAGGGCGCCTATACCCGATTAGAACTGCTAGACATATGGGCTCAATAACAATATGTATTGAATCTTGACAGACCCCTTGCTCGGGTAAAATGAATAGATCCTTCCATACAATCATAAAACTATATTAAATTTATATATATTTCGAGTCGAAAAAGTTTCGATGCTATGCTAGACTAGATTAATGATAACTGTTGTTCATAATCAACTTAATAAACAACCCACTTCTACAACAGATTCGTCTTTTGATGATTTAAAAATTGAAGTTGAAAAATTTAAAAATGAGTTTAAATTTCTAAAACAAAATCAAATGATTTGTGATTATCGTCTTTCTAGGTGGCAAGCTCAGTTAACACCTTTTGATTTTGAAATTCATTATAAAAAGGGAAGTGATAACTCTCTTCCAGATTTCTTATCTAGAGAATATTTATCTACACAATGAGTTTTTTGTCTCCCATCTTTAGTGAAAAAACCTTGATTACTATATTAAAGGTGATTCCCCTCAATAGAGAGGTACAAAAGGAAATCTTATGGAAAATCATAGATAATATGATGAGAGATATCATCTCAGATATTCTTTTTTGCTAAGAAGTCGTCGATTTTGATGACAAAAATTATTATTACAGTAATTATTATGCATTCGAATAAAACAAAATGCTTCGTTTGCAAGATGGACTTTCCTTAGGTAACTAAGGCTAGAGAAAGGGGAAATTATAGAGGAAGGGGAAGATCATCCCCAGGATCATCAGGATCGTCATACGGATCCTCATCCAGCTCTCTAATTATACAGAGTGGAGGAATAAGCTTGATAAGTGCCAGAATTCCTCAAAAGGAGGCTTCTTCTTTGATACATCTGGATGATATTCCAGAAAATAATCCATTATACGCACAATTGCAGGCGTATCTATCTCAGAAGCAAAGTGATACTTTTGCATCTACTGCTAAATAAGAGGTTGATATTAAATCTTATGAAAAGGTATCAATGAAAGAAATGATATTTCTTTTAGAAAACTCTGATATTCAGAGAAAGAAAAAACTTGGAAGATATTCCAGAGATATCTAGTTAATGGATTATATTTCCCGGTTAGTCATACAAAACCCGATCTTATTATGAGACAATTCTAATAAACACAGGTAGTGCGGAATTCCAACACTTTTCAAGATACAACACCAGTGAGAATGTTTATAACTTCTCCAAAATGATAATCAAGCAGGTTATATCCGTTGAAGATTGGGATATATCCACAACGAAAGAAAGGCAGATAAGCCTAAATTATTGGATCTCATTCAAGGAAGGATTTAAGAATATTGTCTTATTCCTCAAAAAGGAATTATACAAGACATCTGCGTTTGACATATTTCATGAAAAATATCCATTCAAGAGGGAGATGAAGATGAGATGATTAATAATTATCTCGAAGAAGTCAGAAGGAATTTACTTCTTAACATTACTCAATATGAGAAATCAGACACCTCCATGCGAAGTGAAGCGAATGATGACGTCGCGGATATACAAGAGGCTCAATTATGTGAACCTACTTTAGAAGATACGCTGACAAAAGCAAAAAAAAAAAAGAAAACCTGTAAAAGCTTATCTTCAATAGAAAAAGCCACTATCAACAGTAGAAACAGTGTTGATCAACAGTAGATAAATTGTTACTGTATATATGGGTCCCATTGATAAGGGACCCTCGGTCACTGTAGATAGATTCCTTTTCTTTTCTATAAATAAATTTCATGTGTAAAATAGAGAAATAGGATTTAGAAAAACGCTCTCTACTTTCTCTCGCTATTGTAAATCTTTGTGAGTTTTGTAAAGTTTCCTATTTATCGGAGATCGGCCAGAAGTAAATAAATTGTTCATAGTTCGGTCGTAGGCCTTGGTGTTGGCCATAGTAACAAAGTCCTTTTTTTCTGTTTAAACGTTAGTTCCACGTGGCGGCAGTTACACGTTGCAAATTTATGCAATTTCACTTGCCCCTTTTATTCCTTATATATTAACATATTCAATTTAATTCATTAAGATGTCTGTTTGATTTCCTTCTTCAACCTTCCATCTTTAATTCGTTTTAGCTCCAAACTTGTTTAACTTTACACCAATTTATTCCTACAAATAAAATACACTATTTAGTACAATTCATAAAATTAATGTTCAAAAAGGACAAATATAAATAATAAATGTGAGGTAAATAATGATTAAAAATTTATATATTTGGCCTCACATCAACACCCCACACTTAAACTTTTGCTCATCCTCGAGTAATATTAAAGCTCATCTCAAATACATCATACTAGGAATGTCATCACTTTGGTGAATACAAACAATTAGACCATATACCAATTTCAAAGCATCAAGTACATTTCTCAATCATTATGCAAGACATCTAAATAAGCAACAAACCTCTAACCTCCTAATCTCAAGAAAGGACTTTGTACCCATCAAATTTAAGTTTGCTCTCCTCTTATTGTCAAAGAAAGCTAATAAAATCACCTATCTATCATGAAACAAGTGCCCTCACAAGAAGAAATAGTCCATACACTCAATTCAAAAGATTGAATATAAATTAAGGACTTCACATCAAAAACAACTCTCACACTCACGAAGAAAATTCACATGTATGCACAAAGAACCATAGGCTTGCTCATTATTTACATCTCCACTAATTAAGCATGCTTGAATAGAATCAAATAGGACTTTAATGGGTTATAATGTAGTCTATGGGACAAGTAGGAAAACTATATAATAGTGACTTACGCTTCCTTAAGCACTTTGCACTTTAAGACTTCATCACCCATTATTGTTTTCTCTTTATTTTCAGCCCTCTCTTCAACAATTATTTCACAAGTAATTCTCATCATCTCAAGAATGCTTCAATCTTTTTTTTCTCTTTTCCTTCATAATAGCCACCCTCAACTTACGTATTTTACATGTGTTAAGGTGCATAATATCCTTGGAAGGATCAGGGCCATCATCAAGATAACTTTTTTTTGTTCATGTCACATTCTTTCAAAGAGGGATTTTTAAACACTTTGTAGCTATCATTGATTACCTTTTACACTCAACCATCCATTTTCTTCAGATTTAACAATTAGAATAAGTCTATGCTATAATGCTTAAGGAAGCAAGGTGCAAAAACTCCTATTCAACAAAATAGTCAAGGGAAAAATATAGCTACCAACAAAAGGTTACAGGCTCAAAAAGGCTAACTAGTGATATAATATCTGAAAAGGCTAAAATTACCAGACAAATCAAAGAAAACTTATTATCATCTCCTAAAGAAAACAACACTTTTTATTTCGTTTCAATAACATGCAGGGCAAGTTCTAAACTAAGATACAAAACATGGAATAACCAAAATCTCATCACACATGGCACAAGTATAAATCAAGATGGATCAATTCCACTTCGAATAGAGACAAGATCATAACAAACTACAAAATAAAATAAGCTATATACAAAGTCACAACCATGAGCTTAGGTGTCAAAGAGTCTGCATTTTTTTTTATCAAGCATTCACAAGAAAATACTACTAAAAAATTAGACCTAAATAACAAGTATCACATCACTCAAAAGGGTCTTTTCTTTTCTCTCAAAAAATATAGAATTAAAAAAAAACTTATTCCTAAAAAAATAAAAGACACTCGGTTCAAAGGGACTATCCTCAGGAAAAGAACCGAAAACAAAAGCCAAGGAACCCATCCTAAAAAAAAAGAAAAGACTCAATAAAACAGTTAAAACTAGGAATTCATTCTTCCACCCCACACTTAAAAAGATGCTATGTCCACAAAGCATCAAATAAATTAAAAACAAGGGTTAGAAAAACTCCCTGAGGCCCTTAGGCCTAACTAGTAACATATTCTCTTTATTTTCATCAAGGGTCGTATGCACCCCACACTTAAGCTCAAACGTGCTCCTTAACTCCAAATTTTGGATACTCAGACTTCTCCAAAACCTGTAAAAACAAAACAAAAAAATGACACAAATAAAAAGTTACACTATAAATTGGGTTGCCTCCCAATAAGCGCCTAATTTAACGTCATGACACGATACAAATAAATTCACCACTTTTCTTTCCACTTTGAACTTATGAATTTTACCCCTAACTTTGCATCTATTTTTCTGCTTCTCTCAAGGGGAGGTGGTATAAAGATAAAGGAACCAAGTAATTTATGTTGCATCTTGCACTTCTTGGCCCTTAAGTGAGGAATGCCGTTTTGTTTTCATGAAATAAAAAACTTTAGAATGTAGGGGACTTGTTCTTCATCAATATACTCATCCATTAGTTCCAATTTTATAGAAAAGTGTTTTGAATGAGATTCAAGTTGCCTCAACTCCAAAGCAACATTTTTTACAACATTCTCACTTTTGTACTCTTTCTCAACATCGATATTAAGGAATAAGGTATAGTTGAATGGTTAGAATTCCTCTTTTTTCTCCACTAGTTGGTCATCAGATGCCTTAATCATTTTGTTCAGGTGAGCATCTAAGTCATGAATATCTGAGTCAAATTGATCTATATCTTGTATGAGCTCAACTCTTCCTTCAATCAGTTGGCTTATCATGTATGTCAGACCATCATGGATAGACTCATGAAACTTTATAAGTTGAGTTTGTTCTTGTAGCCAAAATTGGCTCACTATCTCTGCTTTTTCATAACTTTCTCTTTGTTGGGCTGCAATCTCTAGGTCAATAATTTCTAATTGAATAGCGTCAAGCGCATCTCACAGTTTTGTGATTAACTTTTGCTCTTCCACACATTCAAACTTTTGTTCAATGATTTTTGAATTAACTTTGTCCAGCATATCCATACATTCCATAAGTGAATTCACATTGTGCACCTCTTGTTTTGCATTCTCCACTTCATCGCCCCTACTAACATCACAAATAATAGAAGAATCATAATAGGGGTTCGGGGGAAGGGAATAAGATTTAGGACAACCATTCCAATGAATATATTGACGACCACATATATAACATAAAGGACATTCATCACCCAACCACGATTTATCCCAATCATCCATAGCAACAAGAGCACCAAATTATTAAAAATTTTTTTGTTAAAAACAAAACTAATTAAAAAAAACAAAGAAAGAAATAAATAAATAAAAAGAAAAAGTATAACCTAGAAGAATAGTTAATTTCAAAGTCCCCAGCAGCGGCGCCAAAAACTTGTTGCTCCCAATTGCACACGCAAGTGTACGCGGTCGCGCAAGTAATATGGTGGCTCTTAAAAGAACCAAATTATCAAAACCAAATGACTTGTCAATTAACTACTTTTACTAAATTATACTGATCTAATTATTTATTTAAGAGAGTCAAAAGAGAAGAATGCAAGAACAAAATAATAAAATTACTTACAATAGTTGGAAAATCCCAGGGATGCAACATATAATGAATATCATGTATCATATTATTGGCTTAGACCTAATTTCAGTTGTCAAGTTACTGGTTTATAGGGTTGATGATATGATCCGGGTTATACACCTCTCGTCTCCTACCCTAGTTAGCTATCTAACTACATTGTTGAGTGGGGATAAATAGATTAACTGGTGAGCATTTATATTTCATCCTATTTCGTAACCAAGTAAGGTGTTAGTCTGGACATCACTCCTGAACACTAATCACCTCAATCCAATGGGTGGACCAGCTCTCTATATTCTCTGGTCTATCTAACCCCTCCTATCTCAATTTTAAGATTAGACAATAGATTTATCTCTAGATGGTCAGTCAAAAAATACTAAAACAAGAATATAGAAGTAACTTATAATGACAACCAATAATTAATTCATAAACCTCAAATAATGAACATTTAATTCATGGTTACAGCCCCAGAACAAGGGCGTTTAGCCACTAATCTCTAAGAAAACAAGAAGAAGAAAAGAACCCTAAAAAGTATTGACGACTTTTTACTTGATGCCCTCTGATTGATCTCCTATAATTGTATGCCTCCAATAATTATTTCTATGGACTATTTATAGATGTAGTAAACCCCAAATAAAATAATTGAGTACAAAATAAATTGGGAAACCAAAAACCAAACGTAGTTGAATTCCGCGTGAACAGTGGCTGTCGTCCAGCCGCCTCACTTTAATTTCCTGCGGCTTTCCTTGAGTGCCACGTGGCGGCAGTTACACGTTGCAAATTTGTGCAATTTCACTTGCCCCTTTTATTCCTTATATATTATTATATTCAATTTAATCCATTAAGCTGTCTTCTTGATTTGCTTCTTGAACCTTCCATCTTTAATTCGTTTTAGCTCCAAACTTCTTCAACTTTACACCAATATATTACTACAAATAAAATACACTATTTAGCACAATTCATAAAATTAATGCTTAAAAAGGACAAATATAAATAATAAATGTGAGGCACATAATGATTTAAAATATATAATTTTGGCTTCACATCAAAGCCTAAATAAAGTCTATGAATTTTACATATTGGGACTATATTCATGCTTTTGATAAAGTCCTCATTTAACATAATGAGAGACATAAGCGTACATGGTTCATTAAAGTATGTGCAAAGATATTTGCAGAACCAATACCTAACTGGTTCTTAAATTTTTGGTCATACCGGCTTCCATTTCATCAACAAAATCTTCTGACAAATCCATAGGTTTAGCACTGGATTCTGAAAACTTTGCCGAATACTTCACATCAATCTCGTATTTACCATGAAAGTTCCTAGGCTGTCTTTTGATAAAAATAAAAATAAAATTAAAATTGATTCCCGTTTAAATAATGTTAGGGCCAATGATATATCATCTGATATTTCTGATAAGGATATTCCTTCTGCATCCAAAATGGATTTTAATCCTAATGATACTTAATGATGGATGCACACCAGATTGATTTTAGTCCAGGTTCCCAGGTACGAAAATATGTTCAAACTGAATTTTGAAGTGATAAATAAAACTGGTTTAAAACTTGGTTTTTTGACACTTATAGTGCTGATGACCTTCATAATATTTCTCAAGAGTTTTATGAAACTTGCGCTTTGCATAATCATATTATGTTCTTTGTACCTTGGTTTATAATCACTTATCTGCCTTTATTCATCAATGCTCTTGAGCGGTCTTATAAAGATGCATCAGGTAATATTGTCAAAGTTATTTATCCTTCTCAGGTATCTTTTATTTTACTAAATAATACTGGTATTACTTTTACTGCCTTTCAAAAATTTGTTGAAGAAGATGTTGCGATAGTCAACATCAATGAGATTAATAATTTGATTTCTCAAAATAATTATTTGGGACTTTATGTTAAAGTTTTAGGTGAACATATTAGTTCACTTGATAAAAAATTGGATGAGTTAACTGCTTTGATAATTCAGATAAAAACTGATTTAAAATCTTCTGAAAAGGCTTCTACTTCGAAAAGTAAATTAGAAGACCTTTCTACTCATGTCCAAAGCCCTTCCTGAGATTTAGGATTTTGTATTTAAACCACTTTATGATCTAGAAGAACTTCTTAATAAAAAAATTTCAAAATTCAGTGCTAAACTTATGGATTTGTTAGAACATTTTGCTGATGAAATGAAAACCACTTTTGATTTTAAAAATCATGTTGCTTTAGAATTTAATAAACTTCGTGGTTACCCAAAGAAGAATAGTGGTAATACTAAATTGTCTCATAAGCCTAGCATGCAAACTTATTATTATTCCACGACAACTCCTCAAGATGTGCTAATAGAGGAACAAGACTGGAATCAGACTAATACCTCTTATATAAAGAGATTGAGAATCAAACCAAACTTGAATGAATCTTATTCAAATGTAGCATCAACTTAATTACAAGTAAGATGTAACTAACTTGTCTAATTCCAAGGAACTATTCTAACAACTTAATATGTAACAAAGTTGACTAAAACTAAGGAACTACTTTAACAACTTAATCTAAATCTACTCTAACAACTTGATAAGAATTAATAACAAACTAACAAACTAGTGAGTATGTCAACACACCCCCTCAAGTTAGGTTTGGTGCAACAACGCCTAACTTGGATAAACACCGAAGGAAGGCAGGCTTGGGTAGCGGCTTTGTGAGAGTGTCTGCAATTTGATCCCCGGCACGAAGATATTTGACTACCACTCTACCTAAGTTCACACTGTTGCGAAGGTAGTGAAAGTCTACTGCAATGTGCTTCATCTTAGTGTGAAAGACTGGGTTCTTGCTGAGAAATGAAACACCAATATTATCACAAAAAATGCTTGGCGTTTGCGAGACTTGATATCGTAATTTAGTCAACAGATTGTGTACCCAAGTAAGTTTAGAGAGTGCATTGGCTACCGATTTGTATTCTGCTT
The DNA here is from genome assembly GCA_029007595.1 of Solanum commersonii. NCBI lineage: Eukaryota > Viridiplantae > Streptophyta > Magnoliopsida > Solanales > Solanaceae > Solanum > Solanum commersonii. The sequence continues at coordinate 1,523,379 of JAJTWQ010000110.1, forward strand.
CAGTAGAGAACTGAGCAACTGATAGTTACTTTTTAGAGGACCAACAGATCGGATTTGGTCCCAAGAAGAGTATGTAACCAGATGTGGATATTCTGTCACAGGGATCACCTGCCCAATCAGCATCGACGTACCTATACAGATTACTATTAGAGTGGCTAGAGATTTGCAGGCACTACATTGAGGATGCCTTGAGGTATCAAAGCACCCTTTTTACTGCTTTCCAATGTTCTAGACTTGGGGATTGCATAAACTGTGATAGTTTGTTAATTGCAAATGCAATAACAGGATGTGTGAATGATAAGTATTGCAATTTACCAATGGTGCGTCGATACAAGGTTGTATTAGCAGGAGGTGAACCATCGCCTTCTTTGGGTGGTAAACTTGAGCACATAGGTGTCGTAACTCCTTTACAGTCGGTGATATCCACATCTGAGAGAATCTCAAGTATGTATCTGGATTGTGATAAGACAATCCCATTTGGAACATGTTTAACTTCGATTCCCAAAAAATAGTTGAGTTCACCAAGGTTCTTTAGGGAGAACTTGTAAGCCAGAGAGTTGATTACATGTGTGACCAAGTTTGGGTAATTCCCAATAATGAGGATATCATCAACATACACTAGAATATACATCGTGACAGATTTAGATGTAAAAATATACAGAGAAGCATTTGATTCAGACTTAACAAACCCAATTTTAGTCAAGTGAGATTTGAGAGCTTCATACCATGCACGAGGAGCTTGTTTTAGGTCATAAATAGCCTTTTTGAGACGGCAGACATGATTGGGAAAATCAGGGTTGACATAACCTTTTGGTTGCGCCATGAATACTTGCTCCTATAAGTTACCTTGCAAAAATGCATTATTCACATCAAGCTGCTGCACTTTCCAGTTATTTTGAATTGCAATAGAAAGTACAATTCTGATGGTGGTTGGTTTGACAACCGGACTAAAAGTTTCATTAAAGTCCAGTCCTGGACATTGTGTGAAACCTTTTGTGACTAATCGCGCCTTGTACCTGTCAATAGAACCATCAACTTTCCTTTTAATGCAAAATAACCACTTACAATCAACAACATTATATATCGGGTCCCTAGGTACTAGTTCCCAAGTTTGGTTTTTCATTAAGGCTTCGTATTCCAGATCCAATGGATTCTTCCATTCAATGTGCTTAACTGCTTGCTTAAAGGTATTTGGGGTGGGAGAAAGGTGAGCCAAGAAGCTGAATTTTTTCTTTGGTGTGAAGATATTGTTTTTGGACCTTGTGACCACATTGGATGGTGGAGGGATAGCGTTTGGTGACATAATTGCTAGCTGTTGTAGTGGTTCCTGGTTGATTGGTGGCCGACGAGAATAGTATAATGGTTGAGAGGTGTTGTGGGCTGCTTCATTAAAAAGTGGAGGAGGTTGGGAAGAGATAGGAATCATACCTGATGAAGTGGAGAATGCTGGTAGTTGCCTTTCAATTATGGACTCTGCAGTGTTTGAATGAGAGGGAACTATTAGGGTGATAGGAATAGGAGGCGGAAGAGTTGGAACAAGATTGGAGTCCAAATTTAATTGGACTTTTGGATGAGTATCCTTACTAACTTGGGACTCTATGATTTCCCATTGTAACATGGAAAACTTATTTTTCAAGTGTGAGAACATTTGAGTGAAAGGAAAAATATCTTCACAAACTTGAATATCACGACCGACGAAACTTTTTGAGTGGACGGGATTAAAGCAGAGGTGTACATGATGAACAATAGAAACTCCTAAGTAGACATACAGTGTAGATCTAGGCTGAAATTTATTTTTTATATATGGCTTAAGCCATGGATAACAAAGACAACCAAAAATTTTCAGCAAAGAGTATTTTGGTGATTCGCTAAACAATTTTTTATAAGGAGAATCATTATTCAGGCCAGGTGTAGGTAGTCTATTTATGAGATAGATAGCATGGTGACAGCAAAGGACCATAGTTCAGATAGTAGTGAGGCTTCATTGAGAAGAGTTCGAGTTGTTTCGACAATGTGACAATGTCGTCATTCAGCGATTGTAACTTGTTGGGGCATGTAGGGTGGGGAGATCAAATGTTGAATGCCATGGTATTGTAGGTACTATTTAAGACCTGTGTATTCACCCCCTCCATCAGTATAAAGTGAGACAATTTTGTGTATGGAAATTTTTTCCACCAAAGGATGAAAGATTTCAAAAATTGAAGCGACTTCACTTTTGTTTTTGATTGTATACAACCAAGTGTATTTGGTGTAATAATCAACAAAAATGTAGTAATACAACTTTTTATCAATGGATAAAATGGGTGATGGACCCCATAAAACACTAAACAAAGTTTGAAGTGGTGCATTACTATTTAAAGTGAGTCGTTGAAATGGAAAACGATGAGCTTTATTTGATGAGCACGAATTACAAAAATGAAACTTTTCTTTGGTGGAAAAGGGAAGTGAAAATTTATTCAGTACTAAGTCTAGGATTTTCAGATAGGGTGACCCAAGCGACGATGCCACAGTTGACGGGAAACTTTGGTGGAGGTAAAGTTGGCGGAAGGTGACACATGATCCCTCTGTGGCCACTCATAGAGTCCATGTTTATTCTGGCCTTGTACTAGAAGTCTCCGAGTTTTGAGATCCTTCATAATAAAAGAGTGGAAAAAATTTGATTGAGGTCAGATTGTCAGTGCAAAACTTAGCAACAGAAATAAGGTTCATTTTAATAGGTGGAGCACAAAGAGTGTTAGAGAGCATGAAATTGGAGTTAGAAGCCTTAATTTGAGTTAAACCAGTGTGAGTAATGGGAATAGTTTTACCGTCACCCATGGACACTTCCTCATTGCCAGTGTATTCTTCAAGATTAGCTATCTCGGTTGTGACATGATGAGTTGCTCCAGAGTCAAGGATCCAAGGATTTGCATCTGAGTGATGATTTGACACAAAGTTGACCTTAGCTTCAAAGTGGTTGTGCAATTTTGAGCGACACACATCATCTGTGTGACCGATCTTTTGGCAAAGTTAGCATTTTACCGCTTGCCTGGGTAGTCTCCCATTTTGTTGATTTCCAGGGTCTGCCTATCGTGGAGCTTGTGGTCTTGAAGATTGATTTGGGAAGCGACGATTATTTTTTTGATATTGGGGCTGGAAGTTGGTCTTTTGTGTAACTGCAGCCATGATGATGGAGGATGACCTGTTCATATCTTGATGTTTGAGAAAGATTTCATGGTCCATGAGTTTCTAGAATAGCTCCTTAAAGCTTAGGGCTGTGTTGCGCGCTCTTATAGCGGCAATTTTTTCACGGTATTCATGACCTAGGCCACTCAAGATCTTGACTACTAGTTCATCATCAGCCACCAGAAAGCCCGCTACTTTGAGAGCATCATCAATTGATCTGATCTCTTGCAGGTAAGTAGCAACTGTATTAGAGGCCTTTTTCATGTTTTGTAGCTGATCTCGTAAGCTGAAGATGCGAGTGTGACTCCTAGTGGCATAAGTTGTATGAAGGAGATCCCAAGCTATTTTTGCCAAAGAGGCAGTTGCAACAATGGGAGCAATGGTGGGGTCAACGGATGCCATCATTGCCTGTTGAATTGGTTGATTTTGGCAAAACCACAACTCATATTCAGGATTGGAGATGGTACTATCAGTTTGTGTGATAGTTGTTGGCGGAGCAGATTTGGCACTAGTGAAATGCCCAAGGAGCATATGTCCATTGAGTAACATCACTAGTTGCGCCTTCCAGGTGGCAAAGTTGAGGTTATCTTGTAGTTTGATAGGTAATAGGGCAGCTGGATTGAACTGTACCACATGAGTGGTAGTCGGAACTGCAGCAGCACTATCATTGGTGGTAGCAGGAACAACCATGTTTGGACGCAAAGAGAGAGAAAAAAATTGGATCAGACTCGTGAGAGTTTTAGAGGGGCTCTAATACCATAAAGAGATTGAGAATCAAAGCAAACTTGAATGAATATTATTCAAATGTAACATCAACTTAAATACAAGTAAGATGTAACTAACTTGACTAATTCTAAGGAACTATTCTAACAACTTAATATGTAACTAAGTTGACTAAAACTAAGATACTTATATGAGTAGGGTGATGGAACTACCCGAAAATCGTCTTGAGCATTGGAAAACTAAGTTTATAAATGGCTTTCCCCCTTTATTTGCTGAAAGAGTTAGAAAAACTCTAAGGAATAATCAAGGCGAAATTCCTTACAAAACTTACATCTATGGTAAACTGATAGGAGTTTGTACTCAAGAAGGTATAAACTTATGTAATGAATTGAAGTTATCTAGACAATTTAAGATAGATAAGCTTAGAGAAAGATCTCAGTTAGGAGACTTCTGTATCCATTTTAGGTTATTTGATACTTCTGCTAATAGTAAGAAGAAGAAGCATAGAGATTCTAGAGAATCCAATCCCTATAAACCTTATAGAAAAATGAGGTCTAGACATAGATCTAAGGAAGAGCACAAAGATAGAAGAGCCTTTTGTAAGTCTAATAGATTTACCAAGAATAGGTCTAAGCGAGATCTCGCCAAAATTAAGTGTTATAGGTGTGGAAATTTTGATCACATAGCACCCAACTGTAAATTTGAAAAGCTGAAGACCTTAGAACTCGATGAGGAGGTTCATGACAAGGTTTATAGTTTCTTATACACTTCTAGTTCTGAGTCTGATTCTGATTCTGATTCAGGGTTTGAAGAATAGATCGAGTTGCTTGATAATTCTGATAATAATCAGCCTGCTAATATGAATACATGCAATGCTTATTATGGTAATATTTGCTCTTGTGAAAATGATGAATTTTATAAATTACAGTCGCAATTTGAAGATTTGAATATTAATACTATTACTTCTGACAACACAATAGAACTTTTGAAAGAAGTAACAGATAATAATCTTCATGAAAAAATTATTCAATTAAATGTTAATAACAATATTAGTTCTTCAAAAAATGTTGAGAAACAAAAGAATGATTTTGAATTTGAATATTCTGCTCCTTATTCTTTGTCTGAAGTTAATAATCGACTGAATAAACAACCCACTTCAACAAGAGATTCGTCTTTTGATGATTTAAAAATTGAAGTTGAAAAATTAAAAAATGAGATTAAATCTCTAAAACAAAATCAAATGATTTGTGAGCATCGTCTTAGGAATTATGCAAATTGTTAATGCTCATAAATGGTATGTTAAATGTACCATATTGATTGATAATACCTTTTTCTATAACTGATATTGCTATGATTGATAGTGGCGCATATGTTAGTTATATTCAAGAAGGTCTTGTGCCAACCAAATATTTTGAAAAAACAACTCATATGGTTAAATCTGCTTCTGGCATGCTTTAGATATAAAGTATAAATTGCCTAATACTCACATTTGACAAAATAAAGTTTGCATGCAACTCTTTTTTTTCTTGGTTAAAAATCAGTTAGACCTTCCAATTATACTTGGAACACCTTTTATAAATGCTATTTATCCTTTTACCAACATAAATATTAAAGAATTTTCGGCTACTTATGAAGATAGAGATATTAGTTATACTTTTATCACTGATCCTATTTCTCGTGATATTAATGCTTTAATTAATATGAAACAAAAGCATGTTGATTCTTTGCAACTTGAATTATTTAGTATGAATATATTTGATACTTTGAAATCAACTAAAGTACAGGAAAAATTAAATTGATTTCTGAACATATTGTTGTTGATATTTTTGCTGATCATCCTAGTGCATTTTGGAATCATAAAAATCAGATTGTTACTCTTCCATATGAAGGTGATTTTTCTGAGAATGATATTCCAACTAAATATCGTCCTTGCCAGATGAACACTGAATTGGTAGAATTCTACAAGAAAGAAATTGATAATTTGTTACAAAAGGGTTTGATAAAACCTTCACAATTTCCTTGGTCTTGTACTTCTTCTATGTTAATAATGCTGCAGAAAGGGAACGAGGTGTTCCCATGTTGGTAATTAATTATAAACCATTAAATAAATATTTAAAATTGATTAGGTATCCTATTCCAAATAAAAGAGATTTATTATCTAGATTATATGATGCCAATATATTCTCAAAATTTGATTTAAAATCAGGTTATTGGCAAATCCAAATATTTAAAGAGCATTATGATAGAACATCTTTTAACGTCCCTTTTGGACAATATGAATGGAATGTTATGCCATTTGGTTTGAAAAATGCTCCGTCCGAATTTTAGAAAATTATGAATGATATTTTTAACCCATATTTGGATTTTAACATTCTTTATATTGATGACATTTTGGTATACTCAAAAACATTAATGCATATTAAGCACTTAGACAATTTCAAAAAAATTGTTATAAAAATGGTTTGGTGATTTCTAAACCAAAACTGAGTTTGTTTCAAACAGATGTTCGATTTTTAGGACATCATATTTGTCAAGGAAAAATCACTCTAATTCAAAGAGCTATTGACTTTGCTTCAAAATTTCTCGATATTATTACCGATCGAACTCAATTACAAAGATTTTTGGAAAGTTTGAATTATATTTTTCTGGCAATATGCCGGATGGAGCTATCCTGTATAATTCCTTTATGAGGAATAAGACAGTATTCATGAATCCTTCTTTCAATGAGATCCAATAATTCTTGTTCGTATAACAACTTTGTCTTGGGATCTTTTTTCATTAGTTTATCCCAGAAATTATTACTGTAAGGAATTTTGCCTTGATTATTCCTTAGAGATTATCACATAATTGGTTTGATAAAATCTCTCATAAGCAATTGATTAAAACTACTGAGCAATCATTGGTGTTAAATTCATCTGAACAGACTATTCGTTTGCTAAATCTATGAGATATTGTTTTATATAAATTACAATATAAGTTCTTGCATATTGGCATGGTTCAGATCGCTTTTAAGCCACTAACTCTTAAAGGGTTATCAGAAACATTTTTAGTAGCTCTTTGTGAAGCCAGAAATTTAAATTTTTGACAATCTTTGACAGGTTCTATAGAGTCCATGGTGGCATATGGGCCAGTATACTTTAATACTCTGCCTAATTTACAGTTATCTTTGATTGACTATAACATTCTTGATGCTTTAACTTTGAATGTTAAAACGCATGGTTATAATTATGCACTTGGGTCTGAATTGATTTACTTATCTTATAGAATCTATTTTAAATTGCTTGCTACGTTAAACCCAAGATGTAAGTTATATGATACATCTGATCAAACTATTTTAGTAAAAACTAATTTTGCTAAATCTGAGATCACTACTAGAAGACCGATCAAAAATTAATTTTCCAACTACTTGGACTTTAGATTCTGTTATACCTCCGGATAAAAATAAAAATAAAATTAAAATTGATCCTCGTTTGAATATTGTTAGGGCCAATGATATATCGTCTGATATTTCTGATAAGGATATTCTTTCTGCATCGAAAATAGATTTTAATCCTAATGGCACTTAATGATGGATGCACACCAGATTGATTTTAGTCCAGGTTCCCTGGCACGAAAATATGTTCAAAATGAATTTTCAGTTGATAAATGGAACCGGTCTAAAACTTGGTTTTTTGACACTTATAGTGCTGATGACCTTCATAATATTTCTCAAGAGTTTTAAGAAACCTGCACTTTGCATAATCATATTATGCTCTTTGTACCTTGGTTTATAACCACTTATCTGCCTTTAGTCATCAATGTTCTTGAGCGATCTTATAAAGATGAATCAGGTAATATTGTGAAAGCTATTTATCCTCCTTAGGCATCTTTTATTTTACCAAATAATACTTGTATTACTTTTATTGCCTTTGAAAAATTTGTTGAAGAAGATGTTGCGGCAGTCAGCATCAATGAGATTAATAATTTGATTTCTCAAAATAATTATTTGGGACTTTATGTTAAAGTTTTAGGTGAACATATTAGTTCGCTTGATAAAAAATTGGATGAGTTAACTGCTTTGATAATTCAAATAAAATCTGATTTAAAAACTTCTGAAAAGGCTTCTACTTTGAAAAGTAAATTAGAAGACCTTTCTACTAATGTCCAAAGGCCACCTGAGATTCAGGATTTCGTATTTAAACCACTTTATGATCTAGAAGAATTTCTTAATAAAAAGTTTTAAGAATTCAGTGCTAAACCTATGGATTTGTCAAAAGATTTTGCTGATGAAATGGAAACCACTTTTGATTTTAAAAATCATGTTGCTTTAGAATTTAAAAAACTTCATGGTTACCCATAGAAGAATAGTGGTAGTACTAAATTCGCTAATAAACCTATCATGCAAACTTATTATTATTCCAGGCCAACTCCTCAAGATGTGCTAATAGAGGAACGAGACTGGAATCAGACTAATACCTCTTATAGTGGGTCTGAAATTTATGAATGGAATCTTGATAGATTGACTGATCGACAGCTGACTATTCTGGTTCATAGAATACTTATGTATGCTACTATCTGTAAAAATGTAAAAAATACAGATAAAAATATTTGTAAAATGATTATTGCAAGTTTTACTGGCCAACTCAGAGGTTGATGGGATAATTATATGAGCTTTTGAGGTAAAAGTTGTTCTGGTAAATGCTACAACTGACAACGAAGTTGTTGATAACTTGGGCATGACTTTAGTAATAAATAGGGAAGACGTAGTTTATACCTTCGTCTTAACTGACTTAGAACATTTGAATGGTAGATTTACCAATCAGTATGAGACTGTTCGTACTTTGTTAAACGGTCTACGATGTAGACACTTGGGAGAATTCAGATGGTATAAAGATACTTATATTAGTAGGGTGATGGAACTACCCGAAAATCATCTTAAGCATTGAAAAACTAAGTTTATAGATGGACATCCCCCCTTATTTGCTGAAAGAGTTAGAAAAACTCTAAGGAATAATTAAGGAGAAATTTCTTACAACACTTACACCTATGGTAAACTGATAGAAGTTTGTACTCAAGAAGGTATAAACTTATGTAATGAATTCAACTTATCCAGACAGCTTAAGATAGATAAGCTTAGAGAAAGATCTCAGTTAGGAGACTTCTGTACCTAGTTTGGGTTACCTGATACTTCTGCTAATAGTAAGAAGAAGAAGCATAGGGATTCTAGAGAATCCAATCCCGATAAACCTTATAGAAAAAAGAGGTGTAGACATAGATCTAAGGAAGAACGCGAAGATAGAAGAGCCTTTCATAAGTCTAATAGATTTACCAAGAATAGGTCTAAGCGAGATCTCGCCAAAATTAAGTGTTATAGTTGTAGAAATTTCGGTCACATAGCACCCAACAGTAAGCTTGAAAAGCTGAAGACCTTAGAACTCGATGAGGAGATTCATGACAAGGTTGTTAGTTTCTTATACACTTCTGGTTCTGAGTCTGATTATGATTCTTATTCAGGGTCTAAAAAAGAGATCGAGTTGCTTGATAATTATGATAATAATCAGCCTGCTAATATGAATAATTCAATGCTTGTTATGGTAATATTTGCTCTTGTGAAAATTTTATAAATTAGAGTGTCAATTTGAATATTAATACTATTACTTCTGACAATGTAATATACCTTTTGAAAGAAGTAACTGATAATAATCTTCATGAAAAAATTATTCCATTAGTTGTTAATAACAATGCTAGTTCTTCAAAAAATGTTGAAAAACAAAAGAATGATTTTGAATTTGAATATTTTGCTCCTTATTCTTTGTCTGAAGTTAATAATCGACTTAATAAACAACCCACTTCTACAAGAGATTCGTCTTTTGATGATTTAAAAATTGAAGTTGAAAAATTAAAAAAATAAGGTGAAATCTCTAAAACAAAATCAAATGATTTGTGATCATTGTCTTACTCAGATTGAAACTCTGCATAACAAAGGTAAAAATATTGTTGAAGATAATACTCTTGCAAAACCTTTTAATATTGATCCCAGACAAGGCATGTTTTTAGGAATAATGCAAATTGTTACTATTCATAATTGGTATGTTAAATGTACCATATTGATTGATAATACCTTTTGTATAACTGATATTGCTATGATTGATAGTGGCGCAACTGTTAGTTGTATTCAAGAAGGTCTTGTGCCTACCAAATATTTTGAAAAAACAACTCATATGATTAAATCTGCTTTTGGGAATGCTTTAGATATAAAGTATAAATTGCCTAATACTAGCATTTGCCAATATAAATTTTGCATTCCATACTTCTTTTTCTTGGTTAAAAATCAGTTATACCCTCCAATTATACTTGGAACACCTTTTATAAATGATATTTATCCTTTTACTAGCATAAATGCTAAAGGATTTTCGGCTACTTATGACAATAGAGATATTAGTTATACTTTTATCACTGATCCTATTTCTCGTGATATTAATGCTTTAATTAATATGAAACAAAAGCATGTTGATTCTTTGCAACTTGAATTATTTAGTATGAATATATTTGATACTTTGAAATCAACTAAAGTATAGGAAAAAATTAAATTGATTTCTGAACAAATTGTTGTTGATATTTGTGTTGATCATCCTAGTGCTTTTTGGAATCGTAAAAAGTATACCGTTACTCTTCCATATGAAGATGATTTTTCTAAGAATGATATTCCAACTAAATCTCGTCCTTGCTAGATGAACACCGAATTGGTAGAATTCTGCAAGAAAGAAATTGATAATTTGTTACAAAAGGGTTTGATAAAACCTTCAAAATCTCCTTGTTCTTGTATTGCATTCTATGTTAATAATGCTGCATAAAGGGAACGAGGTGTCCCAGGTTGGTAATTAGTTGTAAACCATTAAATAAATATTTAAAATGGATTAGGTATTCTATTCCAAATAAAAGAGATTTATTATCTTGATTATATGATGCCAATATATTCTCACAATTTGATTTAAAATCATGTTATTGGCGAATCCAAATATTTAAAGAGCATTCTTATAAAACAGATTTAAACGTCCTGTTTGGACAATATGAATGGAATGTTAAGCCATTTGGATTAAAAAATGCTCCTTCTGAACTTCAGAAAATTATGAATGATATTTTTAATCCATATTTGAATCTTCTCATTGTTTATATTGATGACATTTTGGTATACTCAAAAACATTTGAAATGCATTTTAAGCACTTAGACATTTTCAAAAAATTTGTTATACAAAATGGTTTGGTGATTTCTAAACCAAAAATGAGTTTGTTTCAAACAAATGTTCGATTTTTAGGACACCATATTTGTCAAGGAAATGTCACGCCAATTCAAAAAGCTATTGACTTTGCTTTAAATTTCCTGATATTATTACGGATCGCACTCAATTACAATGCTTTTTGGGAAGATTGAATTATATTTCTCCCTTTTATAAAAATTTATCTCGAGATTTAGCCCTTTTATATGACAAGCTAAAAAGGATCATAAATCACCTTGGACAGATAGTCATACTTCTTTGGAAAAAGATATTGAACTTCGTGTTCAATCTTTACCTTGTTTAACCCTTGCTAACCCTGCTTGGCAAAAAATTGTAGAGACAAATGCGTCTAACATTGGTTATGGTGGAATATTGAAACAAATTAATCCCCATGAATAAACTGAATATTTAATTAGATTTCATTCTAGGAAATGGAGAGATGCCCGAAAGAAATATGCCATGGTGGCTCATAAAATGTAAACCATCGTGAAATGCGTATTAAAATTTCAAGTTGATTTATATAATCAGAAGTTTTTAATAAAAACTGATGCTCAATCTGTGAAGTATTTGTTCAACATGATAGGAGTTTGTACTCAAGAAGGTATAAACTTATGTAATGAAGATTTCCTATTTAGATTAAAAGGAAAGGACGCAGCAACTTGAACAGTAGTGCTTTTTACTGTTCAGGCTGCTACGTCCTTTCCTTTTAATCTAAATAGGAAATCTTCCGTCTGCTATAGCGTATCTCTACAGGGTTGAGGTGTTTCATCTTGTGCCTCATCACTCGTTTCACTTCTCATAGAAGTGTCAGATTTTTCATAGTGGGTGATATTAAGGCGAAGATTCCTTCTGACTTATCCAAATATTCCTTTATCATTTCTTCTTTGTTTCCATCTTTGAATGGAAATCCTCCTGGCAATATGCTTAAAAGAGTTATCTGCGATTCCACCCTTATAGAGAATAGTACCATAATCTTGTAATTTCTGGGTAATAAAGTCTAGTAATTCTTGGCCATATAATGCCTTAGTCTTGGGATCTTTTTTCATTAACTTGTCCCAAAAATAGTTGTAATAAGTCTGATATAAACATGAAATTTGTTCCTCGGTAAAACCTACTTCTAGGATCTATTTATGGATCTAGGGAATAGAAAATTCTATGAAAAAATAGATATGTTCAATTTGATTCATATCACAAATATGATCAGTGTGGTATTAATTATTAAGGTCCGGTGAAACCTTAACCCATTCTTTGTATAATTTTAAAAAGGGGTCCGAATTTTTTTTTGTAGTTGGATCGTGGTATGACCACCAGTTTAAGAACCAATTAGGGATTGGTTCAACAAATATCTTTGCACAAACCTTAATAAACCAAGTATGCTTGTGCCTCTCATTATTATAGTAGAGGACTTAATTGAAGGCATTAATATAATCCCAATATGTAAAGCTAGTGGGAACCTTGCTTAGGCTGATCTGCCTTTCTTTCATTGAGGAAATACCCCAATCTTCTATAGAAATAATCTGCTTAATAATTATTTTGGAGAAGTTATAAACGTTCTCTCTTGTGTTGTATCCTGAGAAGTGCTGAAATTCAGCACTACCAGTACTTATCAAAATGGTCTCTCAGTACGAGCGGGTTTTATATGATTCACCCGAAAAATATAATTTGTTTATCAGATAGCGCTGGAATATCTTCCATGGTTCATCTTTCCTCTAAATCTCAAAGGAAATAAGCCTGTAACTCTACATATAATAGGCTATCTTACGGAATATCTTCCAAATGTACGGACGATGATGCCGTATTTTGAAATATCTTTGAGATTATCAAGCTCATTTTTACTCACTGCAGAATCGGGGAGTTTGACAAGGATTCGTATGATGATCCTGACAATGATCCTGGGGATGATCATCCCCTTCCACGCGGGATATTTCCCTTCCCTCGACCTTTGGTTACCCAAGGAGGGTCCATCCTACAAACAAAACATGTTGTTTTAGGCGTCTAATGCATGAGGGAAAAGGTCAAAAGAATCATAGTAATTCTGATAATAATATTTTTTGTCATCAAAATCGATGACTTCTTCAATATTATGAATTGTGAAGATATCCATCACCATATGATCTTTGATTTTCCAAAGAATGAGCTCATGTACATCTTGGTTGAGCGGAACTACTTTCAATATTGTAACCAAAGTTTTATCAGTAAAGAAAGGGGCTAAAAATCTCATTGTTATAAAGATATATATTCTCTTGATAAGATATCTGGAAGAGAGTTATCACTTCCTTTTTTATAATGTATTTCGAAATCAAATGAGCCTAACTGTGCTTGCCACTTGGTGAATACTAATTTTGATGCATCATGTTTGAAATCTTTATCAAACATATATTTTACTAATTGCACATCTTTTTTATCAAGAACTTTTGATTGTATAAGTCAGCCTGAAATTTTAATACACATTTAACGATAGTTAACATTTCATGTGCTACTGTGGCATATTTTTCTGAGCATCACTCCATTTTCCAGAATGAAATCGAATAAGATATTTATTTTTATCATGCAGATTGATTTGTTTCAATATTCCTCCATAGCCAATGTTTGATGCATCTTTCTCTACAATCTTTTGCCAAGCCGGGTTAGCAAGAGTTAAACAAGGCAATGATTGAACAAGAAGTTTAATATTTTTTACCAAGTCGGTGGACTATCAGTCCAAGGTGTTTAACAATACCGGGCTCTATGAGTCTGGTAATTGGAATGAGTACAATCTAAATCCCTTAACGAGGATCCATTGGAGGGCAAGTCTGGTGCCAGCAGCCGCGGTAATTCCAGCTCCAATAGCATATATTTAAGTTGTTGCAGTTAAAAAGCTCGTAGTTGGACTTTGGGATGGGCCGGCCGATCCATTCTAGGTGTGCACCGGTCGTCTCGTCCTTTCTGTCGGCGATGCGCTCCTGGCCTTAATTGGCCGGGTCGTGCCTCCGGTGCTGTTACTTTGAAGAAATTAGAGTGCTCAAAGCAAGCCTACGCTCTGTATACATTAGCATGGGATAACATTATAGGATTTTGGTCCTATTACATTGGCCTTTGGGATCGGAGTAATGATTAACAGGGACAGTCGGGGGCATTCGTATTTCATAGTCAGAGGTGAAATTCTTGGATAACTTACAAACAACTGACATTTATTGATAAACTCCAAACATTGCAAGATAGAAACAAGGGAAAGGATTATAATAGAGAGAGAGGGAGATAGGTTTTTCAGAATATTGGAAATTTTCTGATGCCTCTAGAGGTGAAACTAATGATCCTTTTATAGGAGAAAATGGGGATCGCCTTTATATCTTAGGCATACAGATGGACGGCTAAGATGTTGCCGACAATAAAAGGGGTCCTACTAAAAGATAGTGGAAACATCATGCTTTACTTCTTTTTTCGGAAGTGGTTGAGTGGGAATCTTTTTCAATAAAGTAGAGATAATGGAGATGCTTTTCCAAAAGCATTTTGTCCTATAGCTTCTCATTGGATGCTAATTTAGAATAGTGAAATGCCACTGTATGGAAAAATAATTCCGGCTTTGCCTCTATTTTTCCACATGGGTCCTTTTCCTATTCATAATCAGGCTCCATGTAAGCTAAGGCTAAACCCTTAGGATTACACATATCGCCATTATCTTCACTACTACTTTCTGTGGAAGCAGCGTCTTCAACCATCTTTATGATTTGATCTTCATCATAATCATCTAAGTTATCCATTGCATCCTTTAACTTCTGCTTGAGAGCTACTTTGGATAATTTTTTGGAAGAAGATTTAGCCTTCTCTTGAGACTTAGTATTTGGTTGTTTGGGAACCCAACCTTTGACTTGGATTTATTTGCACAAATGTTGAATACGCTCTACATTAATCTTGGAGAAATTCCAAGTAATAATATAGGATATTCGCCTTTGAATATAATATTTGCATAATTTAATATGCTCTGGTAACGTAGTGATTCCTTCTTTGGTTTGAAATTCTTCGAACCTGTTGAGGAATTGTTGGGGAAGAATCTTCTCAATTCCTCCAAATAAGTTCCATCATTCGTAAAACCATCTAGGAATGGTAGCCTTAGTAATATTTGGACTATACTTTACGAATCAAGTGTGTCTTGGCCTCATATAAATAAAGTTCATCCAGGCTGCCTTATAATCATACCAATTATAAGTCTGAGGTTTATGGGCCATTGTCAATGCAATAGGAGTGTGTAGATGATCAGCATACCATTCGAAAGGATCCAAGATTTTCTTGATAGTAAATCTTGAATATTGAACATAATTGTTAGCATCTCTAGAATGCTCAATTTCTATAGAATCCGTGTCTATAAGAATAGCTTCATAGAACCTCCTGGTCTTTAATGGATTTTCAGTATCCACATAGTTGAAATCTGTATAACAAGGTTTGATTAAAGTACCTATGCCAATGTTTTCATATTCCTTGTTGAGAGCCATTAAAGGCAACACCTGTGAAATAATGAATTCAAAAGATTCTTCTTTTGGGATAGTCTTAGTAGGGATAGTTTTGGTTAACTCAGGGTTAACCGCTTGGGCAAAGGATTCAGGAGTCTTCATAGCGTAACATGCTTTGGTTTGGACAGAGCTAGAAGATGTTTCTTGAGCTGGAAGTTTTGTTGGTCTGAGATTGATCAACTTTGGTTGGGGTGGACAAAGAAGCTTTGGAAGCTTTGGTTGGGTAGGAGAAGGTAGCCTTGGGAAATCGGCCAATGCTGTGAACTTATTTTGGAAGGTTAGTTCAGGCCTTATTGAAGGTTCAGTTTTTGCTGGAGTGAGTGGGGGAGGAACAAATGGTCTAGCCATTTTTGCTTTTGGGAGATTGTTTTCTCCTTTAGAAGGAGCGATTGGTCTAAACGGCCTCATGTTTACCCTGCAAAAATTCATGGGTTAGAAAATCAGGTAGAGAATTGTTTTCCCCTTTAATAAACTCAATTTCAAAATCAAAACTAGATAGTAGAGCTTGCCATCTAGCAAAGATTTGTTTTGAAACAAGATTTTTAACATCTTTTTGTAAAATCTCTTTGGCAGATTTACAATCTACTCTTAGCAAGAATTCTTTATTAATAAGATCGTCTTGAAATTTCGTGATACATAGCACGATAGATAAAACTTCTTTTTTAACAGTAGAATAATTTTTTTGTGCGGAATTCCAGATTTCGAATGTAAAACAAACTAATTGCTCTGTAGATTCAAGATCTACTTTTTGTTTAAGAATTCCTCCATAACCTGCATCAGATGCGTCAGTTTCGACAATCATAAAGGCATCTGGATTAGGGATTCCTAGGCAAGGGATAGTTTGTACAAGAGCTTTGACCTGGATGACAGCTTGTGTTTGTTCAGAACTCCAGGGGCCAGGATTCTTCCTAAGTCTCTTATACAATGGTTCACATGTCTGTCTGACTTTTGGAATAAAATCAGCTACATAATTTAGACTTCCTAGGAACCTCTGAAGTTGGGTTTTGTCAGGGATTTCATTTGGAAATTTAGAAGAGAACTCTATGGCTCTGCAAATAGGTTTATAAGTGCCTTGGTAAAGATCATGTCCTAAAACCTAATGGTAGTTTGGAATAATACCATTTTCTTGGCACTGACAACTAAACCATTATTTTTGACAACTTTGAAGAAAGTGTTGAGATGTTTGAAATGAGAATCAATGTTTTCTGAAAAAATTAACACATCATCAATGTAAACAATTGACATATAGGAATAATCATTGAATATGGAATTCATGATATACTGGAATTCAGAAGGGGCATTTTTTAGGCCAAAAGGCATAACATTCCATTCATATTGTCCATATGGAACATTGAAAGCAGTCTTATATTTGTCTTTTTCCGAGATTTGAATTTGCCAAAATCCTGACTGCATATCAAATTTGCTGTAGACATTGGCTTTGAAAGTCCTTTTCAAAAGATCTCTTTTATTAGGTATGGGATACCTGATCCATTTTAAAACAGAGTTTAAAGGTTTGTAGTTGATTACAAGTCTTGGTGCTCCTCTTTCTTTCTCTGCATTTTTGTTAACGTAAAAAGCAGAACAGCTCCAAGGGGATTTAGAAACCCTAATAATTTTATTTTTCAAAAGATTATCAATCTCCTTTTTACAAAATTCCATCATTTCATGATTCATCTGAATAGGCCTAGCCTTAGTGGAAATAGCCTGTTCATTAAATTCCTCAACGTATGGTAAATCTACAATATGTTTTTTACGTTCCCAAAATGCATTAGGAAAATCATAACATATTTCTTTTTCAAATTTCTCTTGAAGATTAGCTATTTTAGTACCTATCTCCCGGGTTTTTAAAACCTGTTCGATTTTCTTAACACGAATTTCATCATTTAAAAAGGTGATATGTTGTGAAAGATTATTAATTCTGAAAACAGTGTTTTCTCTTATAAAATTACTTTCATCTTGTGAAAGAGTTTTAACAAAAGGAAAATGTAAATCTTTTCCTAAAATAGTGGTGGTAATACCATCAAGGTTAGCAAGATAAGGTTTTATCTGAGTGATAAAAGGTATTCCAAGAATGATATCTTCATTGATATCTTCAGTAATAACAAAATCATTTGTTAGAAAAATTCCATTATTGCAAATATGAGCTTTAGAAAGCTTATAATTTATTTTCAAAAGTTCTCCTGTAGCGGAGTATAGTTTTGAAGTACTTTTTTGTAAATACTTGGTTGGAACAATACCTTTTACAATGCAATTCCTATATGCACCGTTGTCAAGCAAAGCAATTTTGTTAATAACAAAATGTTTACTAACTACTATTTTTACAGGTATGTGATGACTCTGAGGTCTAATGGAAGAAATTACCATTACTCCTGGTGCTGCAGAAGTAGAAGTGTCATTACCTGTGTTGGTAACAAGAGTTTCAACTAAATGATCATTATTGATATTGGGGAGATCAATACCAATATTGTCATCAAGGTCTTCATGGGAGGAACTTTGGTTAGATTCGAGGTCATGGAATGCAACTCCTTTAGGAACTTGGCTGGTAAGGATGTCAGTCTCAACAATACAAAGTCGAGATTTAATATTCCTAATCTCTTCTTTGAGACTAGAAACTTCATGGCGAAGATCTGAAATAGAAGGTTCAGAATGGCTTTCTAAGCAATTCATGATTTGTTTCATGCTGAAAGGTTCGACTATTGGACGGGTTTTGAGTTTGTCTGTATTAAGAAGAAGATTTTTGAGTTCTAGGAGAAAACGATTCCTAGCCTCATTATCAGTAATGTGTTGGATGACATCAAAGAGAGCTTCTTTCGAATGGTCAGAAAGAACTCGAATCTGAGGTGTACTATCACAAGTACAAAAAGCTTCAGTGCAGGTGCAATCTTTTCCTGATTGGCTAACATCTGAATCATAATCAAGATCAATGTCTTCGTCATCACTGTATTCATTAGATGTACCTGAAGATTCAGAAAATGGTTCGTCAAGAATAGCAAGAAGTTTACCTTTGGTTTCTTCATTGATATTAAGAAGATTAATTTTCTTCTTCTTGGTTTCGGAATGACATTCATTGGCTTTATGACCAGTCTTGCCACATGTCCAACATACATCTACTTTGGCATCATTAGGTCTCTTGGACCTAGACTTCTTTTTCTTAGGCCTGGTAGAATCATCTCTTCTTCGAGATTTCTTTCTATGGGATTTTTCCTTTTTGTCTTTCTTGATTTTATCTAGTGGGGTGATAAAACCAAAGTCTCTGCAGAAACTTCCAAGTTCCTTTCTAGAAGAAGATTGTTCTTTCTTGAGTTGATGTTTGAGCTTAATATCTGTGCAAAGCTCAAGGGCTACAACATTGATGGTACTTACCAAATCTCCATAAGTAAGATTGCCATAGGGAATATTACCGTTATTGCGATCTTGGATTTTTGTCCTTACTTTATCTGCAAAGAGAGGGGGTAGACCACTGATGAAGCGTTCTTTCCAGAAATCCAAGTTGCAGTCTGGGCGGATCATAACCTTACTGAGAAAGGCATGTTTGTAATGGATAAAGTTGTCTAAATTTGGACAACTTAGATTACTTAGAATTTGGAGGCTCCTGTCTTGGAACAATTTTAGTTCTCCAATAAAGTGTTTGGCAATGTGGTAAAGTAAAGTAGCACAAGCATCTTCCATCGTAACATTAGAGGTAGTTTGTGTATTACCTTCCATTTTTACCACTGTCTCTATTGCAGTAGCATTAATAATGAGATGTTTGATCTCATCGGTGCAATAGTTATCCCACCAGTGTTTCAACATTCCTGTGAAACCTGCAATGATCATGTTAGCAGGATCTCTGTCTGCCAATCCTCGCATCTTATATGCAGTTATAGCAACACCCATTTCATGGAGTTTATTGTAAACTTGGTGTTCAGCTAGACCGTCAATATTCCATTCAGTGATGCTCCTTCCTTCGTGAGAGGAAGTGGATAAGAAGGCATTTTCCTCATACTGTAAGTCTGGGAAAGATGGTTTGTTATGGTAATTCTTCATATTGTGAAAACGACTACGAGCAAGCTTTTGGAGAAGGTTGGATTTCTCTTGGGATTTGGGATTGGGTTCTTCCTGGAGGATAGTAACCTTTTTTGATGTTTTATCCTCTTTTTCAGAGATGTTGAAGTTGTTAAGTCGAGCATTGATTTTCTCAATAATTCTTCCGGTTACTTCAAAAGTATCAGAAAGTTTTGGGAATTTTTCTTTGGAAAATTCAGGGATTTTGAATCCTGGATAGGTTTCTATAGTATGGTTGGAAGAAGTAGAAGCCGGAGTTGGTCTTCCGCTGAGGCTGGGTTTAGTATCTTCTATTTGTCTAGAGATGATATGAAGTATTTGGTTGGAGTAATTGTTCTGTTCAACTACTCGGTCAATGTCTGCAGATGTGAGTAATCCACCTGTCTTATCACTTTTCTCTTTGAAAGGAGAAGCTTTGATTACAGTACCTGCAATAGGAATGTTAATTCCTTCTACAGGAGGGGTGATGGATTCAACGACTTTATTAGAAGCAGTGTACCATTTGTTAATGATAACTTGTAATGACTCAGTACAATTTTCAATTCTACCAGTCATTTCAAACCATTTGAAGAATTCGATTTCACAACCAATTCTTCTCATGTCCTTCATCTATAAATCTCTAAAGGATTCTCTTTGCTTAAGAGTATAAGAAGAAACATACCATTTTCTTTTTACTTGGTTATCAGGATGAGCCCATTGTTCCTGCAAAATATTTGGATTAGGTTCAAAGATCTTATTTACCTTAAGCATTCCTAACTAAGATGGCTTTTCCTTTGGAGGTTCCATTTCACTTGCGGTAGGGCTACCTGGAATATCTTGATAAAATACTTTGGGTATGTTACCTGAAAAGTCTACTCTTGTGACTTTACCTTTACTATTGTCAGCAACAGAAATCTCATCATCATCTACTTCCTCTGGGGTTTTTGAAGAAGAAGGTGGCCTGGGAACAGGCCTTGGAGGACACGAAGTAGAAGGGGACCAAGACGACCTTCGATTAGAAGAAGATCTTCTTGACGGATTGTCTAAGAATTTGAGTTCTATAGATCCATCAGGAAACTGAATGACTCTTTCGATCTGAGATCGCTCAGAGTGTGAAGCAAAGGGTTGGGCTATGTTTTCAAAGCGCCAATCATTACTCGAGAGTATATCTTTCCATTGTAAAGTACGGGGAACAAAGATAGAACCATGTTCATGGTTGGCTTCCATAAGCATAGTCTCACCTCTTATACTCGTATGACGGGCTTTTGGAGCAAGGTGGATTTTCATGAGACGATAATAGACTCGGTAAATAATAGTTATTTCACGAGTATTGATTTTGCTGTTCAAGTTTTTGGTTTTGACATTGAGGGTCAAAGAATCCATGACATTAGGATCATTAATGTCAACAGAGACGTTAGGATAACAATTAAAGTAAACTGGCCCATCAGCAAGGTTACTCTGCAAAACTCCTAACATAGAGTCATCAAAATTCAAAAACCTGCCATCTCTAAGGATAACACAAACAGGAATATCAAGGCCTTTTCTAAAGAGAGGTTTAATCGCAACTTGCACTAAACCAATATGCAAATAATTGTAATCAGATTTATAACAATTTATATCATTATCTTTAAGGAGACGAATAATTTCTAAAGAATTATTAATAGCAATAGTAGATTCGCAAGTCTTAATATTACGGAGAGTAAGATAACTAAAATTACCTAAGTGGTAAATCTTTTTAAAAGGCTCTTCTGGTATGCTCCAATTTTGTAAATCATTTTCTAATTTAGCAATCTTTGTAGATTGCGAAGATAAGTTTATACTATTTAAAATATTTTGATTATTTTCCATAGGATAAAAAATACTGTCTAAAGGACTTACAGAACATAATTAATTTTAATAAGCATAGAAATAATAAACAACATGCTTTCAGGTATATGAAGAATATTAAAATACATATCAAAGATCCAAATAGAGTTTCTAAGGGAGGTTCTCTTGGTTTTACAACAGTTCTTTTCTTAGAGTCATCTTAGCTACGGGACCACCATCAAACAGGTCTAAACGCCCTCCTGGCTACAGTGACCTTACAGAATACGGCTAACCAACGTATGCTCCGAATATTAATCGGATACCTCATACACTTAAGAAAGAACGAATACCTCACACCAATTATAGAAATAATAAATAGGAACATGATAAGTATGATAGTAGAAAATATATACAAACAGCATGTCAGAATTATTAAAATACTATATTAAAATGATTTTGCCATTACTTAGACAATATATGTATTTAGCTGCTCATAATACTAAATACGTATACTGCCAACATTAGGCGTCTAATGCATGAGGGAAAAGGTCAAAAGAATCATAGTAATTCTGATAATAATATTTTTTGTCATCAAAATCGATGACTTCTTCAATATTATGAATTGTGAAGATATCCATCACCATATGATCTATGATTTTCCAAAGAATGAGCTCATGTACATCTCGGTTGAGCGGAACTACTTTCAATATTGTAACCAAAGTTTTATCAATAAAGAAAGGGGCTAAAAATCTCATTGTTATGAAGAAATATATTCTCTTGATAAGAAATCTGGAAGAGAGTTATCACTTCCCTTTTTATAATGTATTTCGAAATCAAATGAGCCTAACTGTGCTTACCACTTGGTGAATACTAATTTTGATGCATCATGTTTCAAATCTTTATCAAACATATATTTTACTGATTGCACATCTTTTTTATCAAGAACTTTTGATTGTATAAGTCAGCCTGAAATTTTAATACACATTTAACGATAGTTAATATTTCATGTGCTACTGTGGCACATTTTTTTGAGCATCACTCCATTTTCCAGAATGAAATCGAATAAGATATTTATTTTTATCATGCAGATTAATTTGTTTCAATATTCCTCCATAGCCAATGTTTGATGCATCTTTCTCTACAATCTTTTGCCAAGCCGGGTTAGCAAGAGTTAAACAAGGCAATGATTGAACAAGAAGTTTAATATTTTTTACCAAGTCGGTGGACTATCAGTCCAAGGTGTTTTATGATCCTTATTGAGCCTATCATATTGAGGGGCTATATCACGAGATAGATTTCTGTAAAAGAGGGAAATATAATTTAAACTTCCCAAGAATCTCTGCAGTTGCGTCCTATCTGTAATAATATCAGTAAACTTTGAAGAAAAATCAATAGATCTTTGAATGGGGGTTACCTTCCCCTGACAAATAAAATGTCCTAGAAATCTGACGTTAGTTTGAAACAAACTCATTTTTGGTTTAGAAATTACCAAACCGTTTTGTATAAAAAAAATTTTGAAAATGTCCAAATGTTTAATATGCATTTCAAGAGTATTTGAATAAACCAAAATATCATCAATATAGACTATGATTAAGTCTAAATATGAGTTGAAAATATCATTCATAATTTTATGAAATTCAGAAGGAGCGTTTTTCAAACCAAATGGTATAACATTCCATTCGTATTGTCCAAACGGAACGTTGAAAGTTGTTCTATAGGAATGCTCCTTGAATATTTGTATCTGCCAATATCCTGATTTTAAATCACACTTTGAAAAGATATTAGCGTCATATAATCTTGACAATAAATCCTTTTTATTTAGGATAGGATACCTAATCCATTTTAAATGTTTATTTAAAGGTTTGTAATTTATTACCTACCTGGGAACACCACGTTGTTTTTCAGCTGCATTATTGACATAAAATGCAGTGCAAGACCAAGGAGATTTGGAAGGTTTTATCAAACCTTTTTGTAATAAACTATCAATTTCAGTTTTGCAGAATTCAACCAATTCAGCGTTCATCTGGTAAGGGCGAGATTTCGTAGGAATATCATCCTCACTAAAGTTATCTTCGTATGGAAGAGTGACAATATGCTTTTTCCGATTCCAAAAAGCACTAGGATGATCAGCACAAATATCAATGGCTATCTGTTCAGATATTAATTTAATCTTTTCTTGTACTTTGGTTGATTTCAGAGTATTGAATATATTCATACTAAATAATTCAAGTTGTAAAGAATCAACATGCTTCTGTTTCATATTACTTAAAGCATTAATATCACGAGAAATAGGATCCGTGATAAAAGTATAATTAATAACTTGGTCTTTGTAAGTAGTAGAAAATCCTTTAGTTGTTATGCTGGTAAAAGGATAAATAGCATTTATAAAAGGGGTTCCAAGTATAATTGGAGGGTATAACTGAGCTTTTACCAAGAAAAAAAAATGCGAAATGCAATCTTTGTTTTGGTAAATACGAGTATTAGACAATTTATACTTTATATCTAAAGCATGTCCAGAAGCGGATTTGACCATATGAATTGTTTTCTCAAAATATTTGGTAGGTACAAGACCTTCCTGAATGCAACTCACATCAGCTCCACTGTCAATCATAGCAACCTTAGTTATAGAAAAAGTGTTATCAATTAATATGGTGCATTTAACATACCATTTGTGAGCGGTAACGATTTGCATCATTCCCAAAAATATATTTTGTCTATAATCAAGGTTAATAGGTTTTGCAAGAGTATTTTCTTCCGCAATATTTTTACCTTTGCTATTAACTGACTCAATCTGAGTAAGGCGATGATCACAAATTATTTGATTTTGTTTAAGAGTTTTAATTTCTTGTTTTAGATTTTCAATCTCTCCTTTCAAATCATCAAAAGAAGTATCGCGTATAACAAGTTGTTTAGCAAGTCTATTATTAAATTCAGACAAAGAATACAGTGCAGAATATTCAAACTCAAAATCATTTTTTTGTATTTCAAAAGAGTTCGAAGAACTAGCCTTGTTATTAACAGCGGGCTGAATAATCGTTTCTCGCAAATTATTATCAGTAACTTCTTTCAACAGTTCTATAGCGTTATCAAAAGTAATAGTATGAATGTTCATATCTTCAAATTGTGATTGTAATTTATAAAATTCATCATTTTCACAATAAAAAATATCACCTTGGCATTTGCAAGCATATATAGTGGTTGGCTGATTATTACCAGAGAACTCAAGTTGATCAACCTCATTCTCTGAGCTAGATTAAAATCGTAATCTGATTTAGAACCAGAGGCGTGTAAAATCTATAGATCTTATCATGAATATCTTCATCTAGTTCTAATTTTTTAAGCTTTTCAAGCTTACAATTGGGTGCTATATGTCCAAATTTTCCACACTTGTAGCACTTAATTTTAGCGAGTTCTCTTCTAGACCTATTCTTTGTAAATCTATTAGATTTACGATGCGCTTTTCGCTCTTCCCGTTCCTCCCTAGACCTTCGTCTAGACCTTCTTTTTTGATAAAGTTTTTCTAGATTGGATCCACTAGAATCTCTAGGTCTGGTACACTTAGTGGCGGTATTAGGTAATCCAAACTGAGTACATAAGTCTCCTAGCTGGGATCTTTCCTTGAGCTTATCAATCTTAAGCTGTCAAAAAGTTTCAATTCATTGCACAAATTTATACCTTCTTGAGCGCATGCTCCTATTAACTTTCCATAAGTGTAAGTGTTGTAAGGAATAGGCCCTTGTAGATTCCTCAGAGTTTTTCTTTAACTTGTTCAGGAAATAAAGGGGTCAATCCGTCTATAAACTTAGCTTTCCAATGTTTAGACCATTTTCGGGTAGTTTCATCACCCGACTCAAATAGGTATCGTTATACCAACGAAATTCTCCTAAATGTCTACATCGTAGGCCATTTAACAGGGAACGGACAGTTTCATACTAATTGGTAAATCTACCATTAAAATATTCCAGAATGGTCTAGACTAAAGTATAAACAACGTCTTTTCTATTTCTTACTAGAGACATTCCTAAGTTATCAACACCTTCATTACTAGCAATAGCATTTACTACATCAGCTTTAGCTTTAATGCTCATATAGTTATCCCACCAACCTCTAAGTTGCCCAGTAAAACCTGCAATAATCACTCTGCAAATATTTTGATATATGTTTTTAACACTTTTACAGATAGTCGCGTACATAAGCACCCTATGAACAAGAATAGTTTGCTGTCTATTAGTCAAGCCATCTAGATTCCATTCATAAATTTCAGTGCCACTATAAGAGGTATTAGTCTGGTTCCAGTCACGTTCCTCCATCAACACATCTTGAGGAGTTGGTCTAGAATAATAATAAGTTTGCATACTAGGTTGATGAGCAAATTTAGTATTACCACTATTCTTCTTGGGATAATCGCGAAGTTTATTAATATCCAAATCAACCTGATTTTTAAAATCATAAGTGCTTTCCATCTCATTAGCAAAATCTTCAGATAAATCAATAGGCTTAGCCCCAAGTTCAAAAAACTTTTTATCAAGAAGTTCTTCTAAATCGTGAAGAGGTTTAAAAACAAAATCCTGAATCTCAGGGGGTCTTTGTACATGAGTAGAAAGTTTTGAAAGTTTTTTATACATAGAAACTTGTTTAGAAGGTTTTAAATCTGTTTTGATCTGAATTATCAAAGCAGTTAGTTCATCCAATTTTTTTATCAAGGGAACTAATATGTTCTCCTAAGACTTTAACATAAAGTCCTAAATAATTGTTTTGAGAAATGAGATTATTAATTTCATTGATTCTGACCGCCGCAACGTTGTTTTCAACAATTTTTTGAAAGGCAGTAAAAGTAATACATGTATTATTCAGTAAAATAAACGATGCATGAGGTGGATAAATACCTTTGACAATATTACCTGATTCATCTTTATAAGATCGTTCAAGAACGTTGATGAATAAAGGTAAATAGGTGGTTATAAACCAAGGTACAACAAATATAATATGATTATGTAAAGCACAAGTCTCATAAAATTCTTGAGAAATATTATTTAAATCATCAACACTATAAGTGTCAAAAAAACAAATTTTAAATTGGTTTCATTTATCACTTGAAAATTCATTTTGAATGTACTTTCGCGCCAGTGAACCTGGGCTAAAATCAATTTGATGTGCATCCATCATTAAGTACCATTAGGGTTAGAATCCATTGCGGATACAGAAGGAATATCCTTATCAGAAATATCAAATGATTTATTATTAGCTCGAACAATATTTAATTGAGGATCAATTTTAATTTTATTCCTTTCAGCAAATGCAATAGAAGAAAGAGTATGCAAAGAAGCAACTCGATTACGAGCTGGACCGTATATTGGTTCTATCGGTGAAATATGCTGAATAGCAAGCAATCTTCTATCAGAAAATGAATGTCTATTATAAGGAACACTCTTATCATTAAACTGAATACAAATTTTTCGATTAGGATTTTGAGTAATATGAGAGTACTCTAAATTAGAGACAACATCGGTCATTTGTTCCGGAGGTATAACAGAATCTAAAGTCCAAGTAGTAGGAAAATTAATTTATTCCCATTTTATAGGTCTTCTAGTAGTGACCTTTGATCTGGTCAAGTTGTTTTCTACCAAAATAGTTTGATCATATGTATCATACAACTTACATCTAGGGTTTAACGTAGCTAACAATTTATAATAAATTCTATGAGATAAACAAATTAGCTCAGATCCTGGTATATAATTATAACTATGTGTTTTAACATTCAAAGTTAACGCATCTACTATATTTGAATCAATTAAAGATAACTACAAATTAGGCTAAGTATTAAAATAAACTGGGCCATAAGCTACAGTGGATTCAATCGATCCCATCAAAGATTGGCAAAAATTTAAATTTCTCGCATCGCGAAGAGCAGCTAGAAAAGTCTTAGGTAACCCTTTAAGAGTTAAAGGCTTAAAATCAATCTGAACTAGGCCACTATGAAAAAACTTATAATGCGATTTATATAAATCAATATCGCATTTATTTAATAAACGAATAGTTTGTTAGGACGAGTTTAACGTCAGAGATTGTTCAGTAGTTTTGATAAGCTGTTTATTAGAGATTTTATCAAACCTACCTTAATCATAAATGGTTTTAATATCATCTTTCGGAATATATCATTTGTTTAACCAATCAAGGTTTTGAGGTTTATTTACCTTTTCCAATCTGGTACTTTTAGTACTAGTATCTCCTAGATCAATGATCAAGAGACTATACATATGCCGAATACTTCACATCAATCTCATATTTACCATGAAAGTTCATAGGCTCTGATACCAACGAAACCAGGATCTCAGAAGACGAGTGGTAGTCCGTACGGTCATCTTCAATCTAACTTGTTAACATTCGGATACAAGGATAAATCAGAACCAAAATATATACATATTTTTATATAGTTAGATGACTGTATGGAAGAATCTAATCTTTTACCAAAGCAAAGGGCCTGTCGAGATTCAAATACGTATTGTTAGTGAGCCCATGTGTCTAGCGGTTCTAACTGGGTATAAGGCGTCCTTTTTAACTCCTTACCGGGCCGAGACCACGGCTGGCTAGACAGACTCACTAAGACAAAGCCACTAACTTGTTATATTGAATCTGACTGTACCACCATCTCGAAACCAAGTCAACAAATCATAAATAAATCCATTTATAGTTTGATAAAGTCTAGATCTTTCATGGTAGATATAAAAGTGAAGTTAGTTATCCGACATAGATATAATTTTCTAGCCAAACATAGTCATGGCTTTAGATCAAGCTGTAAAAGAAAAGAAAAAGAAAGTATAGTCGTACCAACACTAGTGCGAGAGACTATACACTTTATTAACAATCCGGCGAGCTTACAGATTACAAAAGAGGGTTTTACAAGAGATTACAAGAAAGTGAATGAGAGGGTTTTCTAAAACCTGATCCCAAAGAAAATGAAAGACCAACTTATTTATAGAAAGAAAATAAAAGCATAAGACATCTTTGTACAGTAGTACTGGGACTTATCTGTCCCCTAAACATTGCATCTATTGTCGATCAGTAGTATATCTACTGTCGGTAGTGCCTTTTACTATTTAGTCTGCTGTGTCCTTTCCTTTTAATCTAAATAGGAAATCTTCCGTTTGCTGTAGCGTATCTCCACAGGGTTGAGGTGTATCATCTTGTGCCTCATCACTCGTTTCACTTCTCATAGAAGTGTCTGATTTCTCGTAGTGGGTGATATTAAGGAGAGGATTCCTTCTGACTTCATCCAAATATTCATTTTATGATTTCTTCTTTGTTTCCATCTTGAATGGAAATCCTCCTGGCAATATGCTTAACGGAGTTATCAGCGATTCCTCCCTTATAGGGATTAGTACCATAATCTTGGATTTCTGGGTAATAAAGTCCAGTAATTCTTGGCCATATAATGCCTTAGTCTTGGGATCTTTTTTCATTAACTTGTCCCAAAAATTGTTGTGATATGTCCGATATAAACATGGAATTTGTTCCTCGATAAAACCTACTTCTGGGGTCCATTTATGGATCCAGGGAATAGAGAATTCTATGAAAAAGTAGATCTGTTTAATTTGATCCATATAACAACTATGATCAGTGTGGTATAAATTATTAAGGTTTGGTGAAACCTTAACCCATTCTTTGTATAATTTTATAAAGGGGTCCGGTAAAATCTTTTTAGTTGAACTGTGGTATGACCACCAGTTTAAGAATCAATTAGGGATTGGTTTAACAAATATCTTTGCACAAACTTTAATAAACCAAGTATGCTTGTGCCTCTCATTATTATAGTAGAGGACTTTACTGAAGACATTAATATAATCCTAATATAGTGGGAACCTTGTTTAGGTTGATCTGTCTTTCTTTCATTAAGGAAATACCCCAATCTTCTATAGAAATAATCTGCTTAATAATTATTTTGGAGAAGTTATAAACGTTCTAACTGGTGTTGTATCCTGAGAAGTGCAAAAATTCAGCACTATCAGTACTTATCAGAATGGTCTTGTAGTACGAGTGGGCTTTATATGATTCACAGGGAAAATATAATTTGTTAATCAGATAGCGCTAGAATATTTTCCATGGTTCGTCTTTCCTCTGAATCTCAGCATTTTCTAAATATTATTTCTTTCTTTGCTACCTTTTCGAACGATTTGATATCATCAATATCGTCCTTAGCAATGGAGGCAAAAGTATCACCCTTCTGCTTCTGGGACAAATAGGCCTCTAACTCTGCATATAATGGGCTATCTTCTAGAATATCTTCAGGATGTACGAACGATGTGCAGTATTTAGAGATATTTTTAAGCTTATCAAGCTCATTTTTCCTCACTGCAGAATCGAGGAGTTTGACGAGAATCCAAATGATGATCCCGACGATGATCCTGGGGATGATTTTCCCCTTCCACACAAGTTATTTCCCTTTCCTCGACCTTCGGTTACCCAAGGAGGGTCTATCCTACAAACAAAACATGTTGTTTTAGGCGTCTAATGCATGAGGGAAAAGGTCAAAAGAATCATAGTAATTCTGATAATAATAAATTTTGTCATCAAAATTGATGATTTCTTCAATATTATGAATTGTGAAGATATCCATCACTATATGATATATGATTTTCCATAGAATGAGCTCCTGTACATCTCGGTTGAGCGGAACTACTTTCAATATTGTAACCAAAGTTTTATCAGTAAAGAAAGGGGCTAAAAACTCATTGTTATGAAGAAATGTATTATCTTGATAAGAAATCTGGAAGAGAGTTATCACTTCCCTTTTTATAATGTATTTCGAAATCAAATGGGCCTAACTGTGCTTGCTACCTAGCGAATATTAATTTTGATGTATCATGTTTCAAATCATTATCAAACATATATTTTACTGACTGCGCATCTATTTTTATCAAAACCTTTTGAATGTATAAATCATCCTGATATTTTAACACGCATTTAGCGATAGTTAACATTTAATGTGCTACCATGGCAAATTTTTTTTAGCAATGCTCCATTTTCCAGAATGAAATCGAATAAGATATTCATTATTATCATGCAGAATGATTTGTTTCAATATTCCTCCATAGCTAATGTTAGACGCATCTGTCTCTACAATCTTTTGCCAAGCCGGATTAGCAAGAGTTAAATAAGGCAATGATTTAACACGAAGTTTTATATTTTTTATGAAGTTGGTAAGACTATTAGTCCAAGGTGTTTTATGATCCTTTTTGAGCCTATCATATAGAGGGGCTAAATCACAAGACAGATTTCTGCAAAATGGGGAAATATAATTTCAACTTCCTAAGAATCTCTGCAGTTTTGTCTTATCTGTAATAATATCAACAAACTTTGAAGAAAAATCAATAGATCACTGAATGGGGGTTACCTTCCCCTGACAAATAAAATATCCTAGAAATCAGATGTTAGTTTGAAACAAACTCATTTTTGGTTTAGAAATGCCAAACCGTTTTGTATAAAAAATTTCTTGAAAATGTCCAAATATTTAATATGCATTTCAAGAGTCTTTGAATAAACCAAAATATCAATAATATACAATATGATGAAGTCTAAATATGAGTTAAAAATATCATTCATAATTTTCTGAAATTCCGAAGGAGCGTTTTTCAAACAAAATGGCATAACATTCCATTCGTATTGTCCAAACGAAACATTGAAACCTATTCTATAAGAATGCTACTTGAATATTTGTATCTGCCAATATCCTGATTTTGAATCAAACTTTGAAAAGATATTAGCGTCATATAATCTTGACAATAAATCCTTTTTATTTGGGATAAGATACCTAATCCATTTTAAATGTTATTTAAAGGTTTGTAATTTATTACTAACCTGGGAACACCACGTTCTTTTTCAGCTACATTATTGACATAAAATGCAATGCAAGACCAAGGAGATTTGGAAGGTTTTATCAAACCTTTTTGTAATAAACTATCAATTTTTGTTCTACAGAATTCAACTAACTCGGCGTTCATCTAGCAAGGGCGAGATTTCGTAGAAATATCATCCTCACTGAAGTTATCTTCGTATGGAAGAGTGACGATATGCTTTTTCCAATTCCAAAAAGTATTAGGATGATCAGCACAAATATCCATGGCTATAGAACTGTTGAAAGAAGTTACTGATATAATTTCCGAGAAAAGATTATTCAGTTTGCAGTTAATAACAAGGCTAGTTCTTCGAACTCTTTTAAAAAACAAAAAACTGATTTTGAGTTTGATTTTGAATATTCTGCACCGTATTCTTGGTCTGAAGTTAATAATAGACCTGCTAAACAACCTGTTGTTATACGCGATACTTCTTTTGATGATTTCAAATGAGAGATTGAAAATCTAAAACAAGAAATTAAAACGCTTCAACAAAATCAAATAATTTGTGATCCTCGCCTTACTCAGATTGAGTTAGTTAATAGCTAAGGTAAAAGTTGTAGAAGAAAAACCCTCAAGGTGACTTATAGTATAATTCATCTTTGTAACATCGCTCACATTGTTGAGATTATATTGTCTTTCAAGCTTCACTATCCAATCAAGGTATTCATTTGGGTCACTACTTCCTTTGAAATATGGAAGTGTAACCTTGATGTTGTTGAATCCTCGATCTTCATCATCATTCCTTCGATTGTATTTTTTGGAAGTGTCACTTGATTGTGAGCCTTCGTTGGTAATGTGACATTAGGAGATAGGGTATCTTGCACAATTAAATGTGATGGAGTTTCATCAAGAGGAGTTTTACTTGATCCCTCATCATTTTGACCACTAGGATTGAAAATCTCAAGTGGTTGCTTTGCGATTTCTTGAGTTCTCACCCTCCTATCCACATCTTCCAATTTTCCCTTCATATCTCTCATGTCTTCCAATAGTTGTTGAAGCATCATTTCCATTTTTCTAGAGGGTTCTCCCTCCAATTGAGTCATTGTACCTACAAAAAGAAATAAAGAGTAAGTTAAAAAAAGGTCCTCTCCACTCGTTTTTTTTTCTTTTTTTCACTCACTCTCGTGTATTACTCTAAGGACAAGGCTTTTAAGGCTACCATCCAATGAACTCACTTCACTCTTGCCTTTTACCACTCTTGAATAACCCAAGGTTGAGAGTCAACGCCGTCAAATAATTCACAAGTGGTACTACTTCTTCGGGATGGAGTGGAGTTTATGTAAATCAAGAAAGGACATGGACACAATAAGCATTCAACAAAATAAAAGAATAAAAAAGAATTGGCACGAACAAGAACTAGCTTAAGTTAAGTATGAACTAATACTCAAAGTAAACTAGCTAGGGTTAACTAACAAAAGTAGAGAATATATATATATATATATATATATATATATATATATATTATTCTTCTTCTTCTTCTCCAAGAAGTGGGTCAATTTTTTTTATTTTTTTTTCGTGTTTTGAACTAATCCCCTTCAATACTCCATCAAATGGATTCAAATTTGGGAAAACACTATTCCACAACTACATCAATAAGTTTTGACCACCAATTTCTACAAACAAACAACAAATCAACCATACCATTTTCAAGTTTCTTCGTCATAGTTACAAATCCTAACAATGACTTCTCTTTTTTTTTTCCATGTATTCTTTGGCTTTCAGCTAGAAACAAACAATATGTAGCTCAAAGAAATCAACCAACTCTCAAATTCATCAACTACAGCCAATTTTTTTTCATATTTCAGAAATTAAACAATTCAAAGATTAAGAATTGTAGGAACAATTCTTTGGCCTTGCTTTGATACCAATTTGATGTGAAACAAGAAGATAAAAATAAAATAGAAATTAAAAAAAATAGATAAAAGTGATAGACACAATTAAATTCAAGTAACTAAGAGATGTAATGGTGAAACTAACCAAAAACACCACTTAATTGAGAAATAAAAGCACCTAATCTATTAGAATCCTCAAGAAAGTAATAATCTTACTTGCAAATTCTAGGACAAATGTTGAAGTTCAACAAAGGGCTTCCAAACTCTCACAAGAGGCATAACATGTCCAAAACTATTTATGAAACCCTATTATCTACTATTTATACTAAAAACTAAAATAGTGAAGAAAGACTCAAATGCCCTTCATTTTAATTACAAGGTAATTAAAAAGGTAGAGCACTTAATATATTAAATATCTTCAAGTCTTCCATGTTGGTGCCTTCCAAAGGTTCCATCTTCATCCATAAAGCTTGCAGTGCTTGAAGATCCTTAGCTTGACACCTTGTGAAAGGCCTCCTTGAAGTAGTGTCACTTTGATCTACATCACCAAGAGTCTCGAATTGATAAGTTGATGGATAGGATGGAAGGAATTTTAGATGGAGAAGCGAGTCATGCGCCTGGAAAGTGTGTTGAAGTTCAAGAGATCAAAGATCCTGCGAAGAAAGCACTGCTTGTTAATGAGATGCCAGTTTCTTTTGAAGGAATGATCCCACTTGATCGCTTGAAAGAGTTTATTGAAGGCACTATCAAATATAAGTATGAAGTCTCCACCAAGTCTTCTCACATGTATGCCAAGCTATACACTGCGAGAATTGATAACTGCAAAATGCTTATTGGTTATCAACCTCCCAAAATTCAACAATTTGAGGGTAAAGGAAATCCAAAACAACATGTTGCACACTTCGTGGAGACATGTAATAATGCTAGAACCTATGGAGACCATCTCGTCAAACAGTTTGTCCGCTCTCTAAAAGGAAATGCCTTTGATTGGTACACGGATCTCGAACCTAATTCTATTGATAGTTGGGAACAACTAGAGCATGAATTTCTCAATCGCTTCTATAGCACAAGGCGTACAATGAGCATGGTAGAACTCACAACTACTTACCAAAGGAAGGATGAACCGATTATAGATTCCATAAATTGATGGAGGAACGTGAGCCTAAATTGCAAGGATAAATGTGTATTCAAGGAATGCACTGGGAGCTTCTTTTCATCTTACAATGAATAAAACCAAAATCTTTCGAAGATCTAGCTACTCGCTCTCATGATATGGAGTTAAGCATGTCCTCTGCTGGAAAAGATATGACGTATTTCTAAGACCCTCTCAAAGGAAGCGACAAGCAGGAACCCAAGAGATGTAGTAAATTTGTGCCTATAAATGACAATAAAGAATCCATGAATGTTAATGTGTCACCTGCGAAGATCACTACGAATGAGGGCATGAAGCAAAATGTGAGAACGATTTTCCAAGCACTTTCAAATCATAAGTCGACACTAAGGGAGATGCAAGGAAAAAAATATACCTTCTTGGATTCTGACATTTCTGAGATTTTTGATGAGTTGCTTGAGTTAAAGCTCATTGACTTGCCAGAGATGAAGCGACCCGATGAAGCTGGAAAAGCTGATGACCCAAATTATCGCAAGTATCATAGACTTGTGAGTCATCCTCTAGAAAAATGTTTTGTCTTCAAGGATAAAGTGATACGATTGGTTAACGAAAAGAAAATTGTCCTTAATGATAAGAAGGCTAGTTCTAACCAGATCTCGGTCACGTTCGGCTCACTCAATCTAGTCCAAATATATATCTCTGAAAAGTATGAAGAAGAGTCATTAGAGCAGGAAGTTGATATAAATGGTGACGAAGATTGGATTTTTGTAACTAGGCAAAAATGCAACAAGTCAAGCGTACGAAAAGAATCATTCGAGAAATCGATTAGAGGGAAAATAGTGAAGAAATTGGAAAAGAAGAAGTCGATCAAGTGCCCAAAGAGGGCAAAGGTAGAAGTGCATCACTACCAAAAAACCTCGACGTCTTGTGATTCTAGAGGAATTCTTACCAAGTTCCTTCGACATAAAGTCCACTCAAGACAATGTTGAGGCATCATGTTTCAATATTGATAAAGCAGAAATAATGAAGGTACCTCCTACTGACAAAGAAGGAACAACGAGTGAATCCTCACCAAAAGTGTCTCCTAGTGACGATGAAAAGGCAACAAGGGAAATCTCATCAATGATGTCTCCTTCACCTTCTGAAACACCTATTGAACCTTCTTCCCAAGAAGTACATGCATGTGATACAAAAATGACATTTACAGATAATGATCTTCTATTCGGTGAAACACTACACAATCGTCCTTTGTATATGGCGGGTCACATGCTAGAGAAGAAGATAAATAGAATCTTAATAGATGAAGGATCTGGAGTCAACACTCTGCCTATCCACACATTAAAGGAACTTGGTATCACGACTAGAGAACTTAGTGAAAGTCGTATATTAATACAAGGATTTAATCAATGGGGAGAGGTCCTAGGCTCTATTAAATTAGAGATCCACATGGAAGATTTGCGATCTAGCGCATGGATGCATGTGATCGACGCAAAGACATCATACAATATATTACTTGGTAGACCTTAGGTACATGAGAATAGAATTGTCTCATTTTCTTACTATCAATGTTTGAAGTATCTTGAAGGCGGGATTGAAAGGAAGATAGTTGCAGATGATAATCCTTTCACCGAAGTTGAGACACACTTTGCCGATGCAAAATTCTATTAAAAAAGTTATGTTGTTAAAGGGACCAAAGCTAATGATGTAAAACCAATCATGTCTGATAAGGTCATAAGCAAAAGAATCGATGCAACAGTCAGAAAGGTAAACGTTGACACTAAAGAACTTTGTCCCATTCTTAATAAAGGAAAGATCATGTCTTCGAAGAAGAAGCTGACTTCTAGACTTTGCTATGTTCCAAAAGTGAAGAAAGAAGAAGGTCAATCATATAACCTTCAAGAAAATGTATCGAGAGGCTAACTCTTCTTATCAGACGGATTGATGTAATAAACTTGTCTTCAAAGCTGCCAGAAAAGTCAATCTCTCAAAATCAAGTGCGAGATATGGCGCTCCCTACAAAACGCATAAGAGAAGGTTTTGATCCCAATGCTTACAAGTTATTTGTGAAAGTTGGATACAACCCTAATGAGCCATCAATGTTAGGGAAAATTGCATCTGAAAATGCAACTAGGCAAGCACGTGAAGGCCTAGGCTATAGCCAACCGCCGCCAATTCGCATTTCCATAAGAAGGGAAATCAAAAACCATATAACATTTGAAGATGATGTCGCTACTCCCAATAAAAATCCTTCGTCTTTGATCGACTTGGAGAATCGACTGCAAGAACTTCTGTGTTTGAGAGGTTAGGTCCATTGAAGAAAAACAAGAATCTGAGAAGTTATTTAAAAGTTTCAACGCCTGCTTCACCTTTGGTTTGAAAGGATTTCGAAAGTTTGATTCCTTCTAGAATGAGGCGACCAGTGGAACTTGTAGTTTCATGTAAAGAGGAACTTAAGGCAAAGGTTCACACTGTGGTTTACACCAAGGAGCGCGAGGAAGATGAAGAAAGTGTAGGCTCCTCAAATAATGTTACAATCCAAAATAAGTACGATTCTTTGCCTCAAATGAAGATTGATGAAGAGTTAGAAGATATTGTCTAGTGTTATCATATATCTGTCAATGACAATGATCCTTTAGAAGAGGAAGATGCTGGAGATGCTCCACCGAAACTTGAAGAAGGAGTAAAGACCACAATAGATCCTTTGAAAGAAGTTAACATTGGCATTGATGAAGACCCAAGGTCAACTTACTTAAGTGACTTTCTAGAAGTTGATGAAGAAATCGCTTATATGAATATACTTAAAGAATATAGGGATGTCTTCACTTGGAGTTATAAAGAAATACCTGGATTGAACCCTAAAGTAGCGGTCCATCAGTTGGCAGTCAAAAATGGTTCTCGTCCTATTAAGCAAGCTCAAAGACGCTTTAGGCCAGACTTGGTTCCATTGATAGAAAATGAAGTTAAAAAACTCATTGAGACAGGATTTATTCGTGAGGTAAAATATCCTACATGGATTTCAAGTATTGTTCCTGTGAGGAAGAAGAATGGTCAAATTCGAGTACGTGTTGACTTTAGAGATCTTAATAATGCATGTCCTAAAGGTGAGTTTCCTCTTCCCATTCCAGAGCTGATGATTGACACCACCACTGGTTATGAGGCAATGTCGTTCATGGACGGTTCTTCTGGCTATAATCAAATCCACATGGCTCCAAAGGATGAAGAACTCACCGCATTTCACACACCTAAGGGTATTTATTACTACAAAGTGATGTCATTTGGTTTAAAGAATGTTGGTGCCACATATCAAAGGGCTATGCAAAATATATTTGATGACTTGCTCCATAAAAATGTTGAATGTTATGTTGATGACTTGGTGGTAAAATCGAGAAAGAGGGGTGATCATTTGAAAGACTTAAGAATGGTGTTTAAGTTGCTCCGAAGATATCAACTAAGGATGAATCCATTGAAATGTGCCTTCGAAGTTACTTCTGGCAAGTTCCTTGGCTTTATTGTGAGACATCGAGAAATTGAAATTGATCAAGCCAAAGTTGATACAATATCAAAAATGCCTGAGCCTCGAAATATTCATGAGTTAAAAAGTCTCCAAGGAAAGTTATCTTACTTGAGGATATTCATCTCAAATCTAGCGGGAAGATGCCAACCATTCGGTCATCTTATGAAGAAAGGTGCTCCTTTTAATTGGGATCAAACATGTAGCGATGCCTTTAAAAGTATCAAATCGTATCTAGCGAAACCTCCGATTTTGGCAGCCCCTATACCTGGAAAGCCATTGATACTCTATATTGCGGCACAAGAAAGGTCTGTAGGAGCCCTGCTAGCTCAAGAGAATAGTGAAGGCAAAGAAACTGTTCTTTATTACTTAAGTAGAACGATGACACCGAATGAGCTGAACTATTCGCCAATTGAAAAGTTGTGCTTGGAACTTGTCTTCTCAATTCAAAAGATGAAGCATTATTTTCAAGCGCATATTGTCCGCCTCATTTCTAGAGCAAATCCCATCAAGTTTGTTATGTCAAAACCTGTCCTTAGTGACCGACTAGCAAGATGGTACCTCCAATTCCAACAGTTTGAGATTGTGTACATCCCTCAAAAAGCTGTGAAAGGAAAAACATTAGCGGATTTCTTGGCAGACCATCCAATACCCGATGATTGGGATTTAACTGATGATTTTCCTAATGAAGATGTGATGTCTATTGAAATTCAGCCTCCTTGGAAAATGTACTTTGATGGGGCTGCACATCATGGCGGAGCTGGCCCTGGAGTAGTATTCATCACTTCGCAAAAAAAGATTCTACCATTCTCCTTTACTTTGAAGCAATGTTGCTCTAATAATGTCACTGATTACCAAGCGTTGATACTTGGACTTGAGATGGCCGTCGACATGAAGCAATTACACTTACAAGTCTTTGGTGACCCTCAGTTGGTGATCAACTAACTCTTGGGAAGTTATGAGGTGAAGAAGCCCGGATTGCATCCTTATCATGACTATGCTCAAAAGTTGATAGGATGGCTTGGAGATGTAACCCTTCAACATATGCGTAGAATGGAAAATAAGAAAGTTGATGCATTGGCTGCCCTAGCTTCAACGCTAACCCTTCCTGATCAAACACAAGTTACTATTTATCAAATATGGATAGTACCATCGCCAAATGAGGAAGAATATATAGAAAATGAGCTTGAGCATCTCATTGCCGTTTCTGAAGCTGTAAAGGAAGATTGGAGACAACCCATTATTGACTACATGTGTTATGGGATACTTCCAGAAAATCCAAGGAGAAGGACTGACATTCGTCATCGTGCACCTCGCTTCCTTTACTCTAAGGACACATTATATAGAAGATTATTTGAGGGTGTACTATTACAATGTTTAGGAGAGGAAGAAGTAATTCAAGCTCTGCAAGAAGCACACTCAGGAGTATGTGGATTACATCAATCTGAACCGAAACTCCACTTTCACATAAAGAGCATGGGGTATTATTGGCCAACCATGGTGAAGGATTGCTTAGATTATGCTCAGAGGTGTGATGCTTGTCAATTTCATGCAAATTTCATACATCAGTCGCCTGAAGTATTGCACCCAACTATCGCATCTTGGCCATTTAACGTTTGGGGATTGGATGTTGTGGGACCACTACCAAAATCTTCTGGTGGACACTTGTACATTTGGCTACAACAGATAAATTCTCAAAATGGGCTGAAGTCATTGCTCTTAAAGAAGTGAAGAAAGAGAATGTTGCAAATTTTATCCGAGTGAATATCATCTATCGCTTTGGCATCCCTTGCTACATAATAACGGACAATGGCAAGCCTTTTGATAACAAGTTAATGAACAAAATTTGTGATCTCTTTGGCTTCAAGCAACGTAAATCTTCTATGTATCATGCTGCCACCAATAGTCTTGCTGAAGCATTCAATAAGACTCTATGCAACCTCCTGAAGAAAGTTGCCTCCAAGTCCATACGGGATTGGCATGAAAGAATGGAAGAAGCTTTGTGGGCATATAGGGCAACATACCGCACACCAACTCAAGCAACACCATATTCACTTACTTTCGGAGTTGAAGCAGTGCTGCCACTCAAGCGTCAAATACCTTCCTTAAGACTTGCTATTCAAGAAGGGCTCACTGAAGAAGAAAATGCTCGATTGCGTCTTGCTGAGTTAGAAGCACTTGACGAAAAGAGGCTAGAAGCCCAACAAAATCTTGAATGTTATCAAGCTTGTCTATCTCGTGCTTTCAATAAGAAAGTTCGCTTGAGGTGTTTCCAAGTTGGAGACCAAGTTCTCGCAGTAAGAAGACCCATCATTACTTCGCACAATTCTAGGGGAAAATTTACCTCAAAGTGGTATGGATCATATGTTGTACAAGAAGCATATTCACATGGTGCTTACAAGCTTGTTGATGCAGATGGCGTAAGAATCGGTCCTATTAATGCAAAATTCCTAAAGAGGTACTACCCTTGAAGTAAGATGATGCTCCTTATGGTATGAGCCTAAACTGCATGTCACTCCTGGCCTGCAAGAGTATAAATTATGTACTGCACAACAACAACAACAAAAATCACTCAATCCCCCAGAACTATGTTGTGAATTGATCCTCTTCACCGAGGTACGTAGGCGCTTAGAATATATCCTAAGTTCAGTTGCATGAGTGTCAAAAAACCACATGTTCCCACTTAATCTATCAGATGTCAGTCAAAGCGATAAGTATTTGGTTTTATCTTTTGTCTGATCAAACTTTAGACTTGTACGAAGTATTGAATGGTCAATAGATGAGGGCAAACCCTTATGAAATATGAGCTTCTTTGACAATAGGCTTGAAGTCTTTAAATTCAGACAAGTATGCAAGTTGAAGTATTTGAATCATCTATATATACAAGTTGAAGTCTTCAAATCCAGCAAAGTAATATGATAAGTCCTACAAGTTTGCATGTTAGACTCTTAAATCAACCAAGTTACAAGTCAATGTCTTCGAATTCTATGAATTTACAAGTTAAGGCCCTAAAACTTGTTATAAGTTGAGGAATTAAATTCCACAAAATTGATAAGGCAAGTTTGAATGTGCAAACTTAAAAAAATGTGGAACTTGCACTATATTCATTCTTATTGGCATGCAAAATATAGAATGGCTTTGAATTACTAAAAGCTTGGGATCAAGAATTAAAGAGCAAATTCAAATTGGATTATGCAATAAAAATACATGATATGAAAAAAAAGAAAAAGGAAAGAACTTCATTACTATAAAATTGTCTAAAACATCAATCAAATGCTAAAGAAAACAAAAAAAAGGGAACACAAAGAAAAAGCCTAATCTAAGCGTAACTTGTAGTTAGTCAAATCTTGACGACTAGCCTCCAAGCTGTCACGACCCGAGAGCACCCCCCAAGTCGTAACAAGGCGTACTCGACCCCGAAGGGGTCTTATACAAGCCACATAGTCATTCATTGCATTCAATAATGATAATAGTGCGGAATTAAAAACTTATTTACACCCACACATTCAAACTTCATTAAAACAACTTTAAAAACACACAGCGGAAGTCTAAGTCTCACATGGCCATCTTAGACACAGTCACAAAACATAAGTAGGGACATGGCCCTTTACAATCAAAAGAAGTCTATTACATGAACAAAAGAACTTAAAAGTCTTATCCTCGAATCCATGAGGACATACCAAGTCTTGGAGGAAAGTAATCCAACACTTCAAACTAGCTAGGAGGGATCACTTGCCGGAACCTACACTTATAGTAAAAATATGAAGAATATGGGTTAGTACACAAAATGTACTAAGTATGATGACCATGTAAAACATGCTTTAAAAGGGACATTTTGGCTAGAAACCATGCATTATGCCACTTTTTGAAGTATCATGAATAGTTGCATAAAAGACATACAAGACAAGCATAAACATCAAGTAAGTCATAATATCACCTTTAAACAATATCAACATGAAAACCTTTACCTTGGACCTTCACCTCAAGCCAACCTTATGCTATACCTCGTGCAATGTATGGATGGCGTCCCATACCACCATCCATACTAAGGCACCACATTTAGGTCACTTAAAGTAACTTATCATTCCTTTCTTTCACCTTTGGACCATATTCATACATAAGAGGTATATCATTAATTAAGACATGACAAGGGAAAATAACTCATAATATAACCCAAGTATAGCATGCATCTCATATTAAACATTTGAGAGCCAACATTCTTTAATAACCTCATTTAGGCCACAATTGTATCACATACATTAGGATTTAGAGAAACTCACTATGACCCTCTCCAAGCCTACTCGTGCAATGTATAGGTAACATCCCATACTACTACCTACACTTTGTAGAGCCTATCAAGAAACCATAATGAAATCTCACATGATGGGAAGTAAGCATTTAACCGACATAGACCATGAGAGCTTGTCATGGAATCCGGTGTCATAAGTCCCCACACCGTAAAGAGGTGGTCTACTTGCCTAAGGAAGACCGGTATATAGCTTAATGGATCCACTAGCTACCTATGCGGGCACATAGTTAATGAGATAAGGTAGACGATCATTGAAACTCATGCCTAACTATTGGGGGAGTTTCCATCTAATCAAATCCACTCGGTGCTTAGCCAACATTCCCATAGAATAGTTCGTTACATTGACATTATCACATATGAGAGGTGCCATTGGCCTACCATCTCCAAATTACATTTATTAACACGTGAAAGGGTGCTTTAAGCCTACCGTTTCAAGGTTCATTTAGGAAAGCTCATTAACTCCTCTTGAAAAGGTGCCATGGGCCTACCGGTTCAAGTCTCATCATTAACCTTCATGGAAAGGTGCCATAGGCCTACCGATTCCAAGGTTCATTATAAGCTCGTGTGGAAGGGTGCCACTAGCCTACCGATCCAAGGATTCAACAATCAACAATATAATCATTTATACAAGAAAATGATGCATAAGCCCTACCAATTCAAGGTATACTTTATATTGAAGAATCCTTCATATTCTATCATCAACATTCATGAGTGTCAAATTGAGAAATAATCTTTCAATAGCAACACCTTTACGTTCATAACATGATCACATTATCTTCATTGAATTCTCATTTATATAATGTCATGATAACACTCCAATTTCTCATACTATGCCTTTAAGGCCCTAAGCCTCACATACCCATTCACCAACAATACACCATAAAATAAGCATGGGTAATGACATACTTCAACAATCTAAAGACCTTTAAACAAGTTTGATTCATATACATTCATTATCTAGCAACCCACTTCATAAAGGCATAAACTAGGAATAAAGAGAAATCATGGGTTCATGGAGTATTTTCATCTTAAATCGTCAATACAACAACAATATAACCATAAAGTACCATTAGAAACCTTTTAAAACCATTTGGTGGAAGAACCCATGAGATTGAGTGAAAACCTAGATTTTTCATACTTTGAAATAACTTTGGATTTGGCTCCTTGAATGGGAATTTAGACAAGGATCAAGACCACCATACCTTTGTTAAGATTCCCCAAGAAAATTTGATGAAGAAAGCCTTGAATCCAAAGCCCTAGCTCCCACTTCTTCTTCTTCTTAATGGAGGATTGTAGAGAGGGAAATGTTTTAGGGATGGGAATTGAACTAATGGTATCTAGGAAATAATATAAGTCCTTTGAAAGAATGGTCCAACACTTAGAAAAAAAATGAGGCGGGTAAATAGTAACCACGCCTACTGGAAATTGCTTTTTCCTGCCGAATAGATTTTACGAAAATGGGCATAACTTCTTCGTCCGAACTCCGAATGAGATGAAACGAAGTGCGTTAGGTAGCTAACTCAAAGGGCTTTCCATGGATATATTATTGGCCACCCAAATAATTTGTGTGCTAGGAGATATGACCCTCCAAAGTAGACCCTCGAAAAAGGCTTCACTTGAAAATTTCGGATTTTGATACAGTTGCTCTAAAATTTGGGTTAGACCCATTTCCCACTCAATTTGACCCCCTAAACAAGAATATGAAGTCGGATTTTTGAAAAACGAAATGGATCTTTTTATATAGAGCTAAACAAGTTTCCGGGTCGTTATATTATCCCCCACTTAGGAACATTCGTCCTCGAATGACACTTTAAACACATAAGGGGTAACAACTCAAGTATACAGCCCATCAACATGCATACAACATCAATACAAGTACATAAATATCGGAGGAAACATCAACTCCACATCAGAGCTATGGATGTCGAGAAATATAAGAAGAACCGTATTAGTAGAAAGTTAAGAAAAATAAGAAGAAAATTAAATAAATTATATCCGGAGTATAAACAACTCAATATCACAAAAACTGATAACGAAAAATTAAATCACTTAATAGATAATATATCTAAAGTAGAATATAAATATATTCAATATTTAAAATTACAATGAATAACAAGAATAACGAATATAGACAAAAACTTAATGAAATAATTATAGCAAAAAGACAAGAATTAGCACACAGAAAAAATAGACTTAACAGTAACATATTTGAAGGAGTTTGTCACAAATCTATATTAGCACAAAGAAAGACTATTTTCTATCTAGAAATACAAATAAATAAGTTAGAATATAAATTTCAACACGATCTATAAATGAATAAGGAAGAATATGCAATAGATGAAAAAACATATGAAAATTATGACGGATTAAAAATAAAAATAATATTTTCTAATCTAGGAAGAAGATATAAGAAAATAGGTGACAATATAAGTTTAATGTTAGAAAAAGAAACGGTAAAACTAGAAGATAGTTTAACTGCTAT
Source organism: Solanum commersonii (assembly GCA_029007595.1). Lineage (NCBI taxonomy): Eukaryota > Viridiplantae > Streptophyta > Magnoliopsida > Solanales > Solanaceae > Solanum > Solanum commersonii. The sequence goes on from JAJTWQ010000110.1 coordinate 1,567,977, forward strand.
GGTAAGAATAACAAAAGAAAATGAAGAAATCGATAGAAAAATGGAAATTGAAAAAATAAAACAACAAGCAAAAAGGAAGTACAACAATTAGAAGAAGTAAAAAATACCAAAATAATAGAGCTAGAAAAAGAGCTAGCAATATTGAAAGAAATATATGAAATGAAACAAAAAGAAAAAGAACAAAAAACGAAATTAACAAATGAGATAATTAAATTTAAAGAAAAATTGCAACTAGAAGATGAATTAGAAGAAAAAGAAGAAAATAACCAAAATAATCTACCCGAAATAAGAGTTGATAAAATAAACGACGATGATCTAGAACAACATTCGGAGACAAGCGAAACATATACGGAACTTTTAGCAAACATAGACAATACAAAGAATTTAGAAATAAATACAGGAGACATAGACATGGATGAAAAACCTAGCACATCAGGAGTAAAAAACCCGAAAAATTTTAATCCAAAATATTATGATGAAAATTATGGACAATATAATAGAGAAAAAACTATATGGGATAAAGGATTAAATAAAAAATGGACACCTAAACCAATAACTGAACGACATGATTTTTTAGATTTAGACTGCGTAGCAGATATAAATAAAACAATCCAATTATGGATGGGATATATATCAAAACAATTAATAGATAACAAAATAACAATGACGAGAAACACCAGGATATATAGAAAGAACGCTTATAGGAACAATAAAATTATGGCTACAAAATTTATCAGATGAAAGTTTACAAACTCTAAGAAGTAATAAAAAATTTGATGGTGGAATAGCTACTACAACTATGGAAATACTACATAAATACGAAATAGCTATAAGAAACGAATTTAGTAGTATGACAACAGAAATAGAAGAACAAAATAAAGAAAAAATTATAAATCGGAATCTAATGACAAAATTAGCAATATGTAATATGTGTTACATAGATGAATATACATGTGCATTTAGAGAATACTATTATAAAGGAACATATAGCACAGAAGAAAGTAAAGAAATAAGAAAATTATATTTTACAAAATTACCATAACCTTTTAGTTCAAAAATAATAAAAAGCTGGAATGAAGCGTAATTAACAGACACCTTAGGAGCTAGAATGAAATTCTTGCAACGATGGTTTATGGAATTATGTGAAAAACATAAAGAAGAAATAAAAATGGAAAAAATATTAATAAAAAACTTAGCATGTTGCAAAAACAAAACAAAGCACCTCAATTTGGTTGTACGGATAAGTATTATAAAAATAGAAAGAAATATAATAAAAATATAGATCAAAATATAAATATAAAAAACCTAGAAGAAGGTACTATGTAAAAAACTATAAAACTAAAAGACCATATAGACCAAAAAGAAAACTAACGGAATGTACTTGTTATAATTGTGGAAAATTAGGACATATAGCTAGAGATTGTAAATTACCTAAAAATCCAAAGAAAAAACAAATATCAGAAATAATAATAGACAATGAAAAATATACACAAATAGAATACGTAGATTATGAATTAGAAAGTGAAGATAGCATATATGAATTATCAGAAAATGAAATAGACGAAATGAAAAATAATTCATTAACAGAATCGAGATAGTGAACACTATGTAAATGACTGAAGCGTATATACAAACAATAACTAAAGAAAAATATCAAGATGAAGAATCGGTAGAACAAAAAATAATATTTGATAATAATATATTTGAACAAATAAAAGGAAAAGAATTAGATCTAAGTGTAACAAAAATATTCGAAATACCAACAATAAGAAACTGGTTTAAACGACAAAAAGAAGAATATTATGTAGTAAGTCAAAGAGAACATATCATAGATTGCAAATACACCAAAGGAAAGGCTAAAATACCAATAATAAACAAGCGAATAATAAATAAAGAAATACAAGATATTAAGGCTAAAAATCCAATTAAATATGTACATTTAGGAGGAACGGAAATATTAATAAAAGCATGCTTTAGAGAAGGAATAGATACACCCATAGAAATATACTTAGCAGATGATAGGATCATACAACCTATAGAAAAAAGCATAATAAGCACAAAGAAAAGGTAACCTCATATACCAAAAATTTAAATTTATAATAAGTACTAACTACTCAAAGCTTGTAAATGATTTAAATATAGATAAATCCTTAGTATTATATTGGAAAATGTCAGGAATAGAACTAGCCCCGGGAAGTAAAATATTTACAGCTAGATGTAAAAACTTATATGTTTTAACAACAAAACATAAAATCACAGCAAAAAATAAAATAGATAAAATAAAAATAGAAGATCCCTTTGAAAGAATAGTTACAGACATAGATAATAATGATTATAGCTATAAAGAAATTGATATAGAAGAAGATTTAGAAATAGTAAAAGAAAGACTAAGTACATCGAAAAGAATAAACAATGAGATACCCCAAATATCATCAAAAATGAGTACCTCAAGAAGAATAGCTAAATCTCCACAAAAATCAATGGAAGAAGAAAGAAAACCACATCATTACTACATAACGGGAATAATGGAACAACGAAAATATTTAATATTAATAAATACTGGACTAGAAGAAAATTATATTACAAGAGAATTAGTAACGGAAGATGAAATAATAACTATTGAACAATCATGCCCCGAACTACCAAGAGTATTAACATATACCGAAGAAACTACGGAGAAGGAAATAATCATTGGAGGAATACCAATAATAATAAAATTTAAAATATATCAAGGAGATGAAAATATCACTTTAGGAATAAAATGGCTAGAACAAGTAAAACCATATAATTTAGAAGACAAACGGTTAATAATAAATTATGAAAATAAAAGAGTAATAATAAAAAGGACTTTGGTATGATAAAAAGATGAAAATATATATACTTGCAAAGATAATAATAGAAGGATATTACAACAGATATTATACACCAATGATAGATACGGGAGCAGAAGCTAATATATGTAAATACAATTGTTTTCCAGAAGATAAGTGGGAAAAATTAAAAACACCGATAGTAGTAACAGGATTTAATAATGAAGGAAGCATGATTACATATAAGGCGAAAAATATAAAAATACAAATATGGGATAAGATATTAACTATAGAAGAAATATATAACTTTGAATTGACTACAAAAGATATGCTATTAGGAATGCCATTTTTAGAAAAATTATACCCACATATAATAACAAAAACACACTGGTGGTTCACGACACCGTGTAAACAAAAAATAGGAGCAAAAAGAGTAAATAATAAAAAACGAAAAACAACAGAATGGATAAAAGGAAGTGAAAAAATTACACAAAAATTAGAAAATATAAAAGAAGAAGACCCTAAAATAGAATTAATAATATTCTCTATAGACAAAGTAAAAATAATCCAAGATAAGTTAGAATTATTATATAGTGAAGATCCTTTACAAGGATGGGTAAAACATAAAACAAAAATAAAAATTGAGCTAATTGATAATAACAGTATAATAACCCCAAAACCATTAAAGTATAATTTTAGTGATTTAACCGAATTTAAAATACATATAGATGAATTACTAGAAAAAGGATATATACAAGAAAGCAATAGTAAGCATACAAGCCCGGCATTTATCGTAAATAAACATAGTGAACAAAAAAAAGAGGAAAAAGTAGAATGGTTATTGATTATAGAAACTTAAATGCAAAAACTAAAACATATAATTATCCGATACCAAATAAGATACTAAAAATAAGACAGATACAAGGATATAATTATTTTAGCAAATTTGATTGTAAATCAGATTTTACCACTTAAAATTAGAAGAAGAATCTAAAAAACTAACGGCATTTACAGTACCACAAGGATTTTATGAATGGAACGTATTACCATTTGGATATAAAAATGCACCAGGTAGATATCAACACTTTATGGACAATTACTTTAAACAAATAGAAAATTGTGTAGTGTACATTGATGATATATTATTATATTCCAAAACACAAGATGAACACATAAGATTATTAGAAAAATTTATACACATCGTAGAATATTCGGTATAAGTCTAAGTAAAAAGAAGGTCGATATAATGAAAATCAAATAGAATTCTTAGGAATACAAATTGATAAAAACAGAATAAAAATGCAAACACATATAGTACAAAAAATAATTAACTCAAATGAACAACTAGACACAAAAAAGAAATTACAATCATTCTTAGGACTAGTAAATCAAGTAAGAGAATACATACCAAAATTAGCAGAGAATTTAAAACCATTACAACAAAAATTAAAGAAAGATGTAGAATACCAGTTTAATAAGAAAGATCAAACACAAATACAAAAAATAAAATTATTATGTAAGAACCTACCTAAACTATATTTTCCGGATGAAAATAAAAAATTTACTTATATAATAGAATCAGATGCGAGTGAAAAAAGTTACGGAGGAATATTAAAATACAGGTATGATGACACTACGATAGAACATCACTGCAGGTATTATTCAGGAACATTTAATAATACAGAAATAAAATGGGAAATAAATAGAAAAGAATTATATTCAGTATATAAGTGTTTATTATCATTTGAACCATATATTGTATATAACAAATTTATTATAAGAACAGATAATACACAAGTAAAATGGTGGCTAACAAGAAAAATACAAGATTCGGTGACAACAAAAGAAATAAGGAGATTGGTATTAAATATATTAAATTTCACATTTACAATTGAAGTAATAAAAACTGATAAGAATGTTATTGCAGATTACCTATCACGACAAAGCTACTCGATCGAGGGCGAGGAAGAAGATACAATTGAAAAGATACTCAAAGCCATTACTACACTTTGTACAAAAGTGGATAGTATGGACAACGAGATACAAAAGCTAAAGACTAATGAAGATAATCTGAAGTCTAAAGCTAGTCAGCAGCATGACTATAAAAATGCGGAGCTACGTCGATCGGAAGACGGAAAAATCCGAGCTAAAAGGAGACGATGGGAAACTCCTTAAAACCCATAACATTTGTTTAAATACATTTTTGCAGTACAAGCAAACGAGTTAGTGAAAAACAAAAGAATACAAACTTAAACCAGCTATTCGAGAAACCATTTACTCCAAGACTAACACCAAAAAACATATTAACTATAGAACCACAAACTTCTACATATGCAGATAGCCTACACCATGACAAAAGAACATACAACCATATTACACGAACCTATATAGAAAATATATACAAAATCCAAATATTTTTAAATCTTAACCCAAGATCTACTACAACCCAAGAACCCAACCAAGATTATTTAACCCAAAGGTTACAAGGTTATAATAAACTAATTGCACAACCAAAAACTAACGCCAACCTAGTACGGACATGTTATAACTATGGATTATTAAATACAGTATATACATATGATGGAGAGGAACTAAGTGGAATACCAGAACTACATAAAGCATTTATTACATATAAAAGAGTTACTAAAGGAAATTTATTCTATGTGAAATTTTATACGGCAACAGCAGAAATATTATACGAGGAAATAAAACCTCCGATACAAATGGTGAAGATAGGACTAACAAAAGATATGATAATACCAGAAGATATCGGACAACAACCAGAGATACAAAAAAATGAGATACCAAGTTTTTATGCCAACAAAAGGATAATTGGTATATCAACTATCATATAGGAGCTAGCAAATAATTATTTAAACGGGAACGCTATATGGAGCTACTATGCAAGAGACCAGCTAATGATTTATTCCAATTTAAGGGAGCTAAGGAAATCAGATATGGATGAAGTCCAAAGATGGATTTTATCACTACTAAAGCCAGAAGAACGACCTACGACACGAGCATTAAAAGTAGGATTTATTTCGGCAGAGTTATTAACCAGATATTGCAAGCTAATTGGTCACAAATACCCTGACCACATATGTTCAAAATGTAACGGAGAAGATAATATAATCCCAGACGTCCAGCTGGAATAAAGAGATAAAGACGGAAGCAGATAAGAAAAAGATAAGGACGAAATAAAAAGTCTTAAAATTGTAGAGAAAAGTCGTAAAATAGATAAGTATGGTAGTATGTATGCAAAGAAAATATATGTAAAGTAAATATGGTAAAGTAGATAAGATGAGAAGATATTTGTCCTATTGTAAAAAGTCATGAATGGTAGTAGTGTGTCATAAATTAGGTAAGTGTCATCATAAAGTAAATAGTGCATAGTATGGTGTGTGTCATAATAGTGATGACAAGTGTAAAGAGTAAGTATGAGATTGTCAAGTAGTGTAAAAAAGTCATCAGAGTAGGTAAAGTAGTAGTATTATTAGGTGACAAGTTTATTAGGCACATTATGCAATTTTCTCATAAAAGTACAATTATGCAACATTTAAGCATGTTTAACATTTATCCTCATGAAGCATATAGACAACTCAACTAAATGCACATCAATATGAGGAACACATTTATGAAAACCCATTTTATCAATTAACAAGAATTCAAATAGGACATGCATAACATAAGGAGACCATAGAAACTCATTTTCACCCAAGACTCCAAAACATAAAACAAGCTACTAGGAACTCTTGGTCTCAAGCTTGAATAAGAATAGAAGGAATGAGATAAGGATATCAACACTCTTAACAACCTTGCTATTCAACATAGCATCCCCCCCAAACCCAACTAAGGCAAACATGAAAAACAACATAGAAACCTCATCAAGACATTCATGACCATAAGGAACTAAAACTTACCGGATCCTTTATTCGGATTAGCTTCTTTGTCCTTGCTAGCTTGGAGAGCATAGAAACGACCATAATTTGGAGGGATAGGAACCGTTCCATCTTTAGAAGCTTGCTTGGCTTCCCTTCCTCTAGCCGTAAGAATAGGACAATCTTTCACCTTGTGATCATTCTTCCCATAACCATAACACCCATTAGTACCGGCTAGGCACTTCCCATAGTGCCTCTTGCCACAAGTGATGCAAGTAGGTTTAGAAAATTGAGATCCACCATTTTTTTCTTGGTTAACCTTAGGAGCACTTGAAGAATCTTGGTCTTGAGTACTCGCTATGTTTGTACGTTGAGGATTTGCTTTCTCAAGATACCACGCTTTTGAGGTTTTATTAGATTTGTGATCGTATTCGGATGTCCAACTTCTCATATGAAGCGTGTTCCTCAATTGTGGGCATGGAACAACATAACGACCAACAAAAGAATCCTGGACCAAAAACTTAGTCTCCACCGAACTACTCTCTGTTCCAACGATAAGATATTTGAGTTGAGAAGATGGGCAAGTATAATCCTTGAAGAAAATCATTGTTCAAACTGCAAAAAAAAAATAAAAAAATTGTTAATATTTACTTATGATGATGCATGAAAGAAGATAAAACTTGAAAAAAGGGGTAGTTAAGAAAGGGAAAATAGTTTAAGCATTAGGGATCTTGAAAAAGCCTCAAGTTAGTGATCTTCAAGGCAGGAACATTAAACACATCCCTTCACACCTTATGCTTAAGTATTCGGGACCTTGTAACGCCTTGAGAGTTGTATTTTTTTTCAAGGCGGGGACGTTAAATAGATTATTCTAGCAAAGCCTCAAGTTGGTTAAGTATTTAGGACCTTGTAACGCCTTGAGAGTAGTATTTTTTTTCAAGGCGGGACGTTAAACACAGTATTCTAGTAAAGCCTCAAGTTGGTTAAGTATTTGGGACTTGTAACGCCTTGAGAGTAGTATTTTTTTCAAGGCGGGGACGTTAAACACAGTATTCTAGTAAAGCCTCAAGTTGGTTAAGTATTCGGGACCTTGTAACGCCTTGAGAGTAATATTTTTTTTCAAGGCAGGGACGTTAAACAAAGTATTCTAGTAAGGCCTCAAGTCGGTGATCTCCAAGGCAAAGACGTTAAACACATCCCTTCACACCTTATGCTTAAGTATTCGGGACCTTGTAATGGCTTGAGAGTAGTATTTTTTTTCAAGACGGGGACGTTAAACACAATATTCTAGTAAAGCCTCAAGTTAATGATCTTCAAGGCGGGGACGTTAAACACATCCCTTCACACCTCAAGATCAAACTCTTGTGTTGTGATAAAGCTCTCCATTGTTTAGCCTCCGCCAAATACAAATATTGTTTATGTGTTGTCTCTGAAAAGAAAGACAAAAAAAAGAAAAAAAAGAGTATAAAATAAATAAATAAAATGCCTTAGCACAAGAATCTCTCTGTTGAGAAGATGGATCTCACGATCTCTGAATGTGTTCAGAGCATATGGAGACGTGAGGGCTATTTATAGATTTCAAAAATAGGGGTTTAACTCCTAGTGGAATAAGAATTGAGACTCCAATTAGTATCCAATACAAATTTGAATTCTAATAGAATTCAAAATATTATTTGTAGAGGGTCGGTCGGAGAATATATATTCCACACTAAGTATGACTCTAAATTATTATTTTTTAGATATTATTAATGACCGTGGAAGAATCCTTATTTTATACCAATTACAACTCTTCTCTTTTTCTGCTAAAATTCCTAAGGAAGAATGTTATTATGGCAGTAAAAGATTTTATTTTTTTTTTAAAAAAAAACGTTTCCGTGTTACAATTGAATTGTTAATTGGTAAAACAAGCATCCAATTGCCCATATTGGCTAAGGATGGTTGGAAGTTGGCAGAATATGACATTGAAATGCCATTTCTCCACTCCAATCACGTTGGAGTATATACACTAAAATAATGGTGTATAATTATCGTGTAATTAATACTTCAAGCCTAGTCTTCAAAAGATAAAATATTTGACAAGACTTGAAGCAGGGGGTATTTGTAATCATTTAAAATTTATTAAATATAAATTTATAAAATGAGTTGAATTATATTGAATTCATAAATATATTAGTCCAAATAAATGTCATGGATTAATATAATTGGGCTAATTATTTAAGTCCAATAAATATGAATTTAATTGATTTGGGCTACAATAGATGAGCCCAAGTTGTTAAGCCCAAATTCATCTGATCCTAGAGACCCATTTTGGTGCCATGTGGGCAAATGACGTGGCATGCCAAGTCAAGCAAGAAGTCAATAGGATCATGACATGTCTCAAAGATGACAAGCCCGCTCCATAAAGCCCATATGTCATGTCACTTAAATTTGATTGGCCGAAGGAAATCTTGTTCCAATCGCAACTCCTCTATTCTAAAACTATAAATAGGGGTCCTCATAATTCAAAAAAGACAGAAAATTCTAAACAAGAAGCTAGAGAAAATCCGTGGTACAAACGCCATAAAATTCTCTATAAAGCTACAAGTTTAAGAATTCAAGCATTCAAGTTCAAGAACGATCAAGATCAAGACCATCAGATTCAAGAACAAGCTCGAAGCCCTTGAATTCAAGCAAAAAGTCAAGATCAAGATAAAGTTCAAAGTTCAAATTCATCGAAGATTCAAGATCAAGCTTTAAGGCCCTTGAATTTATATTTGAAAAGACTAATTCAGAGGAATCATAGAGAATGTAACACTCGCACTTTGAAATAATAAATACGATTGTTGCTATAATTTTCCGTTGTTGATTATTGTTTTCTCGACATGAATTTTATTGTCTACAGACGCACCTTCACCAAATTGTTTTAATAATTAATTTTTATTAATTCAAACCAAGTGGTGTTAATTGAGATTATTAGGTGTGTTGCACTCGAGAGGGGAAGACAATTATGCCTCTAAATGTCAAGATCAAGAATGCAGTTATGCATCCGGTTTAAGACCAATAAAATTCAAAAATAAAAAAAATACAAGTGAACCATATACACAATTTATCCAAAAACAATTAAGATAAGTATAAATCAATAAAAGCGACCGTACTAGAACTACGGGACTCGAGGGATGCCTAATGCCTTCCCCTCGGTCAACATAATCCCTTACCCAAAGTTCTAGTTCGTAGACCAAATAAAGAGTCATTTCCTTTTGATTAGGGATTAAACAAAAAGGTGACTTGAAACACCATAACTCAATTCCAAGTGGCGACTCTGAAAGAAAAAAAATCTCTATTCAATACTTTCACTTTAATTGGAAAAACCCTTCCGCCGTGCGAAAAAAGAGGTGTGACAATTATTCTATCTAATAAGTGACTAAACAGATCTGCAGAGATGTATATGTCACTATAATTAGATTGAAGTGACTTTATATGTTTCTCATGATGCTATTTTCATTTGTCATAAATATTTTGATTAGTTTATGAAGACATTCAGACTTACAATATATATATATATATATATATATATATTCATATTCATATCATGAGTAACCTTTTGTGAAAATCTCAAATACTAAAAGTCACCTCTTTCTTGAATGCTCTTTTACTACACAAATCAAAATAGAATAATTCTAACTTATCACTACCTCGATTTCCTTTTTAAGAGGAAAGGTCTCTCAATCATTGTTTCTTCTAAACAGGACTCACATGTTGATCGTGACTTCACTTTCAATGAACCTTTATGTTCATCCATTAACCAACCTCGAAGTTCTATTAGAATAAATGATTTAGACTCTAGTGTACAAATAAGTTTAATTCAATTTAAAATATATCCTTATGAGACAGATTAATATAATTCAATTAATGGAATATGATATTAATGAAAAATTCATGTATCAATATACCACAAGAGATAAATATTCATCAAACTCAATTATAGAAGAGTTACACGAAATATATATCAAGTATTCATCTCTTATCTAGTTAGAAACTAAAAATAATTTCTTCTAACATAAGGTACATGTACATTGTATTCTTTGAACTAATATCGTATATCTATCTAAAGAAATTCTTGAGTAGTACTAAGTGGGTATGTAAAGTCTATTGAAAATTTGAGATATAATACATTAAATATATCATAATGTTGAATAATCCTAAATAACAAAATTCAGGGATCATTTATACATATATATCCATGCATCTCGAATAGCCAATCGTTAGGATTGTAGAACTATTCATGCAATACACATGTACAATGACTGATTATTCACTCCACAAACTTATACAGACCTAACTCAGAAGAAGAGCCTACTGTTTGTTTAAGTCAAGTGAAAATCACTCTAGTTACATTGATCTAATCATATATCACTCGGTTTAGAAGAGTTAATACAGATTACCAAAACTAGATGATTAAATACATAGTGACTTGTATTAATTTCATCTGATATGGAGGAAGGTCTAAGACAACACATGAAATTAATACTTCACTATTATTTAATCAAATATGACCAAAAACTCATAAAACGATCCTAAAAAATTATAATTTTTTTACTATGTCGATCTTATGAATCTGCCAAATTTCAGATCAATCAAAGTTCTATTTTTTCGAATTCCAAAACTATGATCAATTTGGTTGAAAATGTTGTTTGTCCAAAATAAAATTATAAGATTTTTTTCGCCTAGTAACTGTATAATATATCATCATTTATGAAATAGATAGACAAATTAAGAATAAAGAACAAAATTCTAAAACTATTTACTTTATCTAAGTACAATTTTCCGAAAAATCAGCATGTTTATATATACATTGAATATTAAAATTCAAAACACACCTCATAGATATCAATGCATCTTGAACAATAAATTTTTGATAAAAAAAATTACTTCTCATGCAACAAACATATGTAGTGTCATATATTCACTCCAGCAAAAATTTAGAACAAAAGCTAAGATCAGATAGAGAGTATATGTTAATTTAAGTCAAGTGAATATCATTATCCCTAGATCCATTGATCTAATAAAATATTACTTAGATAAGGAGAGTCAATAAAGATAATCAAAACTACAGATTAAATTTTAATGACTTGTATTAATTTTATCTGATAGGGAGGAAGGTCTAAGCCAACTCATGAACTTAATACTTCACTAAAATTTAGTCATGAAGACTATAGAGAACAATCTCTATCACCACCGTATCATATTCGAGAAATTTTCATTAAAACGAAATTTCAAGATACAAAAATAATATTCAAAAAGCATTATCTGAACGACCTCAAATTACCAAATCACTGCATAACAATGAGTATTTTAAATTTGATCGCTTCTGATGAACCTACCGAATTTCAGATCATTTACAGTTCAAAAATATTATTTATCTTCAAAGCTATAATCAAATTCAGATTCAAACGCTTTAAGGAAAAATAATCAGATATATATCCTTATCTTATATCAATTCATGTTAACTCATCACGTGCAATGATGTATCACATTTAACATAAATAAAATCGATATAAAGGATTATATTTATACTAAATCACATTTTAATTCCAAAAATGTCTTTAAAATTATTTTAACGACCTCAAAAAGATATAACCACATAGCAATGAGTAGGCCGTTACAAATGGTCTTACCAAATTTCAGGTCAATTGGAGTCTATAAAAAATCTTTATTTCCAAAGCTATGACCAAATTCAAATTCAAGTGATTAAGCATCTTTATAAATTAAAAAAATATGACTGATGAGTCGGGGATTTCGACTCATTTAGGGCTTAATATGTAGAGTTTTAGTGTCCTCAATGCCTATTTTATACTCTAAACTGATGTTTAAATGCTAATTTGCAGTAATGAAGGCAAAAGAGCAAGGCAAGGACATTACTGGGCAAATAGGAGCTAAAAAGCTGAAGAAAAGAAAAGATGATGATCGCCAAGACCACTCGGCGAGTCGTCGAGTGGTTCTTCAGCTCACAAATATTACAGCAGGCCAACCCTTGGGAAAAGCTAACTTGGCGATGGAAAATGGCATGTCGGTGAACCGTCGACTGGATCGGCGATGGAGATCCTGATCGCCTAAAGTCACAGAAGGTGAATGGTGAAGAGTCAAGTCAAGAAGACGATGAAAAGGGTTATATGGCGCATCGCTGATCTAATTGGCGATGTTCGATTATTCCACCGAATGGCTCCAAAGCCAATAATTTGGAAACGTATAAATGATATTTTGAAAAGAGGAGAAGAAGTTCCCACACATTCTAACTCTGGGTTTTTTTAAATCTAAAGCACTCTGAACATTGTTTTTAGTCTTTTCAAGTAGAAATTTAGGGTTGTTTTTTATTTGGAACTAGTTTTGAACATTGTGAAGACTTGCAATTTGTTACCCAAACTAATGGATAACATAGTTGGTAACATTTTCTTGCTTTTATAATGTTTGGCTAAAACCCCCATTCTTTGGGGTGTGATTATATGATTAATTATTTAAATTAGCTTATGGTGGTTAGTATTTACTAATTTGATTGTTGATTTGAAGTGGATTCAGTTGGTAATGGAGTTTTAATTGATGAATTGTAGTTTCAAATACAGTTCTAGCTTAGTATTCTAGACTTACTTGAGAAAGAGGTTTTAGAATTAAAGTTATCAATTGATGACTGTAGTGATCGAGTTTTTGTGGATTCAACCTGAGAAAGTGGGTCAGTATTTGATCCTGCCAATCTAGCTAGAGAGAATATATTAATTGAGATTTTGGGCTGGTCTTATTTGTTGGGCTTGTCAAAGTTCGAGAGAACTTGCATGATTCGTAATAGGTGATTGAGAAATGGATGTTACACCTAAAGCCTAGCCTACCCACTAAGATTCAACGTTTTTTAGTAAATAATAATCACCCGTACAACGAAATTGGTATTTAATCGATCATATCCCCAAGGATCCCTCTCTACTTGATTACTCCCATATTTTCGTAGTTGTTATTTGCTAACTCTAATCCCCACAATTGACACAAGTTATCAAACCCTTGCCATTTACTTTAATTGTTTCAAAAATGTCTCAATCGATTAGGACACTTATTTCACTTCGTAATTGAATTCTCTTTGGTATCACTCCCGTTGGGATCGATCCCAATTCTTTGTTGGGTTTATACTTGATTGCGACTGCCTATACTTAGAATTGGATGAAGTGTAGTTGAGCGTTATCACTACATTCTATCACGCACTAGTTCATATTAAATTACCACGTGTAATCATGTTCCAAATTTAACATAACATAACTGACATAAAGAATGATTTTATCATATTCAAATCAAATTTTAATCTGACGAACTACCTAAAACCATCTAAATGATGTTCAATGGAACCATCAAATTTCAAGTCAACTAGAGATCATAAAATTCATGAGCACCTAAACAATAACCTAATATGAAAAATATATGTTTTAGGTATAGTTAAAGATTAGAATAACCTGATTTAAATTTTCATTATCTTCTAATAATTATCTCATGAGCATAGAACATATTTTGTGTCTTTTTCTTGACTAAGAAACACCTAACCTTATCACAATAATTTGTTCTCTCAATTAATACAATTGAGAATTCAAGAAATTATGTTTTCTCTTTTTTAGTCCTGTGAAAATCTTTAGTATCTTTTCTCATGAATTAATTGAGTGCTACTAGTATCTGAAGGTAAATCTCCATCATGTAAGCAAATATTCACCTCTAGTATTCACTTAGAACAATTTATACATGTTACATTGAGGATATTCTAATGACTCAAATAAATAGACCACTTTCGTAAATCTTATTTATCGATCATAATTTTCAATTCATATATTGTAGCTCACATATATAAAATATTAAGAACTTCTAATAATTTTCAATAAAAAAACCACTTAATGGTAACTATTTATTAATTATAACATTCTTAATATAAAAAATTAAAAATTAAAAAAATAAAAAAAAAATAAAATTAAAAATTAAAAATAAAATAAATATATATATATATATATATATACGAGTCAATTACGTGAGGAAGAGAAAAAATAATGCCCATAAGTTGCTCATGGATGTGAACCGATCAAAACAAAAATTATGAAAAGGAAACGATTTTATCTTAACAAGGAATATTGTGACAAGTAAAATTTTATCCCAATTCAAAAGGAACATTCTTAATGTTGCCGCTAATGCCTCAATTTTCCTCCCTTTTCTAATTCATTAAAAAAAATTGGAAATTTCATGTCTATTTTGTTTTGTCTGTATGATACTATCCAATCCTCAACTAGAGATATTATTAAGTGCAGAATGAACTTTGCACAACAACAACCAACACACCTCTCAAAATAATTTAACAAAAAGAATTAAAGTATAACATGTCTGGCAGTACCGTGTTCCCGCCGCAACCGGCGTAAATAATAGATTTTAAACTTTACACGTGATTTTCAACAATATGATAAATCACGAAACATATATAAAATCATATGTACATATTATTTAGATTATCTATTTAGACGCAAGTGTGACTCTTGATGCCAATTGTTGGAAAACTATATGCACAGTGAAAACATATAAGAATTGTAACACCTCGGTCTTAGAAAGAGCTAATTTTAGAAGGAACTAAATTGGAAAGAGTTAATTTGAGAGTTTTGAAAGTTAGTCTTAAATTGTGAGTTTTGGGTCAACTTCCAAAGACCATAACTTTCAGTACAGGATGAATTAGGTTGCCCATAAGGTATCAAATGAAATATCTCTCAGTCCTCTTTCCAACGCCACCGAGTTTGCTTAATTTTGAGTTCGGATGAGGGATATATGCTTGTTTGAGTTTATCCTATCTGCTTAAGGAAATTCATCTGAATTAAGGAGGAGTATTTTGGTCTTTTCCTTAGCCCATTAGCCTTTAACGCTTTTTTCAACTCAAATAGGGGTCTAAACTGATTCAGATTAGTTTTCACAATTTCAAAACAAGCTTAGGGTTTTAGAGAGAAGTTCAAGAGGAGAAAAAGGAAAAGTTCAAGCGATTGTTCAAGATTCTTGCAATCTTTGAGGAATTTCGCCAAGGATTTGATCCTAAAAAGGTATCTAAGCTTTCATAGTGATGGGTTCGTTCACCCTCATGCCAATCATGAGTTTTCTTATTTAATTTCATCCATGAAAATCCATGCATTGAGGTTCTTGATGTGTTTCTTGAAGTTTCGTTCTTCAATCTTTAATATTAGGGTTTGATAAGTTCTTGAGGTGAATGTATGAGTTTGAGGGTTGTTCTTGAGTGGATTTTTGTTTTATTATGTTGGGTATATTAATCTAAGAGAGTTTGAAAGAAATCAATCGATTGAGGTGAATTAGGGTAAAAAATAAGAGAAGAAAAATTCGTCAGAATGATCTGGGAAGGGGTGGCGTGACACGCCATTGATGCGCCAGGGTGGCTGGCGCGTCGCGCCTGCAGTACTCCAGAAATGGCGTTCTGAAATTCAAGGGCCGGCTCCCTGAGTAGCTCAGTGCGCCAGGGTCATCTGCCCCCGCTCCTTTTTCGTCATTTGTTCCGTCTAAGTTCTTTTAAAATGTATCCTTACTCTTTTCATAATATAACTATCCAAACTACATCTAATCAATGAGAAATACTATATAGCCCAATCATAATTCTTGAATTCACTTTTCAAATTCAAGATAGAGTCAAAAGTAAAGTTTGAGGCAGTCCTTTGTGTCGTTCTGAGAAGTCTTTTACAAACTTTAGAAAATTTGTTTTAAGACTTGAGTACTTGAGCATGAAAATGAGGACAGTTCATTTCATGTTTTCAAAATGAATATAAGGGAACTAAGTATTCCCAGGAGTAAATGTTTTACATTTAAAATGAGAGGAAACCTTGATTTCCAAATGAGTTGATAGGAGTTTTGAGCATAATCTCTTTAAAGAGAACCTTTTGAGTAATAATCACAAAGTTTGAGGATGGCGAAATGTTTTTAAAGGTATGCGCATGAGTTATATTGTTGGGAGTATAATTGAGCATCGATATAGGGATGAGTTAAGACCACTCAAAGTCCTCATAAACCATGTATGCCAACATGGGTAAAGGGTCATACTTTATAGATGATTCCTTATTGCTTTTAAGAATAACTTAGTGGATCCACTTAGTTGAGGATGTTTTATACTCCAGCAAGGTATAAGATAGTTCTGGCAGCGTGTGCGAGACGTTGTATCACCACATAGCTCAGAGTGATGGTTGTTGGTTAGAGAATCTCCCAAGGGGGAGATGGTGCCCTTAGGTACCAAGGTAGGTTGTGTGTGCCTTGTGTTGATGGTTTGAGGGAGAAAATTCTTGAGGAGGCTCATAATTCTTCCTACTCCATCCACCCCGGTTCCACCAAAATGTATAGAGATTTGAGGGATGTGTATTGGTGGGGAGGCATGAAGAAGGACATTGCCAAATTCGTCTCCGGTTGTCATAGTTGTCAACAAGTCAAGGCCGAACATCAAAAGCCAGGTGGCCTAACCCAAGACATAGAGATTCCTACTTGGAAGTGGAAAGAAATTAATATGGATTTTGTAGTTGGTTTACCCAAGACTAGAAAAGGTTTTGATTCTATTTGGGTGGTGGTTGATAGGATGACAAAATCGGCTCATTTTCTACCGGTAAAGACAATATATGGGGCGAAAGATTATGCAAGGTTATATATTCATGACTTGGTAAGGTTGCATGGGACTCCTCTATCCATCATATCGGACCGTGGTACTCAATTTACTTCACACTTTTGGAAGTCCTTTCAAAGGGGTGTAGGTACGAGAGTTAAGCTTACTACGGCCTTTCACCCGCAAACGGATGGACAAGCCGAAAGGACTATCCAAACACTTGAGGATATGCTTAGGGCTTGTGTATTGGAGCTTAAGGGTAGTTGGGATGATCATCTTCCATTACTTGAGTTTGCCTATAACAATAGCTATCATTCTAGCATCGGTATGGCTCCTTTTGAGGCTCTCTATGGGAGGCATTGTAGATCACCGGTTGGGTGGTTTGAGGTTGGCGAGGTGGCCTTGTTAGGACCAGATCTAGTTATGGAGGCTCTTGAAAAGGTTAGGATGATTAGAGAAAGGTTGAAGACGGCCCAAAGTCGCCAAAAGTCCTATGCCGATGTGAGGAGAAGGGCTTTTGAATTCTGAGTTGGTGATTGGGTCTATTTGAAGGTGTCACCCATAAAGGGTGTGGTTCGTTTTGGTAAGAAGGGCAAGTTGAGCCCAAGATACGTGGGTCTTTATAAGGTGATGAGGAGAATTGGCAAGGTAGCTTATGAGTTGGAATTGCCTAGCGAAATGGATTTGGTTCATCCGGTATTTCATGTGTCTATGTTGAGGAAGTGTGTGGGTGATCCGAATGCCATTGTGCCTCTTGATGTTGTGGGTGTTGTTGAGGATAATTTGACCTATGAAGAGGTTCCGATCCAGATTTTAGATAGACAAGTGAAGAGGTTCAGAAACAAAGATGTGGCTTTCGTTAAAGTCTTTCGGAGAAATCAACAAGTTGAAAGTACTACTTGGGAGGCCGAAGCGGACATGCAAAGGCGATATCCTTATCTTTTCCACTCCACTCAAGCCTAAGGTATTGATCTAATCCCTTTATAAAATCTCAGGTCTTAAGTTCAGCCCCCATGTCATTGCATACATTCATGTTTAAGTTGACAAGTTCATTGTGGTTTTACAACTATGTTGAGGTTTCTGAAATGAAGTGTAAGTGCATTGTTGCATCCTTATGTGGGCTGAAATTGCCATGTTTGTGTCTCTCATGTACGTTTCTTTGACATTCAGGGACGAATGTTCCCAAGGTGGAGATATTGAAACGACCCCAAAAATGTCCAAAAATGTGCTTCGAAAACACCTATAATTGTAATTTCCATATATCTCAAAATCCGTGTATGATTTTAGAAATTTGACTTCATATTCTTATTCAGGGGGTCAAATTGAGTGGGAGATGGGTCTAACCCGAATTTTAGAGCAACCATATCAAAATTCGAAAATCACAAACAATGAGATTTTGAGGGTCAACTTTAAAGGGGCATATCTCTTAGCACACAAGGAACTGGAAGGACCTCAAACTATCAAAATTAAAGCTCTTTTAGTTAGCTTTCCAACGCACTTGGTTTCACCTTATTCCGAGTTAGGATGAAGGAGTTATGACCATTTTCGTAAAACCTGTCTGTGCAGATTCGCAAATTCCAGTGAGCTATTTTTTTTTTTTTAGCCTCATTTTTGAGGCTAAGTGTTGGGGACGGTTTTTTTTATAAAAAGGGGATATATCCCATACTTAGTCATTTAACTTCAAAACACTCAAAAACACTCTCTAAAAATTCCACCAAGATCCTCAACCAAATTCAAAGATCTCAAGCTCTAATTCTGGATTCAAGACTCAATCTCAAGCCTCAATTCTCCATTCCAATCTTCATCAAGGATTCTCCAAAGTTGAGGTATGTGGGTTTGATTGTGGAAACCTTCCTTTCCACAAGTCCAACCATTTATCCTCTCTTACTATTTCAAGTTTATGGGTCCTTATGGTTATTTATGAACAAGTGAAGTATGGAATTACTACTACACACCCTATTATGGTCTATTTTGCATATTATCATGAAATGGAATTATTATGTGATGTTTATGGTTTTCATGCTTCCATGATCAAATTATGAAGGTGGATATATATATGTATGTTGTTGGTGGGCTGATTTATATGGATTTTGGAATTGGTTGGACTTAGTACTCTTGAAATACATGATTTTATTTACATGAATAGTAGCCCACCATGTGTTTGATAAAATGCCCATTTATAGAATTCTTAGAAAATGAAAGGTCCAATGTACATCCTATGAGTCGGATGAATATATAATTATTGAAATGATGATGAAATGGATATATGTATATGATTTTCTCTATATAATGTTGTGAGTCGACCAAGCCTAGCTCAGGGGGTTGTAGGCCCGGGTAACCATATCGAGGGGTTGGTACCTTGGTTGCCTAGTACGGGGGGTAGTAGGCCCGTATAACCATATTGAGGGGTTGGTACCTTGGTTGCCTAGTACGGGGGGTAGTAGGCCCGTATAACCATATCGAGGGGTTTGTACCTTGGTTGCCTAGTACGGGGGGTAGTAGGCCCGTATAACCATATCAAGGGGTTTGTACCTTGGTCCCTAGCTCGGGGGGTGGTAGGCCCGGGTAACCACATTGAGGGGTTTGCACCTCTTTCGCCTTTCCAAGGGGGTGGTAGGCCTTGGAAATACTATATTGATGGTCACTCACTACACATGTACTACGCCCTACTAAATATGATTTTTATGTAAGCATCATTATACATATTATCTCATTAATATGCTATCTATCGGGTATGATTATGCATTTTGCCTATGATGTCCATCTATTATTGCATTGCATTGCATCCCATATACTTAGTACATTCAAACGTACTAATGCATACTCTATGCCTACATGATGTCACCATGTAGGGACCGGAGCACCGCTTGACCATCCTCCTCCGCGTGGCTAATACGATTTTCTATCGAGCTTATTGGTGAGTCCTCCATTCCGGGGACGTTGCTTCTAATCTCTTGCTATGTATAAGACTTTTCCTTTTTAATTACGTATTGACTATGAGGGTGAGCCGGTAGTTTGTTTTGGCCCTCGCTAAGTATCCATGTTTAGAGGTGGTGTTGGACAAGTTATGTATTATGCTTGAGCTTGACTCATCTATGGTATTTATGTATTATTCTCTTTTTCTCTTTCTCCCTTAGTCCCGATTTCCCCTTAATTATGCCTATCGCTTATGGTTATTTTAATTGCTTCCGCGACCAAGCATGTGTAATGATATGCTATGAGGCTTGTTTGGGGTTCCTTCGAGTTCCCCATTCGCTGGTCACGTCTAGGCCCTAGGCTTGGGTCGTGACAACTGTAGGGACCACATAATTAATTACTGAGGCTTCCTATTATGGAAATAATTTTAAATAATTAATTTGAATTATTCTTACTTTAATAAATTACATATCATTCCACTAAAAATTCATAATTGCACTCCTCTATTTATTTTTTTGAAACTCCCCATTAAACAATTATATAATTCCCCATGTTAAGATTACAAATTCTAAACAATAAATTAAATTTACTGACTAATTTAATTCGATGATTAATTTTCTTTAGAGCATTACTTAACTTATTTCATGTTTCGAATTCATAAATCCACTTGCAAGGTTTGACACGATGAATACTTATAAGTACCTCAAAAAGACATATCAATCAATCTCTATAGCGAGACATGGATTCAATCAACTAACTTATTGTTTCACCAATATATATTATTATCATCCAATCTACTAGGCATATTGACCCATCTCAGAATCTCACTTTTTAATAAATCAAAATGATAATTAATATATACAGATCATAATAGTTATATCAGGATTAAGAATCCAAATACATTTATTTGTTTAGAGAATATACTTTTGTTAGCCACTCTAAAACAACTCTCTCTATTCGGTCCCATTCAATACATACAAAATGCACAAGCACAAGAAGCTAGAACTATACCGTTCCCATAATCAAGATAAATTATATATAATCTTGTGCTACAATCATACCGATGGCATGTCCAATTTACATCCTTGATTGTGAACTAAAAAATTTATACTTATAAGAATCGATGATTTAATCCTCTGTGTATGCTAAAACTCTATACACTGAATCATCTACTATATAAGTAAACAGACACGATAAACGAATATATGATCTATTAAAACTAAATAAATGATTATTCTATAATAAATACTATTATAAACATATGGTTAATAGTATATATCCCAACAGAGCTACCGGCTAGTCTATCAAGTTGCAAACGTCAAGGAGATGAAAGTATAAATTAATTAACGCAAACTAATCACACCTGCCAACATTTAAAACCACTCTTCACTAAAATCCAGACATATATATAGAGCAAATTTAAATAACAATAATGAAATCTATACAGTTAAGGAATGAACTCCATTTTTCAAACATTAAACAGTATTATAGTAGCACCGACTAGACAATGGAATGAGACACCATGCTATTGGCAATAACATAGAAGAAGGATTCAACTTCATAGTGACTAACAGTGCTTTCTATATGATGAGTGAAGGCGTGTCCGTGCCGAGGTCATGAACTTAACCAAGGAAAACGCCTTGAGTTAGCTACTAAATTCAATTAGTTAAGACAACCAAAATCTGAAAAATAACTTAAAATCAAAACAGAAAACGAAGAACTTGATATACTTTAATAAACAAAAAGATTCAGAAGACTTCACACACCATTTTGGCTTCAACAAACTTAAACCTCTCTATTAGTTCATTAACAGAGTCAGTCCAATGCTAACATTACAGACTTTGGTCAAACAAACAGACTTATAACAATAGACATCAAATAGAAAACTAGAACACTTTTAGGTCTTCCTGATTTTCTTTGAACGCCACAGTCTTTTTTTGGATTCTTCTTAGCCTTTTTTGTTAAGATGAGTTTTCTCAGAATCTATAAAATCTCCCCTCACCTCATCATAGGTTAGGGTGTTTAAATTCATGCTTTCAAGAGCAACTAATTTGGCATGCCATTGCGGTGGCAAGCTTCGAAGAACTCTTTGGATATGTTCTATGAGAGGATATATTTTTCCTAAAGCTTTTAGTTCACCAATGATCTTACTCAGTCGAGCAAACATGCTCTTGATTGTTTTTCCTTCCTTCATTTGAAAGAGTTTCGTATTCATATACTAGCAAGCTGATGATGGTTTCTTTGACTTTATCGATTCCTTCATAGGTGACTTCCACTTTATCCCACATTTATTTGGCAGTGTCACAACAAGATATATTTTCATATTCCTCACCACTGATAGCATTATATAGAACATTTTTTTCTTTGGAGTTTATTAGAATAATCTCCATTTGTTCATTTGTGTAGTTCTCCAAGCTTGGAATTGTGGATGATTGACTTTTGTCTGAACTTTTCGTGATAGGAATAGGAATGTCACCAAGCTTGATCACTCTCCAAACTTTCACATCATAGGATTTTATGAAGGTTTCCATTCTCACTTTCCAATGAGAAAAGTGTTTCCCATTAAAGTAGGAAGGTCTTGTTTGAGAGGTTCCTTCATGAAATAGTGTGCCCATAATTTGCTGTGCCATGATCTTTTGCTTACCTGTTGTTAGAACAGGCTATGATACCAATTGAAAGTGCAATAGGGGGGTGAATTGCTATTTTTTCATTTTTCTTCTTGAGTAATTGACTTAAGCTGTCTCTTAGTCGACTGTAGCTAGCAGAGAAGTATAATTAAAAACTGGAAAGTAAACTTAATACAAAAAGTTTTTATACTGGTTGGGATCCAATATGGATCTTATGTCCAGTCCCCTTGGGTTGCAAGGGTGTTCTCTTCATGCCTTTGTAACCTTTGGTATGAGTACAGAGATGAGTGTAGATAGATTACACTCAGTGATTAGTTTTAGTCTTTTTGGTTTGATACAAAAGCCTTACCAACAATATTTTTCTCTCATCTCTTTTTTGTTTACACAGTAGAACTAAGTAATACAATGTTTGGTAAAAGTAGAGTAGAGAATGTGAGATGATTTAGACTTCTTGTGCACTTTTCTTCTATTAGTTGAGCTTTCTTTTATAGTGTTTGGAGTCTTGAATCTTTCCTTTGAAGAGATGGAAACCCAAGAGATTTTGATCCTTGGAAAAGAAAGCAGGGGATCCTTATTTTCCAAGAATAAAGTTGAAGGCTCTTCATTTTCCTTTTAGAATTATCCTTGATTGAGTGTTGGTTGTAGTCATTGAGATCTTCAGTTAATCCTTGATTCTTTGTGATCTTTAACTTCCATGATTGAGTGTTGATTGTAGTAGTTTGAGATCTTTAGCTTTTCCTTGATTAAGATGTAGCCGTTGTATCCTTTATTATTAGCTGTCAAGATCTTTGAGGTTTCCTTGATTAGTGCATTTTGTGATCTTTCTTGATTTGAGCTTTCTGATATTCTTCATTTGAGTCAAGGTCCTTTATTGATAGTTTTCAATTTGCCTTTAATGTGATTGATTTCTTCTGAATTTCGATTGATGAGGGATCCATGATTTATTCTTGACTCTTTCCTTTTTTATGACAATTATTGTTTTGAAAAAATAGGTTGTTTATCATTAAAACCCTACACTAACAATCTCCCCCTTTTTGATGATGACAATATGTAGTAGAAATACTTCCCTGTTATAGTCGGCTTAGAGAGTGGGTGTTGGATTTTCTTCCCCTGAATGCAGTGAATGGTTGTTGACTGGTGGAGTTGAGTTTTGAACTTGCTCCCCCCTGAATATATGCGAGACTATTCTTTGCTATGTAGAGAACTCCAGTTGCATAAAAGAAATCAACAGAGAGATAGTGATAGCAAGCATAAAATCAACAGAGACAATGATAGCAAGCATTTAACAACATTTAAGGAATAATACTTAATCATAATTCTCCCCCTTTGGCATCAGGAAAAAGGAAAGAACATAGAGTTTAACAAAGATTAACCACAACAAATAGTCAACAGAAACCCAAAACACACAAAAGTAGAGAGATATTACCGAGGACATAGGAAAAATATGAACGTAGAGAGATAATTAAAGAAAGCAATAATATCAGCAATTTAAGGGATTCTCAATAATCTTCAAAGATTTACGAAGAGAACAAAATATTTCCTCTAAAAGGGGTTTTTTAAAAATATCAGCTAGTTGAAAATCAGTACTAATAAAGTAAATTTCAATATCACCTTTTAAAACATGATCTCTAATAAACTGATGTTTGATATCAATATGCTTAGCTTGAGAATGATGCACATTATTTTTTGACAGACAAATAGCATTAGAATTATTACACATAATTTTAACAGGTTTAAAAGATAAATCATAATCACTTAATTGATAAGCCATCCATACAATTTGAGCACAACATTGACTGATGGCAATATATTCAGCCTCTATAGTAGAGAGAGACATAGAGCCCTATTTTTTGCTGTTCCAGGAATTCAATGATTTTCCCAGAATTTGACATGCACACCTAGTACTTTTCCTGTTGTCTTTATTACCTGCATAGTTAGTGTCAGAAAATCCTTCGAGAAAGAATTTTTTCTCTTTTGGATACCATAAATCGAAGGAAGATGTTCCCACTAAATAACGAGTAATACGCTTTACAACAGTTAGATGGGATTCTTTAGGAGAAGACTAAAACCGAGCACCTTTCCATACACTAAAGATGATGTCCGGTCAGCTGACAGTAAGATAGAGTAAAGACCCAAGCATACCTCTATACTTAGTCTCGTAAACTGTCTTACCTTCATAATCTTTGACAAGAGAACAAGTGGAGCTCATGGGAGTGCCTAACGACTTGGAGTTTTCCATGCCAAATTTTTGAATGAGCTCTTTGTAATATTTGGTTTGACAGAGGATGTACTTTTCTCAGATTGATAGATTTGTAGTTCGAGAAAAAAAGTTTATTCACCCATCATACTCATTTCGAATTAACTTTACGTAAGTACAGAAAATTCTACACATAAGGAGATATTAGCACTTCCAAAAATAATGTTATCAACATAAAAATAATAAGATTCTCAAAGGAAGATCTTTTCACAAAAAGAGTTGTATCAATTTTTCAACGAGTAAAACCATGATTTAAAAGAAAGTTGCCAAGATGATCATACCAAGCACGAGGTGCTTGCTTAAGACTATACAAAGCTTTTGAGAGCTTGAAAACATGATAGGGAAAATTTGGTTTTTCAAACGCAGGAGGTTGTTTTACAAAAACTTCTTCAATAAAACCATTTAAGAAAGAACTTTTCACATCCATTTGAAACAATTTAAAACCTTTATGGGCATCAAAAGCTAGAAGTAAGTGAATAGATTCTAAGCTTGCTACATGAGCAATAGTTTCATCATAGTTGAGTCCTTCTTGTTGAGAGTAACCTTGAGCCACTAAATGGGCTTTGCTGCGGATCACTTCTCCAGATTCATTCAGTTTATTTCTGTAAACCCATTTTGTTCCAATGATGGACTTATCATCAGGTTTAGGGACTAGAGTACAAACTTGGTTTTAGTCGAATTGATCCAGTTCCTCTTTCATGGCCTTGGTCCAATGTTCATCTGAGAGAGCCTCTTTTAGTTTCTTAGGTTCTAGTTGAGATATGAGTGCAACCTGTGTCTCATTTCTTTCATTTCTTCTTGATGCTCGAGTCTTCATACCTTCACTTGGATTTCCAATAATAATTTTTTTTGGATAATTTGGTTCGCTTCTCTATTCATTTGGAACATATTCGACTATAAGATCGATTGAAGATTCTGCTGTAGTCAACTATTCAGTATTACTTTTCCCCCTTTGAGTTGATACAGACAGTTGATTCTCTTCATCATCTTTGTTTACTCTTACCTTAACAGATTTGTTAGAATCATCTAAAACAACATGAATAGATTCTTCAATATGTAAAGTACTCTGATTAAGAACTCGATAAGATCTACTAGAGTTTGAGTAGCAAAGAAATATACCTTCATCGCTTCGTGCATCAAACTTACCAATATTATCCTTTCCATTGTTGTGAATAAAACATTTCCATCCAAATGGATGGAAGTAACCAATGTTAGGTATGTTTCCATTCCACAATTCATAGGGTGTCTTTTTCAAAATGGGTCTGATTAAGCATCTATTCAACACATGACAGGCTGTACTTACAGCTTCTGCCCAAAATTTGTGTGGAACAGAGTGCTCAACGATCATCGTTCTTCACATATCTTGCAATGTCCTGTTCTTTCGTTCCACAACTCTATTTTGTTGAGGCGATCAAAGTGAAGAGAAGTTGTGAGTATAACCTTTCTCATTACAGATCTTTTCAAACAAATTATTCTCGAATGCTCCTCCATGGTCGCTTCTTATAGATTAATTATAATAACTTTTGTCTCTTTGAACCTTCTCACAGAAAAACTCAATTTTTTTAAAGTATAATCCTTGAGAATAAAAACATAGCCCAAGTAAAATGAGAATAATCATCAACTATTACAAAAGCGTACCTTTTACCTCCGATGTTGGCTGTTCTGGTAGGTCCAAATAAGTCCATGTGTAGGAGTTGTAGGGGTTTATTTGTGGAGACAATATCCTTTCCCGAAAATGAGTTTCTTGTTTGCTTACCCATTTGACACGCGTCGCAGTTGTGATCTTTTGAATAATCCAGCTTAGGTAACCCAATTACCAGCTCATTTTTAGACAACTTCTCTATTAGTCTCATGCTTGCATGGCCAACTTTCTTATGCCAAATCCAGGGATCATCAGTCATTGAAGATAGACATATATGTTCTCCATTGTTTTTTACGGAGTCAAGAATGTATACATTCTTTTCTCTACTTGTAGTAGATTATTTCCAGATGAATCTTTTATCAAGTATAGATTCTTTTGAAAATGGACTTCTAGATTTGAGTCACATAGTTGACTAATACTCAATAGATTGTATTTAAGTATTGTCACTACATAAACATTTTATATATCACATGAATCATTAAAAGAAATTGTACCAATACCAATTACCATTCTTTTTGAGTTATCACCAAAACGAATTTGAACAGATTTTTATCTCTTGTCATGTGATTTGAACATCCACTATCCAGGTACCATTTTCCTTTTGTTTTCTTGTGGTGTTCCTGCAAAACAAGATTATTATCTCCTCTTAGGTTCCCAGACCTTTTTAGGTCCTTCAAGGTTAAGGTTATTTGGAGTTCTTTTGGGTCTCCAAACCCATCTAAATGAGTTGTGATTTCAAAACCAGCAGTTATATGACACATGTCTAGACTTCCCACAATAATTGCAAGATTTATGAGTGTATTCTTCTAAAATGGAATCATTACTGTTAGTTCTTGAATAAGTCAACTTATAAGACTGGTTGCAGCTAAAGTAGTTTCCATTTGAAGAATTTTTCCTGCTAGAGACCTTTTTAGAGGAAATTTTGGAAGAGTTTGATTTGTTTAGGGAATTCTCAAGAGCCATTTTTAATTCGTGAATTTCTTTATAAAGGGTATCCTTTTCAACTTCACTAACTTCCAGTTTTATTTACAAATTCCTTTTTTCAGTTTGAAGATTTAGAAAGTCAGAAAAATTTCTATTAAGGTCTGTCACAGCATGATCTAGCAAGTTTTAAAATCGTTACAATTATTACATACCTCTGTGCTTGATTCTCCAACATCCATGAAGCAAATGTTGCCAATTTGTTCATGTTCATTTTCAGAGTTGTCTTCATCACTCCAGCTGCTTAGTACTTTGTTCTTTTGGTTTTATCTGGAGTAATTTTTCTTTGCTTCTTGACATTCACTGGCTATGTGAGCATAATTTCCACATTCATAACATTTTCCATCATTTCTTGATTGATCAGTGATATACTTTCCCTTTCCGAAATTTCTTCCTCTTCTGTTGTTTCAATAATTCTCGAAGGAATCCATCACTGATCTGGTAATTAAGGCAATTTCATCTTCTGCTAGTTCTTTTTCTCCTTTGTCTTCCTGATTTGCTTTGAACGCTACAGTTTTCTTTTTGGATTCTTCTTGGCCTTTTTTGTTAAGATGAGTTTTCTCAAAAGCTATTAAATCTCCCCTAACCTTATCATAGGTTAGGGTGTTTAAATTCATGCTTTCAAGAGCAACTACTTTGGTGTGCCATTGCGGTGGCAAGCTTCGAAGAACTCTTCATATATGTTCTATGGGAGGATATATTTTTCCTGAAGCTTTTAGTTCTCTAATGATCTTACTCAGTCGAGCAAACATTCTCTCAATTGTTTCTCCTTCCTTCATTTGAAAGAGTTCGTATTAATATACTAGCAAGCTGATGATGGTTTCTTTGACTTTATCAGTTTCTTCATAGGTAACTTCCAGTTCATCCCACATCTCTTTGGCAGTGTTACATAAATATATATTTTCATATTCCTTACCACTGATAGCATTATATAGAACATTTTTTTCTTCGGAGTTTATTTGAATAAACTTCATTTATTCATTTGTGTAGTTCTCCAAGCTTGAAATAGTGGATGATTGACTTTCATCTGAACTTTTTGTGATAGGAATAGGAATGTCACCTAGCTTGATCACTCTCTAAACTTTCACATCATAGGATTTTATGAAGGTTTCCATTCTCACTTTCCAATGAGGAAAGTGTTTCCCATTAAAGTAGGGAGGTCTTGTTTGAGAGGTTCTTTCTTGAAATAGTGTGCACATGATTTGCTGTGCCATGATTTTTTTCTCACCTATTGTTAGACAATTTTTTGTGAGACGAGGCTCTGATACCAATTGAAAGTGCAAGAGAGGGGGGGGGGGTGAATTGTTGTTTTTTCGTTTTTCTTCTTAAGTAATCGACTTAAGGTGTCTCTTAGTCGACTGTAGCTACCAATGAAGTATAATAAAATACTGGAAAGTAAACTTGACACAAAAAGTTTTTATACTGGTTGTGATCCAATGTGGATCTTAAGTCCAGTCCCCTTAGGTTGCAAGGGTGTTCTCTTCAAGACTTTGTAACCTTTGGTGTGAGTACAAAGATGAGTGTGGGCAGATTACACTTAGTGATTAATTTCACTCGTTTTGTTAAGATACAAAAGCCTTACCAACAATATTTTTTCTCCTCTCTTTTATGTTTACACAGTAGAACTAAGTAATACAATGTTTGTTAAAAGTAGAGTAAAGAATGTGAGATGATTCAGACTTCTTGTACACTTTTCTTCTATGAGTTGAGCTTTCTTTTATAGTTTTTGGAGTATTGAATCTTTCCTTTGAAGAGATGGCAACCCAAGAGATTTTGATCCTTGGAAAATATGGCAGGGGATCCTTATTTTCCAAGAATAAAGATGAAGGCTAATCTTCATTTTCCTTTTAGAATTATCTTTTATTGAGTGTTGTTGTAGTCGTTGAGATCTTCAGTTAATCCTTGATTCTTTGTGATCTTTAGCTTCCTTGATTGAGTGTTGATTGTAGTAGTCTGAGATCTTTAGCTTTTCCTTGATTGAGATGTAGCCATTGTATCCTTTATTGTTACCTGTCGAGATCTTCCAGCTTTCGTTGATTAGTGCATTTTGTGATTTTCCTTGATTTGAGCTCTCTGATATTCTCCTTGATTTGAGTTTTCTGATATTTTTCATTTTAGTCAAGGTCCTTGATTGACAGTCTTCAATTTGCCTTTAATGTGATTTCTTCTGAATTTCGATTGATGAGGGATCCATGATTCATTCTTGATTCTTTCCTTTTTGATGATGATTATTGTTCTGAAAAAATAGGTTGTTTATCATTAAAACTTTACACTAACACAGTCAACAAGATCATACTCAAAGAGGTAGGTAAACAAAGAGTGTTAGAAAAGTACCCTTTCCCATGCATATGTATCAATACTAGATGGACACAAATTGACTTTACTAGAATAATTGATTCAGCTATCAATAGGATCAACTAGTGTATCCACATTCTCAACATACACATTATAAAAACATGCCAAGGAACTAAATGACAATGTAATACCATTCAAGGCACAAGTGTTAACACTAGGTGGACATAAATTGATCTTACAAGAAGAATCTATTCGGTCATCAGTAGGACCAACTAGTGTATGAACACACACTACAAATAAATGTTCACTATATGGTAAAGAATTAGTAAATTAACATGAAATCAAGCTATCCCTTATACTCAATTGACTACTAGACACACAATGGAATTCCAAGTTTAAGGAAGTGCAAGAATTATCATCGTTACTTTGTAGCTCATAACTATCACGACCTAAAATGAGTCATGAGTTTCACTGACACATAATCTCCTAGGTAGGGGAACCAAAAAACTTAACCCCAAATTACGAAATACAAGCATAAAGCGGAAGCTCAAATCTTATTATATATCATTTCCCAAAACCTGAAAGTCATCACATCAAGGACATCTAAAAAAAAATACTAAGTCTAACAGTACAAAAGACACCAAAATAAATAAACAAAATAGTTTATATCTGAAAACTAAGGACATCATGCCATAACCGAGAGAATTGAATAAGATCTAAAATGAATAGCTGTCACGACCCAGGGGTACCCCCTAGATGTAAAATGGCATACATAACACTGAAGGACTTCGTTCATGTAACATTCCGAAAAGTAGTAGCCTAAACTAAATCCTAACACAAGGATTAGAGTCGCAAATAACTCCCGGTGCTTAAAATAAATAATTTTGGATTAAGACGTCAAGGTACGACTCCCCAAGGACCAACTAAGGATCCTTGAGAAGGACCCTAAAACTCCCCTCAAAATTGACCAAAAAATAGTCACCCACGAAGGGACCTACGCCTTGTAGGGTGGTCCACGCTTCGTGGAAGAGGGCATGGGTCAAGGACTGGGGTGAGGGGTTGCAGAACCCCAAACAACGGACCTGCAAGATGCCACATGAGTCCACTCATGGACCGTGGGTCTTGGGTCGTAGGTAAACCCTGAAACTGCCATTTGGCAGTTAGGTCTAGGGGTCTTTTAGGGATTTCCTTTTTAATTAATCGTTATGTGGTGTCGTTTTAAGCCTATTTTAAACACCTATATAAGTTTTTCCCCCACCTAAACTAACCCATCTAAAATCATAATTCCTAAATCCCAAATCAAAATCAAATCCTCTCCAAAATCTTCTCTCTAGAACTCCAAAGAAGAAGAAGAAGAAGATCAAGTTAGGGATTGAAGAAGGAGGCTTTTTCCATGAAGCCCTCAAACTCTCAATTTCAAAGTTAGAAATTCCCTAAAAGCTAAGGTTTTCACTGCAAGTCATAGATTATTTCTAAAAATGTTTACATTGATTTAATTATCATATATTATTATTTAATTGTTGATTATTATAGTTTTTATGATGAAATCTCCTATGAATCCACGAAACCCCCATATCCCTAATTTATAGTTATTTGATGTGGGTGAATTGTAGTAAGGTGAATACTATGAAATTTTACTTGTAGTAGATTAGTTATTTGAATCATGTTACAATTCATGTCTAATGTAGTAATTCTAGATGTGTTGGTTGAATCTGATCTATGGTTCTTGAAGGGAAAATCATGAGAAAGAGTTATGTGTAAGAGACTTGTGTGTATGCATTTAGAGCAATTTGAGAGTAAAGTGAATATACTATGATCTAATTATTGTGTTGATTGGATTATTATCCTCATGTACACACTTAGGTATGCATATGATATAATGTGAAAGGTTTGTCACATGTAGTGATTCTAAGGTTGAAAGACTAGTCTTACCTAATGAATCTACGAGATTTAGTATGAGTTGTATGGATTGAGTGTCAAGACATTCTTCCGTAATTATGTAGTTAAGTCAAGACTTAACATGAACTCAATGGAAATAATTCTTAGAACCAAGTGGATAGTGATATGAGATGGGAGCCCTCACGATAGTAGATGCTGGGTTTCTAGGAACAATCTCTTGGGATGGAAGCCCTCACTTTAGTAGAGGCCGAATTTTATAGTAGCAATCCCCTTATCCCATAAACTATGTGTCCTCATAGATCTTTAGCTTGTGGATCCACCTAAGCTAATAGTTTGGTTCTACCTTAGGCAAGTAGGACAACCCCTTTTCGGTGTGGGGTAGACGCCAGATTCCATGATTAAGATCTCATGGTCTATGTCGGTTAAGGCTAATCCCACTACGATAATATGAACTAGAATATGAGTTATGAACTATAGTTACTCAATGAGCTTTCCTTAGTATGGGTAGGATTATGGGAACTTATTCATATATTGCACAAGGATGCTTTGAGGCTATTTATGGTATGTTTCCAATATGATATGATGATCTATTTGTTGAATATGCTTATGCCTTATGCTTTTATACTAATTTTCATGATGAACTCTAAACTTGGTAAAGTGCATACATTTCAACTAAAAGGTATTTTTAGCATGATTTCAAGGATTTTATGCATGACTATCATACTTAGTGCATTTTTGTACTACCCCATATTTCTTCTAAATTTTCCACAAAGTGTAGGTTCCGGTGTTTGAGGTGTTCTTCCTTTGATACAAGCTTGGATCAATTATTCTCTTAGCTTGTGGTGAGTCCTCATGGATCTGAAGACGAGTGATATCTTGTTGTTCCTTTCTTTTCAATATATTAGACTTTCAAATATCTATTGTAAGGGCTGTGACCCTATTTGAGACTTCATTGTAATAGATGGCACATGAGACAATGTCTAGACTTCCGCGTTGCTTTTATGAAAACTTCTTAAGACTTGAAATGTGTTTTAATTCTTATTGTTCTAATGCTTTATGTTATGTGATGCTAAGTGGCTTACATAGTTCCTTTAGGGGTATTATGTGTCATGTTACATCTAGGGGGTACCCTTGGGTCGTGAAAAACTTGATAATCAGAGCAAAATATTTAGGATGATGTCTTATAAGCCACGTCTAGTAGAGTCTTGTTCATGAGTGTGAAGCGCGCCACATTTATTAATGAGATGCTATAAGATGTTACGAAATTTCACTTCTTTCATTACTCTTGAGTCATGTCATAGAATTTAACTCTATTAAAGTCCCTCTCCTAATCCTTATCTTGTATCTTCAGGAAATGAATACACGAAGGGCAAATGCTAAAAGGGTAGAAGAGGAGAATGTGAATGAAGGAGTTCCTCAAGATAATTAATCTCCTCAAGATAACCAAGATCCTGTTGATCCTCCGGCTATGATAGATATGGAAATTAGGTCGGCTTTTCTGACATTGGATCAAGCCATGGCAGCCCAAGACAATAGAGATGTTGGGACTCATCTGAACCCTAATGTGAATTCCACGACATCTAGATTGAAGGATTTTACAAGGATGAATCCTCCTGTGTTTCTTTGTTCTAAAGTGGGAGAGAATCCTCAAGAATTTGTGAAAGAGGTTTATAAGATAATTGATGCCACATGGGTGACTTCGGTAGAGAAAGTGGAGCTAGCCGCTTACCAATTGAAGGGTGTAGCCCAAGTATGGCATACTCAATTGAAGAGGAATAGGCCGATAGGAGCGGGTCCCATAAATTTTGAGGTGTTCAAGAAGACATTCCTTGATAGGTTCAATCCTTGAGAGATGAGGGAACTTAAGGTGGAAGAATTTATCAACTTTCGACAAGGAGGTTTGAGTTTTCAAGAATATTCTC
The DNA here is from genome assembly GCA_029007595.1 of Solanum commersonii. Classification (NCBI taxonomy): domain Eukaryota; kingdom Viridiplantae; phylum Streptophyta; class Magnoliopsida; order Solanales; family Solanaceae; genus Solanum; species Solanum commersonii. The sequence goes on from JAJTWQ010000110.1 coordinate 1,601,825, forward strand.
TAAATTTTACCAAATTTTCCAAGTATGCTCCGACTATGGTGGCGGATCCAAGGGATGAGATGAGTAGGTATGTGACGGGTGTATCCAAGGTGGTAACAAAAGAATATCGTACGTCAATGCTCCTTCATGACATGGATATCTCACGTCTTATGGTGTATGACCAACAAATGGAGGATTAGAAACTTCAAGGCAATAGTAGAGAGGTACAAAGAGCTAGAATCGGTGAGGGAAATTTCTCCAATTCTAAGTCTGATGGACAAGGTCGACAAAGGTTCAAACAAAGATTCTCCAATCAAGGCTCCTCTAGTACTCCAAGGGTTGACAAAGATAGGGTTTCCAACCATAAATCTCAAGGAGGTAATAATGGTGATTCGTATGTTGTGAGGCCTAATTGTGCAAAATATGGTAGAAAACATGAAGGCAAATGCTTGGTTGGCTCAGATGGGTGCTATGGGTGTGGAAAGAGTGGGCACAAGATGAGAGATTGCCCGGTACTCATGTCTAAGGGGAGAGAAGACAAACAAACTCCTCCAAGAAGTTCCAACTCCAATGCCCAAAAGCAAAACTGCTTTTATGCTCTTCCATCCCGAGATGACAAAGAGAACTCCCCGAATTTGGTGACCGGTATGTTACAAGTATTTTCTATTGATGTATATGCTTTAATCGACCCTGGTGCCACTTTGTCCTTTGTTACATCTTTTATGGCCATGAAGTTTGAAATACTCCCTGAAGTGTTAGTAGAGCTTTTTTTGGTTTCTACCCCGGTTGATGACTCGGTAGTGGAAAAAAGAGTCTATAGGAGTTGTCCTATTTCCTTGTCTCATAAAGTTACCTTGGTGGATTTGGTAAAGTTAGAAATGTTAGATTTTGATGTGATTTTGGGTATGGATTGGGTGCATGCATCTTATGCCTCTATAGATTGTAGGACCCGGGTGGTCAAATTCTAATTCCCAAATGAGCCCATTTTAGAGTGGAAAGGGGGAAATTCTATCCCTAGGGGTCAATTTGTTTCTTGCCTCAAAGCTAGGAAAATGATCTCCAAAGGGGTGTATTTACTATCTTGTTAGGGTTATGGATGTTGAGTTTGAAACCCTTTCTCTAGAGTCGGTTCCAGTAGTGAATGTATTTTCGGAAGTTTTTCCCGATGATTTTCCCGGTATTCCTCCCGAGAGGGAAATAGATTTTGGCATTGATCTTTTACCGGAGACACAACCTATATCCATTCCTCCTTATAGAATGGCTCTGTCCAAGTTGAAAGAGTTGAAGGAACAATTAAGGGATTTGCTAGAAAAGGGTTTTATTCATTCGAGTATCTCTTCTTAGGGGTGCTCTGGTGTTGTTTGTTAGGAAGAAGGATGGGTCTCTTAGAATATGCATTGATTATCGTCAATTGACAAAAGTGACCATTAAGAAAAAATATCCCCTTTTGAGAATTGATGACTTGTTTGATCAACTTCAAGGGGTTAGCTATTTCTCCAAAATTGATCTTCGTTCAGGTTATCACAAACTAAGGTGAGAGGGGTTGATATTCCCAAGACAACCTTTAGGACCCTGTATGGTCACTATGAATTTGTGGTTATGTCATTTGGGTTGACAAATCCCCTGGTGACATTTATGGATTTGATGAATAGGGTGTTTAGACAATACCTTGATATGTTTGTGATAGTGTTTGTTTATTAATAATATCTTGATCTATTCAAGGAGTGAGAATGAGCATGTTGACCATTTGAGAATTGTAATGCAAGTTCTTAAGGACCAATAACTTTTTGCAAAATTTAGCATGTGTGAATTTTGGTTGAGGTCCGTAGCTTTCCTTGGTCATATTGTGTCAAGCAAGGGTATTGAGGTAGATCCTAAGAAGACGAATGCGGTCAAGATTTGGCCTAGAACTCTAACTCCTTCAGACATTAGAAGCTTCTTGGGTTTGGCCTGTTACTATAGGAGGTTTGTTGGGGTTTTTCCTCCATTGCTTCTCCGTTGACAACTTTGACTCAAAAGAAGGCTAAATTTGAGTTGTGGGAGACTTGCGAGAAAAGCTTCCAAGAATTGAAAGAAAGACTTACTTTCGCTCCGGTGTTGACCTTACCGGAGGGTACCGATGGTTTTGTGTATATTGTGATGCCTCTAGAGTGGGGTTGGGATGTGTGCTTATGCAACATGGTAAAGTGATTTCCTATGCTTCAAGGCAACTTAAAGTGCATGAGAAGAATTACCCGACCCATGATCTTGAATTAGCAGCAGTTGTGTTTGCTTTGAAAATAGGGAGACATTACTTGTATGGGGTCCATGTGGATGTCTTCTGAATAAGAAAAGTCTTCAATATGTGTTTAATCAAAAGGATTTGAATCTCCGGCAAAGAAGGTGGTTAGAACTTTTGAAGGATTATGACATTAGTGTCCTGTACCACCCCGACAAGGGCAATGTAGTAGCAGATGCACTTAGTAGATTATCCATGAGTAGTGTGGCTCATGTAGAGGATGAAAAAAAGGAATTGGTTCGTGAAGTACATAGATTGGCCCCGTTAGGTGTCCAACTAATAGATTCCCCTAAGGGTGGTGTCACGGTTCATAATGGCTCCGAATCATCCTTTGTGGTAGATGTGAAGTCTAATAAGACCTTGATCTTATATTAGTTGAGTTGAAAGAATCTATACTCAAGAAGTTTGTTGAGGCTTTCTCCCAAGGGGGAGATGGGGTACTTAGGTACTAATGTTGATTATGTGTTTCGGATGTTGATGGTTTGAGGAAGCAAATTTTAGAACAGGCTCATGGTTCTAGATATTTTATTCATCCGGGATTCCACCAAGATTTACCGTGATGTATAGGAAGTCTATTAGTGGAATGGTATGAAAAAAGGATATTGTGAAATTTGTAACCAAATGCCCTAATTGTCGACAAGTTAAGGTTGAGCACCGAAGGCTGGGAGGCTTTTTATAAGATATACCAATTCCCACTTGGAAGTGGGAAGAGGTGAATATGGATTTTATTGTGGGTTTACCTCGTACTCGAAGGCAACATAATTCTATATGGGTCATTGTTGATAGAATGACAAAATCAACCCACTTTATTCCCATTAAGGTATCTCACTCGGCGAAAGACTATGCCAAGTTGTATATAAAGGAGATAGTGAATTTACATGGAGTCCCTTTATCCATCATTTCGGTTCGGGGTACTCAATTTACATCTCACTTTTGTAAGTCCTTTCAAAAAGGGCTTGGCACTAAGGTGAAGCTTAGTACCACTTTCCACCCTCAAACGGATGGTCAAGTGGAACGTCCCATTCAAACTTTAGATTACATATTGAGGGCGTTTGTTATAGATTTCAAAGGTAATTGGGATGACCACTTGTCGTTGATAGAGTTTGCCTACAATAATAGTTGTCACTCAAGTATCGGTATGGCCTTTTTTGAAGCCTTGTATGGTAGGATATGTAGGTCTTCGGTTGGTTGGTTGGTTTGAAGTAGGTGAGATTGCTCTTATTTGTCCCAAATCGGTTTATGAGGCTATTGAGAAAGTTCGGCTCATTAAATAGAGGTTGAGAACGGCTCAAAGTAGGCAAAAGTCTTATGCCGATGTGAGGAGAAGGGACCTAGAATTTGAAGTTTCTGATTGGGTCTATTTGAAAATCTCCCCTATGAAGGGTGTTATGCGGTTTGGCAAAAAGGGGAGCTTAGTCCCCAGTATGTAAGCTCATATCAAGTTTTGAAGTGTATTGGGAAAGTTTCCTATGAGTTGGAGTTGTCAAATGAGTTGGCCCCGGTTCATCCGGTATTTCATGTTTCTATGCTTAAAAAGTGTATTGGGGACCCAATGTCCATTATTCCTTTAGAAGAGTTAGGTGTTGATGAAAGCCTTTCCTATGAAGAGGTTTCAGTAGAAATCCTTGACCGGCAAGTCAAGAGATTGAGAAACAAGGAAGTAGATTCTGTCAAGGTTTTATGGAGAAATCATTTAGTTAAGGGTGCTACTTGGGAGGCCGAGGCCGATATGACGTCCCGATATCCTCATCTCTTTCCTTCTACTCCTAATCAATCTTGAGGGAAGTAGTTCCTCTTGAGTTTTAGTGTTTTGGGAGTCATGTGTGTTATATGAGCTTTTCCATGATTTCCTTATGTTATGCATGTTCTAGATGAAATTCATGATTAGTAAGAAAATGAGTTTCATGATTTATGTTCCTCATGTTGTTGTTCATTTAGTATGAGTTGTCTATTTGACTTCATGAGATGTGTTGATGAACATGCTTTAGTATGCTTTTGAGAGTATTGATATATTGGCTCTATGATGTTATGTTGAGCATGATTTTTGTTGGAGAAGATAGTTCCTGCTATGAATATGTGAAATATTGAGTTTCATGCATAATGGGTTGTTAGATGTAGTTCCTATTCCATTCTATTGCATTGATTATGTTTTGAGATGGAGTTGATGCTTCCTCCTTTAATTGTGCATTACTTTGATGTTTCATGCATGATGGGTTGCTAGTCTTGACTCTTTACTTCTATAAGTATCTAGAGCATCATTTGAGGAAGAATGTTCCCAAAGGGGAGATAATGTAACATTCTGGAAACTAGTAGCCTAAACTAGAGCCTAACACAAGCATTAGAGTCGTAAATAACTCCCGGTAGTTAACATAATTTTTTTTGGGTTAAGAAGTCAAGGTAAAACTCCCCAAGGAACAACTAAGGATCCTTGAGGAGGACCCTAAAATTCTGCTCAAAACTGACCAAAAAGCAGTCACCCACGGAAATACCTATGCCTCGTAGGGTGTCCACACTCCGTGGGAAGATGGTGTGGGTCAAGGACTGGGGTGAGGGCTGCGAAACCCCAAACCACAGACCTGCTGACGCCATGTGAGTCCACTCACGGAACGTGGGTCCTAGGCCGTAGGTCACCCCTAAACTACCATTTGGCTATTAGGTCTAGGGGTCTTTTGGGGATTTTCTTTTTAATTAATGATTATGTGGTGTCATTTTAAGCCTATTTTAAACACCTATATACGTATTTTTCCCACCTAAACTGACCCATCTAAAATCATAATTCCTAAATACCCAAATCAAAACCAAATCCTCTGCAAATTCTTCTCTCTAGAACTCCAAAGAAGAAGAAGAAGAAAATCAATTTAGGGCTTGAAGAAGGAGTCTTTTTCACATAAATTTTTTGGATTTCTTCACCCAAGGTATGGTAGTATTTTATTCATGGATAGCTTCCATCCATGAACCCCTCAAGCTCTCGATTTCACAATTAGAAATTCCCTAAAAGGTAGGGTTTTTACTCCAAGTCATAGATTCTTTCTAAAAATGTTTTCACTGATTTAATTATCATATATTATGATTGAATTGTTTATTATTATAATTTTTATGAGAAAATCTGCTATGAATGCATGAAACCCCCATATCCCTAATTTATGGTATTGTGATGTGGGTGAATTGTAGTAAGGTGAATACTGTGAAATTGTACTTGTAGTAGTTTAATTATTTGAATCATATTACCATCCATGTCTAATGTAGTAATTCTAGATATGTTGGTTGAATGTGATCTATGGTCCTTGAAGCGCAAAGCATGAGAATTAGCTATGTGTATGAGACTTGTGTATATGCATTAAGAGCACTTTGAGAGTAAAGTAAATATACTATGATCTAATTGTTGTGTTGATTGGATGATTATCCTCGTGTACACACTTAGGTATGCATGTGATATAATGTGAAAGGTTTGTCACATTTAGGGATTCTAAGGTTGGAAGACTAGTCTCATCTAATGAATCTATGAGCTTTAGTATGAGTTTTATGTATTGAGTGTCAAGACATTCTTCAGTAACTATGTAGTTAAGTCAAGACTTAACATGAACTCAACGGGAATTATTCTTAGCACCGAGTGGATAATGATATGAGATGGAAGCCCTTACGATAGTAGAGATTGGGTTTTTAGGAACAATCTCTTGAGATGGAAGCCCTCATGTTAGTATAGGTTGATTTTTATAGTAGCAATTCCATTATCACATAAACTATGTGCCCTCATAGATCTTTAGCTAGTGGATCCACCTAAGCAAATAGTTTGGTTCTACCTTAGGCAAGTAGGACAACCCCTTTTTGGTGTGGGGTAGACACCATATTCAATGATTAAGCTCTCATGGTCTATGTCGGTGAAGGCTAATCCCACTATGATAATATGAACTAGAATATGAGTTATGAACTATAGTTACTCAATGAACTTTCCTTAGTGTGGGTAGGATTATGGAATCTTATTCATACATTGCACAAGGATGCTTTGAGGCTATTTATGGTATGTTTCCAATATGATATGATGATCTATTTGTTGAATATGCTTATGCCTTATGCTTTTATACTAATTTTCATGATGAACTCTAAACTTGGTAAAGTGCATACATTTCAACTAAAATGTCCTTTTAAGCATGATTTCAAGGATTTTATGCATGGCTATCATACTTAGTGCATTTTTGTACTAACCAATATATCTTCTACATTTTCCACAAAGTGAAGGTTCCTTGATGTGTTCTTCCTTTGATACAAGCTTGGATCGACTATTCTCTTAGCTTGTGGTAAGTCCTCATGGATCCGAGGACGAGTGATATCTTGTTGTTCATTTCCTTCCATTGTATTAGACTTTCGGATTTCTATTGTAAGGGCTCTGACCCTATTTGAGACTTTGATTGTAGTAGATGGCTACATGAGACAATCTCTAGACTGCCGCTTTGCTTTAATGAAAACTTCCTAAGACTTGAAATGTGTTTTTATTCTGATTGTTCTAATTCTTTATGTTATTATATGCTAAGTGGCTTACATCGTGCCTTTAGGGGTATTATGTGTCATGTTACGTCTAGGGGATACCCTTGGGTCGTGATAGTACAAGCCACTTAGCTCTCATACATAAGAAATAGAACAATGAGAGTAAAATATTAGTCCAAGTCCAAAACATTTATAAAGGCAAAATGGAAGTCTAATACACTTGTCTCCTCATGGCAACCTACAATACAAAAAATCAGCATTTAGGGACAGACGAAATCCGTCGCTAATTGATGATATTCCTTCGCTATATCGGATTAGTGACGGATTAGCAATGGATTGTTAGTTGTTACTATTTTTCTAGTTAATAATAATCTCTTAGTGACGAAAAAATGACTTCCGTCGCAAGTTTAGCGACTACTTAGAGACGAACGATATTTGTCGCCACATTTTAGTGATGGATTAATCTGTCGTTATACTTATATAATTCATTGCAAATTTCATAATTTATTTTGTTACTTTGGATAACTTCGCGACAGAGTGTCGGTCACTAATCTGTCTCAAAATATTCTGCACATTTTTCACTTAAAAGTTTGTCGCTATTCCGTCGCCAATATTTTTTTATAGAAACGACCAAATCGTCATTAAATTTGTTGCTAAAAAAATTCTTTTAAAATAATTTTATTTATTTATTTTAACTCTATACTGCTGAAATAAATTAAAAGACAATTATTAAATACCCCTAAAATAACCAACATTCACAAGAAATAATACTTAGATTGATCAAAATATGTAGATAGCAAAATTCAAATCACATATTTTTAGTGAAAAATATCAAAAGCAATGTATCAACTATTCTTAAAAGCAGCTACATTCATAAACTACTGTTACTGCACAATTTGTAATTTCCAAAACAACAGAAAATATTAAAAGTTAAAGTTGCAGGGGACTATGGGATAACATCGTCGTCACTTGAAACTAAGGGATCAACCTCGTTAGTAGTAGCAGGAGGAGGCACTATGGGGGTCAAAGGTGATGGATTGTCAACGCGAGTAATCATTTCTTGGACCCGCTCCATAATAATAGGAAGAAAATTATTAGTAAGTGCAGGAAGCATTTCCTTTACAAATTCATCCATATTTGTTGTTGATGTTGATTGAGAAACTGAAGGTCGTACAGATGATGAGGCACAAAACTTATGCTTGTAGTAATTTTTCGCTTCAGATCCAAGACCATATATTCTTCTCTTCTTTTCTCTGCCCGTAGCTTGGTAATATGCTTCAGATTGAGATACCATTTTTTCCTGTATGATCTTTTCATATGTTTCCTGCAATAAATAGAGGTAAAGAAGGGGCATTAAAGATTAGGAAAAAATTAATATTGGTCAACTATATAAGTTTCTAAAGAATAGGAAACCACACACTTTACATTTGTAAGAGGGGCATGTCTAACCCAAGACAACCTATGCAAAAGAACTCACACTGGTGCTATTTGTGTCAGCAAAACTCAGGTAGTTCATCCATTTCCATAACATCTCCATTTGGATCATTTAAGGGTATATTTTTATTAATGAAAACTCTCATATCTATCTCGTGGACTTCAACTTCTTCAACTTGGAATGGAACATTCAGTTCTGAAGTTGTCGCCACTTCCTCATCAGGTAGTTCAATAACATTTCGAGGTTTGGCCTTCAATACAGCTACCCAATCATCCTTGTCCTTTTTCTTGCTCGTATAAGGCACATAGCCACACTTGAGTTTCTTGCATTACAAGAATAAAAGGTTCATATTTTTTATATCGACGACGCTGATTAATATCAATCAATTTGTACTAATTATGCTTTTTGACACCAACATCCATAGTTGGGTCAAACCATTCACATTTGAATAGCACAGTTTGCTTCAAAGGTGCTTCACGGTATTCCACTTGTATAATCTCTTTTATCCGTCCAAAATAATCACCAAAATTTGAATCTGAGATACAAACTCCACTATTCATTATTGATCTTGCGCTACCATGACATTCTGTGTGAAATTTGTATCCATTAACAAAATAAACAGAGTGACATGTAGCGCCTATCAATGGTCCACCAGCAAGACTACGCAAGAACTTATTCTCAATGGGATTACATCAGACCTATTTTAAAAAATTGTAAGACATGGTTAAGTTTCACAAGTTAATTTAAGTACATTATCGTATAGAAGATAATATCTGTGAAACCTTACAAATTCTTTGAACCATGTAGAGAAATTTGTTTCAAGGCTCTCGTCTAGTTGACCCTGAGATAGATTTGGAAATTCTTCTTGCAAACGTTGCATGAACATACTTCATTACAACAAAATAAGTTAAATCTAACACTTGTGAATAAAGATATGTTTTTATTATTAAGAAAATATCACTAACTTTTGTTACCTCACAAATGGCTCAACATCCTCACAATTTAGTAAGATATAAGTTTGGGCAACCTTGATTTCTTCAAGGGATAAATCTCTTTTTTTTGCTTCTCCCCATAATCGACCTGGATGGAAGAAGATTGATAAATTTCCTTCAAGATCTTCCACAACACCACCATCATCATTACGGTCCACATTGTGATCATGTGTTATGACATGTGGTTCAAAATAATGAGAAAATAGTTGGGTTGACTCTGTCATCAAGTATGCTTCACAAATGGATCCCTCAATGCTAGCTTTATTTCCAATCATCCTTTTAAGAGCTCCCAGATACCTTAATAAATAAAACGGATGGACCACTACATTAGAAAAGGAATGTATAGAATACTAGTAACAAGTTTGACATAAAGGATGTACATTTACCTTACAAAAGGATACATCCATTGATATTGCACAGGTCCAGCTATTCTTGTTTCATATGGAAGGTGCACAGGTAGATGTTCCATTGAGTCAAAAAAATCAGGAGGAAATATACATTCTAACTTGCACAAGATTTGTGGGATATCTCCCTCTAATCTCTCCATGTCATCCACTCGTAGAGTGGTTGAAGTAAGATCTTTAAAAAATAAGCTCAATTCTATAAGTGCCTGCCACACATTACTAGGAAGTAGTTCACGAAAAGCAATAGGCATTAGTCATTGCATTAACACATGGCATTCATGACTTTTCATGACAAATATCCTTTTTGCATTTATGTCTGGACATCTGCCCAAATTCGAAACATACCCATCTGGAAACTTTAAGCCTTTCACCCAATTGAACAAGATCGTTCTTGCTTCTTTTTCTATTGTATATACAACTTTAGGATATTTTCCACTACTGTGTTTTACCAATTGAGGTTGATCACAATAGGCTACCATATCTTGATGTGATTGTGGATTGTCTTTGGTTTTGCCATCATATTTAAGAACCGTGTTAAACACATTATCAAAGACATTTTTTTCAATATACATGACATCAATATGTCAAATGATGTTGGAACTCCAGTATGGAAAATCCCAAAAGATGCTTCTCTTTTTCCATCCACAAGACTTACATATTCTTTGATTAACTTCTTCTGCATCTAACTCTGTTACTTTTCTTATGCCCGGGTCACAAATTTGATTCAATATCTCATTTCCTGTCCTATAGGGTGGTGGAAATCTTTGGACAATCCTACCTTTAAGAAATTTCTTACGATCTCTCCTAAATGAGTGATTTTTGTCGAGAAACATCCTATGACAATCAAACCAGGATGTTTTCCTACCATGTTTCAAACTGAATGATTGTGTTTCCTCCATACAATAGGGACATGCTAACTTACCCGCAGTACTCCATCCTGATAGCATAAAATATGCTGGAAAGTCACTAATTGTCCACATCAAAGCTTACCTTAGCTGAAAGTTTTGCTTTTTAAGATGTCAAATGCTTTCACACTTGTCTCCCACAACAAGGTCAATTCCTTTATTAAAGGTTGCAAATAAACATTCAATTTTATGTTTGGGATTATTTGGCCCTAGAACAATGATTGTTAAGAACATATAAGTCTCTTTCATGCACATCCCTGAAGGTAAATTGTAAGGAGTAACAATCACTGGCCATGAAGAGTACTTACTCCCAGATTGACTAAATGGTTGGAAACCATCAGTACATAACCCCAATCTTATATTTCTTGGTTCAGCAACAAAAAAATGATGAGTTTCATTGAGGTGCTTCCAAGCCTCAAAATTTGATGGATGACGCATTACACCATCCTCTTTTGTATGCTCATGATGCCATCTCATGTCGGCAGCTGTAGTATGGGATGCATATAATCTTTGCAATCTAGGAATCAAAGGAAAATAATACATTTTCTTATAAGGGACCAATTTCCTCTTGCGAGAGCCGACACAACGCTTCAATCTCTCATGGCCACAGAATGTACAAGATGTAAGGTGTTTATCATCACCCCAATATAACATACATCCTGATTCACAACAATCAATCTTTTCAATCAGCAAACCCAAGCTATGCACTAGCTTCTTGGTATGATAATAACTATCAAGAACCATGTTATCTTCAGGAAAAGCCTCTTTCAACAATTGCATCATTTGGTTTTAACCTCTCTGTGAAATATTGTTCTCCATTTAAATATTTAACATCTGAGAGGCAACCACAAGTTGAGAGAGAGAAGCACCAGGATATAATTTTTTATCAGCTCCTTGTAGTAAATCATATAATTTTTTAGACTCGGGATTAGGATCTTCGTCCATTGAAGGTTCACAAGGATGAGATGACTCAGGTTCAATATTATTGAAAGATTGCCAACTTGATCCCCGAAGGAACTTGGGACCAGAAGCATCTAAAACCATTTGTTGGTATGGGTTATCATATCCTAATTCAGGTTGAGCACTACCATGAAAATCTTAACCCAAAGAAATCTCATCGCTTCTTTTTCCCCTTGATGCTTCCAAACAAAATAGTTATCAACAAATCTAGACTTATAAAGGTGATGTTTAACAATTTCAACTTCCATGTATCTAAAGTTGTGACACCTTTTACATGGACATCTAACTTTGTAACCACTCATGCGATTCATTTGAGAACATGCATATTGGATAAATTTATCCACACCATCTATGAAACTAGAGTTTATAGCCCCTTCACCATCCAACCTCTCATACATCCAACTACGCTCTAGATTATTCATGTTCCTATTCATGTTTAAATAAACGAAACAATTAGTAACAAGCACAAGTTGATTAAGGACTACTTCCAATAACAAGAACATTTTTTGAGAACATGCATACTGGAAAGTCACTGATTCTCATTTATATTCAAAATTTGGTCAAAACATACAGATTGGCCTAACAAAATTAGTTGCTGAAATTGCCCACTAGGAAAGATGAAAAAAATAATATTAGACAGTCGCAGAAACATCCCCACCAAAATTAGTTCTCCTTGGGATTTATAAAAAGTAATTCGAAAATCTAAGAAATGAAGAGAAGCACATCAAGGATAGGTATGAACACAATTAAATCTTCAATAGGATGAACTTACCAACCTCATGGCGGAATGAAATTTCAGTATTCACACCGAAGAACAAACACAATATAAGCGAGAGAGAGAGAGAGAGAAAATAATGGGTAGAATCAATGACTCACACATCAGCCAAAGGAAAGTATCAACTCAGCTAGCAAAGATTAGACATTGGAATGACTATAATGACTGCAGATACATACAGAACCCTTGGTATCATCTACCAAATGTTTTGTTCAATATATTTAGATGTTTCAAAGTGTATTATTTTGATCCCAATTTGTTTCCTTTTTCTATTAGGTTGGCCACTTTTGGGCCAGTACTTTTGATATTTTTATTATATCTTTGTTGAATTTATCTTCATGATATAAAATGGCCTTTTTAGGCCACAAAAAAATAATTTTAAACGAACAAATGACAACAATCTTCTTCCTAATTACAATCAGTAAAGTAAATACCTTGAGAGTATATCTTTAGCTAAATCAAGGGAAAAAATAAAGAGCAAGGCCTACTTCAAGTGAATGACAACCAAATACTAAGTATAATGTTATAGGAGTAGATGCCTGCAATATTTAAACATCAGATGTCTTGGTTATTAACAAGAACATGAAACAAGAACAATAGAGCAAATAACAACTACACACTTAATATGAATCAATTGTTGTCTTGAGTTGCATATTCAAAGTGTTATTCTACATGATCCTCTCTGCTTGTTCAACTGGTCGATTATATAAATATGTCTAATTTTTTCAAAATCAAAGTCATGCTTACTTAAAATTACTTCTCTGTTTTCATGTCATATGCTTGTATCTTATCCGCCCAAATGCAAAAGACTGTTTCCATAGATTCTTAGCTAAACAAAATCAGAATACCAATTACAAAATAAAAAAGAAGTCATAAATCATACAACATACGAGTGGGCCAGGAGAGTTAATAGGTATCAGGCCAGGCTACTTTTTTGAGAGTCCTAAGAAGGCTACCTAAACGATCGTTGAAAGGCTTAAGAGATGTCTGGAAGGAAAAATCAAAGAGAAGGGTGGTTCGTAGATCAGTATGAGTATGAACTTCAGCGTGAAGTGGAGTAGGACCGTTGGCCTGATCTGACTCCCCACCCAACCACCCTGGCGTATGTTTCTGAATCAACTGCATCGTAAGCTGCTATAGCTAAATTGTAAAACCAAAGTCACCACAGAAGTAGCTTCTAAGCTAGATTCAGTATTACAGTAACATTATTTATTAGAAAAATGAACTAAACACATTTCTTGTCAAGTTCCTAACTCTATTGATAGAACTCATTTGCAATCTAATGCAAATGAGCATAGTAGTATTGTTGTAATTCATGTGAAGCAGAGCACACATTAGGAACCCAAAAGGAATAATGAGGAAATTATTCACAATAAACAACAGGAAAGCAATTTCAACAATCCCCTGCACAATGACAGAAATATGTATGCCACTCCATCTTATTTCCTGAAAGTTTTGAATGACTTTAAGAAATGCACCCCCTCATCCAAAAAATAGAAATGTCCTGCAAAATACCAACCCTCCCAATGACCACATTCAACCCCCCCAAACCACCAAAACAACTCCCAAAAAGAGCAAATACCATCTCTTAAACCCTTTACTGTTATTCAATCTTTTGCAGCAAATTTTCTTATTACAAATGGAAAACTACAAGCAACTATTAGGTAGTTGTGGGAGGGGGAGAAAGAGAGATACCTCTAAGCGGAGAGAGAAAGAGATAGTTAGTAGTCACATACAATGAAAGCTAGCTACAGTAAAAAAACAAAATTAAGCAAATCAGTGTGCAATTTACTTTCACAAAAGCAAATAAAAGGAAATCACTGTAATGCTTGAACCCTAATCCCAAATTTTCAGAAAATCTTACTTAAAAAAAACCCTATTTTCAGAATACCCAAACTACTAAAATCACTATTTTTGGAACACCTCAAACTTACTTCAAGCTAAAGGAAATGGAAAGAATTGAAAGTTATAAAACCCTATTTTCAGAATATCGACACTGATAAAACCTCTATTTTCAACACATCTCAATATTACTTCAACCTAAATGAAATGAAAAGAGATAAGAGAAAAAAACTCTAATTTTCACAAACCTATCAGAGATAGAGAGATGATAGTTTGAGAGCTCACTTTTTAGATCGAAATGGAAGATTGAAGGAGATGATAAGAGTTAGAGAGCTCACTTTGAGATAAAGATTGAAGGAGATGAGAGTTTCAGCCATCGGAGAAGGAAAGTTCCATCGGAGAGCTTACATCGTCATTACTTTGAGAGATGAGAGTTTCTGGTGAAAATGGAAAGTGTGAGGTGAAAATTGAGAGTGAAGTGATTTATCTTAGACAAAAACATAACTTTGCAACAGCCTTAGTGATGGATTTTAATATCCGTTGCTAGCAAAAATTATATTTATTTAGATTTAATTCTAGCGACGGATTTTTCCATCACTATATAAATAAAATTTTATAAAAAATATATTTTTAAGTTTAGTGGCATTTTTTCGTCACTATTTCCGTTGCGGAATATTAATTAAATTAGTCACACTTACTTGGTTGCCAAATTGGTAGCAAAAACTAGGGCGCCAAAATTTCGCGCTCATTTTTAGTGACCAAACAAATATTTCGTTGTCAATCCGTCGCTATATCATAACTCAAAAAATTATTTGCAATTCTTACGACAAAATGTCTATTCCATTACGAATCCGTCGTTATCTAGTGACGGAATAAAATTCGTCGCTAAGATTCGTCACTAAACACTATTTTTTTAGTAGTGCTAATACAATAGAATGAAACTAGGCTTAGCCCATACATAATGACCAAAAGTGAAATACAAGAAAAGGAAGTAAAATAATGAAAGTCCATCCTTGAAGCATGAGGACTCACCAAAGCTCGAAATATCTAAAGTCAACCTTTAGCCACAAAACTGTTAACCTTGACTGTTGGACCCTACTTTTGGGGAAATGTAGGCAAGAGTATGCGTTAGTACAAAATAATGAAGTAAGTATGATAGCCATGCATAAAACATTTAAATCATGCTAAAAAGGACATTTCATTTCATAACATGCAATTGACCAAGCTAAAATATGATATAAGAGAATTAGAAAACATAAGTCACAAAATCTTGGTCAATGCAAGCTAACATCATCTTTAAAACCTTTAAACTAATATGCAATACTTCTATATTTAACCTTAGTTCGTTATTAATGTGGAGAATTAGTCTTAACCAACATAGAGACCATGTGAGCTACAACATGATCCCCCGGTGTCTTCCACACCGAAAAGGGTTTTCCTACTTGCCAAGGTAGAACCATGAACTTCTAGCTTAAGTGGATCCACTAGCTAATGTCTCTTGAGACAATCATCCTATGGGGGCACATAGGTAAGGGATAAGAAGATTGCTTTTAAAAACCCAACCTCAACTAACGGGAGAGCCTCCATCTCAATATCCTCTCAGTGCTAAGCATAAATCCCATGGAATATTCATATCTTACTTGAACTTATTATTCATGGAAACGCATCCTAGGATAACCAATCTGATCTAGTTTCATTAGGATAGCACTTACTCTTTTATTTGATTAGGTGAGAAAGTCTTTCAACCTAAGAATCCTTTCTATGTGAGAAAACCTTTCACATCTTGATTTTATGTGTACATGAGAAAATCCTTTCAGTAACACATCATGATCATTGGTACTTTACGCTCAAAGCACCTTTAAAACATTTGCATAGATTTCATAAGAAAAGGCATAAGTCCATAATTTACCTCTTGAGGTTCAAAACCCACTTTACATCATCAACATTTAGAAAATATGAATTAGATATTAATTTCATCATAAATTCATGTAAAGGTAGAAATACATGCTTAATTTCATAAAACTCTTCCTGTAAGATCAAAATCCCACATCATATGATTCATAACTTGAAAACATGGGGATTACATGGGTTCATGGGGAAATTATCATGAAATCTTAGTATTTTATCAATTAATGCATACGAGATCATAATTCAATCATTTAAATCAATAATTTTGGCTTTGATCACTACCATTAGGGCTCGCCGAAGGGCACTCGGCGACTCGCCAAACAAGCCCTTAGCTCGCCTAATTTTATAGTACATCGACTTTAGGAGCAAGACCAAGTAGGTGATGGGGGATGGACTTTGACAACACACCGACTAGAACGGTGAGCCCAACCAGGCTTGCTTAAAGTTACAAAATACAGGACACCAGGGATCAAGCCAAATGGCGAGGAGGTTCCACTTGGCGGATCGCCAAGTCGACTCGGCGGATCGCCTAGTCTACTATGAAGTGAATATTTCCCTTCTCTAAAATCATAGGTGTTACATTATCTCCATGATGAGTCTGAGATTTGGACTCATTAATGACTTTGTTTTGATAGTTTTAGTGTCCTGAAATTCCTAATTTATGCCATAAAAAGATGTTAAAGCATCGTCCATCTGGCTAATTCTGGCCATGCTGTACAAGGGGTCAATCTGGCTTATTCAGCCAATGTGTGTGCCTCTCGGGTTGGGGCTGCGATGCCTGGGATGATAGAGAGGGCGATAGATGCTGCCTTGGCCCCACTTAGAGCTAAGATGTGGGATCACAAGTTGGCACTAGATATCCTTTATGTTAAAGTCGCAACTTGTGAGCATTCACGTGGTGCTAGAGAGAAGGTGACGACCTTGAAGATCGATAATGTTGAGTTGAGGAAAGATGTGGACTAGCTAAAGTCCACTAACGTATCTATGCTATTTGGGATCGTGGAGATTCCTGATATGCCAGATACAAATATTCCAGATTGTTCTAAGGTACTTTCAGCTACAATCGGAAATGAGGTTAGAGCTAATGATGTTGCTGATGAGTCAGAGGTTGAAAAAGATGAGGAGCAGCTAGGTGTGACTGATGCAGCTGTCTATGATGATTTGGCAGACCTAGATGGAGCTAGGGTGCGTACAGCTGTACAGGCCTCTTTGAGGGATGTTTCCATGGTTGGCTCCAATGGAGCCAAGGATGCTGAGATACCAAGCACTGATGCCCAAACAGAGGGAGGTGTGGATATGCGAACTTCACCCTAGGCCTAGCCTGGCAGGATGATTCTTTTTTCCTCACTTTTGTTCTCTTTTAAGACTAGTTTTGTTTTTAGTTGCATTTAAGGACAACTGCGTATTTTTTTGGGGGCTGATGTATTTCCATACCTACCTCTTGTGGCTGTTTTGTGGATAGTTACATGATTCTCATTGTGTTTTGTGAATGTTGGAGCTTATTGGTATATACTTATATTGGTTAATGAATTCTAGTTGTTGATATATTGTGGCCCATTGTTTTTATTTGAAAAATGGTTTTGAACCAAATTTAAAAAAATTTCCACCTCTTTTGTATGTGATTGTGGATGTTCTTATGTAAATTTGAGTGTCGGTTATGGTCAATACCGATGACTTGAATAGTGCTTTTAATTAAACAAAATAAATGTGTGACTACGATGAGGCAAACTAATTTACATAGGTAATATGTGAACTTTTAGCATCTCGTTGTGACTATTTGATAGTTGATTGATTCTTTTGTGATAAACATTGCACGCTAGCTAGAATGTGTGGAGTCTTGTTTGATAATTGTACCAATGCCTTCTGTGGTGAGGTTGTCTTGAACATCATGCTTGATGACACCTAGAATTTACCCCGTTGGTCCAATTAATCGATTGAAGCAAGCAATTGAAATTATCTTAGGCAAGAATTTTGAAGAGTGAGCCAATTTGAAAATATACCTCTTTGTGGCCAACCTTGTGAGATGTGTAAATCTTGCTTGGCACTTTTAGAGCCTATCCTTTTTTTGGAAGAAACTTGAACAACTTTGACCTCTTTATCCCATCACCCATAACCTTCATGAAGTATTGGTTCATTTGAATAGCCAACTTAGGCCAAAAGCCTAAGTTGGGGGTGTGGTGAAAAAAAAGGAAAATCAAGAAGTGTGAAAAATTTCCATTTGAAGGATTGTTTTGAAAAAGATGGAACCCCTCCATGTAAAAAAGGGAGAAGAAAGAAAAGAAAAAGACTAAAAAAGAGCAAAAGTTGTGAAATAAAGTGTGCGAGAAAAGTAAAAAAAAATAGGGTATCTAGTGATTCATGTTTAGTTGAATAATGGGGTAGGTTATGATCATGTTTGAATGTGAAGGAGAATGAGAAAAAGTGAGTTTTAGGCCACACTTCATGAAGGTAGAATCCACTAAGCCTAAATGACCATACCTTTACCCTCAGCCCCATTACAAGCCTTAAAAAGACCTTTGCAATATTTGGTGAGATGAAACGAATGTTGATTGGAAAATAAGGGCAAGCCTATGGGTGGAGTCACGCAAGTGCGTCTTTTTGAGCGTGAGAGTTGTATGTGATTTTGAGACCTTAAATTTTTGAGGAATTTTTGGTGAATATAGAATCCTCTTTGTTGTGAGGGCATTTGAGTACCTTTGTTGAGCTTGAACTTGCATTTGAAGCAAGCATTGTGAGATTGAGTACACTTAATAATGGTGAGTCACAATTTGAATCTTTGAGTGCACAATTGAGAATTGTATGTGTAGTTTGAACCATTGTGTGCATTCATGTTGAGTCTTAAGCAACACTGTTTGTAGACATCTTTGTTGAACAGATTGATCGTGAGTTTTACTTGAGCACAAGCAAAAGCTTAAGTTGGGGGTGTGGATGAGTCCGAGATTTGGACTCATTTAGGGCTTTGTTTTGATAGTTTTAGTGTCCTCAAATGCCTAATTTATGCTATAAACTGATGTTAAAACATTGATTTTTAGGTATGTAAACTAAGGAGTAAGGCAAGGACATTACTAGGCAAAAAGGAGCACACAAGCTAAAAAAGTGAAGAAAAGTGATCCTAGTGATCGCCAAGACCACCGAAAGTTCCAGCGTGCCAGCCCTAGGGAAGAACAAATGTGGCGACTGAAATAGGTAGTCGATGAATCGCCTAATGACTCCGCGATGGCAACCTTGATCGCCTAAAGTCACAGAACCCTAAAGACAAATGGCCAATGCAAATCGGAGATGGATTGGAGAGAAGGGCAGATCGCCAACCTATTCGGCGAGGTGCGACTTATTTCACCCAATGGCTTTTCAGGCCAAAAATTGGGCAACTATAAATTGGAATTTTAAATGAAATTTGGAAGGTTTTTTTTAGTTCCTTTTGTGAGTTTTGATCCCCAAGTTTGAGAGTTAGAGTTTTCTGTTAGTTTTTGGGTTTCCATTGTAGACTTTGAGGATTTCTAACCTTAATTTTGAGGATTTGCAAGTGGGTTTCTGAATTTACTCAATTTGGACCATTGTAAAGACTTGAGAACCTTCACCCAAATCACGGCTAATGTATTTGGTAATCGTTTTTCTCTTTTTATGATGTGTAGCTAAAACCCCAATTCTTGGGGTGTGATCATGTGTTTATTTGTCTAATTATCTTATGGGTATTGTTGTTTAATGATAAAATTGATGTTTTAATGTGGGTTTAATTATTAGCTGTGTTTTAATCTATGGATTGTAGTTGCAAATGCAATTCTAGCATAGAGTTCTTAGCTTGCTTGAGAGAGAAGTTTTGGAACCACAGCTTTTGACTAATAATTGTAGGCATTGGGTTGATGTAGGTTTAGCTCGAGAGAGTGAATCCTAACCCAATCCTACCTATCTAGCTCAAGAGAGTGGATATTTTAAGGTTGTGGATTGTTTATCTTGTCAAGCCTGTCGAGGTTCAAGAGAACTCGCCTGAACCGTAATAGTTGTTCGGGAGAAAACTATTGCACTTATAGCTTAGCCTACCAACAATGATTCAGCAAATTAGTGTTAATTATCAATTAACCATATAGCTTAATTAGCTTATAATCGATCATATCTCGAGAATTCCTCTTAATATTGTTGTTTCCCCTATTTTCATTCTTCTTTTAGTTGTTAATTGCAAATCAAAACCCCCCATCTGACATTTTTTTGACACCCTTTAGACTTGTCTGTATGTTTTCGATAATTTCTATTCCTATAACCTCTTAGACAACTTTATAACTTCATAACTAAATTTAAACACGTACCGCTCCATGTGGGTTCGACCCCAACTCTTCATTGGTTTTATACTAGATAACGATCCTCTACATCTAGAATCGGATGAGGTGTATTTGAGACATTAAATCACTCCCTTTGGGATCATTTATCCTTGAATGAGATTCAAACTGGTTCTAAGAGAGTAGGAGACGAACTAACAACCCAACCTACTATGCAACTTCATCTAAATGCATATAACTAAGGAGGAACTATCAACTCCAAGCTAAACATACTCCATGCATCATAAGGAAGTAGGAACTACATCTAGCAACCCAATATGCATAAATTTTCAAAATTACTCTTGTTCATGGAGGAACTACCTTCGCCAAGCTAAAAGCATGCTCAACACAATCTCACGAGCCCATATGCAATTTGTTCTCAAAAAGCATAGCTAAAGCATGTTCATCAATTCATCTCATGAAATCTATAGGCAATTAATGCACAACAACGTAAGGAAAATCAATAATATAAACTCACTTTCTTTAAAACACAAGTTTTCATGAACATGCATAAGGAAATCATGGAAACACATAAAACACATGACTCTAAAACAAAGGACAACCCAAGAGGAACTCATTACCTCAAGCTACAATAAGAGTAAAAGGAAAAAGATGAGGATATCGGGACATCATATCGGTCTCGGCCTCCCAAGTGGCACCCTCAACTAACTGATTCCTCCACAACACTTTCACGGAAGCTATTTCTTTATTTCTCAACTTCTTGACTTGTAGGTATAAAATCTCAACCGAAACTTCCTCATAAGAAAGATTCTCTTTAACTCTCAAACCATCTAAGGAAACTATAGATGTCGGATCTCCAACACACTTCTTAAGCATAGGGACATGGAAAACAGAATGCACCGATGCCAACTCATTTGGCAAATCCAATTCATAAGCAACCTTACCAACACGTCTCAAAATTTGATACGGGACTACATATCGGGGACCAAGCTTCCCTTTCTTACCAAAACACATTATACCCTTCTTGGGTGAGATTTTCAAGTAAATCCAATCATGTACATCAAACTTGAGATCCCTTCTTCTCACATCGGCATATGATTGTTGTTGAATTTGAGTTGTTTTCAAATTTTCTCATATAAGTTGAACTTTCTCTGTGGCCTCATGTACCAACTTGGGACCTATTAAGGAAACTTCACCCACCTCAAACCAACCTATGGGAAATCTACACCTCCTACCATATAAGGCCTCAAATGGAGACATATCAATACTCGAGTGATAGTGTAACACCTCGGAAATTAGTAGGGTTAACTCGAGCCTAAATGTGAGGGTTACGGTCAACGGTTAAGGGAAAGGTCTAAGGGTTTTGGGTGAAGGCCATGGCTAGGGGGACAAGGCTGACTAAAACTAGCCAAGCCACTACCTACCATGACCACAAGGGACTTCACGACCCGTGGTGGCCACCACGAGTCGTGGTGCCACCCGTGGTTGGTGAGGCAGTGTGCCCCCAAAAGTGGCCAAGCCAAGGCTTCCCTTCACGAGCCACTTCATGGCTCGTGGTCATGACCACGGGATATGGGAAGGGTCGTGGGGTTGCCTTAGCCTCATGGGAGTTGTGTAAGGTTGAAGGAGCTGTAACACCCCGTAAAGTAGTTAGTTGACCTAGTGAGTTCTATACTAAATCTAGTAGGTTGAACTAGAGCCTCACATGTTATTTTATTGTTGGAAACTTGTTTAAATGATGAATTATGGCTTTTGAAGTTAGTTTGGTGATTTTAGAAGTCAAATGTCAAGAAACGACTATGACGTCCGGAAACTAGTCATTTGAACTAGTGAGTTGTAAGGGTCTTGTCGTTGAAGTTTGGAGTGTTGTTTGAGGGTAAAAAATTGTAGAAGTAACTCTCCTACTTAGATGGACATGTTCAGGGGTTAAATGTCCGTGTACGACTCCCCAAAGACCACACGAGGGGTCCTTGAGGAGGACCCCAAAACAGTCCACTAAGGCAGCCTTTGGTGGTCTACTGTTGCTATCTATGTTCAGTAGATCAATCCATGTCCCGTAGGTCATGGGCGTGGATGAGGACTTAGTATAGGGAGGCTTGCCTTCAATTATGAGCCCCAGCCCTAATCAAAGGAGGCACAGTACGGCCCGTAGACCCATCCACGATCCGTGGAGGGGCAATCATAGGTGCTGCCAACTTTTGGAGTGTTAGTTTTAAGTTGATGATTTGGAGTTTAGTTGGTTGATTGATTAAGGGCTTAGGGGGTTGGTTAGTTATTTAGTTAATCACCCATTTAAGCTAAAAATACCCTAAATTAAGTCATGGAATCGTTTGGGACCAAGACCCCCAAAACAGTTCACTAAGACAGTTTTGAGGTGACCTACGGATTGCCATTGACGGCCAGTAGGTTGGTTGACGCCCCGTAGGTCAAGAACGTAGGTACATACTTAGTTTTTTTAGCGGCCTGCAACATTTAGACTCCCATATTCAAACCATGAGACTAAACCACGGACAGTAGATCAATCTACTGTCCGTAGATGGCCAGGTCATAGGTCTGCCCAGTTTCACTACTAAAAAACGGCAAAAAGAGACCTCATGAGGTCTCTTTTCTGAAAAAAGAGACCAATAAAGAGACCTCAATGGTAGGTCGCTATAATGTAGGTGACTTTTGTGTAGAGACCTCATGAGGTCGCCAAATAGAGACCTCACGAGGCCGCCAATAAATTTTCCGAATTTTTAAAAAAAAAGACCTCATTAGGTCGCAATTTTATAATTTACTTTTGTTTTATTTTTAATAAATGTGGCCTCATGAGGTCTCTTTTATGAAAGAAATAAAAACAAATTCAAAAAGCGACCTCACGAGGCCGCTATATGACCTTCTTTATTGCATTTCTAAAATATAAACTGCAAGAAAGAGACCTCGTGAAGTATCTTTACTGCATTTCTAAAAAATAAACTGCCAGAAAGAGACCTCATGAGGTCTCTTTTATGAAATTTCTTTAAAATAAAATGTAAAAAAGTGACTTCATGAGGTCTCTTTTCCTAGAAAAAAACTGGCAGCTTGTATCTGTTTTTGCAACTGCTCGTCACCTGTCATATTAATTCAATACATTTCTAATTAGCTAAATCAACTTTCAACAATCAACTGATACAATACATTTACTAAATGTTCTCTTATCAACACAATATGCAACTCACCTTCAACGTAATTTGAAATTGAAAGAAAAACCATAAAATCCATAAGTTATATAATAGGATTTCAATGTTATCATGCATTCACAAAACAAATAAGTCCCATAAAACAGTCATAAAGTAAAGAACTTAGATTATCTATTACAACTCTAAACTTCACTAATGCGGTAGTATGTTTGACACATGATCCTCATCTTCTTCATCACTACTAGACTCATCTGTCATATTTCTTTGTTGACCATACACTGGATATCCAGTAGGTTGAGGCTGGGAGGGTCGAAGAGGGAAAGTGACATCATTGGAACAAGGGGGAATCCTTCCTGAAGCAAGTAATGCATCTAATTGAGCCTTAAGACCTGCATACTCTATGTCCCTTCACCTTTCCCTAGCCCGCAAGTCTTCGACTTGGCTAGATAGCTCGGCTATCTTTTGCTCCATAGCCAAATTTTTCTTCATCGATTCATCATCATAGGAACTACTTAAGCCTTCAAACTCAGAATGATATTCACGAAAGGTCTGTTGAGGCATGCCATAGGCATACCCATATCTACTCGGCCCACCAATGAAGTCTAGCCACACTCTTTCAGCCTGTTCTTGACTAAGTGGCATACCTCAATTTTCTTCTGGCAGAGTTTGTCGTAAATCCTCCAAAGCTTGAAGATATCGATTCTAAATTGAATGGTATTATTATTAGACTATAACTTTAGAAAATAAGTAACTATTATTTTAAATTAGAGGCTTACATAGGTCAATTCAGCTCGCGGCTCAACCCACACGTCTGGATCTTCTGAATTTTTCTTCTTTCTTATGTGTGTTGCCTTGGATGCCTCAGCTTGGGTTACCAGTCTTCCTAGTTCCTTTTCCTACATATAAAACTAATTAAGTTATAATCAAGAGTAATTAAATATTAATACCTAAAATATATATTAAAAAAATTAAGAAAAATGATTCATACCAATTTCCTCCTCACACTTCGTTGACTCTGAGCCCCACTTGTGTGTAGAGAACCACCCTTAGTAGATGATCTAGCCTTCTTACCGATCTCACTCATCTGCTTAAATCTTGGATTGTTCGCCCAATGCACAAGTAATTTTTTCCAATCCTCTGGTAGAATCCACCAAGGATTCTTATTCTTTTTACGAGCTTTCATCAACAAACTAGTGAGAACACATGCAGCTTTCTTGTGAAAGTTTGCACAAATTTTGGTCTCATGTTCCGGACGCCAAGCACATTTTTTCTGCAATGAAACCATAAAATTTTCAATTAATAAGTATTATTGAAGACAAGTATTTAAATAGTGTTAAAGCAATAAATTTTAATATACTCTAAACTCCAAAAAAATTTGTCTCTTGAGATTGCTTGGCATCTTTCCCCAAGTCGGAAAAGCATCTCTATAGAGATCTTTGATTGCTTGAGAAATGATCCCCACAGCATCATCTGGATTGAAACTGTAATACAAAATTTTAATAGTTATAGGTTAAAACAAAGACAATTAAATAAGACAATCATAAACATAGGATATTTTGTAAAAAATAAAATCTTACGTATAGCCGTCAGGCTCGATGACAAGTCTATTGTGCATATCTCTCATGCCAACTTGTGTAAGGACCCGACCAGCTGTACCTGACTGATTTGTGGTAGGAGTGTTAGGCTCCGAACCATTACCTTGAAGGCGAAGACTCGACATCCCAAGTTGTGAAGTAGATGATGATGAAGGTTGTGAGTCTATAGGGTTGTGAGTAACTGTGCGAGAGTCACTAGATGTTGGTCGGTTAGCCTTTGGAGGCAAAACACTGTATCCATGTGGCGTAGCATACCCTGATGTGGGCACAAGTACATGGGGGGTGGCTGAGTATATTCCAATGGTGGATGCATATAGGTTGATGGAGGATTAATATGTGGAGGCACCCTACTATAAGGCTCGGTCTGCTTAGAATAGCAATGTATCGGAGTGTCTCTTGATGGGAGAGAATTTGTGGAGTCTGATCTTATACGTATCCCTATCGGTCGTCTACTAATCATACCATCCTTCTTTTTTTTCTTTTTGGGGGCATTATAAATATTTTTATTCTTATTACCACCTGCCATCTAAGTAACAAAAACATTTAAGTCAAATAAGGTTAGAAATTTACATAACAAGTAAAGTCTCAATAAAAATTAACTAAAGCTGAAATTGAATTAACTACTGGTGTGTTTTGTTATGTTCATGAATGTTTGTTATATCATTTCATCTATCAAATAAGAACAACTTCAAAGAAAACAATAAGTAAATTTCATCTTGAAAAGGGAAAGGTGAAATGCAAAATAAGTGAACTAGGGGTTGGTGGGGTGTGAGGAGTAGCTTCTCTTAATTAACATCATTTTATTCCCAAGATGGAGATTCATTCTCCCCTTGTTGCTAATATTCAGAGACCTTTTTGGCATTATATTGTTGTTTCTGTAACTATGTCCAATGTCCATATTTAGTTTGACTGAGCAAAGAAAAACAAAAGCACTCAACTGCAAGGGAATTACAGGATAGTGCTAATTCCCTTGATTCTACCAGTGAGCAGAATGATTTCCTTACAAAACTACTAGACCTGAAAGAAGTCAAGCAAGCAGTTTACGAACTTAACGGAGCATATACTTGATAACATCAGCCCACAAAACTACCAGACCTGGGAAATTCAAATGGAAAGTTCACAGTCAAATCAGCATGGAATGAATTAAGACGGAAACAGGAGAAAATACAAATCTTTGACTATATATGGACTAAAGGGCTGCCTATAAAGATTAATTTCTTTTTATGGAGAGGGTTTTTCAAGGATGCTTGGGGGATTGTAGGACAGGATATCACAACATTTACCTTGAGTTTAATTCAATTCAAGTGTTATCAATTTACCTTGAGTTTAGTTCAAGTGTTATCATGGTTTAGGTTGAAACTCAGGGCCCTCTTTATCATGGACCAAAGTTGATGATATCAAATGTGTAACATAAAGAAGACACATCTACCAAATCAAAAAGCAAATGGTGATACAAATACAATATAGAATTCTTAGAGCAGTTCAAGACACTAGTTAGAGATAGGTAATCAGAATATTCACTTGCAAATTTCATCCATTCAATACTCTCTTGTAACTGTTTTTAAAAAAAATCCTCTCTAACTCAAAGTCTTAGTTTGATTCTCACCCATATATGCGATCAGTTCTGCCGTCTGTCAGAAATGGCTGAGTTCCAAAACTATAGAAGCGCCTTTAAAGCCAACAAGTACTATTAACAATATGAAGAAACGAAAATGTTGAAGATATAAGTTAAGGAACTTAAAGTATATCCTCTCTAACATTTTAATATATTAGATAGATGGTCACATACATCTTGTTGATCTCAAGGTGATTTAATTCATATCAAGACAACCTAAATACACCTAATAAATAAGCTATGCATTCAATGAAAAACTATCAAATAACCTCATATAAATTAAATTAACAACTAAAAGTACAAGGAGCACATACTTACGTTTGAAACAATTTAAAAATTGGGGATCCACTTTAACAGAGAATCGAGAAACAATTTAGTAATGCAATATAAAATAATTAAGAAGAAGACTAAAGTAATATATATATATATATATATATATATATATAAACTAAACATACTAATTACTATTCATCCTCATCCTCATCCTCATCCTCTTCTTCATCCTCTTCTTCTGACCATTCTTCTTCATGGAACAACTCTTCCTCATTAATTGATGCATTTGCCCCTTCATCTGTTATTTGTTCTATATCAACCTCTTCTAATATGTGTTCAGGATGCTCTAAATCATTTTCTAATTCAACATCCACGGTATGGTTAACACTTGATATATCATCATCCTGGTACGCAACATCCAACACGTTTTCAACTTCCACACAACCCATGGGTTTGGTTTTAATCACCACCCACCAATCTAATTTATCTGGACGCAAGGGATAAGGAGCATAGTACACTTGCTTAACATTTTGTGCAATAATGAAAGGATCATATGCTTCATACTCCCTTGTGTGCTTTACTTCAATGATATTATATTGTTTGATTTCTCTCGTACCTCTTTTTGGGGTTGGATCAAACCACTTGCATCTAAACAATACAATTTTTTTTATAGGCCAACCGGAATACTCCATTTCCAAAACCTCCTTGAGTACCCCATAATAATCAACTCCATCTTGATTTCCATCACCACCTTTCACCCAAACTCCACTATTGTTAGTTTTTTTATATTTGGAGCATTGAATTTAAAACCATTTACAAGATACTTGTCCATTGAATAAATCTTGATGGGTCCCCAAGAAAGGTCCTTCAAAAATTGGTCAAATTGACCATATTTTGTATAATAAATCTATAAATATTTGAAAAGTAGGAAATTAGCTATCAATTAAATATAGATTTATTTAATAATGATAGTATTATGAAAATATTATAAGACTTACGTAATCTTGAAACCACTTTGAGAAATGCTCAAATACTTTTTCATTGCCATATAAATGCACAAAGTAGCTGTCAAAGAAGATGGATATTGAGTTAGTTGTTTTGCCTTGTAATTACATATTTTAGTGCAAAAACAACAACTTACTCAAGAAATGGTTTAACTTGTGGGCAATTCAACAAGACATGTGTCGATGCAGACTTAAACTCCATGGCACTAAGATTCCTCCTCGTACGTTTTTTTGAACCTTTGCCTGGTTGATTGAAGATTGATAGTGGCTTCATAGTCTCACCACCATTGTCATGGCGATTGGGTATATTTTGAAAGCATGGCACACTACTTTCGAAGTAATAAGAACCAAAATTAGTTATCTCCCTAGCAAGATGGAATTCAACCATTGAGCCTTCAAGTCTATGTTTTTGCTTCATGCCCCGTTTAGACTTTCCAATAGTCCTACATTATATTATATTATCATTGATTTTAACAAAATATTGATATAAAAATATTAAGAGTTAAACACTTACCTCTCAAATGGATACATCCATCTATATTGAACTGGACCTCCGAAGCGTGCTTCATGCACTAGATGTACAGGAAGATGCTCCATCACATCGAAAAATCCAGGTGGAAGAATCTTCTCCAACTTATTTGTAATTATAGGAATATTCTGATCCATCTGAACTAGGTTGTCTTCCCTTAACATATTAGAACACAAGTCCTTGAAGAACAAACTAATTTCAGTCATAGGTTTCCAAATTCTATCGGGCAATCCACTACATGCAATGGGGAGTAATGTTTCCATGAAGACAGGACAATCATGACTTTTCATACCATGTAATTTTTCGTGCTCCATATCGACACGTTTTCCCAAATTTGAAGCATGTCCATCAGGCATCTTAAGTTGCTCAACCCATTCACATATTTTACGCTTTTGATCCAATGTAAATGAATAACTAGCCTTAGGCTTGAAGAACTTGTTGTTCCGTTTCTCTTGCAACCATAACTCTTTTCGCCTACAATATTCTGGTAAGTCCATTCTAGCTTTAACATTATCTTTTGTCTTGCCATTGACATCCATTACTGTGTTGAATAAATTATCAAAGTAATTTTTTTCAATATGCATGACATCAAGATTATGTCGAAGTAGATTATCCTTCCAATATGGTAACTCCCAAAATATGCTTTGTTTTGTCCAATTATGTGCAACACCATATCCATCAAATTTGTACGGTTGTTCTTCTGTAACCTTTGGAAACTATTGAACCCTCTCCCAAACTTGTTCTCCAGTCAAGATTAGAGGAGGACAACCTTGTTCAACAGTATTCTTTCTGAATGTATTTTTCATACTCCTAAACTCATGATCCATTGGCAAGAACTGTCGATGACAATCAAACCAAGAATTTTTACGACCATGTTTCAAAGTGAATGATTTAGTATTTTCCATACAGCAAGGAAAAGCTAACTTTCCCGCTGTCATCCACCCTGACAACATTTCATACGCAGGAAAATCATTAATAGTCCACATTAAGGTAGCCCACAAATTAAAATTTTGCTTAAGAGACACATCAAATGTTTCAACCCTTTGAACCCACAATTGTTTCAACTCATCAATCAAAGGTTGCAAGTATACATCAATCAAGACTTTTGGATTCCGTGGGCCAAGAATGACACAATTGAGAAATATATATGGACTGGTCATGCACATCTCAGGTGGAAGATTATATGGTGTTACAAATACAGGCCAACAAGAATATGGTGCAGCAAAAATAGAATATGGCGTGAATCCATCTGAACATAAACCCAATCTAATGTTCCATGGTTCGGCTACAAATTGTGGATATGTTCTATCAAAATGCTTCCAGGCCTCTCCATCGGAAAGATAGCACATAACACCAGGTGGTCTTCTATTTTCATGATGCCATCTCATATGAGAAGCAGATCTATTAGATGCATACAACCTCTTTAACCTTGGTATAAGAGGTAAGTAATGCATCGCCTTAATAGGAACTTTCTTCCTACTAGGAGTCTGCTTATAACGAGATTTTCCACAAAACTTACACGATTCTAAATCAATATCATCCTTATAGTATAACATGCAACCATTTTCACAACAATGAATTCTCATCTATGACAATCCTAACTTTGATACCAACCTCTTTGCCTTATAGAAATTATCAAGTATCTCTAGCTTTGGGTCAACTAAATCATGCATAAGGTCAATCACAGAGTCCATTGCCCCTTGAGGAACATTCAATTTGATTTGATACTTAATAATCTAACAGCAATTGACAACTGCGAGTGTGGACCCCCCTCATATAAGGGCCAACTAGTAGCTTCCAATTGTTCAAAGAAAATTTTGCATTCAGCATTAGGAGCTTCTTCACCTTGATTACCAGATTCAAAATCAGAATGCACCCCAAACGCATCCTGAACCATGTCATGCATTCTATAATTTTGTGCATTAGAATTCACTGCGCTACTACTTTCACCAAGAACATAATGTTGAAATACATCAAAACTATTATCAATTTCTCCATGACTAGTCCACACTTTGTATTCTCTTTTAAACCCATTTCGATAGAGATGAAGCTCAACAATATCTGGTTTTTCATAATTCAAACATTGACATTTATTACAAGGACACTTAATCATACCACTACGTTGAAAAGGTTCTAGTGTCTTTGCATACTCCACAAAACCAGTGACACCTTCTACAAATTCAAGTCTTAGTCCCATTTGACCAAAATTAGTCATATTATACATCCAACTACGATCCATCTACATAAAGATCACAAAAATTTAAATTTTTCAAACACTAAATTATGTAATAATTTACTAAAAATCAAATTGTAACAATCCTAGTAGGGACTGCTGAACGAGGCCTTGTGCAAATGAATAAATGTATCTTTGGTGACTACAAAAGCATAGTTCTCTCAACAATTTGTCACAAATAATGTCCCCTTCCCTAAATAAATCTTAATAGAATACATCATTAAAAGAATAGTAGAAAGGTGGCACTATTACAGAAGGGTCAAGACCCTTCTGGGCACAATGGTTTCTGGTTTCTAAACTTCCCTCTCCTTATTACTGCACAATGGTTTATATCTATAGACTATATAGTATGTATATAACTTTCCTCTCCTCATTACTACAACAAATAAAATAATAGGCAGATCCATATGTCATCTTAGTTTCTCATAAACAAAGAAAAAATTATGCCAGAGGAAGTATGCACTCGAACTAATTGCTGATCTAGGACTGGCAGGATCCAAAACTGCAATGACACCACTTAAACAAAATCAAAAGCTCACAAGTCAAGAGTATGACCAACATTGTGGCCTGCAGGATGATGCACTGCTGAGTAATATCAAAGGTTATCAGAGACTGGTAGGAAAACTGCTATACTTGACACTAACCAGACCAGACATTGCATATAGTGTTCATACCTTGAGTCATTTTATGCAAAATCCTAAAAAGTCTCACCTAGAAGCAGCACACAGAGTTGTAAGATACATAAAGAAGGAAGTGCTTTTCTCACAGCATATTGTGATGCTAATTGGGCCAGTTGTCCAAATTCAAGAAAGTTAGTGACTGGCTATATTGTGAAATTTGGACAATCCTTAATCTCTTGGAAGTCAAAGAAACAAAACACTGTGGCAAGAAGCTCAGCTGAATCAGAATACAGGAGCATGGCATTGACAGTATCAGAATTAATTTGGCTGCTAGGGTTGTTTAAGGTTTTGGGAGTGGAGATAACTACACCAGTTCGATCGCACGAGATAGCAAAGCAGCAATGCAGATAGCAAGCAATCTTGTGTTTCATGAGAGGACAAAGCACATAGAAATAGACTGCCATTTCATATGGGAAAAGGTTCAGCAAGGGCTAATACATCAAGAGTATGTTTCAACAAATGAGCAGGAGGCAGACCTACTGACAAAGGGACTTGGAGAAGTTCAACATTATCATTTGATGTCTAAGCTAGGCGTGTTAAACATTTTCTCATCACTTATCTTGAAGGGGGGGTGTTGAAATAATAAAAGAATAGTGGATCTTGTACAGCTGTAAAATTTCGTTATAACAAAATTGATAATAGTAATATTAGTTAGTTAGTGAACTAATCTGTATTAGCTATATATAGAGGTAGTTAGCTAGATATTTTCTCAATTCATTCAGTTGTAAAAGGATCAGCAATTATCAATAAAAAGCTATCAGTTTATTTACTCTCAAAGTTCCGTTCTAGATCTTAAGGTTCATCAAAAATGGTGAAATTCAACAGTATATATAACTTTCCTCTCCTCTGGTTAAAAAACAACTAAAATACATACAGAGACATGAAAGTTATATGATACAAAAACTTGCTAGCATTTATGTTAATCATCACGAGAAGTCAAAAAAGGACATTAAGATAGAACAAGAGTAAAACCCAAAGTTAATTATATGTTCATGAAGTGAAAAGAGAATCACAAATTCTACTTAATCTTGCAGTAAATTGAAAGAGAGAGTCTGCATTGATGGATGCTTGCAATAAATAAACAATATAGTTACAACTTGGTTTAAAGATTGAAAGATTCACCTTTATTTGCAGAGAAAGACTCGACACAGAGAATTTGAATCGACGACGAAAGCTTGGGCTTCAAATCGAGCGAGTTTCGATGGTGAAAACTAACACTTCGGACTGATGGTGTAAACTCAAACTTCTAACTAAGTGATAACCGGAGGCTACACATATGTAAAACTATGGGGAAGAAAGTTAGGGCTTTTTTTTAGCTTTTAGGTGAAGAGCGGGAAAGAAGATTAGCTAAATTAAATATGCCTCCTATTTTAATTTAATAAAAATAAGAGACCTCACAAGGTCTCTTATTTTAAAATATTATTTAACAAATTTGACTAATAAAATGAGACCTCATGAGGTATCTAAAATTAAATTAGTATTTTTTATTTTAACAAATAGTGACCTCGTGAGGTCGCATATTTTATACGAAAACATACTATAAAATAAAAAAAGTAAAATAAGTCACTTATATTATTAATTAGGTAAAAAAAATTTATGAGATCGACCTCACGAGGTCTCTCTTGTTAAGAAATAATTAAAAAAAGTTACTGATGCAAATAGTGACCTCATGAGGTCTCTTTTTAGCGACCTATTTTTGAGGTCTCTTTTGTTAGGTCTCCTTTTGCAATATTTTTAGTAGTGTTTTCCAAATTTCAGTTTTAAGTTATGAGTTAAGTGTTGGGTTAGTTATTAATTAGGGGTTAATATAGATCGGTTAATAGGTTATTTAACCACCTATATATGCTTAATCAAACCCTAAACTAATCATTCTAACTCACCCAACTAAAGACCCCATAACTCTCTCCAAAAACCATCTCTCTAGAAGTAAAGAAGAAGAGGAAGAAGAAAAGAGAAGAGGGCAACTTCTTGGTTGAGATTTCACCATGGATTCAAGCTTGAATTAGGGTAGTGATTGGTATGTAAGCTCCTTCATCCATGGGTTCTTCCACCCATGGAGCCCCCATAGATTTCCCTCCAATTGTGAACCCAAAAACCCAAATTCTAGTTAGGGTTGTGATTGCATTGTGGGTAGGACTTAGGTGTGATTCCAATCTAGTGGATATCACCCAATTATGATTTAATTGTCTTTGTTTAGTGATAGTATAACGATTTCATGTGATTTCTATGGTGAACCCTAATCTAAGTTGATGAATGTGATATTTGTGGGTTGATGCCATTAGAGGCAAGGTTGAAGGTTCTTGAGTGATCTTCGTAATTCAATGTGTGTTGTAATTGATCAAAGTTAGGATCATATAATCATGAATTGAACTAGAATCTATTTTATATGATTGATCTTGACTTGTAATGATGAAATTGAACCTCTATGGTAAATTAGGGCTAAGATCACCTAGTATCAAGGAATGTGGTTGAATGTCTTGTACTCTTAGTTCATAATATGCTTCTATGATGTAGAGTTATTGAGAATGAAGTTTCATAGTTGTGAATGTGGATCAATAGGTCTTTAGAGTGAAGCTAACATGTCTACCTTAGGATTCTAAGGCTTTAAGAGTAAAACCTACATTTGAGGCTAAGGAATAGAATAGTGTTGAAAGACCTTTACCTACCTAGATCACCTTATGACTCATAGATGGTAGGAAGTGATAGAATCACTTAGGTCATAATGATATACTTGCCAAATGAAGAATTCTAGACATGATTCTAGGTATGAATATGACCTTAACATGAAAGACTTCTCACATAGTAATGGTTCTAGGGTTGAAGGACTTCTCCTAACTAATTGAACCTAAGGCTAGAGAGCCTTTATACCTAGGTCATGGATTGTGATAGTTGCTCACAAATTGTCTAAAAGATATATTAGCATGGGTTGGTGGTCAAGAACACCTTTCCATTTACTTCATCCTAGTAGAGACTTAATGATTATCTCGTGGGATTTATGCCTAACACCAAGAGGATATTGAAATGAGTTTGGGCTTTCATGGAGGTTCCCACATAGTTAGTTTGGGCTTCCCACAAGGGATCTCTCACCTAGAAGAGTATTGATTTCCCCAAGTGTGTCTCATGAGATGGAAACCTCACCTAGTGGCGTTTGGGTTCTAGTAGCAATCTCCGTATCCCTTAACTACATGCCCCTTAGGAAGTTAGCTAGTGGATCCGACTAAGCTAACAAACCGGTTCCACCTTGGCAAGTGGACCAACCCTTGATGGTGTGGGTAACACCATGAGAAATCATATGTTCTCATGTCGGTTAAGGCTATATCCCAATTAAACAAGATTGGTAATGAACTAATATTGTGCTAAATGTAGCATCTCCTAGAGTTCAAACCTCAAGGACTAAGATTATGCATAATGTAGCATCTCCTAGAGTCCAATGCAAGTAATGGTCTAAGATTATGCTTGAAGAAGCATCTCCTAGAGACCCAATTAATTGAACTAAGAGTATGCTTTAAGTAGCATCACCTATAGTTCAACCTTAATGAACTAAGATGTACTCAATGTAGTATATCCTAGGGTTCTAAGTAATGAGGGATTAAGACAAGTTAGTAAAGTACCCCATAATGTTCTAAAGTAATAATGGACTTAGATATGCTTGAGTAGGGTCTCATAGAGTCCATAATGATAATTAACCTAGACATGCTAAAAGAAGTACCTCATAGGGTTCAACCTTATAATGAACTAAGATCATGCTTTAAGTAGCATCTCCAAGAGTTCAAACATGATGAACTAGATAAACCTGGGATAGTATCTCTTAGAGTTCAAACAAGAAGGGACTAAGATGGACTTAGTAAAGTGTCATCCTAGAGTTCTCATACTTTGAAAAGAAGGGCTAGTCTCTAATTAAGGAATATGAGTATGGTGACCTAAAGAAGTACTTAGTATGAGTAGTATTATGGGATGCTAGTCATGCCTTGCACAAGTATGACTAAAGGTTACCTTATAAGTGTTGTCTTACATGAGTTAGACTTGATAGATAGTTGTTATAGATGTCTTCTAAGATATGATTGAGTAAAGATGATAGTATCCTTGTCTACCTGAAGTAAGTGAATAGTGATACCAAAGGAGGGTGAATATGACTAGGAGGACTTCAAGGTAATTCTTAGTGTGAAGGGTATTATGGGAGGACCTTTATGCATTACACAAGGGTGCCTTGAGGTTACCTAGAAGTGTGGTGCCCTTGTGGTAGGAAGACTTAAGAGTTGACTATACACTTAGACTATAAAGGTAAAGATGACCAAGAGTCTATTGTACTTATTATGTCTTGTCTCCTATGTTCATTATTATTTCTTATGTTGACTTATACTTTATGATGCTTATGTTGGAGACCATGTAAATGACTATAATGCTTGTGTTATGACTTGTTATTATCTCTTATGCTTATGTTGACTAACCATTCGAGATGCTCTTATGATGTTATTCTAGCTCTCATACTTAGTACATTTTGTACAAACACATATTTCCTACATTCTAACCAAATGTAGGGTCTTGGAGATCGAGTTCGTTTGAAGGCTAGGTTCCATGGGCTTAGAAGAGTTGAAGATCTTGGTGAGTCCTCATAGCTTCTAGGATGAAACCCACTTACCTTTATGTCTTTATTATTGATGTTGAAACTATTGTATGGGTTGTGTCCCAAGAGTTTATTCTATAAAGTTGTAATAGATGGTTTGATACAAAGTCTAGAAAGTCTTTCGTTTCCTTTTATGAGAAAATGACTTCGATTGTAAAAGTTTTAAATTCTTCTGTATTTTTTTATTTATCTTATGTTAAGAATGTGCTAAGGGCATGTATGCGACCCCTTTGGGGTCAACTACGCCATGTTACGACTACGGGGTGCTCTCGGGTCCTGATAGGAGCTACTGATCAAGGGATCAGGGTACCACCACGATCCATGGTGCCCTTGAGGAGTCGTGAAGACTGTTCGTGAAGACCCCTTAGGCGTATGGAGGCAAGACTTTGAAGGCTAGGCACTACCTCAAGACCACGACCTTCACCACGACTTGTGGTCTTGACCACTAATCGTGGGAGGTCTCGTGGTCATGCCTCCAATATTTTTGGCCAAGACCCCAAGCCATAGCCACTGCCCAAGGACCACGGGAAGGACCACGACTCGTGGTCTTGACCACGACTCGTGAGGCCCTCTCGTGGTGCCTGGGAGTGGGCTGCCTAGTTAGGGGTGTTTTTGTAAATTCATATTTAAATAGTTATATTATGGGGACGATTTTACTTGTTTTAGTTCACCTTAATACAAACCATCCAATGTATAAGGAATTTCTGGATTTTATGCAATCCAAACAAGCAAAGGATAATACTCCACCAACTTATTCTACAATTCTGGCTGATGAAAAGAGCTCAGAAGTATTTGACCAAAATGATAAAAAAGAGGCTATACTTTTTTTAGAATATAGTGATTTACGGTGGAAACATGATCCATGGCAATTAATGACCAGATATTTGGATACAGTATCATATACTACAGTTGTTTATAAATACATGATGCATTAGGAGATGATACTCTCAACAACAGGGTCTGGAGAAGTCTAGCATTTTTACCTAACTAATACAAGAAAAGTTTACAACTTTTCCAAAATTATTATCAAGAGGATCATAACTCCGGAAGAATGGGGAATGAGTCCCTTAAAGGAAAAGGATTATATCAATCCTGAACAGAAAGTAGCGATAAAATACAATTACTGGGACTATGTGGATAGCTTTCATAAAGCTTTGTTATATGATAATCCTAATAGGAAACATTTGAACATATCTTAATGAACCATGAATGTTTCCTATTAGGATTCTCATATAACAAAGCTTTATGAAAGCTATCCACACAGTCCCAGCAATTGTATTTTACTGCTACTTTCTGTTCAGGATGGATATAATCCTTTTCCTTTAAGGGACTCATTCCCCATTCTTCCAGATAATTATCCCACCAACCATTTAATTGGCCAGTAAAACCTGCTGCTATCATATCAGCAATAGTCTTATCACTATTTTTGTTGGTCTTACAAATGGTAATGTACATCAACATTCTATGCACAGTTGTATAAATATGTCTATCCATATAGCCATCTATATTCCATTCAAAGATCTCCTTTCCATTATAACTATTAGTTATAATATGTTCATGCTCTTCCATGAACACATCTTGGGGATTGGGGAGTAGGTCTAGGATAGTAGCACAGCCTTTGGACCGACTTTCTAGCATATTTTTTTGAGATTTTATTAATATCATCAGAAAATTCCTTCTTATAATTGTTTTCTCCCTTTGAAAAGTTATCAACTTTTATAGGCTTCAAACTTCCGCCTTTAAATTTCTTTTCCAAGAAATCCTCCAGATCTGAAAAGTCTTTTAACTTAAAATCACCGATCTCCGGGGGAGGCTGAATACTGCTATGCGCAACTTTCTCTTTTCCCTTAGATTTAGAATTCATCATAGAGATAAGGTTATCAACTTTATCATGCAAGGAAACAATATGCTCACCTAATATGCTCATATAAATATTATCATAAATATTCTGCTTAATCATGGCATTAATATGTTGGGTAGTAACTAAGGCAGTATCATTTTCAAATAGTTTTGAAAAAGCATTAAAGTTAACAATCTTATCATTTTATTAATTTGAAAAGAATGTAATGGGGGAAAAACCAGTTTAGTAATTTCTCCATTGCTCAGAGTAAAGTCTCTTTCTATCACAGAGATATAATTATGAACATGCTTACACATAAACCAAGGAACAAAAGATATTAAAGCATTTTGTCATGATTCAATAAGATCTTTATAAAATTCTTCTTGAAAATCAATCAGTTCTTTATCATTAAAATATTTGAAAAACCATTTTCGGAAAGGTTTCCATTTAGATCGCTGAAATCTTTAGCAATCTTTGCTCTTGTCGGAGAACCCGGACTAAAATCAATCTATTTTTTAGACATCATAAAAACAATTTATGTAGATAATTCATCTGGAAAATTCATTTCAGATTTAGTAATATCTAAATCCAAGCTAGGTCTGGGGATAGGTCTAGCAATATTATCTTTATCAATTTTTATATTATCACATCTATAATTTTCTCTAATTTGAAATGTAGATGCTCTAGAAGGAACCTGTACAATATAATCAACAAGAGAAAAATATGATGCGTTAGATCTAGTAATTCTAGAAGATATGCTACAATCATCAATTCTATTATGTATGCTAATTGGATCAGAAAATTTAATTTTAACAGTTCCATCATTTAACTGCTCAATTTTTGAAACCTCATCATTAATTTTAATAGTTCTATCATTCAACTGCTCAATTTCTAAAACCTCATCATTAATATTATTTTTAGGTTGGGTAGCACCTTCAATAACCCACTCTTGTGGAAAATCAATTTCTTCCCACTGGATAGGCCTTCTAGTAACTACCTTAAATTTACCAAAATTAGTTTCTATAAGAATAGTTTCCTCTGTGGTTTTAATCACCTATTTGAGACCAAGTTTCTCAAAAGTTTCCATCTGATATATGATTCTAGGGGATATTTTAGGAATAGTCCACTTATTAAGTAGATCAAGATGTTGTGGGAATAGGAAAAAGAGGTCATATCCTCGCCCAATCGGGAATTAAAACACTGGTAGCAGCTAGTACTTCTACAAAAATGAATACAGGATCGATCATCCAGACTACAAGGGACCTTTACGAACATACGTTATTTTGGCAATAGTTAGTGAAAGCCCCTACTATCCTGGTCCACCCTGCCCACTCTGGCCTTACGGGTAATCCAACGGATTCCTTCGGCGACTTGTCATAAACCTGCCTGGATAACCTATATCTGACATAAGTCTGACTGTTCAAACTGTCTTCATAATAGACACAAACACCATTTCTTATAGTAACCTTGTATGTTATAGCTCAACACAACAAGTTTAGCCTATCATTTAGGCTAAATATCTAAAGAAAATAAAAGAAGAGAATAGAACCTGGAGTTGAACTCCAAACCATAGTCGATGTATAAACCAAACTTGAAAGCTTTTATTCAAAACTTAAAGACTTAAAATTTACAAAGAAAATATTACAAGAGAGATGTAGAGAGAGAGAGAGAGAGAGTAAACCCCTCTCCCTAAATGAAAATCTACCTCTTTATATAGAGGTCGGGGGAATCTAAAAAGATAAAAAGACTGGCCCACACACTTTACAATGGCCAATAATAAAGAGATAAGGTCGACAAACAGGCGTTGCCTTCTCTACTACTTCACATGGCCGACATTACTTTCGGCCACCACTATCTTTATTAAAGATGAATGACTATTATTACCCCTATCATATATTTGTGGGGCCTTCAATTATGCTTTCCCATTCCCTTTTCATGTGGGTTTGTTGGAGGATTTCTCCACTTGCTCTTCGAATTGTTTGAAAAGAGCATCAATATCAATTTCTTCAATGTTATGATCACTTTGGGCTTCTCCTACTATACACGCCTCATCATCTTGATTAGTGTGGCTTGCCGAAGTCATAAAAATATCATCTTCAATATCTATGTCAAGATTTTTTATTAAATCTTTCTTAACCTCTTCCATATATAAGGCTATAGCCTCCAATCTGGATATTATTCCCTTCTTCATGTGAATTTTTCTTGCAATCTGCTGAAAAGGACTAATAATATCTTCTTGTGGTTTTGACAAATTCTGGACATGATATATGTTAATTGTGTCATTACTAGGTCCAAAATTTCCTGACCATGAATTTTGCCTCCAAGGTCCTTGCTAATTAACTTGCTCCAGAACTTTGTATAAAAAGTTTGTTGTAAACAAGGGAGTTTCTTAGAAGTAATATTAACTGCAACATTCCATTTCATAATCCATGGAATCGAGAATTCTATAAATAAATAAAAAGTACATTATAGACATCCCTTCGAAGAGGATATTATCTTGTTGCATACTTATAAGCTTGGGGG
Organism: Solanum commersonii; assembly: GCA_029007595.1. Lineage (NCBI taxonomy): Eukaryota > Viridiplantae > Streptophyta > Magnoliopsida > Solanales > Solanaceae > Solanum > Solanum commersonii. The sequence goes on from JAJTWQ010000110.1 coordinate 1,642,130, forward strand.
ATATATCAATCCATTCTGAATATAAATTCTTGTATTGATCTAGGAGAATCTTTATTGAAGGACCATATAAAGTCCACCATTTGCAAAACCAATTAGGAATTGGTTGGGTAAAGACATTTGCACAAATCTTTATAAACCATGAATGCTTTCTATTAGCATTTTCATATAATAGAGCTTTATTAAAGTTATCCACGTAATCCCAGTAATTATATTTTACTACTATTTTTTGTTTTGGGTGGATATAATCCCTTTCTTTTAAAGGGCTCATTCCCCATTCTTCTGGAGTAATAACTCTCTTTATAATAATTTTTGAAAAGTTATAAACTTTTCTAATCTTAGCAGGGTAAAAATGTTGGAATTCTCCTAACCCTGTTGATGAGAGTATCATCTCATAATGCATTTTGTATTTATACACAGTTGTAGTATAACAACTTGAATCTAAATACCTGGTCATTAATTGCCACAGATCATGTTTCCATCTTAAATCACTATTTTCTAAGAAAAGTATAACTTCCTTTTCAATGTTTTGGTCAAACACTTCTGTTGACTCTTCGTCTACTAAAATTGTGGAATAAGTTGGAGGCGTATCATCCTTAGTTTGTTTGGATTTCATAAAATAAGAAGATATTTATAAGATGTATTCTCAATTTAAAGAATTAATATCAATGTCATTGATAATGACAAAGTGATAGAACTCTTACAAAGCATAAAAGATCTAGAGATTAGAGCTCAAATCATTGATAAGATTGATAATACATCTAATTCTGGAAATCATATGAAAGAAGAGATTTCTACCAAAGAAGGTTCATATACCATGACAGAGGTTCAAACCTCCTTCTTGAAAGGAAGAAACTCATAAGTTCTCCTACTACGATCAGTGATCTAAAGCAAGAGATTAATAATCTCAAAGAAGACATTCATCGTCTTAAAGAAAAGAATGTCATTATAGATGTCAGACTAGATAATATCGATAGTCTTAGAGACTAGGATAATAACACGGAATCATCTTCATCTCTTGAAGGAGAGAGTAATAACCTTGATTTTATGAGAAATCTTTATTTCAAAAATGATAAAAAAAAATATTTTACAAAGTCTTAAAGCTTTTACGTCTCAAAAGTTTACACTAAAATTACTCTTCTCATAGACTATAATTATAAAAAAGAATTTGTTGCTCTTATTGATAGTGCTGCTGATTTAAATTGTATTCAGGAAGGACTTATTCCTTCAAGATATTTTCATAAAACTACCCATAGCCTTCGTTCTGCGAATCGTAGTAAAATGGGAATTGAATTTAAATTGCCTAAAGCTTTTATTTGCAAAGGAAAAAATTGTATTCCTCAAAGCTTTGTTTTAGTGAAAGATATTACTAATCATATTATATTAGGAGTGCCTTTTATAAATGATATTTTCCCCCTTACTCATTGGGATAATGAAAAAATTATTGGTACTTGGAATAAAAAACCTCTTATACTAGAGTTTATTACAAAACCTTTTACGAGGATGATTATTGAATTAACCTCGAAATAAATGTTGAAAAATAACCAAGTCAATTTTATAAAACAAGAAATTAATAGCATTGAGATTGATAATATTTTACAAAATCCTAAATTACAGGAAAAAATTGCTATTTTGAAAAATCAGTTCTCTATTGATATTTGTGTAGATCATCCTAATGCTTTCTAGAGAAGGAAAAAACATGTGGTTAGCCTCCCATATGAGGATAACTTCGTTGAGGATAATATTCCTACTAAAGCTAGACCTTGCCAGGTGAACACAGATTATCTAGAGCTATGCAAAAAGGAGATTGATTCCTTACTTCAAAAAGGCCTTATAAGGCATTCTAAGTCCCCATGGTCTTGTACGGCATTCTATGTTAATAAACATTTTGAACATGAAAGAGGAGTGCCTCATCTGCTAATCAATTATAAACTGCTTAATAAAGCTCTTAAATGGGTTAGGTACCCTATCCCTAATAAAAAGGATTTATTGGATAGAATTTATGATGCTATCATATTTTCTAAATTTGATTTGAAATCAGGTTATTGGCAGATTCAGAGCTGAGTCGGACAGGTTTAAAACCGCTTTTAATGTTCTGAAGGGTCAATATGAGTGGAATGTTATGCCCTTTGGTTTAAAAAATGCTCCCTCTGAATTTCAAAAGATTATGAATGATATTTTCTTACCTTATACTAATTTCATAATAGTTTATATAGATAATATTCTGGTATTTTCCAAAAATGTGGAAACCCATTTCAAGCATCTTGAATTATTTAAGAAAATTATTATTCAAAATGGTTTGGTTATATCCCTTCCCAAAATGAATTTATTTCAAAAAAAGGTAAGATTTTTGGGTCATAATATTGAAAAAGGAAACATAGTCCTATTAATAGGAGTATTGAATTTGCATCTAAGTTTCCTGATATTATTACTAACAAGACTCAGTTACAGAGATTTCTGGGAAGTCTAAATTATGTGGCTCCTTTTATAAAGGATTTAGCCAAGGATACGACTATATTATATGGCAGGTTGAAGAATAATCCTAAGGCTTGGTTAGATGATCATAGTGAAGCAATTAAGAGGATTAAGGCAAAGATTAAAAACCTTCCATCCCTAACTTTGGCTAATCCAAATTGGAAGAAGATGGTTGAAACCGATGCTTCAGATATAGGATATGGAGGTGTCCTAACGCAATATTTCCCTGATAATAAACATCATTATATTTTTCATTTTTATTCTGGCAAATGGAACACAGCCCAGAAAAATTATACCACTATAGCTAAAGAAATCTTGGCTATAGTGAATAGCGTCCTGAAATTTGAAGGCGATCTTTATAATCAGAAGTTTTCAATAAAAATTGATTGTCAAGTGGCTAAATCTATGTTTAATAAAGATTGTAAACATAATGTTTCTAAACAAATGTTTGCAAAATGGCAAGCATTATTAGCGCCTTTTGATTTTGAGACTCATTATAAGAAAGGTTCAGACAATAGTCTGCCTGATTTTCCTAGTAGAGAATATTTGGACTAAATTAGTGTTCTTCTTTGCAGAATGAGACTTTCATGGCCTTCTCCCTCGATAAGGGGAAGAAGAGGTAGAACAGGAGTCGGTAGAGGTAATATCCTCGCTCAGGTAGGAAACAAAACACTTGTAGCAACTAGTACAAGTGGTCTTAATACAGACCATCCAATGCATAAAGAATTTATGGATTTTATGCAATCCAAAAAACAAGCAAAGGATGATACTCCGCCAACTTATTCTACAGTCCTCGCTGATGAAGAGAACTCGGAAGTATTTGACCAGAATGAGAAAAAAGAAGTTATACTTCTGCTAGAATATAGTGACTTGCGATGGAAACATGATCCATGGCAGTTAATGACCAGGTATTTGGATACAGTATCATCTACTACACTTGTGTATAAATACAGGATGCATTACGAGATGATACTCTCAGCAACAGGGTCGAGAGAATTCTAACACTTTTCCCAGCTAATACAAAAAAAGTTTATAACTTTTCCAAAATTATCATCAAAAGGATTATAACTCCGGAAGAATGTGGAATGATTCCTTTAAAGGAAAAGGATTATATCCATCCTAAACAGAAAGTAGCAGTAAAATATAATTACTGGGACTATGTGGAAAGCTTTCATAAAGCTTTGTTATACGAGAATCCTAATAGGAAACATTCCTGGTTTATTAAGGTATGTTCACATATCTTTGATCAACCGATTCCAAATTGGTTTTGTAAATGGTGGACTTCATATGGTCCTTCGGCAAAAATTTTACCTGAACCATACAAAAAATTATATTCTGAGTGGGAAGATATCTCCCCCAAGATTATAAGTTTACAACATGATAATATATTATTTGAAGGAATATCTATAATGTATTTCTTCATAGAATTTTATATTCCTTGGATTATGAAATTGTCCATTGAGGTTAATAATACCTCTGAAGGCTTCCCATGTCTACAAAGGACTTTTTATACAAAGTTCTGGAGAAAATTAATACAAAAGGACCCTGAAGGGAAAATTCATGGTCAAGAAATTCTCGATTTAATAAATGACAAAATTAACAAGTATCTTGATGCAGCTAAATCGGAAACACAGGTGACGGATAATACCAGTCCATTTAAACAAATTACTAGAAAACTCCATATGAAGAAGGGTCTGATCTCTAAATCAGAAGCTATAGCTATGTATATGGAAGAAGTAAAGAAAGATATAATAAAAAATCTCGGTATAGATATTAAGGATGACGTATCCATGGTGTCATCTGACCACACCAATGATGGTGATGATGCATTATGCAAGGCCGGAGAAGCCTAAAGTATTGATAGCAATGAAGAGATAAACATTGACACTCTTCCAAAAACTCCAAGAACAGGTGGAAGAATCTTCCAGCAACACTACAACCTATAAAGGAAAAGGAAAGGTGTAAGATGACCCCATAAATAAAATAATAGGGAGAATACGCCAAGTGACTTTAATAAAGCAAAAAATATCTTTAATAACGATAAGGAGTGGTCGACAGTATTGTCGGCCATATGTACTAATAAAGAAGGCCACGTTCGTTTGTCGGCCTTATCTCTTTATGATTGACCAATGTAAAGTGTATGTGCCATTGTAATTTTACATTGTTACCCCTCTAGATTTATATATAAAGAGGGATAAGTTTTAGTTAGGAGGTAGGTTTTAGAAACCCCCCCCCCTCTCACTCTCTCTCTCTCTCTCTATATATATATATATATATATATATATCTTGTAATATTTTCTTTGTAAATTTTAAGTCTTTAAGTTTTAAATAAAAGCTTTCAAGTTTGGTTTATACATTGACTGGGGTTTGGAGTTCAACTCCAGGTACTATTCTTTTATTTTATTTTCTTTAGATATTTAGCCTAAATGATAGGCTGAACTTGTTGTGTTGAGCTATACATACTAGGTTAGTAAAAGAAATGGCATTTGTCTCTATTATGAAGACAGTTTGAACAGTCAGACTTAGGTCAAATATAGGTTATCCAGGCAGGTTTATGAAAGGCCACCGAAGGAATCCATTGGATTACCCATAAGGCCAGAGTGGGCAAGGCGGACAAGGATAGTAGGGGCTTTCACAAACTATTTCCAGAATAACCCATGTTCGTAAAGGTCCCTTGTAGTTTGGCTGAGCAATTTGGTATTCATAGAACTAGGGTATGCACAACATTCTGAGTATACTGTTCTCCTTCTTGCTTTACTGCCTGGAGGATTTTATCTCTTTGCTCTTGGTTGAGATAATTATCCCACCAACCTTTTAATTGGCCAATAAAACTTGATTTTATCATATCAGCAATAGTCTTATCACTATTTTTGTTGGTCTTACAAATAGTACTGTACATCAACATTCTATGCACAGTTGTATAAATATGTCTATTTGTATAACCATCTATATTCCATTCATAGATCTCCTTTCCATTATAACTATTAGTTATAATATGTTCATGCTCTTCCATGAGCACATCTTGGGGAGTAGGTCTAGGATAGTAGTACATCCTTTGGACTGGCTTCCTAGCATATTCTTTTGAAATTTTATTAATATCATCAGAAAATTCCTTCTTATAAGTGGTATCTCTGAAAGTTATCAACTTTTATAGGCTTCAAACCTCTACCTTTAAATTTCTTTTCCAAGAAATCCTCCAGACCTGAAAAGTCTTTTAACTTAAAATCACCGATCTCCGGAGGAGGCTGAATACTACTATGAGCAAGTTTCTCTTTTCCCTTAGATTTAGAATTCATCATAGAGATAAGGTTATCAATTTTATCATGCAAGGAAACAATATGCTCACCTACTATGCTCATATAAATATTAGCATAAATATTTTGCTTAATCATGGCATTAATATGTTGTGTAGTAACTAAAGCAGTATCATTTTCAAATAGTTTTGAAAAAGCATTAAAGTTAACAATCTTATCATTTTTATTAATTTGAAAGGATTGTAGGGGAGGAAAAATGATTTTTTAATTTCTCCATTACTTAGTGTAAAATCTTGTTCTATAACAGAGATATAATTATGAACATGCTTACACATAAACCAAGGAACAAAAGATATTAAAGCATATTTTCCTGATTCAATAAGATCTTTATAAAAGTCTTCTTGAAAATCAAACAATTCTTTTTCATTGAAATATTTAAAGAACCATTTTTGGAAAGGTTTCCATTTAGATCGCTGAACTTGTTGTGTTGAGCTATAACATACTAGGCGATCTAAATGGAAACCTTTCCGAAAATAGTTTTTCAAAAATTTTAATGATAAAGAATTGTTTGATTTTCAAGAAGAATTTTATTAAGATCTAATCAAATCAGGAAAAAATGCTTTAATAACTTTTGTTCATTGGTTTATGTGTAAGCATGTTCATAATTATATCTTTGTGATAGAAAGAGACTTTACTCTGAGCAATGGACAAATTACTAAATCGGTTTCCCCCCCGTTACATTCTTTTCAAATTAATAAAAATGATAAGATTGTTAACTTTAATGCCTTTTCAAAATTATTTGAAAATGATACTGCTTTAGTTACTACACAACATATTAATACCATGATTAAGCAGAATAATTATGCTAATATTTATATGAGCATATTAGGTGAGCATATTGTTTCCTTCCATGATAAAGTTGATAACGTTATCTGTATGATGAATTCTAAATCTAAGGGAAAAAAGAAAGTTGCTCATAGCAGTATTCAGCCTCCCCCGAAGATCGGTGATTTTAAGTTAAAAGACTTTTCAAATCTAGAGGTTTTCTTGGAAAGGAAATTTAAAGGTGGAAGTTTGAAGCCTATAAAAGTTGATAACTTTTCAGAGGGAGAAACCAATTATAAGAATGAATTTTCTGATGATATTAATAAAATCTCAGAAAAATATGCTAGGAAGCCGGTCCAAAGGATGTACTACTATCCTAGACCTACTCCTCAAGATGTGCTCATGGAAGAGCATGAACATATTCTAACTAATAGCTATAACGGAAAGGAGATCTATGAATGGAATATAGATGGTTATACGGATAGACAAATTTATACAACTGTGCATAGAATGTTAATGTATAGTACCATCTGTAAGACCAACAAAAATAGTGATAAGACTATTGCTGATATGATAACAACAGGTTTTACTGGCCAATTAAAAGGTTGGTGGGATAATTATCTCAACCAAGAGCCAAAGAGATAAAATCCTCCAAGTAGTAAAGCAAGAAGGAGAACAGTATACTCAGAATGTTGTTTATACCCTGGTTCTAAATATTATAGAACATTTCTCAGGAAGATGGTCGGATAATAGTTAGACCATAAGAACTTTGCTTCAAAATCTGAGATGTAAAACACTTACGTCTTTCAGATTCTACAAAGATGTCTTTTTATGCATAGTTATGGAATTGCAGGAGTGTAATAACACTCACTGGAAATCCAAATTTATAGATGGATTACCATCCCTCTTTGCAGAAAGAGTTAGGAAAACTCTTAGAGGAGAAAACCATAGTATTAACTATGATGATTATACCTATGGAAAACTTATAACTGCTTGAGTACAAGAAGGACTTTCTTTATGCAATGAAATTAAGTTGAATCAACAGATTATGAGACATCATCTTAATGAGAGACAACAATTGGGAGAATTTTGTGAACAATTTGCTTTGGATATTCCTAAGAAAAAAATCCAAAGATAAGGAACATTCTCCGAAGAAGAAAAAATCTTCCAAAAAATATTATGAAAAATGGAAGAGAAAAAGAATTGAGAGAAAAGAAAGGCGAGCTACCGGAAGAAAAGAGGAAAAAAGATTTTATAAATCTAAGCGAAAGTATGATAATTCAGATACTTACCACAAATGTGGAAGATTTGGCCATTATGCAAGGGATTGTAAGGTCAAGGAAAAGATAAAGAACCTCTACATTGAAGAGAACATTAAGGATTCTCTTTATAAGATTACTCTAAATTCTGATTCAGGAAAATCAGAATCAGAATACAGCGGCCAAGAGGAATCCTCTACGAGTGAGGATCTTAAAGCTCCTCAGCAAGAAGATTATATGTCTTCAGAGGATGAGTGTTTACCTTGCCAACAAGGAATGGAATGTGATAAGGATAGCGAGGAAGATGATCTTTAGAAGATCTATTCCTAATTCAAGGAATTAAGTATCAATGTCATTGATAATGACAAAGTAATTGAGCTTCTAAAAATCATAAAAGATCCAGAAGTTAGGGCTCAAATTATTGATAAGATTAGTGATACGTCAACCTCAGAGAATCATACCAAAGAGGAAATCCCTACCAAATAAGGTTCATATACCATGGCAGAGGCTAAAAACCTCTTACTAGAAAGGATGAAATTTATAAGTTCTCCTACTACGATCAGTGATCTGAAAGAAGAGATTAATAATCTCAAGGAAGACATTCATCGTCTTAAAGAAAAGAATATCATTATAGAAGTTAAATTCGACAATATCGATAGTCTTAAGGATTTAGGTAATAACTCAGAATCATCTTTGTCTCTTGAAGGAGAGAGTAATAATCTTGATTTTATGAGAAATCTTTATTTGAAAAATGATAAAAAGGATATTTTACAGAGTCTGAAAACTTTAATGTCTCAAAATTTTTATACTAAAATTAATCTTCTTATAGATTATAATTATAAAATAGAATTTATTGCTCTTATTGATAGTGCAGCTGATTTAAATTGTATTCAGGAAGAAATGATTCCTTCAAGATATTTTCAAAAAACTACCCATAGTCTTCGTTCTGCAAATGGTAGTAAAATGGGTACTGAATTTAAATTACCTAAAGCTTTTATTTGAAAGGGAAAAAATTGTATTCCTCAAAGCTTTGTTTTGGTGAAAGATATTACTAATCAGATTATATTAGGAGTACCTTTTATAAATGATATTTCCCCCTTACTCATTGGGATAATGAAAAAATTATTGGTACTTGGAATAAAAACCCTTTTATGCTAGAGTTTATTACAAAACATTTTACGAGGATGATTAATGAATTAACCTCGAAATAAATGTTGAAAACTAAACAAGTCAGTTTTACACAACAATATACTAATAGCATTGAGATTGATAATATTTTACAAAATCCTAAATTACAGGAAAAAATTGTTATTTTGAAAAATCAGTTCTCTATTGATATTTGTGGAGATCATTCTAACGCTTTTTGGAGAAGGAAAAAACATGTGGTTAGCCTCCCATATGAGGATAACTTCGTTGAGGATAATATTCCTACTAAAGCTAGACCTTGCCATATGATTGCAGATTATCTGGAGCTATGCAAAAAAGAGATTGATTCCTTACTTAAAAATGGCCTTATAAGGCATTATAACTCCCCATGGTCTTGTATGGCGTTCTATGTTAATAAACATGCTGAACAAGAAAGAGGAGTGCCTCGTCTGGTAATCAATTATAAACCGCTTAATAAAGCTCTTAAATGGGTCAGGTACCCTATCCCTAATAAAAAGGTTTTATTGGATAGAGTTTATGATGCTATTATATTTTCTAAATTTGATTTGAAATCAGGTTATTGGTAGATTCAGATAGCTGAGTCGGACAGGTTTAAAACCGCTTTTAATGTCCCGATGGATCAATATTAGTGGAACGTTCTGCCCTTTGGTTTAAAAAATGCTCCCTCTAAATTTCAAAAGATTATGAATGATATTTTCTTACCTTATACTAATTTCATAATAGTATATATAGATGATATTATGGTATTTTCCAAAAATGTGGAAACCCACTTCAAGCATCTTGAATTATTTAAGAAAATTATTATTCAAAATGGTTTGGTTATATCCCTTCCCAAAATGAATTTATTTCGAACAAAGGTAAGATTTTTGGGTCATAATATTGAAAAGGAAACATTAGTCCTATTAATAGGAGTATTGAATTTGCATCTAAGTTTCCTGATATTATTACTAACAAGACTCAGTTACAGAGATTTCTGGGAAGTCTAAATTATGTGGCTCCTTTTATAAATGATTTAGCCAAGGATACGGCTATATTATATGATAGGTTGAAGAATAGTCCTAAGTCTTGGTCAGATGGTCATAGTGAAGTAGTTAAGAGGATTAAGGCAAAGGTTAAAAACCTTCCATGCCTAACTTTGGCTAATCCAAATTGGGAAAAGACGGTTGAAACCGATGCTGCAGATATAGGATATGGAGGTGTCCTAACGCAATATTGCCCTGATAATTAACAACATTATATTGTTCAATTTTCAATCAGCCTCTGAAAACATATAATCTTCTTACTGAAGAGCTTTAAAATCCTCACTCGTACGGCTAAAGGATTTTCTGCTACTTACAAAGATAAAGATATTAGTTATACTTTTATCACTGATCCTATTTCTCGTGATATTAATGCTCTAATTAATATGAAACAGAAGCATGTTGATTCTTTACAGCTTGAATTATTTAGCATGAATATATTTGATACTTTGAAATCAACCAAAGTACAAGAAAAGATTAAATTAATATCTGAACAGATTGCCATTGATATTTGTGTTGATCATCCTAGAGCTTTTTGGAATCAGAAAAAGCATATCGTCACTCTTCCATACGAAGATAACTTCAGTGAGGATGATATTCCTACGAAATATCTCCCTTGCGAGATGAACGCCGAATTGGTTAAATTCTGCAAAACATAAATTGATAGTTTATTACAAAAAGGTTTGATAAAACCTTTCAAATCTCCTTGGTCTTGTATTGCATTTTATGTCAATAATGCAGTTGAAAAAAAACGTGGTGTTCCCAGGTTGGTAATAAATTACAAACCTTTAAATAAACATTTAAATTGGTTTAGGTATCCTATCCCAAATAAAAAGGATTTATTGTCAAGATTATATGATGCTAATATCTTTTCAAACTTTGATTTAAAATCAGGACATTGACAAATCCAAATATTCAAGGAGCATTCTTATAGAACAACTTTCAACGTCCCGTTTGGACAATACGAATGGAATGTTATGCCATTGGTTTGAAAAATGCTCCTTCTAAATTTCAGAAAATTATGAATGATATTTTCAACCCACATTTAGACTTCATTATAGTCTATATTGGTGATATTTTGGTTTATTGAAAGACTCTTGAAATGCATATTAAACATTTAGACATTTTAAAGAAAATTGTTATACAAAATGGTTTGGTAATTTCTAAACCAAAAATGAGTTTGTTTCAAACTAACGTCCGATTTTTAGGACATGTTATTTGTCTGGGGAAGGTAACCCCCATTCAGCGATCAATTGATTTTGCTTCAAAGTTTCCTAATGTTATTACAAATAGGACTCAACTGCAGAGATTCTGGGGAAGTTTAAATATATTTCCCCCTTTTACAAAAATCTATCTCGTGATTTAGCCCCTCAATATGACAGGCTCAAAAAGGATCATAAAACACCTTGGGCTGATAGTCTTACCGACTTGGTAAAAAATATTAAACTTCATGTTAAATCATTGCCTTGTTTAACTCTTGCTAACCCAGCTTGGCAAAAGATTGTAGAGACAGATGCATCTAACATTGGCTATGGAAGGATTTTGAAACAAATTAATCTGCATGATAAAAATGAATATCTGATTCGATTTCATTCTGGAAAATGGAGTGATGCTCAGAAAAAATATGCCACGGTAGCACATGAAATGTTAACTATCGTTAAATGCGTATTAAAATTTCAGGATGATTTATACAACCAAAAGTTTTAATAAAAATAGATGTGCAATCGGTAAAATATATGTTTGATAAAGATTTCAAACATGATGCATCAAAATTGATATCTGCTAGATGGCAGGCACAGTTAGCCCCATTTGATTTCGAAATACATTATAAAAAGGGAAGTGATAACTCTCTTCCAGATTTCTTATCAAGAGAATATCTATCTTCTTAACAATGAGTTTTCTAACCCCTTTCTTTACTGATAAAACTTTGGTTACCATATTGAAAGTAGTTCTGCTAAAACGAGATGTATAGGAACTCATATCATGGCAAATCATAGATCATATGGTGATAGATATCTTCACAATTCATATTATTGAAGAAGTCATTGATTTTGATGGCAACAATTATTATTATCATAATTACTATGATTCTATTGACCTTTTCCCTGATGTCTAAAACAACATGTTTTTGTTTGTAGGATGGACCCTCCTTGGGTAACCAAGGGTCGAGGCAAGGGAAATAACCCACGTGGAAGGGGAAGATCATCCCCAGGATCATCTTCAGGATCATCATACGAATCCTCATCAAACTCCCCAATTCTACAGCGAGGAAAAATGAGCTTGATACGCTCAAAAATATCTCAAAATATGGCATCATCGTCCGTACATCTGGAAGATATTCTGGAAGATAGCCCATTATATGCCGATTTATGGGCCTATTTGTCCCAAAAGCAGAAAGGTGATTCTTTTGCTTCTATTGCTAAGGACGATATTGATGATATCAAATTGTACAAAAAGGTAGCAAAGAAAGAAATAATATTTCTTTCAGAAAACTCTAAGATTCAGAGAAAAGAAGAACCATGGAAGATATTCCAGTGCTATCTGATTAACAGCTTATATTTTCTGGGTGAATCATATAAAACCCGCTCGTACTATGAGACCATTTTGATAAGTACTGGTTGTGTTGAATTTCAATACTTCTTAGGATACAACACAAGGGAGAACGTTTATAACTTCTCCAAAATGATTATCAAGCAGATTATTTCTACAGAAATTGGGGTATTTCCTCAATGAAAGAAAGGAAGATCAGCCTAAACAAGGTTCCCACTAGCTTTACATATTGGGATTATATTAATGCCTTCAATAAAGTCCTATACTATAATAATGAGAGGCACAAGCATACTTGGTTTATTAAGGTTTGTGCAAAGATATTTGTTGAACCAATTCCTAATTGGTTTTTAAACTGGTGGTCATACCACGGTCCAACTACAAAGATTTTGTCAGACCCCTTTTTAAAATTATATAAAGAATGGGTTAAGGTTTCACCAGACCTTAATAATTTATACCACACTAATCATATTTGTTATATGGATCAAATTGAACAGATCTATTTCTTCATAGAATTCTCTATTCCCTAGATCCATAAATGGACCCCAGAAATAGGTTTTACCAAGGAACAAATTCCATGTTTATATTGGACTTATTACAAAAAAAATTGGGAAAAGTTGATGAAAAAGGATCCCAAGACTAAGGCATTATATGGCCAAGAATTACTGGACTCTATTACCCAACAAAACCAAGATTATAGTACCAACCCCTATAACGGAGGAATCGCAGATAACTCTGTTAAGCATATTGACAAGAGGATTTTCCTTCAAGATGGAAACAAACAAGAAATGATAAATGAATATTTGGATGAAGTTAGAAGGAATCTTCTCCTTAACATCACCCACTATGAGAAATCTGACACTTCTATGAGAAGTGAAATGAGTGATGAGGCACAAGATGATACACCTCAACCTTGTGGAGATACGCTACAGCAAACGGAAGATTTCCTTTTCGAATTAAAAGGAAAAGACGCAGTAGCCTGAACAGTAAAAGGCACTATCAACAGTAGATACACTGTTTAGGGGACAGATGGGACCCAGTACTACTGTACAAAGATGCCTTATGTTTTCATTTTCTGTCTATAAATAAGTGAGTCTTTCATTTTCTAAGAGCAGGTTTTAGAAAACCCTCTTATTCTCTCTCTTGTAATATCTTGTAAAGTTCTCTCTTTGTAATTTGTAAGCTCGCCGGATACTTGCCGGATTCTTAATAAAGGGTACAGTCTTTCGCACTGGTGTTGACCACAAGGTACGACTATATTTTCTCTTTTCTTCTTCTACATCTCCGATCTAAAGCCGTGACTATGTCCGTATAGAAAATTATATCTATGTCGGATAACTAACTTCACTTTTATATCTACCATGAAAGATCTAGACTTTATCAAAATATAAATAGATTTCTATATGGTTTCTTGACTTGGTTCCGAGTATAATTGGCGGGTATAACTGATTTTTTACCAAGAAAAAGAAATGCGGAATGCAAACTTTATTTTGGAAGATACGAGTATTAGACAATTTATACTTTATATCTAAAGCATGTCCAGGAGTGGATTTAACCATATGAGTTGTTTTCTCAAAATATTTGTTAGGTACAAGACCTTCTTGAATGCAACTCTCATCAGCTCCACTGTCAATCATAACAACCTTAGTTATAGAAAAAGTGTTATCTATTAATATGGTGCATTTAACATACCATTTGTGAGCGGTAACGATTTGCATCATTCCCAAAAACATATTTTGTCTAGAATCAAGGTTAATAGGTTTTGCAAGAGTATTTTCTTCAGCAATATTTTTACCTTTACTATTAACTGACTCAATCTGAGTAATGCGATGATCACAAATTATTTTATTTTGTTTAAGCATTTTAATTTCTTGTTTTATATTTTCAATCGCTACTTTTAAATCATCAAAAGAAGTATCACGTATAACAACAAGTTGTTTAGCAAGTCTATTATTAACTTCATACAAAGAATATGGTGCAGAATATTCAAACTCAAAATTATTTTTTGGTTTTTCAAAAGAGTTGGAAGTACTAGCCTTGTTATTAATAGCGAACTGAATAATCTTTTCTCGCAAATTATTAGCAATAACTTCTTTTAACAGTTCTATAACATTATCAGAAGTAATAGTATAAATGTTCATATCGTCAAATTGTGATTGTAATTTATAAAATTCATCATTTTCACAATAACAAATATCACCTTGGCATTTGCATGCATCTACAGTGGCTGACTGGTTATTACCAGAGGACTCAGGTTGATCAACCTCATTCTCTGAACTAGAGTCATAATCGTAATCTGACTCAGAACTAGAGGTGTATAAGAAACTATAGATCTTATTGTGAATATCTTCATCAAGTTATAATGTTTTAAGCTTTTCATGCTTACAATTAGGTGCTATATATCCAAATTTTCCACACTTGTAGCACTTAATTTTAGCGAGTTCTCTCCTAGACCTATTCTTTGAAAATCTATTAGATTTTCGATGAGCTTTTCGCTCTTCCCGTTCCTGTCTAGACCTTCGTCTAGACCTTCTTTTTTGATAAGGTTTTTCTGGATTAGATCCACTAGAATCTCTATGTTTAGTACTCTTAGTGGTGGTATCAGATAATCCAAACTGAGTATAGAAGTCTCCTAGCTGAGATCTTTCCCTGAGCTTATCTATCTTAAGCTGTCGAGAAAGTTTTAATTCATTGCACAAGTTTATACCTTCTTGAGTGCATGCTCCTATTTAATTTCCATAAGTGTAAGTGTTGTAAGGAATAGCACCTTGCAGATTCCTCAGAGTTTTTTCTAACTCTTTCAGCAAATAAAGGGGGTAATCCGTCTATAAACTTAGCCTTCCAATGTTCAAGACCATTTTCGGGTAGTTCCATCACCCGACTCAAATAGGTATCTTTATACCAACAAAATACTCCTAAATGTCTACATCGTAGGCCATTTAACAAGGAACGGACAGTCTCATACTGATTGGTAAATCTACCATTAAAATGTTCTAGAATAGTCAAGACCAAGTATAAATAGCATCTTTTCTATTCTTACTAAAGCCATTCCTAAGTTATCAACACCTTCATTATCTGCGATAACATTTACCACACCAGCTTTAGCCTCGATGCTCATATAATTATCCCATCAGCCTCTACGTTGGCTAGTAAAACCTGCAATAATCATCTTGCATATATTTCTATCTGAGTTTTTAACACTTTTACAGATAGTAGCATACATAAGCATCCTATGAACAAGAATAGTAAGCTGCCTATCAGTCAAGCCATCAAGATTCCATTCATAAACTTCAGTATCACTATAAGAGGTATTAGTCTGGTTCCAATCACGTTCCTCTATCAACACATCTTGAGGAGTGGGACTAGAATAATAATAAGTTTGCATACTGGGTTTACGAGCAAATTTAGTATTACCACTATTCTTCTTGGGATAACTACAAAGTTTATTAATTTCCATATCAACCTTATTTTTAAAATCAAAAGTATTTTCCATCTCATTAGCAAAATCTTCAGATAAATCAATAGGCTTTGCCCTAAGTTCAGAAATTTTTTTATCAAGAAGTTCTTCTAAATCATAAAGAGGTTTAAAAACAAAATCCTGAATCTCAGGAGGTCTTTGCACATGAGTAGAAAGTTTTGAAAGCTGTTTAGAAGTGGAAGCTTGTTCAAAAGGTTTTAAATCTGTTTTAATCTGAATTATCAAAGCAGTTAGTTCATCTAATTTTTTATCAAGGGAGCTAATATGTTCTCCTAAGACTTTAACATAAAGTCCTAAATAATTGTTTTGAGAAATAAGATTATTAATCCCATTGATGCTGACTGCCGCAACATCATTTTCAATAATTTTTTGAAAGGTAATAAAAGTAATACCTGTATTATTGGATAAAATGAATGATGCCTAAGGTGGATAAGTAGCTTTGACAATATTTCCCGATTCATCTTTATAAGATCGTTCAAGAACGTTGATGAATAAAGGTAAATAATTGGTTATAAACCAAGGCACAAAAAACATAATATGACTATGTAACGTACAAGTCTCATAAAATTCTTGAGAAATATTATTTAGATCATCATCACTAGAAGTGTAAAAAAACCAAGTTTTAAACTGGTTCCATTTATCACTTAAAAATTCATTTTGAACGTACTTTCTTGCCAGTGAGCCTGGGCTAAAATCAATTTGATGTGTGTCCATCAATAAGTATCATTAGGATTAAAATCCATTTTGGATGCAGAAGGACTATCCTTATCAGAAATATCAGATGATTTATCATTAGCTCGAACGATATTTAATCGAGGATAAATTTTAATTTTATTCCTTTCAGCAGATGCAATAGAAGAAAGAGTATGCAAAGAAGAAGCATGATTACGAGTTGGACCGTATATTGGTTTTATTGGTGAAATATGTTGAATAGCAAGTAATCTTCTATCAGAAAATGAATGTCTATTATAATGAACACGCTTATCATCAAATTGAATACAAATTTTTCCATCAGAATTTTGAGTAATATGAGAATACTCTTAATTGGTGACAGCATCGGTCATTTGTTCTGGAGGTATAACAGAATCTAAAGTCCAAGTAGTAGAAAAATTAATTTCTTCCCATTTTATAGATCGTCTAGTAGTGACCTTTGATTTAGCAAAATTAGTTTCTACTAGAATAGTTTATTCAGATGTATCATATAACCTACATCTTAGGTTTAACGTAGCAAGCAATTTAAAATAGATTCTATAAGATAAGCAAATTAATTCAGATCCAAGTGCATAATTATAACCATGTGTTTTAACATTTAAAGTTAAGGCATCATGAATGTTAGAATCAGTCAAAGATAACTGCAAATTAGGTTGAGTATTAAAATATATTGGCCCATATGCCACTGTGGACTCTATAGAACCCATCAAAGATTGTCGAAAATATAAATTTCTAGCATCACGAAGAGTAGCTAAAAATGTTTCTAGTAACCCTTTAAGAGTTAAAGGCTTAAAAGCGATCTGAACCATGCCGATATGTAAAAACTTATATTGTATTTTATATAAATCAATATCTCATTTATTCAGCAAACGAATAGTCTGTTCGGACGAATTTAACGCCAATGATTGTTCAGTCAGTTTAATCAATTGCTTATGAGAGATTTTATCAAACCAACCATAATCATAAATGATTTTAATATCAACTTTTGGAATAGTCCATTTGTTTAACAAATCAAGGTTTTAAGGTATATCTACCTCTTCTAATCTGTTGCTTTTAGTACTAGTATCTCCTAGATACATGATCAACATACTATATCTATGTTGAAGACTTCACATCAATCTCATATTTACCATGAAGTTCCTAGGCTCTGATACCAACAAAACTAGGATCTCAAAAGAAGGGTGATAGTTCGTGCGGTCATCTTTAATCTAGCTTGTTAACATCCTAATTCAAGGATTAAATCTGAATCTAAATATATACTGATTTTTATACAGTTGGATGACTATATGGGAGGATCTGATCCTTTTACCCAAGCAAAGGGCCTGTCGATATTCAAATATGTATTGTTAGTGACCTCATGTGTCTAGTAGTTCTAACCGGATATAAGGCGCCCAATTAACTCCTTATCGGGCTGAGACCACGGCTAGCTAGAAGAAGTCACTAAGACAAAGCCACTAACTTGTTGTATTGAATCTGACTGTACCACTATCTCGGAACCAAGTCAAGAAACCATATAGAAATCTATTTATATTTTGATAATGTCTTGATAATGAGAGGCACATGCATACTTAGTTTATTAAGGTTTGTGCAAATATATTTGCTGAACCAATTCCTAATTGATTTTTAAACTGGTGGTCATAGCACGGTCCAACTACAAAGATTTTGTCGGACCCCTTTTTAAAATTATCTAAATAATGGGTTAAGGTTTCACCAGACCTTAATAATTTATACCACACTAATCATATTTGTTATATGGATCAAATTGAACAGATCTAATTCTTCATAGAATTCTCTATTCCCTAGATCCATAAATGGACCCCAAAAGTAGATTTTACCAAGGAGCAAATTCCATGTTTATATCGGACTTATTACAACAATTTTTGGGACAAGTTAATAAAAAAGAATCCTAAGACTAAGGCATTATATGGCCAAGAATTTCTGGACTCTATTACCCAGCAAATCCAAGATTATAGTACCAACCTCTATAAGGGAGGAATTGTTGATAACTTCGTTAAGCATATTGCCAAGAGGATTTCCATTCAAGATGGAAACAAACAAGAAATGATAAATGAATATTTGGACGAAGTTAGAAGGAATCTTCTCCTTAACATCACCCACTACGAGAAATCTGACACTTCTATGAGAAGTGAAACGAGTGATAAGGCACAAGATGATACACCTCAACCCTATGGAGATACACTACAGCAAACAGAAGATTTCCTATTCGAATTAAAAGGAAAAGACGTAGCAGCTTGAACAGTAAAAGGCACTATCAACAGTTGATATACTGTTAATCAATAGTTGATACACTATTTAGGGGACAGATGGGACCCAGTACTATTGTACAAAGTTGCCTTATGTTTTCATTTTCTTTCTATAAATAAGTGAGTCTTTCATTTTCTAAGAGCGAGTTTTAGAAAACCCTCTTATTATCTCTCTTGTAATCTCTTGTAAAGTTCTCTCTTTGTAATCTGTAAGCTCGCCGAATACTTGTTGGATTGTTAATAAAGGGTACAGTCTTTCCCACTGGTGTTGACCATAAGGTACGACTATATTTTCTTTTTCTCTTCTTCTAAATCATCGATCTTAAGTCGTGACTATGTCCGGCTAGAAAACTATATCTATGTCGGATTACTAACTTCACTTTTACATCTACCATGAAATATCAAGATTTTATCAAAATATAAATAGATTTCTTTATGGTTTCTTAGCTTGGTTCCAAGATGGTGGTACAGTCAGATTCAATATAATAAGTTAGTCGCTTTGTCTTAGTGACTCTGTCTAGCTAGCCGTGATCTCAACCCGATAAGGAGTTAAAAGGGTGCCTTATACCTGGTTAGAACTACTAGACATATGGGCTCACTAACAATACGTATTTGAATCTCGACAGGCCCTTTGCTTGGGTAAAAGGATCAGATCCTTCCATACAGTCATCCAACTATATAAAAATCTATACATATTTCGATTCAGATTTAATCCTGGAATTCAAATGTTAACAAGCTAGATTGAAGATGACCACGCAGACTACCGCCAGTCTTCTGAGATTCTGGTTTTGTTGGTATCAGAGCCTAGGAACTTTCATGGTAAATATGATATTGATGTGAAGTATTCGGCATAGATATAGTCTCTTGATCATTGATGTAGAAGATACTAGTACTAAAAGTACCAGATTAGAAGAAGTAGATATACCTTAAAACCTTTATTTCTTAAACAAATGGACTATTCCGAAAGTTGATAATAAAACCATTTATGATTATGGTTGGTTTGATAAAATCTCTCATAAGCAATTGATTAAAATGACTGAGCAATCACTGGCGTTAAATTCATCCGAATAGACTATTCATTTGCTGAATAAATGAGATATTGATTTATATAAATTACAATATAAGTTTTTGCATATCGGCATGGTTCAGATCGTTTTTAAGCCTTTAACTCTTAAAGGGTTACTAGAAACATTTTTAGCTTCTTTTCGTGATGCTAGAAATTTAAATTTTTGACAATCTTTGATGGGTTCTATAGAGTCCACGGTGGCATATGGGCCAGTATATTTTAATAATCAACCTAATTTGCAGTTATCTTTGACTGATTCTAACATTCGTGATGCTTTAACTTTAAATGTTAAAACGCATGGTTATAATTATGCACCTGGATCTGAATTAATTTGCTTATCTTATAGAATCTATTTTAAATTGCTTGCTACGTTAAACCCAAGATGTAAGTTATATGATACATCTGATCAAACTATTTTAGTAGAAACTAATTTTGCTAAATCAGAGGTCACTACTAGGCGACCTATAAAATGGGAATAAATTAATTTTCCTACTACTTTGACTTTAGATTCTGTTATACCTCCGGAACAAATGACCGATGTTGTCACCAATTCAGAGTATTCTCATATTACTCAAAATTTTGATGGAAAAATTTGAATTCAATTTGATGATAAGAGTGTTCCTTATAATAGACATTCATTTTCTGATAGAAGATTACTTGCTATTCAACATATTTCACCGATAGAACCAATATACGATCCATCTCGTAATCGTGTTGCTTCTTTGCATACTCTTTCTTCTATTGCATATGTTGAAAGGAATAAAATTAAAATTGATCCTCGATTGAATACCGTTCAAGCTAATGATAAATCATCTGATATTTCTGATATGGATATTCCTTCTGCATTCGAAATGGATTTTAACCTTAATAAACCAAGTATGCTTATGTCTCTCATTATTATAGTAGAGGGCTTTACTGAAGGCATTCAGATAATCCCAATATGTAAAGCTAGTGGGAACCTTGTTTAGGCTAATCTGATTTTCTTTCATTGAGGAAATACCCTAACCTTCTATAGAAATAATCTGCTTGATAATCATTTTGGAGAAGTTATAAATGTTCTCGCTAGTGCTGTATCTTGAGAAGTGCTGAAATTCAGCACTACCAGTACTTATAAAAATGCTCTCGTAGTACGAGCGGGTTTTATATGATTCACCCAAAAAATATAATCCGTTAATCAGATAACACTGGAATATTTTCCACGGTTCGTCTTTCATCTGAATCTCAAGGTTTTCTAAAAGAAATATTATTTCTTTCTTTGCTATCTTTTCGTACGATTTGATATCATCAATATCGTCCTTAGCAATAGAAGCAAAAGTACCACCTTTCTGCTTCTGGGACAAATAGGCCCGTAATTCGGCATATAATGGGCTATCTTCCGGAATATCTTCCAGATGTACGGATGATGATGCCGTATTTTGAGATATTTTTGAGCTTATCAAGCTCATTTTTCTTCTCTGTAGAATCAGGGAGTTTGATGAGGATCCGTATAATGATCCTAGGGATGATCTTCCCCTTCCACGCAAGTTATTTCCCTTGCCTCGACCCTTGGTTACCCAAGGAGGGTCCATTCTACAAACAAAAAATGTTGTTTTAGACATCAGGGAAAAGGTCAAAAGAATCATAGTAATTCTAATAAAAATAATTGTTGCCATCAAAATCATTGACTTCTTCAATATTATGAATTGTAAAGATATCCATCACCATATGATCTATGATTTTCCATAATATGAGTTCATGTACATCTCGTTTGAGCGGAACTACTTTCAATATGGTAACCAAAGTTTTATCAATAAAGAAAGGGGTTAGAAAATTCATTGTTAAGATGATATATATTCTCTTGATAAGAAATCTGGAAGAGAGTTATCACTTCCCTTTTTATAATTTATTTCAAAATCAAATGCGGCTAATTGTGCCTGCTATCTGGCAAATATCAATTTTGATGCATCATGTTTGAAATCTTTATCAAACATATATTTTACCGACTGTGCATCTATTTTTATTAAAAACTTTTGGTTGTATAAATCATCCTGAAATTTTAATACGCATTTAATGATAGTTAACATTTCATGTGCTACCGAGGCATATTTTTTCTGAGCATCGCTCCACATTCCATAATGAAATCGGATCAGATGTTCATTTTTATCATGCAGATTAATTTGTTTCAAAATCCCTCCATAGCCAATGTTAGATGCATCTGTCTCTACAATCATTTTCCAATCCGAGTTAGCAAGAGTTAAACAAGGCAATGATTTAACATGAAATTTAATATTTTTTACCAAGTCGGTAAGACTATCAGTCCAAGGTGTTTTATGATCCTTTTTGAGCCTATCATATAGAGGGGCTAAATTACGAGATAGATTTTTGTAAAAGGGGGAATATAATTTAAACTTCCCAAAAATCTCTGCAGTTGCATCCTATCTGTAATAACATCAGGAAACTTTGAAGAAAAATCAATTGATCTCTGAATAGAGGTTACCTTCCCCTGACAAATAAGATGTCCTAAAAATCGAATGTTAGTTTGAAACAAACTCATTTTAGGTTTAGAAATTACCAAACCGTTTTATATAACAATTTTCTTAAAAATGTCTAAATGTTTAATATGCATTTCAAGAGTCTTTGAATAAACCAAAATATCATCAATATAGACTATAATGAAGTCTAAATATGGGTTGAAAATATCATTCAAAATTTTCTGAAATTCAGAAGGAGCATTTTTCAAACCAAATGGCATAACATTCCATTCGTATTGTCCAAACGGGACGTTAAAAGTTGTTCTATAAGAATGCTCTTTGAATATTTGGATCTACCAATATCCTGATTTTAAATCAAACTTTGAAAAGATATTAGCGTCATATTACAAGAGATATTGAAAAAAAAAGAGGGGGTTCTAAAAACCTGCCTCCTAACTAAAACTTATGCCTCTTTAAATAGAGGTCAAAAAGGGTAGAAACATAAAATTACAATGGCCTACATACTTTATATTGGCCAATCACAAAGATATAAGGCCGACAAACAAATGTGGTCTTCTTTATCACAACACATGGCCGACATATATTTTGGCGTCCACACTTTTCTTTATTAAAAATTCTTTTCCTTTATTAAAGTTGCTTGTCCTATTACCCAATTTTTGTGGGGCCTTTTATCATGCTTTGCCTTTTCCTTTGCAGGTTGCTTTCTCGGAGGATTCCTCCACTTGCTCTTGGAATTTTTTGAAAAGATCATCAATATCAACTTTTTTGGCACTATGATAACTTTGAGCCTCTCCTGCCATACACGCTTCATCATCTTGATTGGTGTGGGTTGCTGAGGTCATGGAAATATCATCTCCTATGTCAATGTCTAGATTTCTTATTAGATCTTTCTTGACTTCCTCCATGTAAAGGGCTATAGCCTCTGATCTGGATATTATTCCCTTCTTCATGTGAAGTTTCCTTGCAATTTGCTTAAAGGGACTCAGAGTATCTTCTTGAGGTTGTGATATTTCCTGGACATGATATTTATTAATAGTATCATTTATTAAGTCCAATATTTCTTGACCGTGAACTTTCCCGTCAAGATCCTTGTTAATTAGCTTGCTCCAAAACTTTGTATAAAAAGTTCGTTGTAAACATTAGAATCCTTCAAAAGTATTATGAACTTCCACATTCCATTTTAAAATCCATGGAATTGAGAACTCTGTAAAAAAGTACATTACTGACATCCCTTCAAAAAAGATATTATCTTGTTCCATGTTTATCAGTTTGGGAGATATGTCTATCCATTCTGCATATAAACTTTTGTATTGTTTTGGTAATATTTTTATTGAAGGATCATATAGAGTCCACCATTTACAAAACCAATTTGGGATTGGCTGAGTAAATATATTAGAACAAATCTTTATAAACCATGAATGGTTCTTATTCGCATTCTCATATAACAAAGCTTTATTAAAGCCATCAACATAATCCCAGTATTTTACTACTACTTTCTGTTCAGGATGGATATAATCCTTTTCCTCTAAGGGACTCATTCCCCATTCTTCAGGAGTTATAACTTTCTTTATAATAATCTTTGAAAAGTTATAAACTTCTCTTGTATTAGCAGGGTAAAAATTTTGAAATTTTGTTGACCCTGTTGCTGAGAATATCATCTCATAATGCATCATGTATTTATACCCAGTTGTAGTATAACAAAATGAATCTAAATACCTGGCCATTAGTTGCCATGGATCGTGTTTCCATCGTAAATCATTATTTTCTAAGAGAAGTATAACTTCTTTTTTATCATTTTGGTCAAACACTTATGTTGACTCTTCATCCATTAGAATTATGGAATAAGTTGGAGGAGTATTGTCCTTAGCTTGTTTGGACTGTATGAAATCCATAAACTCCTTGTACATAGGGTTGTTTGTATTAATACCACTAGTGTTGCTTGAAGATGCAACATTACAAGAAGCTATTAACTGCTTGCTTCCATGTTGAGTGAGGATATGACCTCCTCTTCCTCTTCTTGAAGGGGGGGGGGGGGGGATGATGGTATCATTCTGAAAAGAATAATAAACAATGATCAGCTTAAATATTCTCTAGTAAGAAAATTAGGAAGACTATTATCTTTACCTTTTTTATAATGAATCTCAAAATCAAATGGCGCTAAAAGAGCTTGCCATCTTGAAAAAATTTGTTTGGAAACATCATGTTTACAGTCTTTATTAAACATAAATTTAGCTTCTTGGCAATCAGTTTTTACTAAAAACTTTTGATTATAAAGATCGCCTTGGTATTTAAGAACACTTTTCACTGTAGCTAAAAAATTTTTAGCTACAGTGACATAATTTTTCTGGGCTGTATTCCATTTGCCATAATAGAATTCAACGATATGGTGATGCTTATTATCAGGGAAATATTGCATTAAGACACCCCCATATCCTATATCAGAAGCATCTGTCTCTACTGTTTTCTCCCAATTTAGATTTGCCAAAGTGAGACAAGGAAGGTTTTTAACCTTTTCCTTAATCCTCTTAACCACTTCAATATGATCATTTGACCAAGCTTTGGGATTATTTTTCAACCTATTGTATAAAACGGTTGTATCTTTTGCTAAATCCTTTATAAAAGGAGCCACATAGTTAAGACTACCAAGGAATCTCTGCAATTGAGTCTTGTTAGTAATAACATCAAGAAATTTAGAATCAAATTCAATACTTCTATTAATAGGACTAATGTTTCCTCTTTCTATATTATGGCCAAGGAATCTGACATTTGTTTTAAACAAGGCCATCTTAGGTTGAGATAATACCAAACCATTTTGAATAATAATTCTTTTAAATAATTCAAGATGTTTAAAATGGGTTTCCACATTTTTAGAAAACACTAAGATATCATCTATATAAACTATTATAAAGTTACTATAAGGCATGAATCATAATTTTTTGGAACTATGATGGAGCATTTTTCAAACCGAATGGCATAACGTTCCATTCAAATTGACCCATAGGGACATTGAAAGCGATTTTAAACATGTCCGACTCAGCTATCTGGATCTGCCAATATCCTAATTTCAGATCAAATTTAGAAACTATAATGGCATCATAAACTCTATCCAATAAATCCTTCTTATTAGGAGTAGGATACCTGATCCATTTCAATGCTTTATTAAGAGGTTTATAATTAATCACCAAATGAGGTGCTCCTCTTTCTTGCTCTACATGTTTATTAACATAGAATGTTGTACACGACCATGGTTACTTGGAGTGCCTTATAAGACCTTTTTGTAGTAGGGAGCTTATTTCCTTTTTGCATAACTCCAAATATTCGGAGTTCATTTGGCAAGGTCTTGCCTTCGTAGGGATATTATCCTCAATAAAATTATCTTCATAAGGAAGGCTTACTACATGCTTCTTCCTGTTCCAAAAAGCATTAGGATGATCTCCATAAATATCAATTGAAAACTGATTATTTAAAATAGCAATCTTTTCTTGTAATTTAGGATTTTGTAAAATATGATTAACCACAATACTGTTAATCTCTTGTTTTATAAAACTAACTTGATTAGTTTTTGAAAGTAATTTTGCAGTCATATCATTTATCATTCTAGTAAAAGGTTTTTGTAACAAACTCTAGTATAAAAGGTTTGTTATTCCAAGTACCAATGATTTTCTCATTATCCCAATAAGTAAGGGGGGAAATATCATTTATAAAAGGTACACCCAAAATAATTTGGTTTGTAATATCTTTCACTAAAACAAAGCTTTGAGGAACACAATTATTTTCTTTACAAATAAAAGCTTTTGGTAATTTAAATTCAATATTCATTTTACTGTCATTTGCAGAATGAAGACTATGAGTAATTTTATGAAAATATCTTGAAGGAATAAGTCCTTCTTGAATACAGTTTAGATCAGTTGCACTATCAATAAGAGCTATAAATTCTTTTTTATAATTATAGTCTATCAAAAGAGTAATTTTTGTATAAAACTTTTGTGAAGTAAAAGCTTTAAGACTATGTAAAAAGTTTGTTTTATTATTTTTCAAATAAAGATTTTTCATAAAATCAAGACTATTATTCTCTCCTTCCAGAGAAGATAACGATTCAGAGGCATTACCCAAATCTTGAAGGTTTTGAATAGCATCGAGTCTCACCTTTATTACGACATTCTTTTCTTTTAGGCGAACAATATCTTCTTTGAGATTATCAATAACTTTTTTCAGATCACTAATAGTAGTAGGAAAACTTATAAGTTTTCTCCTTTCAAGTAGAAGGTTTTTAACTTCTGCCATCGTATATGGACCTCCTTTGGTAGGGATTTCCTTAGGAATATGATCCTTGACTATAGAAGTATTACTGATTTTATCAATAATCTGGGCTCTTATTTCTAATTTTTTATATCTTGTAAGAGATCCAGTATTTTGTCATTATCAATGACATTCAGACTCATTTCTTTAAATTGAGAATAGATCTTCTTCTTCTTCTTCCTTTTCACGTGACAGAGTGCACATTCATCCTCAGAAGTCATATAATCTTCTTGTTGAAGAGCTTTAAGATCTTCACTTATAGAGGATTCTTCATGACTTCTATCATCTGATTCTTATCTTCCTGAGTCAGGATTAAGCATAATCTTATAAAGAGAATCTTTTATATTATCATCTATATCAAGGCTTTTAATCTTTTTCTTGACCCTGCAATCCTTGGCATAATGATCAAACCTTCCACATTTGTGGCAAGTATCCGACTTATTATAATGATGTCAGTATTTCTTTTTTCTCTTAGAAGAGTCTCATTTTCCTTCATCAGCTCTTCTCTGCTTCTTTTCAATTCTCTTTTTCTTCCATTTTTCATAATCCTTTTTGGAAGATTTTTTCTTCTTAGGGGTATATTCCTTTTCCTTTGATTTTTGTTTAGGAATATCAAATGTGAATTGTTCGCAAAATTCTCCTAATTGTTGTCTTTCATTTAGACAATGACTCTTGATATGTTGATTCAACTTAATTTCATTGCATAATGAAAGTCCTTCATGCACACAAGCACTTATAAGCTTTCCATAAGTATAATCATCATAGTTTATGCTATGATTTTCTCCTCTAATGGATTTTCTAACCCTTTCTGCAAAGAGAGTTGATAAGCCATCTATAAATTTAGATTTCCAATGAGTGCTATTACACTCTAGCAATTCCACGACTCTGCACAAGAAAACATATTTATAATACCTATATGATGTAAGTGTCTTACATCTCAAATTTTGGAGTAGAGTTCTAATGGTCTCACTATTATCAGACCATCTTCCAAAAAAATGTTCTATAATATTCAAAACTAGTGTATAAACTGCAT
Organism: Solanum commersonii; assembly: GCA_029007595.1. Taxonomy (NCBI): domain Eukaryota; kingdom Viridiplantae; phylum Streptophyta; class Magnoliopsida; order Solanales; family Solanaceae; genus Solanum; species Solanum commersonii. The sequence continues at coordinate 1,669,995 of JAJTWQ010000110.1, forward strand.
TCTGGTTATATTGTTCCCCTTCTAGTTTTACCGCTTGCAGGATCTTATCCGTTTGATCCTGATTGAGATAGGTATCCCACCAACCTTTCAATTGGCTAGTAAAACCTGCAGTAATCATATCTGCAATAGTCTTATAACTATTCTTGTTAGTTTTACAGATAGTACTGTACATAAGTATTCTATGGACAGTTATATAAATCTTTCTATCAGTATAACCATCTATGTTCCATTCATAGATTTCCTTACCATTATAACTATTAGTTATAATATGATCATGTTCCTTCAACAACATATCTTGTGGAGTGGGTCTAGGATAGTAGTACATCCTCTAAATTGGTTTCCTTGCATACCTTTTTGATATTTATTAATCTCATTAGAAAATTCATTCTTATGACTAGGTTCTCGTACTGAGAAGTTTTCCACATTTATAGGTTGTACACCTCCCCCTTTGAATATCTTTTCTGAGAAATCCTCAAGATCTGAAAAGTCTTTGATCTTAAAATCACCGATTTCTAGCGGAGGTTGTAAACTGCTATGAGCAACTTTCTCTTTTCCTTTTGCCTTAGTAGGCAACAAAGAGATTAGTTTATCAACTTTATCATGTAAAGAAACAATATGATCACCTAATATGCTCGTATAAATATTGGCATAATTATTCTGCTTAATCATGGCATTGACATGCATTGTAGTAGCTAAAGCAGTATCATTTTCAAATAATTTTGAAAAAGCATTAAAATTAGTTGTCTTATTAGTTTTATTAATTTGAAAAGACTATGATGGGGGGAAACTGATTTAGTAATTTCTCCATTACTTAAAGTAAAATCTCTTTCAAGCATGGAGATATAGTTATGAACATGCTTACACATAAACCAAGGAACAAATGCTACTAAACGATTTATTCCTGAGTCAATAATATCTTTATAAAATTCTTCTTGAAAATTATATTGTTCTTCTTTATTAAAATTTTTGAAGAACCATTTTCTAAAAAGTTTCCATTTAGATCACTGAAAATCTTTAGCGATCTTTGCTCTTGTTCGGGAACCCAGACTAAAATCAATTTGTCTGTCAGACATCGTTAAACAAATATCAAGTAATCAATCCATCAGGAAAATTCATTTCAGATTCATTTATATCTAAATCTGAGCTACGCCTAGGGATAGGACGAGCTATATTATCTTTATCAATTTTTATATTGTCACATATATAAGTTTCCCTAATTTGAGAAGTAGATGCACGAGAAGGAACGTGCACAATATAATCAACAGACGAAACTAAAGCAGTGTCATTTTCAAATAATTTTGAAAAAGCATTAAAATTAACTGTCTTATCATTTTATTAATTTGAAAAGACTATGATGGGGAAAACTGATTTAGTAATTTCTCTTATGGTACCAAACTTTATGGAGGACCTTTTACCCCCCTGCACTATTTAATAGTGTATTTTAAAGGCATATATGTGCTCATGTGGACACGTTACTATTTATAATGATGAAATATTTATGATGTCCACGTGACACATATATATCTTTAAAATACACTATTAAATAGTGTAGGGAGGGGGATAAAAGGTCCTTTCCAAAGTTCGGTATTGTTACAGCAATTTCGATCAAAGTTTAGAACTTGATGAAGAGACCTATGATAAGGTCTATGGCTTGTTATACACCTCAGGATCTAAGGATGATTATTATTCTGAATATGGTTCTAATATTGAACTTCTTGATGCATCTGACAATGATAAAAATTGTGTTAACCCTTGCACCACTTGTAAAGGTGATACATGTACTTGTGAAAATGATGAACTTTATAAACTTCAATCGCAATTTCAAGACTTCAATATGAACACTATCACTTCTAATAATGTGATTGAATTTTTAAAGGAAGTTACTGATAACCAGCTTTGAGAAAAAATCATTAATCTGGCAACTTCTAACGAAGCTAGTTTAAGTTCTTCTAAACCTTTTGGAAATAAGAAGAATGATTTAAATGATTTTGAATATTTAGCTCCTTATTCTTTAAAAGAGGTTGATGATCGTCTTATAAAAAAAATTCTTTTCCTGAACGAGACTCTTCTTTCGATGATTTAAAGAATGAAGTTGAGAATTTAAAAAGAGAGATTAAATCTCTAAAGCAAAACCAATTGATTTGTGATCATAGAATTACTAAGATTGAGATAAATAATTCTGAAGACAGGTTTTCCAAAAATAAAGGTATTTTGGAAAATCATATAGAAAAAGGACCTAATAATCTTTACCCCAAAAGGGATATGTTCATGGGAATTATGCAAATTATTACTACTCATAAATGGTATGCTAAATGTACTATTTTGATTGATAATAGTTTTTCGATCACTAACATTGCCATGATTGATAGTAGTGCAGATGTTAGCTGTATTCAAGAAGGCTTTACTTTCTCGGCATTTCAAAAATTCATTAAAGAAGATAACTCTTCTTTCGATGATGTAAAGAATGAAGTTGAGAATTTAAAAAGAGAGATTAAATCTCTTAAGCAAAATCAATTGATTTGTGATCACAGAATTACTCAGATTGAGATAAATAATTTTGAAGACATGTTTTCAAAAAATAAAGGTATTTCTGAAAATTATGTTGAAAAAGAACCTATTAATCTTGACCCCAAAAAGAATATGTTTTTGGGAATGATGCAAATTATTAGTGGTATAGATGTTAGCTGTATTCAAGAAGGCTTAATGCGTACAAAATATTTTCAAAAAACCACTCATATGGTTAAGTCTGCATCAGGACATGCATTAGATATAAAGTATAAACTGCCTAATACAAAAATCTCCTAGAATAAAGTCCAAAATATGAATAATCATGTATAGAAAAATCAAAATCCTCTTCTATAATGTCATTAATAAGTTTTTCAATAATAAGACCCTTCAAATATCTTGGTAATATATTTATCTTTAAAATAGTAATGAGAGTTCTTTTTATCAAAAAAGACTTCGTAGAATATTTTATTGAAGGTGTTCTCTAGATAAGAAATCCAGTAAGGAATTATCAACTCCCTTTTTGTATTCTATTTCAAAATCAAAAGGCGCTAATTGACCTTGCCACCTTGCAAATATTAATTTTAAGGCATCATGCTTAAAAATTTTATTAAACATATATTTGACGGATTTAGCATAAGTTTTTATTAAAAACTTCTGATTGTCTAAATCATCCTGAAACATCAATACACATTTAACAATGGTTAACATTTCATGGGCCATAGTAGCATATTTTTTCTGGGCCTCACTCCATTTTCTAGAATGAAATTTGATAAGATATTCATTTTTATCATTGGGATTAATTTGTTTCAATATCCCACCATAACCAATATTAGACGCATCAGTCTCAATAATTTTTTGCCAAGAAGGGTTAGCAAGAGTTAAGCAAGGTAAGGATTGAACTCGAAGTTTAATATCCTTTACTAAAGTGGTATGACTATCAGTCCAAGGTGATTTATGATTCTTTTTCAGCCTGTCATATAAAGGGACTAAATCACGAGAAAGATTTTTATAAAAGGGGGATATGTAATTTAAACTCCCTAAAAATCTTTGCAATTGAATTCTACCAGTGATAATATCAGGAAATTTTGATGCAAAGTCGATTGATCTTTGAATTGGTTATGGTGGGATATTGAAACAAATTAATCCCAATGATAAAAATGAATATCTTATCAGATTTCATTGTAGAAAATAGAGTGGGGCCCAGAGAAAAAATGCTATTGTGGCCCATGAAATGTTAACCATTGTTAAATGTGTATTGAAGTTTTAGGATGATTTATACAATCAAAAGTTTTTAATAAAAACTGAAGCTCAATCCGTCAAATATATGTTTAATAAAGATTTTAAGCATGATGCCTCAAATTTAATATTTGCAAGGTGGCAAGCTCAATTAGCCCCTTTTGATTTTGAAATTCAATAGAAAAAGGGAGTTGATAATTCATTACCGGATTTCTTATCCAGAGAATACCTTCAATAAAATGTTTTACGAAGCCTTTTTTGATAAAAGAACTCTCATTACTATTCTAAAGGTAATTGTATTACCAAGAGATCTGAAAGGTCTTATTATTGAAAAACTTATTAATGACATTATAGAAGAGGATTTTTATTTTTCTATACATGATTATTAAGATTTTGATTTTTCTATACATGATTATTTATAGGAAGTCAGAGATAATATGACCAATTATTACTCTGAATGATTAAAGATTGTTATGTATGCAGAATGGATCCACCATGGATTCATGCTAAAGGTGGGGGAAGCAGAAGATCAACCCTGGGAAGATCATCCCAAGAACCGTCATATGGATCCACAACTAATTCACAATCTTATCAAGGATCGTCATACAGATCCTCATCAAACTCCCTAGTCATACAAATAGGAAGAATAACTTTGATAAATAAGAAGATTTCTTCCCAGGAAGAATCTTCATCCAGTTCAAAGCAATCTGTGAATTTGGAAGACAATCCAAAAAACAGTCCGTTTTACAGTCATATGCAGGCATACTTGGCCGCTCAAAACAAAAAGATACTTTATTTTGATCAGATGTATCATATAATTTACATCTAGGATTAAGAGTAGATAACAATTTGATATAAATTCTATAAGATAAACTTATGAGTTCTGAACCAGGCACATAATTATAACCATGGGTTTTAACATTTAATGTTAAAGCATCAAGTATATTAACATCAGTAAGAGATAACTTCAAATTTGGTTGAGTATTAAAATATACGGGACCATAGGCCACTGTAGATTCAATAGAACCCATAAGAGATTATCTAAAATTTAAATTTCTAGCATCTCTTAAAGCTGCTAAAAATGCTTCGGGTAACTGTTTAAGGGTTAGAGGCTTAAAAGCTATCCGAACCAAACCAATATGCAGGTAGTTATACTGATTCTTATAAAATTAATATCTCGCTTGTTTAGCAATCGAATAGTCTGTTTAGACGAATTCAAAGTTAAAGATTGCTCTGTAGGCTTAATCAATTGTTTAGAAGAAAGTTTATCAAACCAACCAAAATTATAAATAATTTTAATCGGGACTTTAGGAATAGTCCATTTGTTTAACAAATCAAGGTTTGGAGGTACATCAATCTCTTCAAGTCTAGTACTTTTAGTATAAGTTTCTCTCGGATCCATAAGACAAAGATCATATCTATGTTAAATAGTTCACCTCCATCTCATATATACCATAAAAGTTCTAGGCTCTGATACCAGATAAAAAGTTCTTCAAAATCATTTAATGATCTAAATTTAAAATCTTGAATCTCAGGAGGTCTTTGAACATGAGTAGGAATGACCTCAACTTTACTTTCAGAAGTAGAAGCCACATTTGTCTTAGCTATATCAGCCTTTATATCTTTTATTAAAATAGTTAATTCATCAAGTTATTTATCAAGAGAGATCATATGCTCACCCAAAACTTTAAGATTATAGGATCGGCGACTGGCGGTAATCCGCCAATCAGATCTAGCAACTTTGCATCCTTAAGCTAGAGGTAGTCCGCACTACATAAGAATTGAAATACACAAGAATTTTTATATAGCTTCTCAGACTGCATGGAGTTATTTTACCTAAGCAAATGGTCTGTCAAGGATCTAATACGTACTTCTTATTGAGCTCATGTGTTTGATAGTTCTAACCGGGTATAAAACGCCTTTTTTCAACTCTTTATCGGGTTGTGAACGACGGCTAACCAAACGGAGCCACTAAGGCAAAGCCAATAAGAGTAGTGCTAGATACGACTGTATCTCAATCTCAGAAATGAGTCGAGAACCCATAACAAAATTCCTTTATATTTTAATAAAGCTTAGATCGTTCATGGTCTATGTAGGAGAGAAGTTTGTTATTCAACATAGATATGAGATCTTTAGCCTGACATACTCCTGGCTAGAAGAGACAGAGTTAAAATAAGACTAAAAATAAAAATACCTTATAAAGATTGTTGTCACCAAAGTCCAAGATCTAAAGAACATACCAGATATTTATTTATAATCGAAACAGTTCTTACAAAGGGATTTCTTTACAAAGATTTACAACTATCTATGAGAGAGAGTGTGTGTTTATTTTTCTGATGCCTCTTTACTAAGAAAATGAAAGCTTTTATAGACAAAAAGAAAAATAGAAAGAATCTATGTACAGTAAAGGGGTCCCACTATCGAAGTCCCTAAATAGTGTATTTACTGTTAATAAACAGTGTATCTACTATTGAGTGGGCTCAAGGTAATAGTGTATCTACTGTTAAGTGGGCTCAAGCTTTTACTAGGCCATCTTCGTTATGTCTTTTCTTTGCCATGTTTCTTATCCATGGCTTTCATTTGTTGCAAATATTCTTCTGCATCTTGTATTTCGGTTGTAAACAATATATTGTCTGTTTTAGCCTGCTGTGACTCTTCTACGATATCATTGTTGCTTGTTTCACTCTGCATCAAAGTGTCTAATTTATTGATTTGACGTAAATTTCTTCTTACTTCTTCTAAATAATCATTGATCATGCTTTCATTATCTCCATCTTGAAAGGAGATCATTCTAGCAATATGCCTCATTGAGTTATCATCAACAATCATTCTTTGAGGAATTTTATTATATTCTTTTATTCTTTCGCTAATGATATCCAAAAGCTCTTGACCAATTAATTGTTTTGTTTTGGGATTTTGTTTCACTAGTTTGTCCCAAAAGTTGTTGTAATAAGTCATGTATAGGCAAGGAATATTTTCTTCTTTGAAACCTACTTCAGGAGTCCATTTATAAATCCACGGTATTGAAAACTCGATAAAGAAATAGATTTGATCTATTTTTTCTAACCAACAGATATGATCTACATGATACAATTTGTTCAGGTCTGGTGACACTTTGGTCCATTCTTTGTATGGCTTAAGGAATTTTTCTGGTAAAATTTGAAATGTGGAACCGTGGTATGATCACCAATTTATAAACCAATTTGGGATTGGTTCTGCAAATATCTTTGTGCACACCTTTATAAACCAAGTGTGTTTATGTCTGTCGTTATTATAATAAAACACTTTATCAAATGCTTGCATATAATCCCAATACGTGAAATTCATCCGATTATTGTTGAGGCTTATCTATCACTCTTTCATGGTAGAAATACCACAGTCTTCAATAGATATAATCTGTTTAATAATGATTTTTGAGAAGTTATAAAAGTTTTCATTTGGGTTATAACTTGAACCGGAGAAGTGTTGAAGTTCTGGACTTCATGAACTTATCAAGATTTCTTCATAATATGACCGAGTTTTGTATGACTCAATCGGATAATATAATCCATTGATTAGATACATTTGGAATATCTTCCATGGTTCATTTTTTCTCTGAAGTTCAGAATTTTCTTAAAGAAATATCATTTCTTTTTTTTAGTAATTTTTTGTAGGATTAGTTATCATCAATATCCTCTTTGGTGATGGAAGAAAAAGTATCTTTTTTGCTTTTGAGTGGCCAAGTATGCCTGCATGTGGCTGTATAACGGACTCTCTTCTGGAATGTCTTCCAAATTAACAGATTCCTTTGAACTGGATGACGATTCTTCCTGGGAAGAAATCTTCTTATTTATCAAAGTTCTTCTTCCCATTTGTATGACCGGGGAGTTTGATGAGGATCTATATGACGATCCTTGATAAGATTGTGAATTAGCTGTGGATCTGTATGACGGTCCTTGGGATGATCTTCCTGGGGCTGATCTTCCCCTTCCCCTGCCTTTAGCATGAATCCATGGTGGATCCATCCTGCATATATAACAATCTTTAATCATTTAGAGTAATAATCGGTCAGATCATCTCTGACTTCTTCTGAATAATCATGTATAGAAATATCAAATTCTGAATAATCATGTATAGAAATATCAAATTCTGAATAATCATGTATAGAAAAAACAAAATCTTCATCTATAATGTCATTAATAAGTTTTTCAATAAGAAGACCCTTCAGGTCTCTTGGTAATATAATTACCTTAACAATAGGAATGAGAGTTCTTTTATCAGAAGATGCTTCGTAAAACATTTTATTAAAGGTATTCTCTATATATGAAATTTGGCAAGGAATTATCAACTCTCTTTTTATATTGAATTTCAAAATCAAAAGGGACTAATTGAGCTTGCCACCTTTCAAATATTAATTTGGAAACATCATGCTCAAAATCTTTATTAAACATATATTTGATGGATTGAGCATTACTTTTTATTAAAATATTTTAATTATATAAACCATCCTGAAACTTCAATACACATTTAATAATGGTTAGCATTTCATGGGCCACAGTAGCATATTTTTTCTGGGCCTCACTCCATTTTCCAGAATGAAATCTGCTAAGATATTCATTTTTATCATTGAGATTTATTTGTTACAATATCCCACCATAACCAATATTAGACGCATTTGTCTCAATAATTTTTTGCCAAGCAGGGTTAGCAAGAGTTAAGCAAGGTAAGGATTGAACTCTAAGTTTAATATCCTTTACCAAAGTGGTATGACTATCAGTCCAAGGTGATTTATAATTCTTCTTCAGCCTGTCATATAAAGTGGCCAAATCTCGAGAAAGGTTTTTATAAAAAGGAGATATGTAATTTAAGCTTCCCAAGAACCTTTGCAATTGAGTTCTATTAGTGATAACATTAGGAAACTTTGATGCAAATTCAATAGTTCTTTGAATAGGGGTAACTTTTCCTTGACAAATATGATGTCCTAGAAATCAATTATCATTTTGGAATAAACTCATTTTTGGTTTTGAGATTACTAAACCATTTTGTATAACAATTTTCTTTAAAATATCAAGATTCTTAATATGAATTTCAAATGTTTTAGAGAATACTAAAATATCATCAATATAAACAATGATAAAATCCAAATATGGATTAAAAATATCATTCTTGATTTTCTAAAATTCAAATGGGGTATTTTTCAAACCAAATGGCATGAAATTCCATTCATATTGTCCAAACGGAACATTAAAAGTTGTTTTATAAGCATGCTATTTAAATATTTGAATCTACCAATATCCTGATTTTAGATCAAATTTTGAAAATATATTGGCATCGTATAATCTAGAAAATAAATCTCTTCTGTTTGGAATAAGGTACCTAATCCATTTTAAATATTTGTTTAAAGGTTTATAATTAATAACTAGTCTAGGGACACCTCGTTCCCTTTCAGCAGCATTATTAACATAAAAAGATGTTCAAGACCAAGGGGATTTAGAAGGTTTAATCAAACCCTTTTGCAAAAGATTACCAATCTCATTGTTGCAAAATTGTACTAACTCAGCGTTCATTTGACAGGGCCGAGATTTAGTAGGGATATCATCTTCAGAAAAGCTTTCTTCATATGGAAGAGTTAAAATGTGCCTTTTCTATTCCAAAAAGCACTGGGGTGATCAGCACAAATATCGACGACGATTTGTTTGAAAATTAATTTAATTTTTTCCTTCACTTTAGCCGATTTTAGAGAATCGAATATATTCACACTGAAAAATTCTAACTGTAAAGAATCCTTACGATTCTGCTTCATATCAATTAAAGCATTAATATCTCTGGCTACTAGATCTGTAACAAAAGAATAACTTATTTCATTATCTTTATAAGTGGCAGAAAAACCTTTTGAGTTAATGCATGTAAATGGATAAATAGTATTTATAAACGGGGTTCCAAGTATGATTGGAGGACATAATTGATTCTTGACTAGAAAGAAGAAATGAGGAATGCAGACTTTATTCTGGTAAATTTTTGTGTTAGGCAATTTATACTTATATCTAAAGCATATCCCGATGCAGACTTAACCATATGAGTAGTTTTTTGAAAATATTTTGTAGGTACTAAGCCTTCTTGAATACATCTAACATCTGCACCACTATCAATCATGGCAATGTTAGTGATGGAAAAATTGTTATCAATCAAAATACTACATTTAATATACCACTTATGAGCAGTAATAATTTGCATCATTCCCAAGAACATATCCTATTTGGGGTCAAGATTAATAGGTCCTTTTTCAATATGATTTTCCGAAATACCTTTATTTTTGGAAAACCTGTCTTTAGAATTATTTATCTCAATCTGAGTAATTCTATGATCACAAATCAATTGGTTTTGCTTAGAGATTTGATCTCTCTTTTTAAATTCTCAACTCCATTCTTTAAATCATCGAAAGAAGAGTCTCTTTCAGGAAAAGCATTCTTTTTTATAAGACAATCATCAACCTCTTTAAAAGAATAAGAAGCTGAATATTCAAAATCATTTAAATCATTCTTCTTGTTTTCAAAAGGTTTAAAAGAACTTGAACTAGCTTCGTTAGAAGTAGCTAGATTAATGATTTTTTCTCAAAAATGGTTATCAATAACTTCCTTTAAAAGTTCAATCACATTATCAGAAGTGATAGTGTTCATATTGAAGTCTTGAAATTGAGATTGAAGTTTATAAATTTCATCATCTTCACAAGTACAAGTATCACCTTTACAAGTGGTGCAAGGGTTATCACAATTTTTGTCATTGTCAGATGCATCAAGAAGTTCAATATCAGAACCATATTCAGAATAATAATAATCCTCAGATCCTGAGGTGTATAACATGTCATAGACCTTATCATAGGTCTCTTCATCAAGTTCTAATGTTTTTAACTTATTCAACCTGGAATTAGGGGTTATATGGCCAAGTTGTCCACACTTATAACATTTTACCTTGGAAAGATCTCTTCCTGATCTTTCTTTGGTAAATCTATGAGATCTATGGGAGCTTTTTCTAGCTTCACATTCATTCTTAGACCTACATCTAGATCTGTTTTTCTTATGGGAACCTTCAGCTCTTGAGGACTTATAATACATGTTCTTATTGCTACTTTAAGCAGAAGGATCGGGTAGACCGAACTGGGTGCAAAAGTCTCCTAATTGAGATCTCTCTTTAAGCTTTTCCATTTTAAGTTGTCTGGACATCTGTAGTTCATTGTACAAGTTCAAACCTTCTTGTGTGCAAGTTCCTATAAGATTGCCATAAGTATAATCCTAATAAGGGATTTCACCATGACTACCTCTTAGAGCTTTTCGAACTCTTTCAGCAAATAAAGGGGGAAGGCCATCTATAAACTTAGCTATCCAATGCTCAACTTTATTTTTGGGTAATTCCATAACCCTACTAAGGAAAGTGTCTTTGTACCATCTCAAATTTCCTAAGGTCTGACATCTTAGACCGTTGCGGAGAGTACGGACAATCTCATGTTGATTGGTAAATCGACCATTAAAATGCTCTAAAATAGTGAGAACAAGGGTATAAACATCATCTTCTCTATTTCTGACTAGAGCCATGCCAAGGTTATCAATACCATCATCAACAGCCACCACAATAATAATAGAGGCTTTCTCTTCCACATTTAGATAATTATCCCACCAGCCTCGAAGTTGGCCAGTAAAACCTACCACTATCATTTTACAAATAGTCCTATTTGTGTTTTTAACACTTTTATAGATAGTTGCATACATAAGCATTCTATGCACAAGAATAGTTAGATGTCTATCAGTCAAACCATCAAGATTCCATTCATAAATTTTGGAACCACTATAAGACGTATTAGTCTGATTCTAGTCTCGTTCCTCTATTAAAACATCTTGAGGAGTAGGACGGGGATAATAATAAGTATTCATGCTCGATTTAGAAGCATAACCACTAGTTTTTCTGGGATAACCCCTGAGTTTATTAAACTACGAGGAAACCTGATTTTTATATTCACTCGTAGTTTCCATTTTATCTCTAAAATCTTGTGATAAATCAATTGGCTTAAACTTTAAACTAGAAAGCTTTTTATCAATAAGTTCTTTAAAATCTAAATCAGAAATTTTTTTATCAAGAAGTTCTTCAAAATCATTTAATGATCTAAATTTAAAATCTTGAAACTTCAGAGGTCTTTCAACATGAGTAGGAATGGCCTGAGATTCAAGATGTTAAATTTAGATCATTAAATGATTTTGAAGAACTTCTTGATAAAAAAAATTCTGATTTAGATTTTAAAGAACTTATTGATAAAAAGATTTTTGGTTTAAAGTTTAAGCCAATTGATTTATCACAAGATTTTGCATATAAAATGGAAACTACGAGTGATTATAAAAATTAGGTTTCCTTGGAGTTTAATAAACTCAGGGGTTAACCCAGAAAAAATAGTGGTTATGCTTCTAAACCGAGCATGAATACTTATTATTATCCACGTCCTACTCCTCAAGATGTATTAATAGAGGAACGAGACTGGAATCAGACTAATACGTCTTATAGTGGTTCCAAAATTTATGAATGGAATCTTGATGGTTTGACTAATAGACAGCTAAATATTCTTGTACATAGAATGCACATGGATGCAACTATCTGTAAAGGTGTTAAAAACACAGATAGGACTATTTGCAAAATGATTGTTGCAGGGTTTACTGGCCAACTTCGAGGCTGGTGGGATAATTATCTAAATGTGGAAGAGAAAGCCTCTATTATAAATGCGGTGGCTACTGATGATGGTATTGATAATCTTGGCATGGCTCTGGTCAGAAATAGAGAAGATGTTGTTTATACCCTTGTTCTCACTATTTTAGAGCATTTTAATGGTCGATTTACCAATCCGCATGAGATAGTTCGTACTCTCCGCACTGGTCTAAGATGTCAGACCTTAGGAAATTTTAGATGGTACAAAGACACTTTCCTTAGTAGGGTTATGGAATTTCCCAAAAATAAAGTTGAGCATTGGATAGCTAAGTTTATAGATGGCCTTCCCCCTTTATTTGCCGAAAGAGTTCGAAAAGTTCTAAGAGGTAGTCATGGTGAAATCCCTTATAAGGACTATAATTATGGTAAGCTTATAGGAACTTGCACACAAGAAGGTTTGAACTTGTGCAATGAACTACAGATGTCCAGACAGCTTAAAATGGAAAAGCTTAAAGAGAGATCTCAATTAGGAGACTTTTGCACCCAATTCGGTCTACCCGATCCTTCTGCTAAAAGTAGCAATAAGAAGAGGTATGATAAGTCCTCAAGAACTGAAAGTTCCCATAAGAAAAGGAGATCTAGACGTAGGTCTAAGGATGAATGCAAAGCTAGAAAAAGCTCTCATAGATCTCATAGATTTACCAAAGATAGATCAGGAAGAGATCTTTCAAAGGTAAAATGTTACAAGTGTGGACAACTTGGCCATATCGCCCCTAATTGTAAGTTGAATAAGTTAAAAACTTTAGAACTTGATGAAGAGACCTATGATAAGGTATATGGCTAGTTATACACCTCAGGATCTGACGATGATTATTATTCTGAATATGATTTTGATATTGAACTTCTTGATTCATCTGACAATGATAAAAAATTGTAATAACCCTTGCACCACTTGTAAAAGTGATACTTGTACTTGTGATGATGATGAAATTTATAAACTTCAATCACAATTTCAAGACTTCAATATGAACACTATCACTTCTGATAATTTGATTGAACTTTTAAAGGAAGTTACTGATAAACAGCTTCAAGAAAAAATCATTAATCTGGCTACTTCTAACGAAACTAGTTCAAGTTCTTCTAAACCTTTTGAAAATAAGAAGAATGATTTAAATGATTTTGAATACTCAGCTCCTTATTCTTTAAATGAGGTAGATGATCGTCTTATAAAAAAGAATGTTTTTCCTGAAGGAGAATCTTTTTTCGATGATTTAAAGAATGAAGTTGAGAATTTAAAAGGAGAGATCAAATCTCTAAAGCAAAACCAATTGATTTGTGATCATAGAATTACACAGATTGAGATAAATAATTCTGAAGACAGGTTTTCCAAAAATAAAGGTATTTCGGAAAATCATATTGAAAAAGGACCTACTAATCTTGACCCCAAAAGGGATATGTTTTTGGGAATAATGCAAATTATTGCTGCTCATAAATGATATGTTAAATGTACTATTTTGATTGATAACAGTTTTTCGATCACTAACATTGCTATGATTGATAGTGGTGCAGATGTTAACTGTATTGAAGAAGGCTTAGTACCTACAAAATATTTTCAAAAAAACTACTCATATGGTTAAGTCTACATCAGGACATGCTTTAGATATAAAGTATAAATTGCCTAATACAAAAATTTGCCAGAATAAAGTCGGCATTCCTCATTTCTTCTTTCTAGTCAAGAATCAATTGTACCCTCCAATCATTCTTGGAACCCCATTTATAAATGCTATTTATCCGTTTACAGGCATTAACTCAAAAGGTTTTTCTGCCAGTTATAAAGATAATGAAATAAGTTATTCTTTTGTTACAGATCCAGTAACCAAAGATATTAATACTTTGATTGTTATGAAGCAGAATCATATGGATTCTTTACCGTTAGAATTATTCAATATGAATATATTCGATTCTCTGAAATTGGCTAAAGTGAAGGAAAAAATTAAATTAATTTTCGAACAAATTACCGTTGATATTTGTGTCGATCACCCTAATGCTTTTTGGAATAGAAAAAGCCACATAGTGACTCATCTGTATGAAGAAAGCTTTTCTGAAGATGATATCCCTACTAAATCTCGGCCCTGTCAAATGAACGCTGAGTTAGTAGAATTTTGCAAAAATGAGATTGTTAATCTTTTGCAAAACGGTTTGAGTAAACCTTCAAAATCCCCTTGGTCTTGCACAACTTTTTATGATAATAATGTTGCTGAAAGGGAACGAGGTGTCCCTAGACTGGTTATTAATTATAAACCTTTAAACAATCATTTAAAATGGATTAGGTATCCTATTCCAAACGAAAGAGATTTATTATCTAGATTATACGACGCCAATATATTTTCAAAATTTAATTTAAAATCAGGATATTGGCAGATTCAAATATTTAAAGAACATGCTTATAGAACAGCTTTTAATGTCCTGTTTGGATAACATGAATGGAATGTCATGCCATTTGGTTTGAAAAATGCCCTATCTGAATTTCAGAAAATCATGAATGATATTTTTAATCCATATTTGAATTTTATCATTGTTTATATTGATGATATTTTAGTATTCTCTAAAACATTTGAAATGCATATTAAGAATCTTGATATTTTTAAGAAAATTGTTATACAAAATGGTTTAGTCATCTCAAAACCAAAAATGAGTTAATTCCAAACTGATGTTCGATTTCTAGGACATCATATTTTTCAAGGAAAAGTTACTCCTATTCAAAGATCTATTGAATTTATATAAAAGTTTCCTGATGTTATCACTGATAGAACTCAATTGCAAAGGTTCTTAGAAAGCTTAAATTACATATACCCCTTTTTGATAAAATCCTTTCTCGAGATTTGGCCTCTTTATATGACAGGCTAAAGAAGAATTATAAATCACCTTGGACTGATAGTCATACCACTATGGTAAAGGATATTAAACTTCGAGTTCAATCCTTACCTTGCTTAACCCTTGCTAACCCTGCTTGGCAAAAAATTATTGAGACAGATGCATCTAATATTGGTTATGGTGGGATATTGAAACAAATAAATCCCAATGATAAAAATGAATATCTTATCAGATTTCATTCTGGAAATGGAGTGAGGCCTAGAAAAAATGTGCTATTGTGGCCCATGAAATGCTAACCATTGTTAAATGTGTACTGAAGTTTCAGGATGATTTATATAATAAAAAAGATTTAATAAAAATTGATGCTCAATCCGTCAAATATATGTTTAATAAAGATTTTAAGCATGATGCTTCAAAATTAATATTTTCAAGGTGGCAAGCTCAATTAACCCCTTTTGATTTTAAAATTCAATATAAAAAGGGAGTTGATAATTCCTTACCGGATTTCTTATCTAGAGTATACCTTCAATAAAATGTTTTACGAAGCCTTTTTTGATAAAAGAACTCTCATTACTATTCTAAAGGTAATTATATTACCAAGAGATCTGAAGGGTCTTATTATTGACAAACTTATTAATGACATTATAGAAGAAGATTTTGTTTTTTCTATACATTATTATTCATAATTTGATTTTTCTATACATGATTATTCAGAAGAAGTCAGAGATGATCTGACCGATTATTACTCTAAATGATTAAAAATTATTATATATGCAGGATGGATCCACCATGGATTTATGCTAAAGGGAGGGGAAGGAGAAGATCAGCCCCAGGAAGATCATCCCAAGGACTGTCATACGGATCCACAGCTAATTCACAATCTTATCAAGGATCGTCATACAGATCCTCATCAAACTCCCCGGTCACACAAATGGGAAGAAGAACTTTGATAAATAAGAAGATTTCTTCCCAGGAAGAATTTTCATCTAGTTCAAAGCAATATGTTAATTTGGAAGACATTCCAGAAGACAGTCCATTATACGGTCACATACAGGCATACTTGGCCGCTCAAAAGCAAAAAGATACCTTTGCTTCCATCACCAAAGAGGATACTGATGATATCAAATACTACGAAAAATTACAGAAAAAAGAAATGATATTTCTTTTAGAAAATTATGAACTTCAGAGAAAAAATGAACCATGGAAGATATTCCAAAGGTATCTAATCAATGGATTATATTATTCGGGTGAGTCATACAAAACTCGGTCATATTATAAAGAAAGCTTGATAAGTTCAGGAAGTGCAGAACTTTAGCAGTTCTCCGATTCAGGTTATATCCCAAATGAGAACGTGTATAACTTCTCAAAAATCATTATTAGACAGAGTATATTTGTTGCAGATTAGGGTATTTCTACCATAAAAGAGAGGCAGACAAGGCTCAACAATACTCAGATGAATTTCACGTATTAGGATTATATCCAAGAATTTGATAAAGTCCTTTATTGTAATAATGACAGACATAAACACACTTAGTTTATAAAGGTGTGTGCAAAGATATTTGCATTACCAATCCCAAATTGTTTTATAAATTGGTGGTCATACCACGGTCCTACGGTTCAAATTTTACCAGAACAATTCCTCAAGTTATACAAAGAATGGACCAAAGTGTCACCAAACCTGAACAAATTGTATCATGCAGCTCATATCTGCTGGTTAGAAAAAATAGATCAAATCTTTTTCTTTATCTAATTTTCTATATCGTGGAATCATAAATGGACTCCTGAAGTAGGTTTAACAGAAGAAAATATCCCTTTCCTATACAGGACTTATTACGACAACTTTTGGGACAAACTAATGAAACAAGATCCCAAAACAAAACAATTAATTGGTCAAGAGCTTTTGGATATCATTAGCGAAAGAATAAAAGAATATAATAAAATTCCTCAAAGGGGGATTGTTGATGATAACTCAGTGAGGCATATTTACAGAAGGATCTCCTTTCAAGACGGAGATAAAAAAAGCATGATCAATGATTATTTAGAAGAAGTAAAAAGAAATTTACTTCAAACCATAACCCAGATCGATAAATCAAACACTTCAATGCGAAGTGAAACAAGCAACGATGATATCGCAAAAGAGTCTCAACAGGCTGAAACAGACAATATATTGTCTTACAACCAAACTAGAAGATGCAGAAGAATTTTGCAACAGATGAAGGCCATGGATAAGAAACATGGCAAAGAAAAACCATAAGGAATATGCCATAATAAAAGCTCGAGCCTACTTAAAAGTAGATACACTGTTACCTTGAGCCCACTCAACAGTAGATACACTATTTATTAACAATAAATACACTGTTTAGGGACCCCGATAATAAAAGCTTTCATTTTGTTAGTAGAGAGGCATCAGAAAAACAAACACTATCTCATAGACAGTTGTAAATCTTTGTAAAGCAACCTCTTTGTAAGCACCGTTCCAATTATAAATAAATATCTGGTCAGTTCTTCAGATCTTGGACTTTAGTGACAACAATCCCTATAAGGTATTTTAAATTTTAAGTCTTCTTTTAGCTTCGTCTCTCCTAGCCAGGACCATGTCTGGCTAAAGATCTCATATCTATGTTGAATAACTAACCTCTCTCCTATATAGACTATGAACGATCTACGCATTATTAAAATATAAAAGATTTTTGTTATGGGTTCTCGACTAGGTTTTGAGATCGAGGTACAGTCGGATCTAGCACTACTCTTATTGGTTTTGCCTTAGTGGCTCCGTCTGGTCAGCCGTGGTTCACAGCCCGATAAGGAGTTGAAAAAGGGAGCCTTATACCCGATTAGAACTATCAAACACATGGGCTCAATAAAGCGTATGTATTAGATCCTTGACAGACCCTTTGCTCAGGTAAAATAACACCAGGCAGTCCGAGAAGTTATATAAAAATTCTTGTGTATTTCAATTCTTATGCAGTGCGGACTACCGCTAGCTTAAGGATGCTGAGTTACTAGATCTGACTGGCGGATTATCGCCAGTCGCTGATCCAATAATCTAGTATCATAACGTAGAACTTTTAGGGTATATATGAGATGGAGGTGAAATATTTAACATAGATATGATCTTTGTCTTATGGATGCAACATCTCGTAATTTGAAATAACTAGGAAGAAGCTAAGAACTGGAAATAGACATTTCTGGAAATAATGAAAATCTAGAAATTTGTTTAAGTTAGGAAAATTTGAGTTTTGGCCAACTTCAAACGGCCATAACTTCTAGCTCAAGATGATTTAGAGGTACTTCCTGATATGGTAGGAAAGATTTTGGAATGATCTTTCCAACGCCGCTGAGTTTGCACGATTCTGAGTTTGTATGAGTGAGTTACCCCATTAGAATTTGGGTTGTTCAAATAAGGAAATGTCAATTCCGGATTTTTGAAGGGTAGATTAGTCTTTTCCTTACCCAATTAATTCAGTTCATTTTAGTGAATTAATTAAGGGTCAAATCAGAATGAGATAAGTTTAGTCAATTGGAAAAATCACGCTAGGGATTGGAGAAAAGAGAAAAGATGAGAAAGGAGAAGAAAAGCTCAGGGTTTGCCAAGAACGATCGATTTTGGTTGTGGATTCACCAAGGAATTCATTTTACAAGGTAGGTGAGTCTTTCATAGCGTTGGGTTCATTCACCCACGCGCCAAGCATGCTTAGTTCAGCGAAATTTGTCTTAAAAGTGTTTGAAAGTTGATGTTCTTGACATGTATTCTTGAATTTGAATGTTGTTCTTGAATTGGGATGAATTGAGGA
This sequence comes from Solanum commersonii, assembly GCA_029007595.1. Taxonomy (NCBI): domain Eukaryota; kingdom Viridiplantae; phylum Streptophyta; class Magnoliopsida; order Solanales; family Solanaceae; genus Solanum; species Solanum commersonii. The sequence goes on from JAJTWQ010000110.1 coordinate 1,689,071, forward strand.
GCTTCTGAGATCTTTGAGTCAAATTATAGAGTTGTTTTGAGTTATATTCTTAGGTACATATGCTGGGTATCTGAATCTAAAGATTTATTGAGAAAAATATTCGAATTTAGGCGAATTGGGGCTGTAAAATGGAGAAGGAAAAAGTCGAGCAAGATCTGGCACGCAAGTCAGCGTCACAAATTTGCTCCCCCAGTGACCAAAAATTTCTCTGCATCGCGGTTAACACGAGGACTCCTCTGTCTCAAAATTTAATTTTGCGAGTAATTATTTAAAACACCTCCGCATCGTGGACTTGTTCCAAGACGGTGATTTCGTGACTTTTCTCATGTTTAGCTATTTAAAATTATTCCTAAACATCATGAGATCTTTCCTATCACAAATCTCAATCCTTGAATCCATAATTCAATTCAAGGATCAGTTAAGAGTCAAGTCAAGATCAGTAAAGATTCAAGTCAAGAGAAGTTAAGAGTCAAGTCAAGAGAAGTGCATAAAGTTTTCAAAAAGTCTTTTACAAATGTTTTAACTTTATTGTAAGGCTTGATTTTGAGTTCAATAAAGAGTAAAGTTGAAGTTCATTTCTTCAAAAGTATATAGGGACTATATATTCCCAGAGAGTTTAAAATGTTTTCACATTTAAACAAGAAAGGAAACCTCAATTTCCAAAGAGCCTTCAGGCAAGTTTTCAGAAAAGAGTAAATGCTTTCATAATTAAGCAAGAGGGGAAACTTTGATTTCCAAGATAGCCTTTGAGCTAAGTTTTTGAGCACTAATCTCAAATCACAGAAAGAAGTATGTTTTTAAACATAACGAGCTAGTATTATATTTTGGAAGTAGTATTGAACACCGATATGGGGGAGCGTTCAGAGAACCCCCAGCCCCCATAAACCATGTAGCCATCATGGGTAGAAAAGGGTCTTACTTTTTAGATGAACCCTTCATGCTTTTTAGCATAGACTAGTAGATCTACTTAGTAGTTCAAGTTCTATACCCCCGGCAAGGTTTAGGATGGCCTTGGCAGCATGGGGCCAAGAAACGATGTATCATCACTATAGCTCTTAAGTGATGGTTGTCGGTTAGAGAAACTCCTACAATAGTATTTTATATTTTTATATACATCAGAAATATTTGTATTTTCACATACAAACAGAGTTCATATTGTATCTTTGCATACATACAGAGTTATTATTGTATTTCTAAATACATAAAGTTGACATCATGTTTTAACCAGCTTTTCTTTATATTGCATTTTTTTAAACTGCTTTATATTGAAATAATTCAGTTATGTTGAGTTGAGTTGAGCTAGGAAAGTTCTTCAGTTTCTTTCAGATTCTTTTCAAGCCTATGTTGTATTTAGCATTCCAACTCGCATACTCGCAAATTTAATGTACTGATGCCAGTTGGCCTGCATCGTATTATGATGCAGATACAGGTAGTTTAGGATTGGCATCCAGCGCATCGTTGATCCAGTGAGCCCTCCAGAGTCAGTTGGTGTGCCTCTTTGCATTCCGGAGGACTCCTTTTATTTCTTTCAGTTATTTCATTAGTTCATTAGGATATCATGGGGTTGGTCTCGACATCCATCTCAGTTGTTCTAGAGGCTTCATAGATAGTCAGTCAGATGTTAGTTCATTTGTCATCATTTTGTTATTGGCTTATGTTCAGTTTTGAGTTGCCACTTTGGCTAAGTTAAATGTTTATTTTCTTAAAACATTATGAGTTCAGTTTTAGACAGTTGAGTTATTTAGCATATGAATCCTTTTCTTAATGCTTAAAGTCTTCCGCTGAGTAGGTAAGACAGCCAAGGGTTCGCTTGGGGCCAGCAATGGTTCTCGAGTGCCAGTCTCGCCCAGGGTGTAGGCTCGGGGTGTGACAAACTTGGTATCAGAGCACATAGTTTAAGAGTCCTAGGGAGTCTATGAAGTCGTGTCTATAGATTCCTAGTTATCGGTGTGACGCGTGCCACATCTATAAATAGGAGGCTGCAACATTTAGGACAAATTTCTCACTTCCTTCACACTCATTTCATGAGTTTAGAGTTGATTTCTAAAAAGTTTCCTTCTAATTCATGCTTCCGCTTGTTTTTAGATAATCATGCCTCAACGAAGAGCAGTCAGAGGCTATCCTGCTAGGAGAAATGTCGAGGAACAAGGGGTACCTAATGCACCAGAAGTGCAACCCCAAGGAGAGGTCACCAATGTTGAATTTTGTGAAGCTATCCGGATGTTAAGTCAAGTTGTAACCCATCAAGATGGATAGATAGATAATCGACAGGAAGTGGCTGATACTTCAAGGATCCGTGAGTTTTTAAGGATGAACCCACCAAGCTTCACAGGTTCAAGTGTCACAGAGGATCCAAAGAACTTTGTTGAAGAGCTTCAAAATTTTTTTGAGATTATGCATGTTGTAGATGCTGAGAGGGTGAAACTAGCTGCATACCAAATGAAGGGTATCGCTAGAGTCTGGTTCGATCAATGGAAAAAGAATGGGGAAAAGGATGCTCCAAGAGTGTTCATGAGTACAGTCTGAAGTTCACACAACTTTCTCGCTATGCCCCAGAGATGCTGACATAAGGAGCAGGATTAGGTTGTCTCCTTAGTCAAGCAATGAAGGCAAGGGAGTGATGTTGATAGGGGATATGGACATAGCAAGGCTAATGATCCATGTGCAATAACTTGAGGAGGATAAGTTGAAGAATAGAGAAGAGTTTAAGAATAAGAGGGCTAAGACATCAGGGAACGAGTTCAGGTAGCAAAAGAGTAGTGCGAACTAGTCTTCCTTCCAACAAAAATAGAAGGGACCTGCCCCATCATTTGCAAGTGCACCTACACCTAAGAACAAATGTGAGTGCAATAGTCAGAATTCCCAGAGTTTCAGAGCTAAACCTGCCTATTCTCAAGGAAGTATGGCACAAAGGGGTAGTAAGCCTCATGCATGTGATAAGTGTGGCAGAAACCACTCAGGTATTTGTCATGAGGGCTCTACTGGTTGTTTAAAGTGTGGTCAAAATAGTCATTTTATGAGGGAGTGTCCTGAGAACATGCAAGGTAATAGTAATAAGGGCAATAGGGCCCAGCTTTCTTCAGTTGCTCCACCAGACAAAGCTCTACCTCGAGGAGCTACTTCAGGTACTAGTGGAGGAAAAAAACGCCTATATGCTATCAATAGTCACCAAGAGTAAGAGGATTCGCTAGATGTTGTCACTGGTATGATCCAAGTCTTTGACTTTACTGTTCATGCTTTGCTAGACCCAGGGGCGAGTTTATATTTTGTAACTCTATATATTGCTATGAATATTTATGTTATTCCTGAGCAACTTAGTGAACCATTTAGTGTTTCTACACTGGTTGGTGAGTCTATACTAACAGAGAGAGTCTACCGTGATCGTCTCGTTTCCGTCAATCACAAGAGTACCATGGCTAATTTATTTGAGTTAGACATGGTAGATTTTGATGTCATTCTTTGTATGGACTGGCTTCATGCCTATTATGCCTTAGTTGATTGTAGAACTCGAGTTGTCAAGTTTCAGTTTCCAAATGAGCCAGTCTTAGAGTGGAAAAGCAGTTCAGCAGTGCCTAAGGGTCATTTCATTTTGTACCTTAAGGCAAGGAAGTTGGTTTCTAAGGGGTGTGTCTATCACTTAGTCTGAGTTGATCTAGTGTTGAGATACCTCCTATTCAGTTAGTTTCAGTAGTAAGAGAGTTTCCAAAAGTCTTTCTAGATGATATCCCCAGAGTCCCTCCTGAAAGAGAGATAGACTTCGGTATAGACCTTCTTCTAGATACTCGTCCTATATCTATTCCGTCATATAGAATGGCACCAGTAGAGTTGAAAGAGCCTAAAAAGCAGTTAAAGGATCTCTTAGATAAGGGCTTTATTCGAAAAAGTGTCTCACCTTGGGGCGCTCCATTCTTGTTTGTGAGAAAGAAAGATGGTTCCCTTAGGATGTATATAGATTACCGCCAATTGAATAAGGTTACCATCAAGAACAAGTATCCTCTTCCGAGGATTGATGATTTACTCTATCAACTTTAGGGTGCCACCTATTTTTCTAAGATTGACCTCAGATTTGGTTACCATCAGTTGAAAGTAAGGGAGTGTGATATTCCAAAGACAGCTTTCAGAATCCGTTATGAGCATTTTGAGTTTATGGTCATGTCGTTTGATTTAACTAATTCACCAGCAATGTTCATGGACCTAATGAATAGAGTCTTTAAACCTTATTTATATATGTTTGTTATCGTCTTCATTGATGGCATACTAATCTATTCAAGGAATGAAGAAGATCATGTTATCCATCTCAGAATAGTTCTTCAAACTTTAAAAGGTAGAGAGTTGTACGCCAAGTTCTCTAAGTGTGAGTTTTGGCTTAAGCCTGTGGTATTCTTAGGCCACATTATGTCTGAAGAGGGAACTAAAGTTGATACTCAGAAGATTGAGGCAGTGCAGAATAGGCCTAGACCCACATCTCCAACTTATATTAGGAGTTTCTTAGGGTTGGTTATATATTATATAAGGTTTTTTGAGGGATTTTCATCTATTTCTTCTCCTTTGACCAAGTTGACTCAGAAGATAGTGAAGTTTCAATGGTCTTAAGCTTGTGAGAAAAGCTTTCAGGAATTTAAAAAGAGGTTAACTACTACCTAGTGTTGACCTTACCTGAAAGTTCTAAAGGTTTCGTGGTGTATTGTGATACGTCTAGAGTTGGTTTGGGTTGTGTGTTAATGCAGAATGGCAAGGTTATAACTTATGCCTCCAGACAGTTGAAAGTTCATGAGAAAAATTACCCAACCCATGACATAGAGTTGGTTGTTGTAGTATTTGCTTTGAAAATATGGTGTCATTATCTCTATGGTGTTTATTTGGATTTGTTCACTGATCACAAGTCTTCAGCATGTGTTTAGTCAGAAAGAGCTTAATCTCAGACAGAGAAGGTGGTTAAAGTTACTCAAAGATTATGACATGAGTATTCTTTATCACCTAGGTAAGGCTAATGTTGTTTCTGAAGCTTTAAGCAGGTTATCTATGGGTAGTACCACCCATTTGGAGGAAAATAAGAAAGAGTTAGATTGAAAATTTGATAAAAAAAAAAGATTTGATCTATTTTTCTAACCAGCGATATGATCTGCATGATACAATTTGTTCAGGTCTGGTGACACTTTGGTCCATTCTTTGTATAACTTGAGGAATTGTTCTGGTAAAATTTGAAGTGTAGGATCGTGGTATGACCACCAATTTATAAACCAATTTGGGATTGGTTCTACAAATATCTTTGCACACACCTTTATAAACCAAGTGTGTTTATGTCTGTCATTATTATAATAAAGCACTTTATCAAATGCTTGGAAATAATCCCAATACATGAAATTTATCTAAGTATTGTTGAGGCTTATCTGCTTCTCTTTCATGGTTGAAATACCCTAGTCTTCAACAAATATAATCTGTTTAATAATTATTTTTGAGAAGTTATAAACGTTCTCATTTAGGCTATAACCTAAACAAGGAGAAGTGCTGCAGTTCTGCACTTCCTAAGCTTATCAAGATTTCCACATAAGATGACCGAGTTTTGTATGACTCACCCAGATAAAATAACCCATTGATTAGATACCTTTGGAATATCATCATGGTTTTTTTTTTCTCTGAAGTTCAAAGTTTTCTAAAAGAAATGTCATTTCTTTTTTCTGTAATTTTCGTAGAATTTGTTATCATCAGTATCCTCTCTGGTGATGGAAGCAAAAGTACTTGTTGCTTTTGACTCGCCAAGTATGAATGCACGTGACCGTATAACGGACTTTCCTCTGGAATGTCTTCCAAATTAACAGATTGCTTTGAACTGGATGAAGATTCTTCCTGGGAAGAAATCTTCTTATTTATCAAAGTTCTTCTTCCCATTTGTATGATCGAGGAGTTTGATTAGGATCTATATGACGATCCTTGATAAGATTGTAAATTAGATGTGGATCCGTATGATGGTCCTTGGGATGATCTTACTTTTCCCCTGCCTTTAGCATGAATCCATGGTGGATCCATCTTGCATATATAACAATCTTTAATCATTCAAAGTAATAATCAGTCAAATCATCTCTGACTTCTTCTAAATAATCATGTATAGAAAAATCAAATTCTGAATAATCATGTATAGAACAAACAAAATCTTCTTCTATAATGTCATTAATAAGTTTTTCAATAATAAGACCCTTCAAATCTCTTTGTAATATAACTACCTTCAAATAGTAATGCGAGTTCGTTTATCAAAAAAGGCTTCGTAAAACATTTTATTGAAGGTATTCTCTAGATAAGAAACCCGGTAAGGAATTATCAACTCCCTTTTTATATTGAATTTCAAAATCAGAAGGGGCTAATTTAGCTTGCCACCTTGCAAATATTAATTTTGAAGCATCATGCTTAAAATCTTTATTAAACATATATTTGACGAATTGGGCATCAGTTTTTATTAAAAACTTTTGATTATATAAATCATCTCGAAACTTTAATACACATTTAACAATGGTAAGCATTTCATGGGCCACAGTAGCATATTTTTTCTGGGCCTCACTCCATTTTCGAGAATGAAATCTGATAAGATATTTATTTTTATCATTGGGATTTATTTGTTTCAATATCGCACCATAACCAATATTAGGCGCGTCTGTCTCAATAATTTTTTGCCAAGTTGGGTTAGCAAGAGTTAAGCAAGGTAAGGATTGAACTCGAAGTTCAATATCCTTTACAAAAGTGGAATGACTATCAGTCCAAGGTGATTTATAATTATTCTTCAGCCTGTCATATAAAGGGGCCAAATCTTGAGAAAGGTTTTTATAAAAAGGGGATATGTATTTTAAGCTTCCCAAGAACCTTTGCAATTGAGTTCTATCGGTGATAACATCAGGAAACTATGATGCAAATTCAATAGATCTTTGAATAGGGGTAACTTTCCCTTGACAAATATGATGTCCTAGAAATCAATCATCAGTTTGGAATAAACTCATTTTTGGTTTTGAGATGACTAAACCATTTTGTATAATAATTTTTTTAAATATCCAGATGCTTAATATGCATTTCAAATGTTTTAGAGAATACTAAAATATCATCAATATAAACAATGATAAAATCCAAATATGGATTAAATATATCATTCATGATTTTCTGAAATTCAGATGGGGCATTTTTCAAACCAAATGGAATGACATTCCATTGATATTTTCCAAACGGGACATTAAAAGCTATTCTATAAGCATGCACTTTAAATATTTCAATCTGCCAATATCCTAATTTTAAATCAAATTTTGAAAATATATTGGGATCGTATAATCTAGATAATAAATCTCTTTTGTTTGGAATAGGATACCTAATCCATTTTAAATATTTGTTTAAAGGTTTATAATTAATAACTAGTCTAGGGTCACCTCGTTCCCTTTCAACAGCTCTATTAACATAAAAAGTTGTGCAAGACCAAGGGGATTTAGAAGGTTTAATCAAATCCTTTTGCAAAATATTATCGATCTCATTTTTGCAAAATTCTACTAACTCAACGTTCATAAGACAGGGCCAAGATTTAGTAGGGATATCATCTTCAGAAAAGCTTTCTTCATATGGAAGAGTCACAATGTGCCTTTTTCTATTCCAAAAAGCACTGTGGTGATCAGCACAAATATCGACGGCAATTTTGTTCAGAAATTAAATTAATTTTTTCCTTCACTTTAGCCGATTTCAGAGAATCAAAAATAATCATACTGAATAATTCTAACTGTGAAGAATCCTTATGATTCTGCTTCATATCAATCAAAGCATTAATATCTCTAGTTTCTGGATCTGTAACAAAACAATAACTTATTTCATTATTTTTATAAGTGGCAGAAAATCCTTTTGAATTAATGCCTGTAAACGGATAAATAGCATTTATAAATGGAGTTCCAAGTATGATTGAAGGATATAATTTATTCTTGACTAGAAAGAAGAAATGAGGAATGCAGACTTTATTCTGGCAATTTTTTGTATTAGGCAATTCATACTTTATATCTAAAGCATGTCCTGATGCAGACTTAACCATATGCGTAGTGTTTTGAAAATATTTTGTAGGTACTAAGCCTTCTTGAATACATCTAAGATCTGCACCAATATCAATCATGGCAATGTTAGTGATCGAAAAATTGTTATCAATCAAAATAGTACATTTAACATACAATTTATGAGCAATAATAATTTGCATCATTCCCAAGAACATATCCCTTTTGGGGTCATGATTAATAGGTCCTTTTTCAATATAATTTTCCAAAATACCCTTTATTTTTGGAAAACCTATCGTCAAAATTATTTATCTCAATCTGAGTAATTCTATGATCACAAATCAATTGGTTTTGCTTTAGAGATTTGATCACTTTTTATAAATTCTCAACTTCATTCTTTAAATCATCGAAAGAAGAGTCTCTTTCAGGAAAAACATTCTTTTTAATAAGACGATCGTCAACCACTTTTAAAGAATAAGGAGCTGAATATTCAAAATCATTTAAATCACTCTTCTGGTTTTCAAAAGGTTTAGAAGAACTTTAACTAGCTTCGTTAGAAGTAGCCAGATTAATGATTTTTTCTCGAAGCTGGTTATCATTAACTTCCTTTAAAATTTCAATCACGTTATCAGAAGTGATAATGTTCATATTGAAGTCTTGAAATTGCGATTGAAGTTTATAAATTTCATCTTCTTCACAAGTACAAGTATCACCTTTACAAGTGGTGCAAGGGTTATCACAATTTTTATCATTGTTAGACGCATCAAGAAGTTCAATATCAGAACCATATTCAAAATAATAATCATCCTCAGATCCTAAGGTGTATAACAATCCATAGACCTTATCATAGGTTTCTTCATCAAGTTCTAAAGTTTTTAACTCATTCAACCTGCAATTAGGGGTTATATGGCCAAGTTGTCCACACTTGTAACATTTTACCTTGGAAAGATCTCTTCTCAATCTATCGTTGGTAAATGTATGAGATCTACGGGAGCTTTTTCTAGCTTCGTGCTCATCCTTAGACCTACGTCTATATCTCATTTTTCTTATGCAAACCTTCAACTCTTGAGGACTTATAATACCCGCTCTTATTGCTACTTTTAGCATAAGAATCAGGTAGACCGAACAGAGTGCAAAAGTCTCCTAATTGAGATCTCTCTTTAAGCTTATCCATTTTAAGTTGTCTGGACATATGTAGTTCATTGCACAAGTTCAAACCTTCTTGTGTGCAAGTTCCTATAAGCTTTCCATAAGTACAATCCTTATAAGGGATTTCACCATGACTACCTCTTAGAGCTTTTCGAACTCTTTCCGCAAATAAAGGGGGAAGGCCATCTATAAACTTGGCTTTCCAATGCTCAACTTTATTTTCGGGTAATTCCATAATCAATTAATTGTTTTGTTTTGGGATCTTGTTTCATTAGTTTGTCCCAAAATTTGTTGTAATAAGTCCTGTATAGGCAGGGAATATTTTCTTCTGTGAAACCTACTTCAGGAGTCCATTTATGAATCCACGGTATTGAAAATTTGATATAGAAATAGATTTGATCTATTTTTTCTAACCAGTAGATATTATCTGCTTGATACAATTTGTTCAGGTCAAGTGACACTTTGGTCCATTCTTTGTATAACTTGAGGAATTGTTCTAGTAAAATTTGAACTGTAGGACAGTGGTATGACCACCAATTTATAAACCAATTTGGGATTGATTCTGCAAATATCTTTCTCCACACCTTTATAAACCAAGTGTGTTTATGTCTATCATTATTATAATAAAGCACTTTATCAAATGCTAGGATATTATCCCAATACGTGAAATTCATCGAAGTATTGTTGAGGCTTATCTTCCTCTCTTTCATGGTAGAAATATGATGTTTTGCGTAATCAAGGACACAACTTCCAATGTAAGTGTCTACGATCGTGCAATAGTATAATAACCCAACCAAGGGTTGGGATCGTCCCAAGAGAGTGGTTTTGAGAATTTATAGAAAAATAAAATTTAGTTCTAACTAGTCGTAGCTAAAGATATTAACGAGTAAAAACATTGTAAATTGAAAAGGGGGGACACAAGAGTGTAAATTTAACAATGGGGGAGGGGGGGTTTGTTACTAGTAAGTAAAAACAGCAAAATCAACAAGGGTTTCTAAGTAATGAGAGGAAATCCTTGGGATGTGATGGGAATACGGGTTAATCTAGATTATTGGGTACACGCTTTCGACAGAAAGTTTATAGAGTAATAGTGACTAGGTTAAGCTTTATGTGGGAATAAATTCTCTCTCGAGCAACTTATCCCGTTTCAAATGGTTTACTCTCGGATACCCACTTGCCGCATGAAGACCAGCCTATGCCTTTGATGAGTCCACAAATTGGACTCATTTAGGGCTTTATCTTAATAGAAATAGTGTCCTCAAATGCTTGTTTTATCTCGATATCTAACCAAACCCTTTAAGTTTCAGGTATTTGAAGTTTGAAGGAAAGCATGGACACTACGTCGTAAAAAAGGACAAAAGGGCTGAAAACAACAAAGAATTGAAGGCCTTAGGATCGCCGAGTACACTTGGTGAGCCGCCGAAGTGCCTTACTTCGCCTTTTATACCAGTGTGCTGAGCCCTAAAGAAAGCGATCTAGTCTGTGAAGCAGTACTATCTCACCCAATGACAAAGAGCATAACGATGCTGAAGTGTAGTGCAAGGCGGCGATGAACTACACCAAAAGGCGAATTGGCGAGTTAATCGGCAATTTTGACTAACCTCGTTGAACGATCCGCTGCAGCACAAATGTGAAGTCTATAAATACTAAACTCTTTATTAATTTTGGGGAGCCGAACATTTATTATAATTTTCACTTCAGAATTGTACTTTCTTATATTTTTGCTCTAAGCTTGAGAGGGTTTTTGGAAATTTGAAGAAAAAAAAGGGTTTTCATCTTCAAGATTTGGAGTTGGGTCTCTTGGATTCTTCATTTTTGGCATGTTACAAGACTTAAATCTTCATACCCATTTGAATGCAAACTCATTTAGGTATAAATTTATATCTCTTGATGTGTGGCTAAAAACCCCAATTCTTGGGGTGTGATTTAGCGAATATGGGTTAAGATATTTGTTGGGTCTTGCTTGCTAATAGTTTATTTGTAGTTTAATTGTGATTTCACCTAGTTTTGTTGGTTTAATTTAACGGGTTTGTAGTTGCAAATACAAAGTCATCCATGTGTTTTCGTCTTGCTCGAGAGGGAGGTCGCGAAACCAAGACCACTAGACTGATGGCCCAAGGAGTGGGTCGACATGAGGTTCAGCCCGAGAGGGTGAGCCCTAGTCCCATATCCTAACACTCAGTTCAAGAGAGTGAATAGGGTAAGGCGTAGGCTGGCCTTCATGCGGCAAGTGGGTGTCTGAGAGGAACCCATTTGAAAAGGGGTAAGTTGCTCGAGAGAGAACTTATTTCCACATAAAGCATAGCCTAGTCACTATTACTCTATAACTTTTCTATCGAAACCATGTACCCAATAATATAGATTAACCATATTCCGATCACATCCCAAGAATCCCCCTTTTATTGCTTAGATTCCGTTGTTATTTTGTTGTTTTCATTTACTTGTGACAAAACCCCCATTTGATATTTGACACTTTTGTGTCACCTCCTTTATTTACTATGTTTGTACTCGTTAATATCTTCAGCTAAGACTAGTTAGAACTTAATTTTATTTTTCTATAAATTCTCAAAACCACTCTCTTAGGACGATCCCAACCCTTGGTTGGGATATTATACTATTGTACGATCGTAGACACTTGCATCAAAAGTTTTGTCTTGATTACGCAAACACCAAAATAGCGTCGTTGCCGGGGAGTGGTGTTATTTGAGAGATTTTAGATTAGTAGAATTTTTATTCTTCTTAGTTGTAGTCTACTTACCTAATTTTTTGTTTTATTTTGTTTGTTGTGTGAATATTTTAGAAAGCATGAGTGTTAATGGTAGCAACGGTAGCCAGGTAGGCCACCAAGACAACATCGGAAATCTCAATGATGTCTAAGAGCCCAACGTCAATGGCCCCCATCTCATGGGAGGTATTGGAGCCACCCATTTACCACCAGCCGAGGGAAATGCAGTGCTCCACATAACGAGCACCATGTTGCAACTCTTGCAACTAAAGGGACTTTTCAGCAGACTGGCTCATGAAGACCCTCACGAACATCTTCGAAACTTTGTGTATATGTGCAGACCTTTCTCGTTCAAGAACATATCCCAGGAGTCAGTCTGGTTGAGGTTATTCCCTTTCTCATTGATGGGGGAGGCATGCAAGTGGTTAGCTGAGTTGCCACGTACCTCAATCACTTCGTGGGAGGAGTTGGTCATCGCATTTAATGAGCGATATCTCCCTCCTCGAAGATGATGACTATTCGGGATAGTATCCAAAGCTTTAAGCATCTGAATAGAGAGCCTCTACACAAAACTTGGCTCCAATTTAAAAAACTGGTGCTACAATGCCCAACCCATGGTCTGCCTGATAATGTGCCCCTTCAATAATTCTACTGGAGTCTAGACTCAGTAAACAAAGGTGTAGCTGACCAACTCTTGCTCGAAGGCTTAATGCAGCAACCATATGCAGTAGCAGAACAAATTCTCTATGGTATGGCAACCATCAACAGGGCGTGGTACACCCACGAAGACCAGGTCTCATCGATCACATTTCAGCTATCTAAGGAGCAGGTTGAAAAAGACAATGAGAGAGAACAAAACATGGCCAAGATCATGACATAGCTTGATATTTTATCCAAAAATGTCATGGGGGCTGGTGCCCATGGTGTAAATGTTGTGGGGGTCGGGTGCACAAATCCTGAGGAGGGAAATTTCGACGCCTTATATAATGAGGAGGTGAACTTCCTAGCCAACCAAGGTGGTGGTTATCGATCAAACTACCCAAGGCAAGGTGGTAACCAAGGTTGCGATAGAGACGAAGGATGGAAGGATCTAGAATAGAGATACTAAAATCCTAATTGGAAGGATGGGGAAAAGGACAGATATGTACCTCCCCACAAACGCCTAAAGCCAAAGGACTCGGAGAATGGTAGGTCTGAGGAAATGCCCTCGCATATTCTCAACAAAGTTGAAGGGTCAGACAAAATGCTGAAAGGCATGAAAGAAGATGTTTCTACCCTTAGCCAAACCGTCACCTCCCATTCTATTTCAATCAAGCAGTTGGAGACCCAAATGGGTCATATCTCGTCTCACCTTAATCCAAGACAACAAGGGGGCTTTCCTAGTGATACTATGGCTAACCCCAAGAGTGAGAGTTAAAGGTGGACTAGCGTCGTGCCACGACATTAACTAAGGCGTTGTTTGGGAGGCAACCCAAAACCCTTTATTGTTTTCTTTTACTTTGAGAAAATAATGGTGTGTTGTTTGTACAGGTTAAAGTAAGGGAGGTGATGGAAATAGTATATGGAGGCAAGCAACAGGTCCAGTTAGCGGATCGCCAACACGAATGATGAACATAATTCTTTGTCATCTGACTCAAGGAACTGTCAGCTTGAATCCTGTAAAACTCGGTGATCTATAGAAAGTTAGTGGCGCATCGCCGACCATGTCGACGATCTCAATGTAGACCGCCTTTGGAATCCTCACATGAGCTGCAGATCTTATTACATTTGGCGAAGAAACTAAACACTTGGCGCTTCACCGAGTGAATGGGCGAACCTGACTCACATTGTCGAATGGGCGAAAAGTAGACGATTTTTACAAGCCACAGGTTTAAAAGTTCTATTTCATTCACTTTCTCTCACTTCTTCGTCCTATCAAACTCACATCTGCACTCTAACCTTATATTTCTTGCACTTTTAGAGAACTTTAGTTAGTTAAATTGTGCGCGAATTTGGATCGCATTGCTGCCTAGCGCGTCAGTACAATCTAAGTCAGCACCAAAGGTTGGTAATCGAACCCTTCAACTATTTTATCAAAATTTGTACTCATTTGCATAATATGAATCATTGTTGAGTCTCTCTGAGTTGATTGAATTACATACATTCTCAATTACCGTTCAATAACTCTTGTTTAAATGATGAACTCTCGCTCACTTGCATTAAAAAGTGAATTAATTTACGGCGGAAGTGTAAAATCGCTATGGGTTTTCAATGCATTTATGTATTATAGGCTTGAACTATTTTATCAAGGGTTGTGGGGTTGAATTTGAAAGAAATGGGTTGAAAATACACACGTTGGGTTGTTTGGCGAGCCGAGTAAAGCTCGCCAAACTGCTTGGCGGTTCACCTAATGTCCCCATTTCTCCTTTAACTAAAGTGTTGCATGCTTTGTTTTATTTTTAATTGCTGGCGATAATCCTAATGTCGCTAAGGGTACTCAGTGACTAGCCAAAAGAATTCTTGTATACCCTTTATTTGCACCTTTGTACCATCTGTGTATCACTTTCAGCGAATAGCCTAAATGGATGAGCACTTCGCCAACTAGTTTGGCGAAGCTATTCTACACCCACGAAGCCCATGTTCCTGTTTAACATATTGTCTAACTTTTTCTCGAACACTTTTGCAGGAATGGCCAGACTAAAAGTTGCAGGAAGGGACATGCCACCCCGATAGGTAAGAGCAAGATATTTCAAAAGAGATGAGAAAATAGCAGAACTTGCAAAAGAAAGAAGAGAAACTAATAAAGCAAGCTCCAGCAGAAGGGTTCCCGTTGAGCCTACTATCCCTTCGTGGAACGTGGACTCTATACAGCTGTAAACTCCTTTTTGGCAGCCCATGACTTAGACCAGATGACTGCAGCTAATATTGTTGTAGAGGCTAAGGAAAAGCAAGACAATGAGAACCAGAACAACAAAACTTCAAGGACCATTATTTTATTCCAGGCTGATGCATCAGGCACTCATACCCCGACAGATGAGGCAAGTGTGTAGACAGGATCCCCTCTTTACCTTTTTTTCTGTCTTTAGTTATCGTTAATTTTATTTGCATTTGAGGACAAATTGCTTTTATTTGTAGTGGGGTGAAGCCCACCTTTTGTGTGCTATTGTGACTTGTGTTTTTGCTATGTATTTGGGTTTTGAGCTATTGTTGTGTTAAATATTGTTTTTATGTGGATACTTAAGCTTGAGGCTCCTTTTGCTTTTAATTACAAAATGATTTTGATTTGACCCTTCTAAAAAAATTTAAAATTTTTGCACATTTTTACCACCCTTCATGAGTTGAATGTGGCTGTTCTTTTGCAAAGATTTGAGTCTCGATTTCAATCAATACCGATGACTTGAATAGTGCTCTCAATTAAACAAACATGAATACATGGCTACAACGAGGCCAAATGAAATTGCATAAACTATATGAGAACTCTTTGCATCTCGTTGTGATTAGCCAGTTATCAAATTGATTCTCTTGTAATGACCGTTGCACACTAGCGAAAGTGTATAGCTTGTTTAACTTAAGTGTTGATGCCCTATGTGATTAGCTTGCTTTGAATCATGCATGAATAAACCTAGAACTTGCCCCCGTTAGTCTGATTGATATAGAAAGGTGTCCTCTTGAGATGATCTTAGGCAACTTTAAAGAGTGTGAGCCAAATTTGACATATACCTCTTTTGTGGCCTACCCATGAGAGTGTGAAACTCTTTGAACACCCTTTGAGCCTTACCTTTCTTTGGAAGAACTTTGATGAACCCTAGGCCTTACTTGACCCACTACCTATAATCCTCTTGATTTGTGGTTTAGTGAATAGCCAACTTAGACCAAAAGCCTAAGTTGGGGGTGTGGTAAAAAGGAAAAGGAGAAGTTAGGAAATGCAGGAAAAGTCTCCATTAACCCATGGTGTTGCATAATAATGGAACCCATTCTAAAAAAAAAACTTTAAATTTTGTGGAATAAAGTACGAAAGATATTGGGTTTTCAAGCAATTCATGGAGAGTGAATAAAAGGATGACTTAGAAGCACTAGAAGAAAAAGTGATTAGGGTAGGAAAAAGAACGTTTTGAGACACCACATCTCATGAGGAAAAAGTCACTGAGCCTAAATAATCATACATTTGTACTCAGCCACAATACAAGCCTTAGAAAGACCTTTATGATCTTGAGTGAGCCGAATCAAAGATCGATTGGAAAATAAGGGCAAGCCTATGGGTGAAAACATGCATTGTGTTCCTCTTTTTGAGTTCGAGCATTGCATATGATTCCTGATCTTGAACTGATTAACCTACGTGTGTGAATATGGAATTATTCTTTATGAGAGGGCATTTAGATACTTTTTGTTGAGCTTGAACTTGCACAAGTAACAAGTATTGCGAGCATGAGAATTTTTGGTAATGGTGTGTCACAACTTGAATCTTTGAGTAAACAATTGATCTTTGCATGAGTAATTTGAGTCTTGTTGTGTGCATACAAGCAAAAGTTTAAGTTGGGGGTGTTGATGAGTCCACAAATTGGACTCATTTAGGGATTTATTTTAATAGAAATAGTGTTCTCAAATGCTTGTTTTATCTCGATATCTAACGAAAACCTTTAAGTTTCAGCTATTTGAAGTTTGAAGGAAAGCATGGACACTACATCGCAAAAAGGGACAAGATGGCTGAAAACAACGAAGAATTGAAGGCCTAAGGATCACCGGCGGAGTACACTTGGCGAGTCGCCGAAGTGCCTTACTTTGCCTTTTATTCCAGTGCGCTGAGCCCTGAAGGAAAGGATCAAGTCGGCGTTTCACTAAATAGTTCCACGAAGCAGTACTATGTCGCCCAATGACACAGATCACGACGATGTTGAAGGCTAGGGCAAGACGGCGATGAATTACACCAAAAGGCGAATCGCTGAGTTAATCGGTGATTCTGACTAACCTCGCCGAACGATCTACTGCAGCACAAATCTGAAGTCAATAAATACTAAACTCTTTATTAATTTTGGGGAGCCAAACATTTATTATAATTTTCACTTTGGAATTGTACTTGATTATATTTTTGCTCTAAGCTTGAGAGGGTTTTTGGAAACTTGAAGAAAAAAGAGGGTTTTCATCTACAAGATTTGGAGTTGGGTCTTTTGGATTCTTCATTCTTGGCCTATAACAAGACTTAAATCTTCATACCCATTTAAATGCAAACTCATTGAGGTATAAATTTATATCTCTTGATGTGTGGCTAAAAACTACAATTCTTGGGGTGTGATTTAGCGAATATGGGTACAGATATTTGTTGGGTCTTGCTTTTTGATAGTTTATTTATAGTTTAATTGTGATTTCACCTAGTGGTTGTGGTTTAATTTAACGGATTTGTAGTTGCAAATACAAAGCCACCCATGTGTTTTTGACTTGCCCGAGAGGGAGGTCGTGAAACCAAGACCACTAGACTGATAGCCTAAGAAGTGGGTCGACATGAGGTTCAACCCAAGAGGGTGAACCCTAGTCCCATATCCTAACACTCAGCAGGAGAGAGTGAGTGGGGTAAGGCGTAGGCTGGTCTTCATGCGGCAAGTGGGTGTCTGAGAGGAACCCATTTGAAACGGGGTAAATTGCTCGAGAGCGAGAACTTATTTCCACATAAAGCTTAGCCTAGTCACTATTACTCTATAACTTTTCAATAGAAAGCATGTACCCTATAATATAGATTAACCTGTATTCCGGTCACATCCCAAGAATCCCCCTCTTATTGCTTAGATTCTATTGTTATTTCGCTGTTTTCATTTACTTGTGACAAAAACCCCCCATTAGATATTTGACACTTTTGTGTCACCCCCTTCATTTACTATGTTTTTACTCGTTAATATCTTTAGCTACGACTAGTTAGAACTTAATTTTATTTTTCTATAAATTCTCAAAACCACTCTCTCGGGACGATCCCAACCCTTGGTTGGGTTATTACTATTGTACAATCGTAGACACTTGCATCGAAAGTTGTGTCTTGATTACGCAAACATTAGCCTTACCCCACTCACTCTCTCGAGCTGAGTGTTAGGATACAGGACTAGGGTTCACTCTCTCAAGTTGAACTTCATGTCGACCCACTCCTTAGGCCATCAACCTAGTAGTCTTGGTTTCGCGACTTCTCTCTCGAGCAAGCCGAAAACACATAAATAAACTTTTATTTGCAACTACAAATTTGTAAAATTCATACACAACTACTAGATGAAATCACCATTAAACTACATCTAATCTATCATCAAGCAAGACCCAACAACAATTTTAACCCATATTCGCTAGATCACACCCCAAGAATTGGGGGTTTTAGCCACACATCAAGAGATAGAAATATATACCTAAATGAGCTTGCATTCAAATGGGTATGAAGATTTAAGTCCTGTTACAGGCCAAGAATGAAGAATCCAAGAGACCCAACTCCAAATCTTGAAGATGAAACCCTCTTCTTCTTCAAGCCTCCAAAACCCTCACAAGCTTAGAGTAAAAATTTCTAAAAGTACTATTCTATGTGACAATTATAATAATGGTTCCACCCTTAAAACTAAAACTCTAACTAGTATTTATAGTTATTACAAATTTGTGTTGCAGCGGATCGTTCGACGTCATTAGTCGGAATCGCCGATCAACTCAGTGATTCGCCATTTGGTGTAGTTCACCGCCGTCTTGTACCAGCCTTCAGCATCGTCGTGCTCTTGGTTATTGAGTGACATGGTACTACTTCATGGAACTTCTCGGCGATGGACGGACTGCTCCATTTTTCCGCTGACTTGATCCTTTCCTTTTTGGCTCAGCACACTGGAACAAAAGGTGACGTAAGAACCTTTGGCGACTCGCCAAGTGGACTCGGCGATCCTCAGGCCTACATTTCTTCGTTCTTCTCATCCTTTTCATTACTTTTTGCGATGTAGTGTCCATGCTTTTCTTGAAACTTCAAATACCTGAAACTTAAAGGTTTTCATCAGATATTGAGATAAAATAAGCATTTGACGACACAATTTCTATTAAAATTAACCCTGAATGAGTCCAATATGTGGACTCATCAACACCCCCAACTTAAAATTTTGCTTGTCCTCAAGCAAACTCAAGTTCAACCGTTCAGAAAGGGTGTCTCGAACAGTGCTACACAAGACTCAATCATGAATGCACATAACAAGACTAAATTTACTTATGCAAGGATCAATTGTGCACTCAAATATTCAAGTTGTGACACACCATTACCAAAGATTCTCAAGCTCACAATACTTGTTTCAAATGCAAGTTCAAGCTCAATAAAAGCCTTCGAATTCCATCACACAAATGATGATTCCATTTTCACACGCAAAGGTATAATCCATTTAAAGTTCAGGAATCAGATTCAACGCTCACACTCACAAAGATGAACACAATGCATGCTTTCACCTATAGGTTTGCCTATACTTTCCAATTAACATTTGTTTCAAGTTTCTCAAGATCACGATGGTCTTTTCAAGGCTTGTAATAGGGATGAGTGTAAAGGTATGATCATTTTAGGCTCAGTGACTTTCATCCTCATGAAATGTGGTGCTCCCAACACTTCCTTCCCTTTTCCTTTATCATTTTCTTTAGTGCTCATAAATCATCCTATTATTCACTTTCCCATGGTGTGTTGGAAACCCCATTTCTTTTGTACCTTATTCCACCTCTTTCTTTTCATCCTTTTTCTTTTTATTTTCTCTTTTCTTCTCTCTCTTTTTTGTTATATGGAGGGGTTCCATTTTTCTCAAAAACCATGGGTAAGAGGAGACTTTCCTTGCACTTCTTGACTTGCCCCTATCTTTTCACCACACCCCCAACTTAGGCTTTTGGCCTAAGTTGGCTATTAAACTAACCACAACTTCATGAGGATTATGGGTGACGGATTAAGAAAGGTCTAGTTTTCATCAAGTTTCTTCCAAAGAAAGGTAAGGCTCAAGGGGTGTTCAAAAGGGAATCACACACTCACAAGGTAGGTCACAAAAAGAGGTATATGTCAAATTGGTTCACACTCTTCAAAGTCGCTTAAGATCATATCAAAAGAAAGTCTTACTTAGTCAACCGGACCAACAAGGCAAATTCTAGGTGTTGTCATACATGGTTCAAGGTAAGCTTATCACACAAGGCATCGACACTTAAGTCTAACAAGACTCTACACTTTTGCTAGTGTGCAACGGTCATCACAAGAGAATCAATTTGATAAATGGCTAATCACAACGAGATGCAAAGAGTTCACATATTGTCTATGCAACTTCATTTGGCCTCATCATAGCCGTACATTCATGTTTGTTCGATTGTAAGCACTATTCAAGTCATCGGTATTGATCGAAACCATGACTCAAATTTTGCAAAAGAACTGTCATGTTCAACACACAAGAGGTGGCAAAAATGTGCGAAAATTTTTTAAAAAATTTGGAAGGGTCAAAATCATTTTGCAATTAAAAATAAGCGAAGCCTCAAGCTCAAAACATCCACAGAAACAGATAAAACACAATTTTCAAGTAGAACAACCCAAATATATACACAAAACATAACTATCAACACAAAAGGTGTGGGCCTCACCCCACCACAATTAAAAGCAATTTGTCCTCAAATGCAAATAAAAGTATCAAAAGATTTTAAAGACAACGAAGGACAGAGAGGGAGGTAAAGAGGGGCTCCTAGCTAATTGGTCACTTTATCTATTTGGGCATCAGTACCCGGAGGGACCACAAGAAGGACCATCTCCACTAGATCCAGCAGCAGGAGCCTTTGCCAAGAAAGTCTGCACAGCAACATCTATCATGATTTCTTCAGTTTTGGCTATGTCGTCCGCTGTAGCTTCCTCAAGCATCTCTTCGTCAGTCTCTGCTTCTGATTCAAGATCAGTTGTATGTTCCATTCCATCTCCATGTCCTATGGTAGTCTGAGGCATTTCGGGTACATCTGGAATTTCCACTGTTCCAAAGATCATGGATATATCGGTGGACTTTAGGTAGTCCACATCTTTCTTTAGTGCTGTAATGGCGGCCTTCAAGCATGTTACCTCCTCTGTGGCTCTTTGGTCACACTCACACACTATTATCCTTGCCTCTAGAGCATCAATAGTGGTGCTTAGTGGTTTCACATCATCATCAAGGGCAGCCTGAATCATGCCTGGAATGAAGCTTTCTATGTTGGCAGGCCGATAATTAATAGATTGGGCAAGCTGTCCCATCCGGATCAAGGATGCCTGAGTGATCGGCTCATAGGAGGCAACAACAACAATAGGTCTAGTTGGTAACGCAGCACCAGAGGGACCTGGAGGATCATTAGGAGTAGTAATGGTATCAGATATACCTAAAGGCCCAGGGATCAGAGTAGGCAAAGATGCCTCTGTAAGTATAGATTCAATGGCCATAGCTTTCTTCTATTTTTTTTTTCGCTTGGTCTTTAAGATATTCGGCTTCTACGAATACTGGTGGAGGCAGTGGCAGCCAATTCCACATCCTTCTTTACATCTCTAGGCACTCGAGCTCTTTTGCATAATTCAGTGATTAATATTAGGAAAAGGAGAGATGTATGGCTCTTCTTTGCACGCATATAGATCTCAGAAGCAACGATCATCCCTAGATTTATCCTGGTTTTCTCCATGATGCATCCAAGAAAAGATGGCTTAGCAAGGCGAAGGATTGATTCATTATGTGATGACATAATTGTGCTACTGATAAATCTGAACCAGTATCGTGCAGCTATGTTCAGATCTTTCTTCTCAATCGAAACTCCTTCTGCTAACCATTTTGGAGCATTATCATCTGAGACTAGTGGAGCTAACCGCTTTTTCATCGTATCCAGCTTATTTGTTCTGATAAAGTGCTGGCAGTGATCATTAATCTTATCGGACATACCCAAGGCTGTGTTGATAGCCTCACTGTCACAAGCTACCTTCCTTTCTTTGACAACCACGTAGTCAACTGCTTTGACAGAAGAGACTAGCCTCTTCCGTTGAAGTACCAATGCATTGTAAGATTATTGGACCCAACTTGGTATATAAGAGCTACAGGGTTTTGTGAAGATTTAGAATTTGTGATATTTCAGGAACTCTATTATCTCAGGATATATATCGATCACCCCATTTATGGAAAGCCATTTTTCCTCAATAATCATTCCCATCCCCTTGGATTCAGTTTATTCGTTGATTTAGGTAGGGGGGGGCCTTGTACTAGAGGTGCCAGTACTATTGACTGCTCTGAAATTGGAGGAGCCGGAGTGGTGGATCGAGGATTTTTTATCTGAGATAGGTTGTGTAACTATTTAGATCGTAATTCATTCCTCTGTGCCTCCATCAGTTCATCTTCATCTGAAACCATACTCTCACTGTCATATGTTGTTGGGTCATTAGTGCAAAAACCAGTGTTGTCGAAGCTTGCATTTGATCGCTCAATGGTTTTGTCCTTTCCCTTACCTTTCCCATCAATTGTGGAGAGTTTAGTCATATCTGCAAAAGATTGGGAAGAGTTAGGAGAAACATCTAGTAGAAGCACAGGGAATTTTCTGCAAGAAGACTTGCCAAGTAGATCGGCGAGTCCCCGAACCTTTTCGGTGAGCAATGGTTTGTCCGCCGAAAAATACAGTGCATAAGGGTCTCAGGGGTGCAAATAAGACCCTTCAGATCTCTTGGTAAATATAATTACCTTCAGAATAGTAATAGGAGTTCTTTTATTGAAAAAGGCTTCATAAAACATTTTATTGAAGGTATTATCTGGATAATAAATCCGGTCAGGAATTATCAACTCCCTTTTTATATTGAATTTCAAAATCAAAAGGGGCTAATTGAGCTTGCCACCTTGCAAATATTAATTTTGAAGCATCACGCTTAAAATCTTTAT
This sequence comes from Solanum commersonii, assembly GCA_029007595.1. Classification (NCBI taxonomy): domain Eukaryota; kingdom Viridiplantae; phylum Streptophyta; class Magnoliopsida; order Solanales; family Solanaceae; genus Solanum; species Solanum commersonii. The sequence continues at coordinate 1,711,804 of JAJTWQ010000110.1, forward strand.
TAAACATATATTTGACTGATTGAGCATCAGTTTTTATTAAAAAATTCATTATATAAATCATCTTGAAACTTCAATACACATTTTACAATGGTTATCATTTCATAGGCCATAGTAGCATATTTTTACTAGGCCTCACTCCATTTTCCAGAATAAAATCTGATAAGATATTCATTTTTATCATTGGGATTTATTTGTTTCAATATCCCACCATAACCAATATTAGACATATTTGTCTCAATAATTTTTTGCCAAGCAGGGTTAGCAAGAGTTAAGCAAGGTAAGGATTGAACTCGAAGTCAAATATCCTTCACCAAAGTGGTATGATTATCAGTCCAAGGTGATTTATAATTCTTCTTCAGTCTGTCATATAAAGGGGCCAAATCTAAAGAAAGGTTTTTATAAAATGGGGATATGTAATTTAAGCTTCCCAAGAACCTTTGCAATTGAGTTCTATCAGTGATAACATCAGGGAACTTTGATGAAAATTCAATAGATCTTTGAATAGGGGTAACTTTCCCTTGACAAATATGATGTCCTAGAAATCGAACATCAGTTTGGAATAAACTCTTTTTGGTTTAGAGATGACTAAACCATTTTGTATAACATTTTTTAAAAAAATATCAAGATGCTTAATATGCATTTCAAATGTTTAGAGAATACTAAAATATCATCAATACAAACAATGATAAAATCCAAATATGGATTAAAAATATCATTTATGATTTTCTGAAATTCAGATAGGGCATTTTTCAAAACAAATGGCATGACATTCCATTCATATTGTCCAAAGGGGACATTAAAAGTTGTTCTATAAGCATGCTCTTTAAATATTTAAATCTGCCAATATCTTGATTTTAAATCAAATTTTGAAAATATATTGGCATCGTATAATCTAGATAATAAATCTCTTTTATTTGGAATAGGATACCTAATCCATTTTAAATATTTGTTTAAACGTTTATAATTAATAACAAATCTAGGGACACCTCGTTCCCTTTCAGCAGCATTAAAGTTTCCTGATGTTATCACTGATAGAACTCAATTGCAAAGGTTCATGGGAAGCTTAAATTACATATCCCCTCTTTATATAAACCTTTCTCGAGATTTGGTCCCTTTATATGACAGGCTGAAGAAGAATTATAAATCACCTTGGACTGATAGTCATACCACTTTGGTAAAGGATATTAAACTTCAAGTTCAATCCTTACCTTGCTTAGCTCTTGCTAACCCAGCTTGGCAAAAAATTATTGAGACAGATGCGTCTAATATTGGTTATGGTGGGATATTGAAACAAATAAATCTCAATGATAAAAATAAATATCTTATCAGATTTCATTCTGGAAAATAGATTGAGGCCCAGAAAAAATATGCTATTGTGGCCCATGAAATGCTAACCATTGTTAAATGTGTATTGAAGTTTACGGATGATTTATATAATCAAAAGTTTTTAATTAAAACTGATGCTCAATTCGTCAAATATATGTTTAATAAAAATTTTAAGCATGATGCTTCAAAATTAATATTTGAAAGGTGGCAAGCTCAGTTATCCCCTTTTGATTTTGAAATTCAATATAAAAAGGGAGTTGATAATTCCTTAGCGGATTTTTTATCCAGAGAATACCTTCAATAAAATATTTTATGAAGACTTTTTTGATAAAAAGAACTCTCATTACTATTCTAAAGGTAATTATATTACCAAGAGATCTGAAGGGTCATATTATTGAAAAACTTAATAATGACATTATAGGAGAAGATTTTGTTTTTCTATACATAATTATTCAGAATTTGATTTTTCTATACATGATTATTCAGAAGAAGTCAGAGACGATCTGATCGATTATTACTCTGAATGATTAAAGATTGTTATATATGCAGGATGGATCCACCATGGATTCATTCTAAAGGCAAGAGAAGATCAGCCCCAGATCATGTCAAGGACTGTCATACGGATCCACAACTAATTCACAATCTTATCAAGGATCGTCATACAAATCCTCATCAAACTCCCCGATCATACAAATAGGAAGAAGAACTTTGATAAATAAGAAGATTTCTTCCCAGGAAGAATCTTCATCCAGTTCAAAGCAATTTGTTAATTTGGAAGACATTCTAGAAGACAGTCTGTTATACGGTCACATGCAAGCATACTTGGCCACTCAAAAGCAAAAAGATACTTTTTCTTCCATCACCAAAGAGGATACTGATGATATCAAATCCTACGGAAAATTACAGAAAAAAATGATATTTCTTTTAGAAAACTCTAAACTTCAGAGAAAAAATGAACCATGGAAGATATTCCAAAGGTATCTAATCAATGGATTATATTATCCAGGTGATTCATACAAACCTCGGTCATATTATGAAGAAATCTTGATAAGCTCAAGAAATGCAGAACTTCAACACTTCTCCGATTCAGGTTATAGCCCAACTGGGAACGTTTATAACTTCTCAAAAATCATTATTAAACAGATTATATCTGTTGAAGACTGGGGTATTTCTACCATGAAAGAGAGGCAGATAAGCCTCAACAATACTCCAATGAATTTCACGTATTGGGATTATATCCAAGCATTTGATAAAGTGTTTTATTATAATAATGACAAACATAAATACACTTGGTTTATAAAGGTGTGCGCAAAGATATTTTGAGAATCAATCCCAAATTGGTTTATAAATTGGTGGTCATACCACGGTCCTACAGTTCAAATTTTACCAGAATAATTCGTCAAATTATACAAAGAATGGACCAAAGTGTCACCAGACCTGAACAAATTGTATGTTTATTGATTTTTTGGTCATTTTCGGGCATTTACGTAATATTCAGCCATTTTCGGGCAGTTATGAAAAAAAGTAAAGTTATGTTTTTTTATTCTTCACGATATTCTAAGGTCATTGGTGCAAGTCAAAAAAACATTAAGGCGATATTTGTATTGCTTATGTGTATTTCTTGAATTTTCAGCCATTTATGTAATATTTGGCCATTTTCGGACAGCTACGAGAAGAAGTAACGTTTTGTTTTGTTACTCTTCACGATATTCAAAGGTCATTGGTGCTAGTTGAAATTTTTTTTGGGGCGTTTTTGGTATTGTTTATGTATGTTTCTTGACTTTTTGACCATTTTGGGGTACTTTCATAAAATTCGGCCATTTTTCGGGCAATTACGAGAAGAACTAAAATTTTGTTCTGTAATTCGTCAAGATATTCTAAGATCATTGGTGCAAGGCAAAAAAATATTGAGGCGATTTTTGTTTGCTTATGTGTATTTCTTGAATTTTCAGCAATTTTCAGACAGTTACGAAAAAAAGTAAAGTTTTGTTCTGTTATTCATCACGATATTCTATGGTCATTGGTGCAGGTCGAAATTTTTTTGAGTCATTTTTTGTATTGTTTGTGTATTTCTTGATTTTTTTGCCATATTGGGGTATTTACATAATATTCGGCCATTTTCGGGCAATCCGAAAAGAAGTAAAGTTTTGTTCTGTTATTCCTCACGATATTCAAAGGTCATTGGTGCTAGTCGAAATTTTTCAAGGTATTTTTTGTATTGTTTATATGTGTTTCATTATTTTTTGGCCATTTTGGGGCATTTACGTTACAAGGGGCCATTTTCGGGCAATAATGAAAAGAAGTAAAGTTTTGTTCTGTAATTCATCACGATATTCTAAGGTCATTGGTGCAAGTCAAAAAAAAATTGAGGCATTTTTTGGTATTGTTTATGTGTTCTTCTTGATTTTTTGGCCATTTTGAGGTATTTTCGTAAAATTTCGCCATTTCTTGGGCAATTACGAAAAGAACTAAAGTTTTGTTCTGTAATTCGTCAAGATATTCTAAGATCATTGGTGCAAGTAAAAAAAAATTGAGGTGATTTTTGTATTGCTTATGTGTATTTCTTGAATTTTTGACAATTTACATAATATTCGGCCATTTTCGGACAGTTACGAAAAGAAGTAAAGTTTTGTTTTGTTATTCGTCACGATATTCTACGGTCATTGGTGTAGGTCAAAAAAAATTTGAGGAATTTTTTGTATTGTTTGTGCGTTTCTTGGTTTTTCAGTCATATTGGGGCATTTACGTAATATTCGGCCATTTTCGAGCAGTCCAAAAAGAAATAAAGTTTTGTTATGTTATTCTTCACGATATTCAAAGGTCATTGGTGCTAGTCGAAATTTTTTTAAGGCATTGTTTGTATTGTTTATATGTGTTTCTTTATTTTTTCGGCCATTTTGGGAATTTACCTATAATTCGGCCATTTTCTGGCAGTTACGAAAAGAAGTAAATTTTTGTTCTGTAATTTGTCACGATATTCTAAGGTCATTGTTGCAAGTCGAAAATTTTTGTAGGCATTTTTGGTATTGTTTATTTGTGTTTCTTGATTTTTCGGCCTTGTTAGGGAATTTTCGTAATATTCTGCCATTTTTCAGACAATTACGAAAAGAAGTAAAGTTTTGTTCTATTATTCATCGAGATATTCTATAATCATTGGTGTAAGTCAAAATTCTTTTGAGGCGTTTTTTGTATAGTTTATGCGTGTTTCTTGATTTTTCGGCCTTTTTGAGGCATTTGCGTATTATTCAGCCATTTTCATTCAATTATGAAAAAAGTAAAGTGTTGTTCTGTTAGTCGTCACAATATTTTAAGGTCATTGGTGCAAGTCAAAAAAACTTTGAAGCATTTTTTGTATTATTTATGTGTGTTTCTAGATTTTTCGACCATTTTGGGGAATTTACGTAATATTAGGTCATTTTCGGGCAGTTACGAAAAGTAGTAAAGTTTTGTTCTATTATTCGTCATGATATTCTAAGGTCATTGGTGCAAGTCGAAATTGTTTTGAGGCATTTTTTTATTACTGATGTGTATTTCTTGATTTTTTGTCCATTTTGGGAAATTTTATATAATATTCGGCCATTTTCGAACAGTAAAGAAAAGAAGTTAAGTTTTGTTTTGTTATTTGTCAAGATATTCTAAGGTCATTGGTGAAGTGGAAATTTTTTTGAGACATTTTTTGTATTGTTAATGTGTGTTTCTTGATTTTCGACCATTTTGGGCATTTACGTAATATTCGGCCATTTTCGGGCGGTTACGAAAAGAATTAAAGTTTTATTCTGTTATTCATTACGATATTCAAAGGTCATTGGTGCAAGTCAAAAAAAAAATTGAGGCATTTTTTGTATTGTTAATGTGTGTTTCTTGATTTTTCGGCAATTTTGGGGCATTTAAGTAATATTCGGCCTTTTTCTGGCAGTTACGAAAAGAAGTACAATTTTGTTCTGCTATTCGTCACAATATTCTATGGTCATTGGTGCAAGTCAAAAAAAAATTGAGGCATTTTTTGTATTGTTTATGTGTGTTTCTTGATTTTTTGGCCATTTTGGGGGATTTACGTAATATTCGGCCATTTTTGGATAGTTACGAAAAGTAGTAAAGTTTTGTTTTGTTATTCCTCATGATATTCTAATGTCATTGGTGCAAGTCCAAAAACTTTTGAGGGGTTTTTTGTAGTGATTGTGTATTTCTTGATTTTTCTGCCATTTTGGGGGATATACATAATCTTCAACCATTTTCAGGCAGTTACAAAAAGAAGTAAAGTTTTGTTCTATTATTTATCACGATATTCTAAGGTCATTGGTGCAAGTTGAAATTTTTTGAAGCGTTTTTTGTATTGTTTATGTGTGTTTATTTATTTTTGGCCATTATAGGGAATTTACATAATATTCATCCATTTACGGGCTGTTACAAAAAGAAGTAAAGTTTTGTTTTGTAATTCGTTACGATATTCTAAGGTCATTGGTGCAAGTCAAAAAAAATTTGAGGCGTTTTTGGTATTGTTTGTGTGTTTCTTGATTTTTTCGGGCATTTTGGGCATTTTCGTAATATTTGGCAATTTTTCGGGAAATTACAAAAAGAAGTAAAGTTTTGTTCTATTATTCGTCAAGATATTCTAAGATAATTGGTGCAAGTCGAATTTTTTTTGAGGAGCTTTTTGTATAGCTTATATGTGTTTCTTTATTTTTCGGCCATATTGGGGAATTTACGTAGCCATTTTTGGGCAGTTACGAAAAGAAGTAAAATGTTGTTTTGTTATTCGTCACGATATTCTAAGGTCAATGGTGCAAGTAGAATTTTTTTTGAGGCGTTTTTTGTATTGTTTGTGTGTTTCTTGATTTTTCGGCCATATTAGGGCATTTACGTAATATTCGGCCATTTTCGGGCAGTCATGAAAAGAAATAAAGTTTTGTTCTGTTATTCTTCGCGATATTCAAAGGTCATTGGTGCTAGTAGAAATTTTTTTGAGGCGTTTTTTGTTTTGTTTATGTGTGTTTCTTGATTTTCGGCCATTTTGGGCATTTATATAATATACGGGCATTTTCGGGCTGTTACAAAAAGAAGTAAAGTTTTGTTATGTTATTCGTCACGATATTCTATGGTCATTGGTGCAAGTTGAAATTTTTTTTGAGACATTTTTTGTATTGTTTTTTTGTGTTGCTTTATTTTTTGGCCATTTTGGGGAATTTACGTAATATTTGGCCATTTTTGGGACTTTACGAAAAGAAGTAAAGTTTTGTTTTGTTATTCGGCACGATATTCTAAGGTCATTAGTTTAGTTGAAACTTTTGAGAGGCGTTTTTTGTTTTGTTTATGTGTCTTTCTTGATTTTTTGGTCATTTTGGGGCATTTACATAATATTCGGTCATTTTTGGGAAATTACGAAAAGAAGTAAATTTTTGTTTTGTTATTCATCACGATATTCTAAAGTCTTTGATGCAAATCAAAAAAAATTGATGGGTTTTTTTTGTACTGTTTATGTGTGTTTCTTGATTTTTTTTCTATTATTTTGGGGAATTTACGTAATATTAGGCCATTTTTGAGCAGTTACAAAAAGAAGTAAAGTTTTATTCTATTATTTGTCACTATATTCTAAGGTCATTGGTGCAAGTTGAATTTTTTAAGGCATTTTTTGTATGGTTTATGTGTGTTTCTTTATTTTTCAGCCATTTTGGGCATTTACATAATATTTTGGGGAATTTTTGGGCAGTTACGAAAATAGCAAAGTTTTTTATTCGTCACGATATTTTAAGGTCATAGGTGCATGTCGATATTTTTTTGAGGCATTTTTTGTATTGTTTATGTGTGTTTCTTGATTTTTCAGCCATTTGGGGGTATTTAGGTAATATTTGGCCTTTTTCGGACAATTATGAAAAGAAGTAAAGTTTTATTTTGTTAATCGTCATGATATATTCTAAGGTCATGATACACGTTTAAAAAAATTAGGCATTTTTTGTATTGTTTATGGTTGTTTCTTGATTTCTCGGCAATTTTGGGGAATTTACGTAATATTCGACCTTTTTTAGTCAGTTACGTAAAGAAGTAAAGTTTTGTTATATTATTCGTGACGATATTTTATGGTCATTGGTGCAAGTCTTTTGAGGTATTTTTTGTATTGCTTATGTTTGTTGCTTGATTTTTCGGCCATTTTGAGGCATTTAAGTAATATTCGGCCATTTTACGGCTAATTACGCAAAGAAGTAAAGTATTGTTTTGTTATTCGTCACGATATTCTAAAGTCATTACTGTAAATCAAAATTTTATTGAGGTGTTTTTTTATTATTTATGTGTGTTTCTTGATTTTTCGTCCATTTAGGGAATTTACGTCATATTCAGCCTTTTTCAGGCAGTTATGAAAAGAAGTAAAGTTTTGTTCTGTTAATCGTCACGATATATTCTAAGGTCATGGCACAAGTTTAAAAAATTTAGGCATTTTTTGTATTGTTTATGTTTGTTTCTTGATTTTTCGACAATTTTGGGGAATTTACGTAATATTTGGCCTTTTTCAGTCAGTTACGTAAAGAAGTAAAGTTTTGTTTTGTTATTCGTCACAATATTCTAAGGTCATTGGTGCAAGTCAAAAAAAAATTGAGGCATTTTTTTTATTGTTTATGTGTGTTGCTTGATTTTTTGGCCATTTTGAGGCATTTAAGTAATATTCGGCTATTTTCGGGTAATTACGTAAAGAAGTAAAGTATTGTTTTGTTATTCTTCACGATATTTTAAGGTCACTACTGTAAATCAAAATTTTATTGAGTGTTTTTTTATTATTTATGTGTGTTTCTTGATTTTTCCGCCATTTGGGGAATTTACGTAATATTCGGTCATTTTCGGGCAATTACGAAAAGAATAAAAGTTTTGTTCTGTTATTTCTCACGATATTTTAAGGTCATTGGTGAAAGTTGAAATTTTTTTTGAGGCATTTTTTTTATTTTTTATGTGTGTTTCTTGATTTTTCAGTCATTTTGGGTGATTTACGTAATATTCAGCCATTTTTGGGCAGTTACAAAACGTAGTAAAGTTTTGTTTTGCTATTCTACACGATATTCTAAGGTCATTGGTCCAAATAAAAATTTTCTGAGGCAATTTTTGTATTGTTTATGTTTGTATCTTGAATTTCGGCCATTTTAAGGCATTTACATAATATTCGCCCATTTTTGGGAAGTTACGAAGAGAAGTAAAGTTTTGTTCTGTAATTCGTCACGATATTCTAAGGTCATTGGTGCAAGTAGAATTTTTTTTGATGCATTTTTGGTATTGTTTATGTGTGTTTCTTGATTTTTTGGCCATTTTGGGGAATTTTCGTAATATTCAACCACGTTTCGGGCAATTACGAAAAGAAGTAAAATTTTGTTATATTATTCGTCAAGATATTCTAAGATCATTAGTACAAGTCGAAAAAGATTTGAGGCTTTTTTGTATAGTTTATGTTTGTTTCTTGATTTTTCGTCCATTTTGGGGCATTTCCGTTATATTCGACCATTTTCAGGCAGTTACAAAGAAGTAAAGTGTTGTTCTATAATTCGTGATGATATTCTAATGTTATTGGTGAAAGTCAAAAAAAATTGAGGCTATTTTTGTATTGCTTATATGTATTTCTTGATTTTTCGGCCATTTTGGGGCATTTATGTAATATTCGGCCACTTTCAAACAGTTACGAGAAGAAGAAAAAACTTGTTCTATTATTCGTAACGATATTCTAAGGTCATTGGTGCAAGTCGAAAATTTTTGGAGGCGTTTTTTGTATTGTTTGTGTGTTTCTTTATTTTTCGGCCATATTGAGTCATTTACGTAATATTCGGCGATTTTCAGGCAGTCACGAGAAGAAGTAAAGTTTTGTTCTATTATTCTTCACGATATTCAAAGGTCATTGCTACTAGTCGAAATTTTTTTAAGGTGTTTTTTGTATTGTTTATGTGTGTTTCTTGATTTTTCGTCCATTTCGGAGCTTTTACGTAACATTCGGCCATTTTCGGGCAATTACGAAAAAAAGTAAAGTTTTGTTATGTATTTTGTCACGATACTCTAAGGTCATTAGTGCAAATCTAAATTGTTTTGAGTCATTTTTGGTATTGTTTATGAGTGTTTCTTGATTTTTCGACCATTGTGAATTTACGTAATATTCAGCCATTTTCAGGCAGTTACGAAAAGAAGAAAGTTCTATTTTGTTATTCATCACGATATTCTACAATCATTGATGCAAATCAAAAAAAAAATTGATGCATTTTTTGTATAGTTTATGTGTGTTTCTTGATTTTTAGGTCATTTTGGGGCATTTACGTAATATTCGGCCATTTTCGAACAATTACGAAAAGAAGTAAAGTATCGTTCTATTATTCGTCACGATATTCTAAGGTCATTGGTTCTAGTCGAAATGTTTTTGAGGAATTTTTTATATTTTTTCATGTATGTTTCTTGATTTTTCAGTCATTTTATGGAATTTACGTAATATTCGGCTATTTTTGGGCAGTTATGAAAAGAAGTAAAGTTTTGTTTTGTTATTCGTCAAGATATTCTAAAGTCATTGGTGAAGTCAAAAACAATTTGAGGCTTTTTTTTGTATTGTTCATGTGTATTTCTTTATTTACGGCCATTTTGGGCTTTTAAGTAATATTCGGCCATTTTCGAGCGATTACGAAAAAAAGTAAAGGTTTGTTCTGTTAATCATCATGATATTCTAAGGTCATTGCTGCAAGTCAAAAAAAAAAATTGAGGCATTTTTTTCTTATTGTAAGTGTGTGTTTCTTGATTTTTCGGCCATTTTAGGCATTTACGTAATATTCGGCCATTTTCAGGTAGTTACGAAAAGAAGTTAAGTTTTGTTTTGTTATTCGTCAAGATATTCTTTCATCATTGGTGCAAATTGAATTTTTTTTGAGGCTTTTTTTGTATAGTTTATGTGTGTTTCTTGATTTATTGGTTTTTTTGAAGCATTTACGTTATATTCAAACATTTTCGGGCTGTTACGAAAAGAAGTAAAGTGTTGTTCTGTTATTTGTCACGATATTCTAAGGTCATTGGTGCAAGTCAAAAGAAAATTGAGACGTTTTTTGTATTGTTTGTGTGTTCTTGATTTTTTGGTCATTTTGGGGAATTTACGTAATATTTGGCTATTTTCAGGCATTTAGGAAAATAAGTACAATTTTGTTCTGTTATTCGTCACGATATTCTAAGGTCATTGGTGTAAGTCAAATTTTTTTGAGGTGTTTTTGGTATTGTTTATGTGTGTTTCTTGATTTTCGACCATTTTAGGGAATTTACATAATATTCGTCCATTTTCGAGCAGTTACGAAAACAAGTAAAGTTTTGTTCTATAATTTGTCACGATACTTTAAGGTCATTAGTGCAAGTCAAAAAAAATTGAGGCAATTTTGGTATTGTTTATCTGTGTTTCTTGATTTTTCGGCCATTGGGGAATTTACGTAATATTTGATCATTTTCAGGAAGTTACGAACAGAAGAAAGTTTTGTTCTGTTATTCGTTTCGATATTCTACGATCATTGGTGCAAGTCAAAATAAAATTGAGTCATTTTTTGTATAGTTTATGTGTGTTTCTTGATTTTTCGGCCATTTTTGGGCAGTTATGAAAAAAGTAAAGTGTTGTTCTGTTATTCGTCACGATATTCTAAGGTCATTGGTGCAAGTAAAAAATGTAAAGTTTTGTTCTATTATTCGTCATGATATTCTAAGGTTATTGGTGCAAGTCGAAATTTTTTTGAGGCATTTTTTGTATTATTTATGTGTATTTCTTAATTTTTCTGCTATTTTGGGGCATTTATGTAATATTCGGTCATTTTCAGCAAATTACGAAAAGAATTAAAGTTTTGTTTTGTTATTCGTCAAGATATTCTAAGGTCATTGGTGAAGTTGAAATTGTTTTGATGCGTTTTTTGTATTGTTAATGTGTGTTTCTTGATTTTCAACCATTTTGGGAATTTGAGTAATATTCAGCCATTTTCGGGCGGTTACGAAAAGAATTAAAGTTTTGTTCTGTTATTCGTCATGATAATCTAAGGTCATTGGTGCAAGTAAAAAAAATTGAGGCATTTTTTGTATTGTTAGTGTGCGTTTCTTGATTTTTCTGCCATATTGAGGTATTTATGTAATATTCGGCCATTTTCAGGAAGGTACGAAAAGAAGTAAAGTTTTGTTCAGTTATTCATCATGATATTTTATGGTCATTGGAGCAAGTCAAAAAAAATTGAGGCGTTTTTGTTTTTGTCTATGTGTGTTTCTTGATTTTTCGCCCATTTTGGGGTATTTACGTAATATTCGGAAAATTATGAAAAGAAGTAAAATATCATTCTGCTATTTGTCACGATATTCTAACATCATTGTTGCAATTTGAATTTTTTTGAGGCATTTTTTTGTATAGTTTATGTGTGTTTATTAATTTATCGATCTTTTTGAGGCATTTACATAATATTCGGACATTTTCAGACACTTACGAAAATATGTAAAGTGTTGTTCTGTTATTCGTCACGATATTCTAAGGTCATTGGTGTAAGTCGAAAAAAAATTTAGACGTTTTTTTATATTGTTTGTGTGTTCTTTATTTTTCAACCATTTGGGGTATTTGCGTAATATTTGGCTATTTTGGGCAGTTAGGAAAATAAGTACAATTTTTTTTTTGTTGTTCGTTACGATATTCTAAGGTCATTGGTGTAAGTTATAAAAATTTGAGGTGTTTTTGGTATTGGTTTTATGTGTTTCTTGATTTTCGGCCATTTTAGGGCATTCACATAATATTCGTCCATTTTCGAGCAGTTACGAAAACAAGTAATGTTTTGTTTTGTAATTCGTCACGATACTCTAAGGTCGTTGGTGCAAGTCAAAATTTGTTTGAGGCATTTTTGGTATTGTTTATTTGTGTTTCTTGATTTTTTGGCCATTGGAGAATTTACGTAATATTCGGCCATATTCAGGCAGTTACGATAAGAAGAAAGTTTTGTTTTGTTATTCGTCAAGATATTCTACGATCATTGGTGCAAGTCAAAAAAAATTGAGATGTTTTTTGTATAGTTTATGTGTGTTTCTTGATTTTTTGGCCATTTTGAGGTATTTACGTAATATTCAGCCATTTTCGGACAATTACGAAAAAAAGTACAGTGTTGTTCTGTTATTCGTCACGATATTCTATGGTCATTGGTGCTAGTAGAAATATTTTTGAGGCGTTTTATGTATTTTCTCTTCTGTGTGTTTCTTGATATTTCGGTTTCGTAACGATATTCTAAGGTCATTGGTGCAAGTCGAAATTTTTTTGAGTCATTTTTTGTATTGCTTATGTGTGTTTCTTGATTTTTTGGCCATTCTGGAGTATTTATGTAATATTCGCCATTTTCAGACAGCTATGAAAAGAAGTAAAGTTTTGTTGTGTTATTCGTCACAATATTCTAAGGTCATTGGTGCAAGTTGAAACTTTTTTGAGGCATTTTGTGTATTGTTTGTGTGTTTCTTGATTTTTAGGTTATTTTGAAGCATTTAAGTAATATTCAGTCATTTTCGAGTTGTTACGAAAAGAAATAATGTTTTGTTCTGTTATTCTTCACGATATTCCAAGGTCATTGGAGCAAGTCGATATTTTTTTGAGGCATTTTTGGCATTGCTTATGTGTATTTCTTGATTTTTTGGCCATTTTTGGCATTTATGTAATATTCTGCCATTTTCGTACAGTTATGAAAACAAGTAAACTTTTTGTTTTGTTATTTGTAACGATATTCTAATGTCATTGGTGCAAGTCAAAAAAAAATTGAGGCATATTTTGTATTGTTTGTGTTTTTCTTGATTTTTTGGCCATATTGGGGAATTACATAATATTTGGCCATTTTCGGGCATTTACGAAAAGAAGTAAAGTTTTGTTCTATTATTCGTCATGATATTCTAAGGTCATTGGTGCAAGTCAATTTTTTTGAGGCATTTTTTGTATGGCTTATGAGTGTTCCTTGATTTTTCGGCCATTTTGGGGAATTTACGTAATATTCGGCCATTTTCGGGATGTGACGACAAGTTGTAAAGTTTTGTTCTGTGATTCGTCTTGATATTCTAAGGACATTGGAGCAAGTTGATATTTTTTTGAGGAATTTTTTGTATTGCTTATGTGTATATCTTGATTTTTCGGCCATTTTGGAGAATTTATGTAATATTCAGCCATTTTAGTACAGTTAAAAAAAGAAATAAAGTTTTGTTTTGTTATTCGTAACAATATTCTAACGTCATTGGTGCAAGTCAAAAAAAAATTGAGAAGTTTTTTGTATTGTTTGTGTGTTTCTTGATTTTTCGGCCTTATTGGGGAAATACGTAATATTCGGCCATTTTCGAGCAGTTAAGAAAAAAGTAAAGTTTGTTTTGTTATTCTTCACGATATTCAAAGGTCATTGGTGCTAGTCGAAATTTTTTAAGGGGTTAGTTTATGTGTGTTTCTTAAATTTTCGCGCATTTTGGGGAATTTACGTAACATTCGGCCTTTTTCGGGCAGTTACGAGAAGATGTAAAGTTTTGTTCTGTTATTCTTCATGATATTCTAAGGTCATTGGTTTAAGCCGAAATTTTTTGAGGCATTTTTTTGTATTGTTAATGTGTGTTTCTTGATTTTTTTGGTCATTTTGTGGCGGTTACGTAATATTCGGCCATTTTCGAGCAGTTACGAAAAGAAGTAAAGTTTTGTTGTGTTATTCGTCATGATATTCTAAGGTCATTGGTGAAAGTTGAAATTTTTTTGAAGCATTTTTTGTATTGCTAATGTGTCTTTCTTGATTTTTCGACCATTTTTGGGAATTTACGTAATATTTGGCCATTTTCGAGCGGTTACGAAAAGAAGTAAATTTTTGTTCTGTTATTCGTCATGATATTCTAAGGTCATTGGTGCAAGTCAAAAAAAAATTGAGGCGTTTTTGGTATTGTTAATGTGTGTTTCTTGATTTTTTTGCAATTTTGGGACATTTACGTAATATTTGGCCATTTTCAGGCAGTTACGAATAGAAGGAAAGTTTAGTTATGTTATTCGTCACGATATTCAATGGTCATTGGTGCAAGTCAAAATCTTTTTGAGGCGTTTTTAGTATTGTTTATGTGTTTCTTGATTTTTTGGCTGATTTGGGGAATCTACGTAATATTGGGCAATTTTTGGACTGTTACGAAAGGAAAAAAAGTTTTGTTCTATTATTCGTCACGATATTCTATGGTCATTTGTGCAAGTCGAAATTTTTTTACGGCATTTTTGCTAGTGTTTTGTGTGTTTCTTGATTTTTTGGCCATTTTGGGGAATTTAACTAATATTCGGCCATATTCGTGTAGTTATGAAAAGAAGTACAGTTTTGTTCTGTTATTAGTCACGATATTCTAACATCATTGGTGCAAGTCAATAAAACTTTGAGGCATTTTTTGTATAGGTTATGTGTGTTTCTTGATTTATCGATCATTTTGAGTCATTTACGTAATATTCGATAATTTTTGGGCAGTTACGAAAAGAATTAAAGTGTTGTTCTGTTATTCATTATGATATTCTAAGGTCATTGGTGCAAGTCAAAAAAATTTTGAGGCATTTTTTGTATTATTTGTGTTTTTCTTGATTTTTCGGCCATTCTGGGTATTTACATAATATTAAGCCATTTTCGGGCAATTAGGAAAATAAGTAAAGTTTTGTTCTGGATTCGTCATGATATTCTAAGGTTATTGGTGCAAGTCAAAAAATTTTGAGGCGTTTTTGATGCTACTTTTTGTGTTTCTTGATTTTCGGCCATTTACATAATATTCGTCCATTTTTGGGAAGTTATGAAAAAAAGTAAAGTTTTATTCTATAATTCGTCACTATATTCTAAGGTCATTGGCGTAAGTCAAATTTTTTTTGAGGCATTTTTGGTATTGTTTGTGTGTTTCTTGATTTTTCGGCCATTGAGGTATTTACGTAATATTCAGTCATTTTCAGTCATTTTCAGGAAGTTACGAAAAAAAGAAAGTTTTGTTTTGTTATACGTCATGATATTTTATGATCATTGGTGCAAGTCAAAAAAAAATTGAGGCATTTTTTGTATAGTTTTTCTGTATTTCTAGATTTTTCGGCCATTTTATGGCATTTACGTAATACTCGGCCATTTTCGAGCAGTTACGAAGAGAAATAAAGTGTTGTTCTATTGTTCGTCACGATATTCTAAGGTCATTGTTGTAATTCGAATTTTTTTTTGAGGCATTTTTTGTATTTTTTATGTGTGCTTCTTGATTTTACGGTCATTTTGGGGAATTTACGTAATATTCGGCCATTTTCGAGGGGTTATGAAAAGAAGTAAAGTTTTCTTCTGTTATTCGTCATGATATTCTAAGGTCATTGGTGCAAGTCAAAAAAAATTGAGACATTTTTTGATTTGCTAATGTGTGTTTTTTGATTTTTCGACAATTTTGGGACATTTACATAATATTTGGCCATTTTCGGGCAGTTAAGAAAAGAAGTAAAATTTTGTTCTGTTATTCGTCACAAATTCTATGGTCATTGGTGCAAGTCAAAATATTTTTGAGGCGTTTTTTGTATTGTTGATGTGTTTCTTGATTTTTCGGTCGATTTGGGGAATGTACGTAATATTGGGCAATATTCAGGTAGTTACGAAAGGAAGCAAAGTTTTATTCTGTTATTCGTCAAGATATTTTATGGTCATTTGTGCAAGTCGAAATTGTTTTAAGGTATTTTTGGTATTGTTTATGTGTGTTTCTTAATTTTTCGGCCATTTTGGGGAATTTACATTATATTCGGCCATTTCCGTGTAGTTAGTAAAAGAAGTACAGTTTTGTTCTGTTATTCATCACGATATTCTAACATCAATTGTGCAAGTCAAAAAAAAATTGGGTCGTTTTTTGTATAGTTTATGTGTGTCTCTTTATATATGGACCATTTTGAGGCATTTACGTAATATTTGACCATTTTCGGGCAGCTTAAAGTGTTGTTCTGTTATTCATCACGATGTTCTAAGGTCATTGGTGCATGTCAAAAAAAAATTGAGGCATTTTTTGTATTGTTTGTTTGATTCTTGATTTTACGGCCATTTTGGATATTTACATAATATTGGCTATTTTTGGATAGTTAGGAAAATAAGTAAAGTTTTGTTCTAGTATTCGTCACGATATTCTAAGGTCATTGGTGCAAGTCAAATTTTTTTTAGGTGATTTTGGTATTGTTTGTGTGTTTCTTAATTTCAGGCCATTTTGCGGAATTTACGTAATATTAGGCCATTTTCGGGTAATTATGAAAAGAAGCAAATTTTGTTCTGTTATTCTTCATGATATTCTAAGGTCATTGATGCAAGTCAAAAAAAATTTGAGGCGTTTTTGTATTGTTTGTGTGTGTCTCTTGATTTTCTGCAATTTTGGGGCATTTACGTCATATTCGTCCATTTTCGGACAGTTACGAAAAGAAGTAAAGTTTTGTTTTGTTATTCATCACAATATTCTAGGGTCATTGGTGCAAATAGAAATTTTTTCGAGGCATTTTTTGTGATGTGTATGTGTTTCTTGATTTTTCAAACATTTTGGGGCATTTATGTAATAGTAGGGCATTTTCGGGCAGTTACGAAAAGAAGTAAAGTATTTTTCTTTTATTTTTCACGTTATTCTAATATCATTAGTGCAAGTCAAAAAAAAAATTAAGGTGTTTTAGTATTGTTTATGTGTGTTTCAGGATTTTCGGTCATTTTTGGGCATTTACATAATATTCGACCATTTCCGTGCAGTTACGAAAAGAAGTAAAGTTTTGTTCTTTTATTCATCACAATATTCTAAGGTCATTCGTGCAAGTCAAAAAAAATTTGAGGCATTTTTTGTATTGTTTATATGTGTTTCTTGATTTTTCGGCCAATCTGGGGGATTTATGTAATATTCGGCCATTTTCCGACATTTATAAAAAGAAGTAAAGTTTTGTTCTGTTATTCGTCCTGATATTCTAAGGTCATTTGTGTAAGAAAAAAAGTTTTTGAGGTGTTTTTTGTATTGTTTGTGTGTTTCTTGATTTTTCGACCATTTTAGGGAATTTACGTAATATTCGGCCATGTTTGGGCAGTTACAAAAAAAAGTAAAGTTTTGTTCTGTTATTATACACTATATTCTAAGGTCATTGGTCCATGTCGAAATTATTTTAGGGCGTTTTCGTATCGTTTATGTGTGTTTCTTGATTTTCCATCATTTTGGGGTATTTACATAACATTCGTCCATTTTCGGGTAGTTATGAAAAGTTGTAAAGTTTTGTTCTCCTATTCTTCATGATAATCTAAGGTCATTGGTGCAAGTTGAATTTTTTTTTATGTGTTTTTCGTATTGTTTATGTGTGTTTCTTGATTTTTCAGCTATTTTGGGAAATTTATGTAATATTCGGTCATTTTCGAACAGTTACGAAAAGAAATAAAGTTTCGTTCTGTTATTCGTCATGATATTCAAATGTCATTGGTGCAAGTCGAAATTTTTTAAGACGGTTTTTGTATTGTTTATGTGTGTTTTTTTATTTTTCGGCCATTTTGGAGAATTTACGTAACATTCGGCCATTTTCGGGCACTTACAACAAGATGTAAAACTTTGTTCTGTTATTCTTCATGATATTCTAAGGTCATTGTTACAAGTCAAATTTCTTTTAGGCGTTTTTTGTATTGTTTATGTGTGTTTCTTGATTTTTTTTGCCATTTTAGGGAATTTACGTAATATTAGGCCATTTTTGGGTAGTTAAGAAAATAAACAAAATTTTGTTTTGTTATTCATCACGATATTCTAAGTTCATTGGTGCAAGTGAAATTTTTTTTAAGGCGTTTTTGGTATTGTATATGTGTGTTTCTTGGATTTTTGGCCATTTTGGGGTAGTTACGTAATATTCGGCCATTTTCGGGTAGTTACTAAAAGATGTAAAGTTTTGTTCTATTATTCGTCACGATATTCTAATATCATTGGTGCAAGTCAAAACAAATTTGAGGCATTTTTTATATAGTTTATCTGTGTTTCTCTATTAACCAGCATTTTGGGAAATTTATGTAATATTCGGTAATTTTCAGGCAATTACGAAAAGAAGTAAAGTGTTGTTCTCTTATTCGTTACAATATTCTAAGGTCATTGGTGCAAGTCAAAAAAAAATTGAGGCGTTTTTTGTATTATTTTTGTGTTTCTTGATTTTTCGGCCATTTTAGGGTATTTACGTAATATTCAGCCATTTTTGGGCAGTAAAGAAAAGAAGTAAAGTTTTGTTATGTTATTTGTCACAATATTCTAAGGTCATTGGTGCAAGTTCAAAAAAATTTTGAGGTGTTTTTTGTATTGCTTATGTGTGTTTCTTGATTTTTTGGCCATTCGAGGGCATTTTTGTAATATTCGGCCATTTTAGGACAGTTATGATAAGAAGTAAAGTTTTGTTTTGTTATTCGTCACGATATTCTAAGGTCTTTGGTGCAAGTCATAAAAATTTAGGCATTTTTTGTATTGTTTGTTTGTTTCTCTTGATTTTTTGGCCATTTTGGGGCATTTACGAAATATTCTGTCATTTTCGGGCAGTTACGAAAATAATTAAAATTTTGTTCTGTTATTTTTCACGATATATTTTAAGGCATTTTTTGTATTGTTTATGTGTGTTTCTTGATTTTTCGGCCATATTTGGGCATATACGTAATATTCGTCCATTTTAAGTCAGTTACGAAAAGAAGTAAAGTTTTGTTCTGTTATTCGTCACGATATTCTAAGATCATTGGTGCAAGTGCAAGTCAATTTTTTTGAGGCGTTTATTGTATTGTTTGTGTGTTTCTTGATTTTTCGGCTATTTTGGTGCATTTACATAATATTTGGTCATTTTTGAGCTGTTACGAAAAGAAGTAAAATTTTGTTCTGTTATTCGTCACGATATTCTAAGGTCATTGGTGCAAGTAGAAATTTTTTTGAGGTGTTTTTGGTATTGTATTTGTGTTTTTCTTGAATTTTCGGCCATTTTAGGGTATTTACGTAATATTTGGACATTTGCAGGCAGTTATGAAAAAAAAGTAAAGCTTTACTCTCTTATTCGTCACGATATTCTAAGGTCATTGATGCAAGTAGAACTTTTTTTGATGCAATATTTGTATTGTTTGCGTGTGTTTCTTAATTTTTTGGGAATATACGTGATATTCGTCCAATTTCGAACAATTATGAAAAGAAGTAAAGTTTAGTTATGTTATTCTTCATGATATCCTAAGGTCATTGGTGCAAGTTAAAAAAAATTTAAGGCATTTTTTGTATTATCTATGCATGTTTCTTGGCTTTTCGACCATTTTGGGCATTTACATAATATTCGGGCATTTTCGGACAAATACAAAAAGAAGTAAAGTTTTGTTCTGTTATTCGTCATGATATTTTAAGGTCATTGGTGCAAGTCAAAAAAAATTTAAGGCATTTTTTGTATTGTTTATGTGAGTTTCTTGATTTTTCAGCCATTTTGGTGCATTTACGAAATATTCAGCCATTTTTGGCCAGTTTCGAAAAGAAGCAAAGTTTTGTTATGTTATTCGTCACGATATTCTATAGTCATTGGTGCAAGTCAAAAAACATTTGAGGCGTTTTTTGTATTGTTTGTGTGTTTCTTGATTTTTTGGTCATTTTTGGGGAATTAACATATTATTTGGCCATTTTCGGGTAGTTACGAAAAGAAGTTAAGTTTTTTTTAGTTATTCGTCATGATATTCTAAGGTCATTGGTGCAAGTCGAAATTTTTTTGAGGCATTTTTTGTACTATTTATGTGTGTTTCCTGATTTTCCCCTCATTTTGGGGTATTTACGTAATATTCGGCCATTTTCTAGCAGTTACGAAAAGAAGTAAAGTTTTGTTCAGTTATTCGTTACAATATTCTATGGTCATTGATTCAAGTGGAAATTTTTAGGGCGTTTTTTAATTGTTTATGTGTGTTTCTTGATTTTTCGGCCATTTTGGGGCATTTATGTAATATTCAGCCATTTTCGGGCAGTTACGACAAGAAGTAAAGTTTTGTTCTCTTATTCATCACGATATTTTAAGGTCATTGGTGCAAGTCGAAATTTTTTGAGGTGTTTTTGTATTGTTTGTGTGTGGCTCTTGATTTTTCGGCCATTTTGGGGAATTTGACTAATATTCGGCCATTTTTAGGTTGTTACGAAAAGAAGTAAAGTTTGTTTGGTTACTCATCAGGATATTCTATGGTCATTGGTGCAAGTCAAAATTTTTGTGAGGCATTTTTTGTATCGTTTATGCGTGTTTCTTTATTTTTCGGCCATTTTGGGGAATTTACGTAATATTCGACCATTTTTCAGCAGTTACGAAAAGAAGTAAAGTTTTGTTTGTTATTTATCATGATATTCTAATGTCATTGGTGTAAGTCAAATTTTTTTTGAGGCGTTTTTGTATTGTTTATGTGTGTTTCTTGATTTTTTGTCTATTTTTGGGCATTTAAGTAATATTCGGCCATTTTCGGGCAGTAACGAAAAGAAGTAATGTTTTGTTCTCTTATTAATCAAGATATTTTAAGGTCATTGGTGCAAGTTGAAATTTTTTTGAGTTGATTTTGTATTATTTTTGTGTTTTTCTTGATATTTCGGCATTCTAGGGCATTTACGTATTATTTGGCCATTTTCAGGTAGTTACAAAAAAAGGTAAAGTTTTGTTCTCTTTTTCGTCACGATATTCTAAGGTCATTGGTGCAAGTCTAAAAATTTTTGAGGCCTTTTTTTGTATTGTTTATGTGTGATTCTTGATTTTTCAGCCATTTGGGGCATTTACGTAATATTCATCCATTTTGGATAGTTACAAAAAGAAGTAAAGCTTTGTTCACTCATTCATCACGATATTCTAAGTTCTTTGGTGCAAGTTAAAATTTTTTAGGCGTTTTTTGTATTGTGTATGTGTGTTTCTAGATTTTTCGGTAATTTTGGCGAATTTACGTAATATTCGGCTATTTTCAAGAAATATACGAAAAGAAGTAAAGTTTTCTTCTCTTATTCGTCATGATATTTTAATGCCATTGGTGAAAGTCAAAAAAAATTTGAGGTGTTTTTTGTATTGTTTATGCGTGTTTCTTTATTTTTCGTCCATTTTGGGGCATTTACGTAATATTCAGCTTTTTTAGAGCAGTTACGAAAAGAAGTAAAGTGTTGTTCTCTTATTCGTCACGATATTCTAAGATCATTGGTGCAAGTCAAAAAAAATTTGAAGCGTTTTTTGTATTGTTTATGTGTGTTTCTAGATTTTTTGGCCATTTTAAGGTATTTACATAATATTCGGCAATTTTTGGGCAGGTACTAAAAGAAGTAAAGTTTTGTTCTCTTATTCATTACGATATTCAAAGGTCATTGGTGCAAGTTGGAATTTTTTTGATGCATTTTTTTAATTATATATATGTCTTTCTTAATTTTTCGATCATTTTGGGGTATTTACGTAATATTCAGCCATTTTCAAGCAGTTACGAAAAAAGTAAATTTTTGATCTTGTATCACCCCGTATCCGAAACAGACCTAAATGCAGATTTTGAGAAGTTGCAGGTGCAATCCACGGTTGCCATCCACGGACCGTAGGTCAGACCACGACCCGTGCTAGTGGTCCGTGGTTCACCACTGTAACCCCTCCCCAACCAAGCTAAGAAAAATAGGCTAAGTCTCGACTCACGGACAGACCCATGGTCCATGGATCAAGGCCTCATTTACCCAGCCTCTGACACGAACTACGATCGACCAACACGGATCGTCGTTCGATCCACGGTCCGTAGGTCTGATCGTAGATGAGGGACAACAACCAGTTAGTTGAAAATTGTTGATGGGTCAACTTCAGATGGTGATAACTTTTAGCACAAAAGGAATTATGTGTCCCATGAACTATGATATGATAGATAATTGAATCCTCTTTCCAACACTACCGAGGTCGCTAAAATTCGACCTCCGAGTAAAAAGTTATGCTTGTTTTAGTGAAGCCCTGTCGGGCAGACTTGACCGATGACCCCAATCTACGGACCGTCGATTGACCTACCGCCCGTAGGTCCAATCCGTTGGTCACTCTGACATCAATTAAGTCAGGGGTCTTTTGGTCTTATCCTATTTCGTTGGACCCCTAAGATACGTCATTTAGACCCTAAATTATGAGGTTTTTGTCAGTTTAAGCCTAGAAACATAACTAGAACTTACCTTAGTCAAAATCATTAATCAAAACTTAGAAAATTAGAAGCAAGAGAGGAGATAAAGGTCAAGAACCCTAGTTCAAGAACGCAACAAGGTTCCATCAGTTCTATCCCCGAAATCGAAAGATTTCTCTGTGGAATTCATCACCAGGTATGTGGGATTTCACTTGTGGGTTCCTTTCGCCCATTAGGTCCCTAGAATTCAGTCAGTTTCTTGATTCCCTTATTATGAACAGACCTAGGGTTTCTAGAATTACAATAGATCATCAAGAATTAGTTATTAACATGTTCCAAATCAGATTATCATGTTATTACATCGTTTCTCGCATGAATTTCAGAACCCTAGCTATGTATTTCTTTAGTTCTTGAATTACACATGCTAGGTCAGATATCTCAGTTATTCAGTTATACATGCCTCAGTTATTAATGCATCATTATCAGATTAATTGTTGCATTCTCAGTTTGCATGTTCAGTTTTGAGCTATCCAATATTTACAGAAATTCAGTCATAGCCAGTTAACTACTTAATTCATTGGGAGTAGCATAATACAGAGTGGACTAGGGTTCAACGTACCCACATAGTCCCAGAACTACGAGCCACGTAGGTGTAAGTCCCCTCTGTGGGCAACATCAATTTAGTGATCATGTCAGCATGTCTCTACACCTTTGGCCGGGTGTATTGGGTCCTTTCGATGGGGCGTATACATCGGACTCTACATTTAGCTCATGTGATTTTATGTCGGTTATTAGTAGCTCCCACAGTTCAGTCAGATTCCATTGCATTGACCATTTATCAGTATATTCAGTCTCAGCATGTCATAAATTGGTCATTGCATTCAGTTAGTTCAGTATTCAATATTTATATCATGTTCAGATTATATCATTTCTTGTATGCTTTGTTCAATTATATGTTATTTCAGCTTTACTCTATCCTGCATGCTCAGTACCTTTCAAGTACTGACGTATACGTGTGCTACATCTTCTCGTGATGTAGATTTAGGTTCTCAGCATCCAGATCACGCTTAGATCGGATCCCAATCTCCAGTTCAGCAGAATCAGTGTTGAGTCCTCATTCTCCGAGGATAATAGTCATGAGTTTCTTTTCAGTATTTTTAGTCCTTTAGTTTCAGTTTTGCTAGACTTAGCTGGGGCCTATCCCAGCATTTCTAGTCAGTTAGAAGCTATTTTCAGACATAGTTAGATTCAACTTAGAATTGAGTTAATATCTTCTTTGTATTAAACTCATCAGTTTTCATATATCTCAGTTATAGTATATGGGTATTCCCCATCTTTTCATTTTATTTATGATTTAGCTTCCGCATCAGTTTATTATCTTTAGTATGCTCATGATCATGCCAACAGGGTTAGCTTGGGATCACTTGTGGTCCTAGGTCCCGTGTCCGTGTCTCGGTGGTAGCTCGGGGCATAACAGTTTTCTTATTAGTCACGATATTCTAAAGTCATTGGTGCAAGTCAAAATTGTTTTGAGGCAATTTTTGTATGGTTTATGTGTGTTTCATTATTTTTCGATCATATTTGGGATTTTATGTAATATTCGGCCATTTTCGGGAAGTAACGAAAAGAAGTATAGTTTTGTTCTGTTATTCAACATGATATTCTGAGGTCATTGGTGCAGTTCAAATTTTTTTTGAGGCATTTCTTGTATTGTTTATGTGTTTTCTTGATTTTTGGGCCATTTTGGGCCGTTACGAAAAGAAGTAAAGTTTTGTTCTTTTATTCGTCACGATATTGTAAGGTCATTAGTGCAAATCAAAAAAAATTTGAGGCATTTTTTTGTATTGTTTATGTGTGTTTCTTAATTTTTTGGCTATTTTGGGGAATTTACATAATATTCGGCCATTTTCTGGTAGTTACAAAAATAAGTAAAGTTTTGTTCTCTTAATCATCATGATATTCTAAGGTCATTGGTGAAAGTTGAAGTTTTTTAAAGTGTTTTTGGTATTGTTTATGTCTGTTACTTGATTTTTTGATCATTTTACGACATTTAAGTAATATTCAGCCATTTTCATGCAGTTATGAAAAGAAGTAAAGTTTTGTTCTCTTATTCATCACGATATTCTAAGGTCATTTGTGCAAGTTGAAATTTTTTTGAGGCATTTTTTATATTCTTTATGTGTTTCTTGATTTTTCGGCCATTTTGGGGGATTTACGTAATATTCGGCCATTTTCGGGTAGTTACGAAAAGAAGTAAAGTTTTGTTTCTTATTCGTCACGATATTCTTAGGTCATTGGTGCTAGTCCAAAATTGTTTGAGGTGTTTCTTGTATTGTTTATGTGTGTTTTTTGATTTTTCGACCATTTTGGGGCATTGACATAATATTCGGCCATTTTCAGGAAATCACGTTTTTTGTTTTTTTATATGTGTTTCTTGATTTTTCGGTCATTTTAGGGTATTTACGTAATATTCGACAATTTTTGGGCAGTTACAAAAAGAAGTCAAATTTTGTTTTCTTATTCGTCACGATATTCTAAGGTCAATGGTGCAAGTCAAAACTTTTTTGAGGTGTTTTTTGTATTGTTTATGTGTGTTTCTTGATTTTTTGGCCATTTTGGGGCATTTATGTAATATTTGGTCATTTTGTGCAGTTACGAAAAGAAGTAAAATTTTGTTCTCTTATTCGTTACGATATTAAAAGGTCATTAGTGTAAGTCAAAATTCTATTGAGGCGTTTTTTGTATTGTTTATGTGTTTCTTGATTTTTCAGCGATTTTAGGGAATTTACGTAATATTCGGCCATTTTCAGAGAGTTACGAAAAGAAGTAAAGTTTTGTTTGTTATTCGTCACGATATTCTAAGGTCATTGGTGCAAGTCAAATGTTTTTAGGCATTTTTGCATTATTTATGTGTTTCTTGATTTTTCGGCCATTTTGGGGAATTTACGTAATAATCGGCCATTTTCGGGAAGTTACGAAAAGAGGTAAAGTTTTGTTTTCTTATTAATCACGATATTCTAAGGTCAGTGGTGCAAGTAGAAATTTTTTTATGGCGTTTTTTGTTTTGTTAATGTGTGTTTTTGATTTTTTGGCCATTTTGGGGGCATTTACGTAATACTAGCCATTTTCAGGAAGTTACGAAAAGAAGTAAAGTTTTGTTCTCTAATTTGTCTCGATATTCTAAGGTCATTGGTGTAAGTAAAAATTTTTTTGAGGGATTTTTTGTAATGTTTATGTGTCACGATATTCTATGGTCATTGGTGTAAGTCAAAATTTGTTTGAGGTGTTTTTTGTATTGTTTATGTGTGTTTTTTGATTTTTTTGCCATTTTGGGGTATTTATGTAATATTCGACAATTTTCGGTCAGTTACGAAAAGAAATAAAGTTTTGTTCTCTTATTCATCACGATATTCTAAGGTCATTGGTGCAAGTCAAAAACATTTTGAGGCATTTTTTGTATTGTGTATGTGTGTTTCTTGATTTTGAGGCATTTTGGGCGATTTACGCAAATTTGACCATCTTCCGGCATACCAGAACAAGTAAAGATTTGTTGTATTATTCGTTTCGATATTCTAAGGTCATTGGTGCATGTCAAAATTTTTTGGAGTGATTTTTTGTAATGTTTATGTATGTTTCTTAATTTTTTTGCCATTTTGGGGTATTTACGTAAAATTCGGCCATTATCGTTCGGTTACGAAAAGAAGTAAAGTTTTGTTCTCTTATTCGTCGCGATATTATAAGGTCATTGGTGTAAGTCAAAATTCTTTTGAGGCTTTTTTTGTATCGTTTATTTGTTTCTTGATTTTTTGGCCATTTTGGGGAATTTACGTAATATTCAGCCATTTTCGTGAAGTTACGAAAAGAAGTAAAATTTTGTTTGTTATTCATCACGATATTCTAATGTCATTGGTGCAAGTTGAAATTTATTTAAGGCATTTTTTGTATTGTTTATGTGTGTTTGTTATTTTTCGGTCATTTTGGGGAATTTACGTAATGTTCGGCCGTTTTCGGGCTATTACGAAAAGAGGTATTGTTTTGTTTACTTATTCATCACGATATTCTAAGGTCATTGGTGAAAGTCAATTTTTTATGACGTTTTTTGTTTTGTTTATGTGTTACTTGATTTTTCGGTCATTTTGGGGCATTTACGTAATTGTCGGCAATTTTCGGGCAGTTACAAAAAGAAGTTAAGTGTTGTTTTCTTATTCGTCACAATATTCTAAGGTCAATGGTGCAAGTCAAAACTTTTTTGAGGTGTTTTTTGTATTGTTTATGTGTGTTTCTTGATTTTTTAGCCATTTTGGGGCATATATGTAATACTCGGCCATTTTTGGGCATTTAAGAAAAGAAGTAAAGTTTTGTTCTGTTATTTGTGACGATATTCTAAGGTCATTGGTGCAAGTCAAAAAAATTTGAGGCATTTTTTTTATCGCTTATATGTTATTCTTGATTTTTCGGCCATTCTGGGGCATTTACGTAAATTTAATCCATTTTTGGGCTGTTACGAAAAGAAGTAAAATTTTGTTCTCTTATTCGTCACGATATTCTAAGGTCATTGGTGTAAGTCAAAATTCTGTTGAGGCGTTTTTTGTGTCGTTTATGTGTTTCTTGATTTTTCAGCCATTTTGTGGCATTTACATAATATTAGGCCATTTTCGGGTAGTTACGTAAAATATTAAAGTTTTGTTTATTATTCGTCACAATATTCGAAGGTCATTGGTGCAAGTCAAAATTTGTGTGAGGTGTTTTTTGTATTGTTTATGTGTGCTTTTTGATTTGTCACCCATTTTGGGGCATTTACATAATATTCGGCTATTTTCGGGCAATTACGAAAAGAGGTGAAGTTTTGTTTTATTATTCATCAAGATTTTCTAAGGTCATTGGTGCAAGTCTAAATTTTTATGACGTTTTTTGTTTTGTTTATGTGTATCTCTTGATTTTTTGGCCATTTTGGGGCATTTACGTAATATTCGAGAATTTTCGGGTAGTTACAAAATAAGTAAAGTTTAGTTTTCTTATTCGTCATGATATTCTAAGGTCAATGGTGCAAGTCAAAAAAATTGAGGTGTTTTTTGTATCGTTTATGTGTGTTTCTTGATTTTTCTGCCATTTTCGTGTACTTACGAAAAGAAGTAAAGTTTTTTTCTCTTATTCATCACGATATTCTAAGGTCATTGGTGCAAGTTGAAATTTTTTTAGGCATTTTTTGTATTGTTTATGTGTGTTTCTTGATTTTTCGGCCATTTTGGGGAATTTACATAAAATTCAACCATTTTCGTGGAGTAACGAAAAGAAGTAAAGTTTTGTTCTCATATTCGTCACGATATTATAAGGTCATTGGTGTAAGTCGAAATTTTTTTGAGGCATTTTTGTATTGTTTGTGCGTGTTTCTTGATTTTTCGGCCATTTTGGGGCATTTACGAAATATTCGGCAATTTTTGGACAGTTACGAAAAGAAGTAAAGTTTTGATCTCTTATTCGTCATGATATTCTAAGATCATTGGTGCAAGTAGAAATTTTTTTGAGGCGTTTTTTGTATTGTTTATGTGTGTTTCTTGATTTTTCAGCCATTTTGGGACATTTGCGTAATATTCGGCCATTTTCGAGCAGTTACGAAAAGAAGTAAAGTTTTGTTCTCTTATTCGTGACGATATTCTAAGGTCATTGGTGCAAGTCAAAACTTTTTGAAGCGTTTTTTGTATTGCTTATGTGTGTTTCTTGATTTTTCAACCATTTTGGGGAATTTATGTAATATTCGGTCATTTTCGAGCAGTTACGAAAAGATGTAAAGTTTTGTTTTCTTATTTGTCATGATATTATAAGGTCATTGGTGCAAGTCAAAAAATTTTGAGGCGTTTTTGGTATATGTTTATTTGTGTTTCTTGAATTTTCGGCCATTTTGGGGTATTTACATAATCTTCGGCCATTTTCGATCCGTTACGAAAAGATATTATGTTTTGCTCTCTTATTCGTCATGATATTCTAACGTCATTGGTGCAAGCCGAGTTTTTTTTTGAGGCATCTTGTGTATTGTTTATGTGTGTTTCTTGATTTTTCGATCATTTTTGGGTATTTATGTAATATTCGGCAATTTTTGGGATGCAACAAAATGAAGTAAAGTTTTGTTTTCTTATTGTCACGATATTCTAAGGTTATTGGTGGTAGTCCAAATTTTTTTGAGGTAGTTTATGTGTGTTTCTTGATTTATTGGCCATTTTGGAGCATTTACGTAATATTCGGTCATTTTCGGGCAGTTACGAAAGAAGTAAATTTTTGTTCTGTTATTTGACACGATATTTTAAGGTCATTAGTGCAAGTCAAAAATTTTTAGAGGCATTTTTTGTATTGCTTATGTGTGTTTCTTGATTTTTTGGCCATTTTGGGGGTATTTACGTAATATTCGGCCATTTTTGGACAGTTACATAAAGAAGTATGATATACCGTGAGTTTACAGTATTTTTAATCAATTTCACTTAGGAGTTATTTGTGTCTAGGGCCATTTTATATTCGAACTAATGTTTATTGTGTTATATTTGCAGGAAATAAGCTTGAACGAGGTTGAGAGAGTTTACAACTGAAATTCTTTAGAAGGAGCCACCCACAGAGGTGACCTACGAACCGAAGGTCCAGTCACGGTCCGTCGTGGGTAGGCATGGAATGATCATCAGGGACGTCAAACTAAGTGTGGAACTACGTAGGCGAGTGACGGAGCGTAGGTCGACCCATGGGCCGTCCTGCACATCCGTCAATGATCACTGGGAGTTGAAGTTCCAGTACCTGATGACAAGTTCTAAGTGTGCAGCCACGGAAGGGGACCCATGGACCGTAGGTGATGTACCGGATCGACTTCTAGTTGTAGCGGATCTTACTTACATCGGTTCTAGCGCTTTTTCTTGATTCTCTTTTTGAAAGATCTTTCCTTACCTAAGAAAAGACCTAGAGGAAGAAAAGGAAGCCTCATAGACTGAAGCCTCTGTTCAGTTCTTGCTCCGATTGGTTTACGAATCAAAAGAGACTAACAAACTACAACAAAAGCAAGTGCGCCGGTCGGATTGACTAAACCAATGCAACAATCAAGAAGGCGATCGACCTACGGTCCATACTGCACACCCGCCGTTTGTATCTGAAAGTTGAAAGTTCCAGCCCCTGTGGAAAAGTTCTAAGTATCAAGCTACGGAAGGGACCTACGGACCGTAGGTCGATCCACGGTCCGTAGGTCAGTCTTATCAATCGAAGGCGTGTCCAGAAGTTTTATTTCCTTATTTCGTTTCCTTTTTATTTAGGACAAGTTTTTCTATAAATAGGGTATGTAAATCTCGTTTTTGGGGGTTAGACACCATTGTATACTTTTAGTTCTTAGTGGTTTCTTGGGAATTAACTTGCAAACTTCGGCAATTTGATTTCCTAATTTCTCTTTATAAGATTTTTGCTTTGAATTTCAATTGGAGATTACGGGTTTCTTCTATTCAATACGTAAGTTCATTAATACTTCTTCTAAAAATATGAATTGTGTTCTTTCAAGCATGAGTAGCTAAATCCACAACTAGGGTTGTGGGAACCATGAGCAATTAACAACGTATGAATAATAACTAAGTAATTCTTGACTAGTGTTGATGCATGTATTGGTAATTCTTTCGTTTAGAAGTCTTTTTAACAGTGGCCAACGTTAGAACTCACCTTGTTGCTATTTGTCGGACCAAGGAGGTAGTTAATAAGAAAAGAATTATCAATAGAGATTTAGTGTGATACTATGTAATAGTCTAATGTCAATTGGTGCGAGGGTGAAAACTAAGCCATACATTGATGTGATGTCTAATCTGAGGTAAATGTAAGGGTTAGTAAATTATACACATGTAGCCGGACCAAGGTGCAGGGTGAAATTCCCTATTTGGAGGACCAACCACTTAGGGATACCTAACTTACCACTTTACATGTGATACACCAGGAAATGATTACTATTATTAGGATTACCGCGTTAAGAGCTTATAGGGAACACATATACCCTAGTTTCTCTCTCTCATTGATAACAACAATGTTCGAATGCTGCTCACTTGTTACTAAACAACAATAAGTTTTTTGTTTCACAACCCCCCCTCCCCCCTTACTTACTTGTCTCGGAAATAAGTTGGCTTAACGAATATAATAGTGATTTAAGCTTAAGTCTAAACCATATTCCTCGTGGGATCGAACCCAACCTCCAAGTTGGGTTCTTTACTTGATAACGATCTCTTATACTTCTTTAGGGAAGTGTAGTTTGAGTGTATCAAATTTTAGCGCCACTGCTGGGGAATAAAGCTTTTAGATTAAGTTTAACTACATTATTGAATTTTAGTCAATTATTTCCTAATTTTACGTTTATTTTTGTTTTCTACAGGTTCCTACTCTAGTGTATGCCAAGTACACGGAGTCGAGGCGAACCATTGACCCCATATGATCCAGAGTTGAACAAAACTTTGCGAAAGATGAATAATCAAGGGGTCCAAGTCAATCAAATCGGAGGAAATCTAGGTGATGGAGTTGAGTTGCAGTAACACCATCTAGAATCCGAAGAATGATGGGCATTGTATGGAAGTCACTACTCGAGGGGGTAAACATCCCATTGATCCACATATGTCATCTGAGGTTGAAATTGTGGTTGAAAAAGATGATGATGTGATTGAGGTTTCTGGAGAGTCCAAGAATGCTATAGAGAAGGGAGCGGAGCGGAGATAACCCAAAAAGTTGTCCCCATGCCTAGACCTCCACCTCCTTTCCCACATAGGTTGGTGAAGAAGAATAAAGAAGGGAAATACTGCAGGTTTATTACTATGTTGAAACAACTTGTCATTAATGTTCCGTTGATCGAGTCTTTGGAGTGAATGCCTGGGTATGCAAAATTTATGAAAGATTTGGTGACTAAGTAGAGGGCCGTCAGTTTTGAAGAATGATGATAGGTTGCAACATTGTAGTGCTATTGCTACTAGGTCGCTTGTGCAGAAGAAAGAAGATCCCGGTGCTTTCACTATTCCTTGTACCATTGGGTTATTGCATTTTGCGAAAGCTTTGTGTAATTTGGGTGCTTGTATTAATCTAATGCCATTGTCTATTTACAAGAAGTTGGGTTTAGGGGCTCTAAAACTGACTGCGATGCGACTACTCATGGTCGATAGAACGGTGAAGAGGCTCATTGGTGTTCTCCAAGATGTGCTTGGGAAAATGAAGCCGTTTATTTTTTTTGGTGGATTTTGTGATACTTGACTGTGAAGTTGATTTTGAGGTTCCCATCATCCTAGGGAGACCATTCCTTTCTACTGGGCGCGCCTTGGTCGATATGAAAAAATGGCGGACCAATCACTTAGGGATACCTAACTTACCACTTTTCATGTGATACACTAGGAAAGGATTACTATTACTAGGATTACCGCGTTATGAGCTTATGGGGAACTCATACACCCTAGTTTCTCTCTCTCATTGATAACAACCAAAGTTCGAATCTTACTCACTTGTTCTCTAAACTACAATTAGTTATTTGTTACACAAACCCCCCTCTCCTTTACTTACTTGTCTCGAAAATAAATTGACTAAACGAATATAATAGTAGGTTAAGTTTAAGTCTAAACCATATTTCTCGTGGGATCGACCCCAACCTACTCATTGGGTTCTTTATTTGACAACGGTCGCTTATACTTCTTTAGGGAGGTGTAATTTGAGCGTATCAAATTTTGGCACTGCTGCCGAGGAATAAGGCTTTTAGATTAAGTTTAACTACATTATTGAACTTTAGTCAATTATTTCCTAATTTTACTTTTACTTTTGTTTTTGTTTCCACAAGTTTCTACTCTAGTGTTTGCTAAGTACACGAAGTCGAGGCAAACCATTGACCCCATATGATCCAGAGTTAAGCAGAACTTTGAGAAGGATGAAAAATCAAGGGGTCCAAGTCAACCCAATTGGTGGGAATCTCGGTGATGGAGTTGAGTTGAAGCCTCCTGGGGTTGTTAATAAGAATGATTAGGTTCATGGTGAAAATCTACTTGGAGATGCATTGAGGGTACAGAATCCATCAGAACCAATGTTGCGTGATAACTATAGGGTCAACTTTAATACCGTTGAATCCGAATGACCTATTGTGCTACCTCCTATACCTTGGGGTATACATTTGTGGTGACTAGCAGTTTGATGCAGATGCGTACAACGAGGGGTTTGTTTTCAGGTATTGCATCGGAGGATCCGCATGTGCACATCACTAAGTTGATGAGTGTTTGCAAGAGTTGTGTGGGTCGATCGGAATTGGACATGGATGTCATAGGGTTGAAAGTCTTCCCTCTATCTTTTACCGGTGATGCTGCGGTATGGTTTTCTGAGCTCCCATATAACTCCATTCATACATGGGATCAATTGCAGAAGGTGTTAATGGCCAAGTACTTTCTGTTGTCAAAGAAGTTGAACCACAAAGATAAACTCAACAACTTCATGGCACTACCTGGAGAGTCTGTGAGTAGTTTGTGGGATAGGTTCACTACATTCATAAGAAGTGTTCCAAATCACCGCATTGATGATGAGTCGCTGAAGGAATACTTCTACAGAGGTCGGGATGACAATAGAAAGGTTGTGCTTGATACTATCGCTGGGGGTTTGTATGGTGAGGGTACCTTTGAGCATATTGCTTAGAAATTGGAGAAAATCTCCCGAAACAACAAAGTTTGGAGCACTAGAAGATCAGAAACCGAGAGAAGCACTTTTGCAGTTCAATTTGCACCTAATCAATCTGCCGATGATATTCATGAGGAGATGGCTCAGTTGAGGACCGAACCGGGGTTGGTGTTGAAGCATGTGAGCGGAGGTGCCGAAAAGGTAAATGCTGTGAATTATTTAACTAGAAATCCACCACCACCGGTTGATGAATGTTACCATGATGAGGATGCTTACTTGGTGAATGACAGACAGGGGGTTTTCGAGCCAACGCCCAAGGTTCCAATTCGGATAATTGGCGCCAAGCTCAAGGAAACCAAGGTTGGAACTATGATAACTACAATCGAGAGGATCAATATGTTCGGGATGGGAACTATAATCGCGAGAAAAACTACAACTGAAACAACTATGGCAATAGGAACGATAGAGTTGGGCCTTATGTTCTTCCACAAAATCAAGAATCTGGCAATAAAGAAGCCGGGGGTAGTATGTCACGGATTGAGGATATGATGTAGAAGATGATGAAGAGGTTTGATTCGATTGATGAGAATGTGAAGGAGATGCGAAACGACTTGTCTGGTATTGGTCAAAAAGTTGATTCCCATACAGTGTCTATCAAGCAACTTGAGCATCAGATTAATCCATTGTCTACTACATTAAACCTACGTCAGCCTGACACACTTCCTAGAAACACCATCCAAAATCCAAAGAATGAAGGGCATTGTATGGCAGTCACTACTCGAGGGTGTAAGTAGACCATTGATCCACCTATGCCATATGAGGTTGAAATTGTGGATGAGAAAGATGATGATGAGATTGAAGTTACTGGAGAGTCCAAGAATGCTATAGAGAATGAAGCGGAGATAACCGAAAAAGTTGTTCCCATGCCTAGACCTCCACCTCCATTCCCACAGAGGTTGGTGAAGAAGAATGAGGAAGGAAAATACTGCAAGTTTATCGCTATGTTGAAACAACTTTCCATCAATGTTTCGTTGATAGAAGCTTTGGAGAAAATGCTTGAGTATGTGAAGTTCATGAAAGATTGGTGACTAAGAAGAGGGCCGTGAATTTTGAAGATGATGATAGGTTGCAACATTGTAGTGCTATTGCTACAAGGTCACTTGTGTAGAAGAAGGAGGATCCTGGTGCCTTCACTATTCCATGCCTCATTGGGTTGTTGCATTTTGCTAAAGCGTTCTGTGATTTGGGTGCTAGCATTAATCTGATGCCATTGTCTATTTACAATAAGTTGGGTTTAGGGGCTCCAAAACCAAGTATGATGCGATTACTCATGGCCGATAGAACTGTGAAGAGGCCCATTGGTGTTTTCCAAGATGTACTTGTGAAAGTGGAGTCGTTTATTTTTCCGGCGGATTTTGTGATACTTGACTGTGAGGTTGATTTTGAGGTCCCCATCATCCTAGACTATGATGAGTTAGTTGCCGCACTTGATAGGTTCGAATTTCGTTCCAACCGAAGAGATTGGAGTTAGATATGAAGAATCACAACTCTCCACCCACAAAACCGTCTATTGAAGAGGCTCCAAAATTGGAGCTTAAGGATTTACCATCACATTTGAGGTATGTATTCTTGGGGAGATATGGCACTTTACCGATCATCATTGCGGCCGATTTGAATGCGGAACAAGTTGAGGCTTTGGTTTCTGTGTTAAAGAGGTTTAAACGGGCTATTGGGTGGACCATTGCGGACATTATTGGGATTCCTCCTGTCATTTATTCTCATAAAATCCAACTCATGCCGGATCACAAACCTAGTATTGAGCACCAAATGAGACTAAATCCACCTACACAAGAGGTAGTGAAAAAGGAAATCATAAAGTGGTTGGATGTTGGAGTCATTTATCCCATTGTAGATAGTAGTTGGGTTTGTCTTGTTCAGTGTGTACGTAAGAAAGGTGGGATTAATATGGTTCCTAATGCAAGAAACGAGCTTGTTCCGATGTGGCCCGTGACTGGATGGAGAGTCTGCATGGACTATCAAAAATTGAATGCTTGACATAAAATGACCACTTCCTTATGCCGTTCATGGATCAGATGTTGGATCACCTTGCTCGTAAAGGTTGGTATTGCTTTCTTGATGGTTATTCGGGCTACAATTAGATCTCCATAGCTCCAGAAGATCAAGAGAAGACCACTTTAACTTGCCCTTATGGGACTTTCGCCATCAAACGGATGCCATTTGGGTTGTGTAATGCTCCAGCGACCTTCCAGTGTTGCATGATGTCGATCTTTTCTAATATGGTGAAAGATACTATTGAGGTATTTATGGATGATTTCTCTGTAGTAGGTGACTCGTTTGATGGTTGCTTGGTTTATTTGGCCAAGGTACTGAAACGGTGCGAATAGTGCAATCTTGTGCTCAATTGGGCACAGTGCCACTTCATGGTGAAAGAGGGGATCGTTCTAGGTCATCAAATTTCTGAGAAGGGTATTAAAGTTGATAGAGTGAAAGTCGAGGTAATAGAAAAACTTCCACCACCTAGCTCTGTAAAAGGTGTTAGAAGTTTCCTTGGGCATGCAGACTTTTATAGGAGGTTTATCAAGGATTTCTCCAAAATTGCACACCCATTGTGCAAATTGCTCGAAAAGGCGTGTAAGTTTGAGTTCGATGATGCTTGTCCGAGAGCATTTGGAGAGTTGAAGGAAAAGCTAGTTTCTGCACCTATCATTATTTCACCGGATTGGGGGCAACCGTTTGAAGTGATGTGTGATGCGAGTGGAGTGGCGCTTGGTGTGGTATTGGGAAAGAGGCGAAAGAAGATTCTTGTGATAGTTGCCAAAGAGAAGGGGGAATTTCAAAGAGGCAAGAGCTACCTATGAATCCGATATTGGTGATTGAGTTGTTTGATGTATAGGGCATTGATTTTATGGGTCCTTTTGTGAGTTCACATGAGATGAAGTAGATTCTTGTTGCGGTTGACTATGTGTCAATATGGGCGGAAGCAATTGCGCTTTCAAACAATGAAGGTAAAAGTGTCATTGCATTCCTAAAAAAGAATATCTTCTCTAGATTTGGTACACCTAGGGCGATTATCAGCGATGGAGGTTCCCACTTCTGTAAAAAGTTGTTCAAAGCGTTGCTTGAGAAATATGGCATCCGCCACAATGTAGCCACTCCTTACCATCCACGGTCTAGTGGGAAAGTTGAAGTGTCCAACAGAGAGATCAAACAGATTCTTGCTAAGACTGTGAACGCTAATAGAACCAATTGGTCAAGGAGGCTTGATGATTCTCTATGGGCCTATCGCACCACATTCAAGACTGCCATAGGTATGTCCCCCTACCAACTTGTATATGGGAAGTCTTGCCATTTGCCGGTAGAACTAGAGCATAAGGCTATGTAGGCGCTAAAGAAGTTGAATTTGGATTAGGCCGCCGCATCGAATTAGAGATTGAATGACATGAATGAGCTTGATGAGTTTCGCCTAAGAGCTTATGAAAGTTCAGCCTTGTACAATGAGAAGATGAAGAAGTATCATGATCAAAAGATTGAAAAGCGCAAATTTGCTGTGGGTGATCTGGTACTTCTATTCAACTCTAGGTTGCGCTTGTTTCTTGGCAAGCTCAAGTCCAAGTGGACCGGGCCATTCATAGTCACTTAAGTGTTCCCACATGGAGCGGTCGAGCTCGAGAACAAAGAGGGAACAATGATCAAGGTAAATAGACAAAAGATCAAGGTCTACATGGGCAATGAAGAGAATGTGCAAGAAGTGGTAGAGGCCTACTACCTTGATGAAGTCTTAGTAATCAAGGGGCCTACATCGTGCCGTGGCGTTAAATCAAGCGCTACTTGGGAGGCAACCCAAGATGTACAATCTATCCAACTATAGGTTTTTCTTTTTGATTTAGGAGTTTTCTTTGTTTATTTGATTTTCTGTAATTCTTTAGATTGTCATTTTATTTTTGTACTAGTGTTGGCTAGATATATCATAGGGTCCGTGTCTACAAGGTGTTTAGAAAATGTAAAAAGAAAGTCCTAACGGTTGCTACATGTGCAGGGATAAAAAGCCAAATCTATAGAAAATGTCTATTGCAGAGGTCTACGGACCCCATCGACGGTCCGTGGTTCAATCCACGGATCGTGAATGCCATCCGTAGATCCCTAGGTAAGTCCTCAAATTTTTCCAAGTGTTGAGTGACCTACGGACCCTACCCATAGTCGTAGATGGGGTCTCGTAGGTACAAACCTAGGGTTTTCCCGACTAGACCCAGACACCTTTTAAAATAAAAATCCTTCATTTTATATTCATCCCCCACATTCAAAACTCCCTCCCAACCATTTCTAACCCTTTCCTCTCACAAAATCACTCCATTAAACTCCCTAATCCCATATATCACTCCTCATTCACTTCCCCAAAATCCCTTATCACTATTTCCTCTTTCCAAATCCTTATCTCCATTTGCCAGTGATTCCATTATCTGGGTTTGGTGTCAAAAAGCTAGCAAAAGGTCTACGAAGTTCATTGTCATCACACAATCACCCACTTCTAATACTTGTAAGGTAAACCACTTCACTTAAACTCTAAATTTTGGTATTCATTGTTCAATACATGAAGTCACGAAGTGGGTCTTGACCTTAGGTTGTTTTTGTATGAAATTGCATGATAAACTATAGTTAGAAACACCCTTGGGATGATAGAATGTGATTGTGTTGTCGTTGTAATCAAATAACTCAGGGTAAATAGTCTAAATGGAAGTTTCGACTTAGGGTTCCTAATTTTGTATGCCACAAAAGTTAAATAATGTGTAATTGGAACCCTAGGGATGACAAACTATCATAAATTGTGTTGAAATGCATGATTAGACTTAGGTTGATTGCTTGAATTGTTGAAAAAAAATGGTTTAAAAATAAGGCATGTCTAATACCTAGCACAAACTTGACCCATGAGACCCCGTCCACAGACCGTAGGTCAATCTATGGACCGTAGGTCAGGTTCGTAGGTCTGTTGCACATGAAAATCCTCCAAGTGAGGAACCACGGAGGTGGACTACGGTCCGTAGGTCAACCTATAGAAGGTTTTGCACATTCGTGGCTCCCATTAGAGACCCAACTTTTTGGGATCTCCGACCTACAGAGGGGACCCACAGACCGTATGTCAACCTAAAGACCGTAGGTACCCACCGTAGGTGGCCACTGATGCTACTGTACAATTTTTTTTAGTTTTTGTTTTGGTTCTTTCTTTAGTCTAATTTTTTTTAGAGTGTGTTATTGGTTTATTTTGGTACTAATTCATCCTCCACAAGTACCATGGCTCCTAAGAAATCTCCGACCTTCACCGCAAAGGGCAAGTCAAAATTCGTGGCACCATTCTTCCGATTGATTGATGAAGATACTGATGCAGTGAATGACCCTGCATATGTACCATCCACTACTAGGACATCCCATACAGCACTACACACTACACGAAATCAAGCACGGTAGGTAAGTCCCGATGTAGTCACTGCCTCCCAGTTTGATGAGGAGATACACTGATCGGTTTATCGGCTGGTTCTACTTCCGACTTTGAGTCAGCCTCTACTTCCGGCTCCGCATCTGACTTTAGTTCACATGGGAGGACTTTTTTATCTGATGAGGCTACTAGTGCGGGGTACATTCCCGTGCCACCTAACATCGAGCCTACTGTAGTTACTGAGAAACCAAACCGGTGGTGTGTAAGTAGTTAATGGCAAATATACCGAAACTCTAGGATGTTGAATGAGAAATAGAGGATGGCTCGATTGATTACCAAGGAGCGTCGGGCTCTCACAGGCATCCTTTATACTATGCTTGACATCCATGAACTCTTTCAGAGCCACATGTGCGAGTTGATGGCTCGTAGCCCAGGGTACTACAACGAGGAGATCGTGATGAAGTTATATGCTTCCTACGCAGCCACCTTCCGCAGTTCCATTAACAGACGGGAAAAGCCCGCCTCCTAGCCTCCACTCACAGCTACACTAGTTCGTGGATTCTCAATTGATATCTCGGAGGCTACTATCCACAGGTTCCTCTATGGCCTGGGTTTCACTCTAGCAATCAACACGATCGAGTTTGATTATCACTGGGACATTGTTCGAAGTGGGGAATTCCAGAGGAATACAGAGCAGAGGGAAACTTTATTGCACTGGTTGGCCCATCACCTTGCTATAGACAAAGAGCGCGCCGAGTGGTTCAGCACCCCGAGTGTAGGCATCAAGAAGGCCACCTTGAATTTTGTGGACAAATTATTTTGGCTATTGGTGCAAAATAGGGTGTCTCCTATACAGGCAAACAATGTTCTTACTTGGGACTGTGCAGTCATGGTGGCATCCCTAGTTGCTGGGTTCGAGATGGATTTTGCCCGCATGATTATTGCGAAGATACGTGAGAGGGACTTCAAGGCCATGACCTCTTACCCCTTCCCATGCCTTATTTTTTAGCTGTGCAAGGATGCTGGAGTGCCAGTTTGGCATTGCATTAAGTTGGTCCTGGCTACCAAGACCTTGGATATAGGCCTAATTCGAGATGAGGCCAGTATGACATCACCACACAGAGAGCCTCAGGTTGTGGTGCCTCCATTATGAGCAAACTTGGAAGAAGATGTGGAGTAGTTGCAGGGTGAGGACCCTGCCCCTCCATACCCTACTGAGGATTACCCGACTTCCCATTCTCCAGCCACCAGTCAGGCCCATAGCGCCTCTAGAGCCACTCACTCTTCAGGGTATGCAACAGAGCCTCTATCCCGTGTTCAGAAGCTGGAGGCTCAGATGGACACACTACTTCAGCATGTGAGGCTGTGGATGCAGCGAGCGATTGAGGAGTCCTCTACTAGGGTTGAGCAGTAGATGGAGCAAATGCTGGACCGAAAGGTTCAGGCCGTTCACCAGCGCCTTGACACATTTGAGTTGCGTGTATTAGAGCGTGCAACCCCCACCACATAAGTCTCTGCTTTCCGAATGGAGTTGTCTAGTCTTCGGGATGATC
The DNA here is from genome assembly GCA_029007595.1 of Solanum commersonii. Lineage (NCBI taxonomy): Eukaryota > Viridiplantae > Streptophyta > Magnoliopsida > Solanales > Solanaceae > Solanum > Solanum commersonii. The sequence goes on from JAJTWQ010000110.1 coordinate 1,751,835, forward strand.
TTGACACTCTCCTAGATCCACCTGAGACTGAGCCTGAGTCAGCACCCACAACATCGGTTGATGATACAGTGTTAGATGTACTTTTCAGAGATGAGATGCCACCATCTTCTTCATCCTATCATGCTAGGAAGCAGCCCCACTCTGGTAAGACTTATGACAACACTGAGGCTGGGAGAGTTCTCAAGAGGAAGCGCCATGAGCTTTAGGTAGCACGAAAGGCCTTTATAGTTGATGATGAGATGCGCCAGCAGCGGGATAGGGAGGTAGGTGTTGGTGCCTCTAGCAGTGTGAGCACCACTGATGGTGCAGTGAGAGTAGATGTTAGCACTACTGAGAGTGCTAAGACTATTGATGCGGGAACTACTGAGGGTGACCCAATTTATTATCCAGCGGGATTCGAGAAACCGGACCCACCCGCTTGTTTATAGGTCTTCGATTTACTTCACCCGATCCTTTATTCTTTACTTTTTGTTCATTGGGGACAAATGCACTTTATTTTGTTGGGGGTGGGGTAAATGGATTGTGGGTGATAGGGTGAAGTCTGAGTAACCCAACTCATAATCCTCTCTTCGGGTTTTCTTGCCTGTGTTCTTTTCCCCCAAGAGACTGTGTTAATTTCTGTTGAACCGGTATGTATACGAATGTATGTGTAGAAGTTAAGTAAAAAATAAAAGCATGATGGCATAAAATGCATGATAAAAATGATCCCTGTCCAAAAATTTTGAATTGTGCTGAATCTATAGTCTTGATGAGTTGAATGTGTTGGGATCTAAATGTGACATGATAAGAATTGATTTGACCCCATAACTTAAGCTAAAAACTTGAACTGGGTAATCTGATAATGAAACAAGGTGCCAAAAGTGTGTTAAGACAGTTTTGTGCCAGTTTAGAACTTGTCCTGTTGGTCTTGCTAGGATAATCTAGTCTAGAAGTTGGGAAGTTATCATCGGCCATTGTTCAAATTAGTCCACTTAAGCCTAAAATGATCTAACCAAATGGTAGCATTATTCCCTTTTGATCCAAATATTTGAGCCTAAAATAAACCATTTCTTTTGATTCACCTAACTCACCTTCCCTAAAAATATTGTCTTGTCCCCGGTCCCTCCTTGGACATGTGCACCTTGACTTAGGCCAAGAGCCTAAGTTGAGGGTGGCTAAGCCAAAAGTGACCTTGATCTTGGCCTTGGTTTGACATCGGACAATGTGCACCTCAACTAATGCAAAATGCATAAGTTGAGGGTGGCTATGAAAGAGGAAACCAAGTGGAAAAAGGGGGTATGAAAAGAGTTTAGTGTTGAAAAGAGAAAAAGAAAGAAAGAAGATGTGACTTTGTGCAAAAAAATAAGGAAAAATAAAGTGAAAGAAAAAGAAGAAATTGAAAAAGAAAAAAATAAGTGTCACAAAGTCAAAAGTTGCTAAAGCTAAGAATGTGAAAAGATTTAAAGGGAAAGAGTGTAAAATGCAAAGGTGCCTAAAATAGGTCAAGGAAGAGGTCAATAGCCAATGTAATGTCAAGGAGGGTAGAAAGTCACTAAAAAGTACCCAAATGTACCACACCTGACCTTGAGCCTACGTTACAAGCTAAGAAAGTCCTATAGTGATCCTAGCAACTAGTTTGGAGAGTCTAAGCAGTGTACCACCCCGAAAACTAGCAAGTTGAACTAGTGAGTTCTAGAGCCTTTTGTAAGAGGTTTGGAGTGTCATACGAGGATTAAAGGTTGTAAAAATGATTCCCGTACTTAGAATAGGGATTTTAGGGGTTAGACGTACGGGTACGACTCCCCAAGAACAAACCAAAGGGGTCCTTGAGGAGGACCCCAAAACAGTCCCTAAATCTGCAGATTTTAGTGACCTATGCCTGGACACCTACGATCAGTAAGTGGAACCACGCCCTGTAGGTGGGGGTCGTGGGTCAAGGCCTGCAATAGGCCTGCAAGGGTGAGCCTCAGACACAATCTACGAAGTAGCAGTATGAGCCGTCAACCCACCCACGGTCCGTGGGTGGGGATCCGTAGGTCAACTCAGATTTTAAACTTTTAGTTTTAAGTTGGGACTTAGGGAATTACTTATGTAATTAGTTAGGACTTAGGGAGGTCGGTTAATTAGTTAAATAACCACCTATAAATGCCTAATAAGACCCTAAACTAATTCATTAACTCATTGAGCTATGAACCCCCAAATACTCTCCAAATATTTTCTCTCTAGAAGCAAAGAAGAAGAAGAAGAGAAGAGAAGAGGGAAGTTTTTCCATTGATTCAAGCTTTATTTGGGGCTTTGAAAAAAGGTGTGTTAATATTATTCATCTATGGGTTCTTCCACCCATAGAGCCCCCATAGTTTCCCCCAATGGTTAAGTCAAAAACCCAATTCTAGCTAGGGTTGTGCTTGCATTGTGGGTAGGGTTTGGGTATGATTCCAATCCAGTGGATAATGCCTAATTATGATTTTATTAGCATTATTTTATGATATTATGATGATTTCATGTGATTTATATGGTGAACCCTAATCTAAATTGATGAATGTGATATTTGTGGGTTTATGCCATTAGAGGGAAAGTTGTAGGTTCAAAGGTGATCTTCCTAAATCAATGTCATCTATACTAATTGATAAAAGTTAGGATCATCTAATCATGAATTTAACTAAGCTTTATTGAATAGGAAGGATCTTGACTTGTAAAGTTAGAATTGAACCTTTATGAATCGATTATGACTAGAATCACTTAGTAGTAGAGAATGTGATTGAATATCTTGAAATTAGACATGAATTATGATATACTGAAGATAAGATTGAAAGTAGGGCTTGTAGCCATCGTTGTTAGGGGTTTGGGGGTAAAGTCAATATGATGTGATCTTATTGTGTATTCTCTGTCTCTTACACATTTAGGCATGAATATGGTAGGAGATCCAAGGTTCTCTCACATAGAATGATTCTAGGTTTGATTAATAACCTAAAATGAATCAAAGCTTATTAGTCTAGAATAGCTTGAAGTTGTGACATATGTTCCCTTCATGTATAGCTTGACTTAGTAGGATAAAACCAGTGTTGATAGCTTGGGATGGAGGATCTATACTATCCTAAGGGATAGCTTGACTTAGCATTGTAGATTACATGTCATGGTAGCTTGAGTTAGGAGTAGTCATGGTAGCCTAGGATTGAGGATTTACACTCTCCTATGGGTAGCTTGAACTAGCATTGTTAGGATGCCTTCATGGTAGCATAACTTGGTTTGGCCAAGACCATTTCATGGTAGCTTTGGGATAGAGGAATTATACTCTCCTGAGGGTAGCTTGACCTTGCATTGTAGGATGCATATCAAGTGTAGCTTGAGTTAGGTTAGTCATGGTAGCTTGGGATTGAGGACTCATACTCTCCCAAGGATAGCTTAGGATTGAGAATCATACTCTCCTAAGGATAGCTTGCATTTGTATCATACTATACTTATAAGGGTAACATGACTTAGTTAATCTAGGACTATTTTATGGTAGCTAGGATAGGACACTTGTACCTTTCCTAGGATAGCTTGGACTTGCATGTTTGTGTGTCTTCCAAGGTAGTTAGATTAGCTTAACTTAGTTATGTTAGTAAGATGATAGCATGGGGGGTTATGCCTTGGTAGCCTTGAAGAGGTAAGTAGAATAGAGGGATTAGTCCCCAACTAGTGAACATTCATGATAGTATAAATGAGTACTTAGTGTGGGTAGTAGTATGGGATGGTATCCATACATGGCACAAGTATGACTTCAGGCTAGTTTTGAAGGGTTCTCTTATGTAGTATGACTTACCTTGGGTTGTTGCTATAGTTGCCTTCCAAGATATGATTGACTAACGGTGGTAGTTCCCTTGTTTATATGAAGATAGCCAATAGTAAGACCAAAGAAGGGTGAATATGACTAAGATGATTTCAAGGTTATGCTTAGTATGAAGGGTAGTATGGGATGCCTTACATGCATTGCACAAGTGTGCTTTGAAGTCACTTAGAAGTATGGGCCCTTATAGTAGAAAGGCTTATGACTTAACTATGCATATAGACCATGATTAAGATGACCAAAGAGGGATACACGGATTTGATGGTATTATGGGATGCTATTATTGCTTTTCACATGTATGCTTTTGAGTTTACTTTAGAATGGTGCTATTATGGTAAAGATGATTATGAGTCAATTATTCTTATATGATTATGACTTATCTCCTATGCTCATTAACTATGTCTTATGTTGACTTATGTTTATATGATGCTCATGTTGGAGATTATGCTATGACTATGTTATTATCTCTTATGCTTATGTCTTATGTTGACTAACCATTTTGAGATGCTCTTATGATGTGGTGCTAGCTTTCATACTTGGTACATTTTGTAATAACACATATTGCTTACATTCTAATCAAATGTAGGGTTTCGGAGATTGAGTTGCTTTGAAGGCTAGGTTTCCAAGGATCAAGAAGAGTTGAAGAATTGGTGAGTCCTCATAGCTTCGAGGAAAAACCCTTATTTCCTTTATGTCATTTCTTTATGTTTTAGACTTTGTATGGGCTGCGTCCCAAAGAGTTTTATTCAAGAGTTATGCTAGATGGTTTATGACAAAGGTTTTAGTAAAAACTTCTGCTTGCTTTTATGAAATATGACTTCGATTGTAAAAGTTTTAAATTATTTAGTATTTTATTTCTATTACCTATGTCATGATGCTAAGGGCTTGTATGAGACCCCTTCAGGGTTAAGTATACTATGTTACATTTAGGGGTACCCCTAGGTTGTGACAAACTTGGTATCAGTGCACAAGGTTTAGCATGGTTCTAGGATTTTCTCAAACCATGTATAGTAGAGTCTTGTTCATAAATGTGAAGTGTGCTACATTTATGAATAGGAGGCTATTAGATGCTTAGGAAAATTTTCACTTCTTCATCCTCTTAGTCGTGCCATAAAGTTTGGCTTTAGTAGGCACTTCTTCTAATCCGTGCCCATTGTTTTTCAGGGTATGGCTAATACAAGTGCGAATGTTAGAAGAGAAGAGGAAGGCAATGTGGATCAAGAGGTTACTCCCCAAGTTCCACATCAAGCTCCTTCTCAAGTTCCAAATGACCCTCTAATTGGGAATGCCACTTTTGCGGAGTTTAGGGCTTCTATGCAATTATTGGCTCATGCCTTGACGACGCAAGCCAATAGAGAGGTGGTGGCTCTGGCAAACCCTATAAGGGGGATGGATGCTTTTAGGATAAGAGAGTTCTTGAGGATGAAACCTCCGGAGTTTAGTGTCTCCAAGGTGGAGGAGGATCCAAATGGGTTCATAGATGAGGTTTCTAAGGTGTTTGCCACCATGGGGGTAACTTCTATAGAGAAAGAGGAACTAGCCACCTATCAATTGAAGGATGTTGCCTAAATTTGGTATGAGCAATGGAAAGATAGTAGGCCGGTAGGAACGGGTCCTATAGAGTGGGAAGCTTTTAAGTTGGAATTTCTAGATAGGTTCTTTCCCTGGGAGTTGAGGGAAGCCAAATTAGGATAATTCATCAACCTTAAGCAAGGTAGTATGATTATTAAAGAGTACTCTTTGAAATTCACTCTTTTGTCTAAGTATGCTCCATTTTTGGTAGCAAACCTGAGAGATATAATGAATAGGTTTGTGTCAGGAGTGTCCAAGTTAGTGTCAAAAGAATGTCGTACGACAATGCTCAATGATGATATGGATATCTCATGTCTTATGGTGTATGCTCAACAAATGGAGGAAGAAAAACTTGAAGAGGAAAAATCTAGAGAGAAAAAGAGGTCTAGGATGGATAATGATAAGTCCTTTCATGATGGGTTCGATGGGCATGGTCGTTCTAGGAATCGACAAAACTTTTTCGGACAAGGCTTTCCTAGGCATAAGGATGAGAGGGTTTCTACCCCTAGGCCACAAGGGATAAGTAATGAGTCCCTATGGCCCTCTTGTGCAGGTGTGGTAAGAGGCATGAGGGTAAGTGTTTGGCTGGTAGAGACGGTTGCTTTAGTTGTGGTGAGAGTGGCCACATGATGAAAGATTTCCCTAAGGCTAAGGTTACAAGAAGAGAAGGTAAGCAAGTTGCCTCTAGTAGTGGGGATGTGGAGCCTTAAAAGAAGTATAGGTTTTATTCTCTCCAATCTAGAGAAGGTCAAAAGTGATCTCTTCATGTCCCTTCTGGTATGTATTTCATGCTTTAGTAAAATTTCATAATTTCTTATCTTTGTGACTTGTTGTGTTGGACTCTGAAGTTGTTTTTAGTATGCATGATGTTTAGAAAAGTTTGTGTAGGCTTACTCCCAAGGGGGAGATAGTGTTCCTACTAGTAGGGTTATTTTGTACCTTATGTGTTGCTATGATTTCCATATATGCATGTTCATGAAAATGCTTAGGTCTTGTTAGAAATGACTTATATGCATTGTTTTCCTCATGTTGTAGTGCATTGAGTATATTTGCATATAGACTTCATGAGTTGATTATGAGCATGCCTTAGTTTTAGAGTTGAAAGATTTCCTCATTGAATAAATGCTTTCTGAGAGTAAATTTGCATTTTGGCTCCATGAGTGTGTGTTGTGCATGCTTTATCTAGGAGATCTTAGTTCCTCCTTGAAAATGAGTAGATATAGAGTTTCATGCATTTTTGGGTTGGTAGAAGTAGTTCCTACTCCCTTGTGTTGCATTGAATGTGTTTAGCCTAGAATTAAAGTTTTCTTCCTTGGTTGTGTGCATTAGATGTAGTACATGCATAATGGGCTGTTAGCTTAGAGTTGTGACTTTAAGAAGTGTTTAGAATCATCATTCGAGGATGAATGATCCCAAGGGGGGGATATTGTAACACCCCGGAAACTAGCAAGTTGAACTAGTGAGTTCTAGAGCCTTTTGTAAGAGGTTTCGAGTGTCGTATGAGGATTAAAGGTTGTAAAAATGATTCCCATACATAGATTAGGGGTTTTAGGGGTTAAACGTCTAGGTACGACTCCCCAAGGACCAACCAAAGGGGTCCTTGAGGATGACCCCAAAACAGCCCCTAAATCTGCAGATTTTAGTGACCTACGCCTGGCCACCTGCGGCCAGTAGGTGGACCCATGCCCCATAGGTGGGGTTCGTGGGTCAAGGCCTGAAACAGGCTTGCAAGGGTGAGCCTTAGAAACCACCTACGAAGAAGCAGTACGAGCTGTCAACCCACCCACGGTCCGTGGGTGGGGATCCGTAGGTCAACTCAGATTTTCAACTTTTAGTTTTAAGTTGGGACTTAGGGAATTACTTATGTAATTAGTTAGGGCTTAGGGAGTTCGGTTAATTAGTTATATAAACACCTATAAATACATAATAATACCCTAAACTAAGTCATTAACTCATTCATCTAAGAACCCCCAAATACTCTCCTAATATTCTCTCTCTAGAAGCAAAGAAGAAGAAGACGAAGAGAAGAGAAGAGGGAAGTTTATCCATTGATTCAAGCTTTATTTGGGGTTTAAAAAGAGGTATGTTAATATTATTCATCTATGGGTTCTTCCACCCATAGAACCCCCATAGTTTCCCCCAATGGTGAAGTTAAAAACCCAATTCTAGCTAGGGTTGCGCTTGCATTGTGGGTAGGGTTTGGGTATGATTCCAATCCAGTGGATAATGCCTAATTATGATTGTATTAGCATTTTTTTATGATATTATAATGATTTCATGTGATTTCTATGGTGAACCCTAATCTAAATTAATGAATGTGATATTTGTGAGTTTATGCCATTAGAGGCAAAGTTGAAGGTTCAAAGGTGATCTTCCTAAATCAATGTCATGTATACTAATTGATCAAAGTTAGGATCATCTAATCATGAATTGAACTAGACTTTATTGAATAGGAAGGATCTTGACTTGTAAAGTTAGAATTGAACCTTTATGAATCGATGATGACTAGAATCACTTAGTAGTAGAGAATGTGATTGAATATTTTAAAATTAGACATGAATTATGATAGAATGAAGATAATATTGAAAGTAGGGCTTTTAGCCTTCATTGTTAGGGGTTTGGGGTAAAGTCTATATGATGTGATCTTGTTGTGTATTCTCTATCTCTTACACACTTAGGCATGAATATGCTAGGAGATCCAAGGTTCTCTCACATAAAATGATTCTAGGTTGGCTTAATAACCTAAAATGAATAAAATCTTGTTAGTCTTGAATATCTTGAAGTTGTGACATATGTTCCCTTCATGTATAGCTTGGCTTAGTAGGATAAGACCAAGGTTGATAGCTTGGGATGGAGGATCTATACTCTCCTAAGGGATAGGTTGACTTAGCATTGCAGAATGAATGTTATGGTAGCATGAGTTAGGAGTAGTTATGGTAGCCTAGGATTGAGGATTAACACTCTCCTATGGGTAGCTTAAACTAGGATTGTTAGGATGCCATCGTGGTAGCATGACTTGGTTTGTCCAAGACCATTTCATGGTGGCTTTGGGATAGATGACTTATACTCTCCTAAGGGTAGCTTAACCTTGCATTGTAGGATTCATATCAAGGGTAGCTTGAGTTAGGTTAGTCATGGTAGCTTGGGATTACGAACTCATACTCCCCTAAGGATAGCTTTGGGTTGAGAATCATACTCTCCTAAGGATAGCTTGCATTTGTATCATAGTATACTTATAAGGGTAGCATGACTTAGTTGGTGTAGGACTATTTCATGGTAGCTAGGATATGACACTTGTACCTTTCCTAGGATAGCTTGGACTTGCATGTTATTGTGTGTTCCAAGGTAGTTAGCTTAAGCTTAACTTAGTTATGTTAGTAATATGATAGCATGGTCTAGTCTATTAGGAGGTTATTCTTTAGTAGCTTGAAGAGGTAAGTAGAATAGAGGGATTAGTCCCCAACTAGTGAATATTCATGATAGTCTAAAGGAGTACTTATTGTGGGTAGTAGTATGGGATGCAGTCCATACATGGCACAAGTATGAGTTGAGGCTAGTTGTGAAGGGTTCTGTTATGTAGTATGTCTTAGCTTGGGTTGTTGCTATAGTTGCCTTCCAAGATATGATTGACCAACGGTGGTAGTTCCCTTGTCTATATGAAGATATCCAACAGTAAGACCAAAGTAGGGTGAATATGACTAAGATGATTTCAAGGTTATGCTTAGTGTGAAGGGTAGTATGGGATTCCTTTCATGCATTGCACAAGTGTGCTTTGAAGTCACTTAGAAGTATGGGCCCTTATAGTAGAAAGGCTTATGACTTAACTATGCATATAGACCATGATTAAGATGACCGAAGAGGGATACTTGGCTTGGGTGGTATTATGGGATGCTATTCTTGCTTTGCACATGTATGCTTTTGAGGTTACTTGAGAATGGTGCTATTATGGTAAAGATGACTATGAGTCAATTATGCTTATATGATTATGACTTATCTCCTATACTCATTAACTATGTCTTATGTTGACTTATGTTTATATGGTGCTCATGTTGTAGATTATACCATGACTATGATGATTATGCTATGACTATGTTGTTATCTCTTATGCTTATGTCTTATGTTGACTAACCATTTTGAGATGCTCTTATGATGTGGTGCTCGCTTTAATACTTGGTATATTTTGTACTAACGCATATTGCCTACATTCTAATCAAATGTAGGGTTTCAGAGAGGGAGTTGCTTTGAAGGCTAGGTTTCCAAGGATCAAGAAGAGTTGAAGAATTGGTGAGTCCTCATAGCTTCGAGGACAAACCCTTATTTCCTTTATGTCATTTCTTTATGTTTTAGAACTTTTATGGGCTGCATCCCAAAGAGTTTTATTCAAGAGTTATGTTAGATGGTTTGAGACAAAGGTTTTAGTAAAGACTTCCGCTTGCTTTTATGAAATATGACTTCGATTGTAAAAGTTTTAAATTGTTTCGTATTTTATTTCTATTACATATGTTATGATACTAAGGGCTTGTATGATGGGTCAAGTACGCCATGTTACGTCTACGAGGTATCCTTGGGTCGTGATAAGCAGCGAAAATAAGGGCAAGCCTATGGTATTGAGCACTAGCTGTACTTGAAGCCACTTTTGAGCGTGAGTGTTGAATGAATCCTAAAACTCTAAAATTCATATCTTCTGTGTGAAAAGGATTTCATTTGAACTGAGTGAACTAGTGACATTGTTGGAAAGTTGGTACCTTGGTGATTGTGAAAAAATGTATGTAGTGGTGTCTGTTGGTCAATCTTTGTCATATCTTCATCCACATGAGTTACCTTGTTGAGTCTGAGAGAAAAGATTTGCACCGAGAGAGTGAGATGGATTCAAATAGCCATGTGATTGCTTGAGTTTGTATGTCTGCTTCTACACAAGTGCCGTTTAGAGTTCACTGTGTCGCTTGAGGGCAAACAACGAATTTAAGTTGAGGGTGTTGATATACCGTGAGTTTACGGTATTTTTAATACATTTCACTTATGAGTTGTGTGTGTCTAGGTCCATTTTGTATTAGAATTAATGTTTTTTGTGTTATATTTGTAGGAAATAGGCTTGGATGAGGTTCAGAAAGATGACAGCTGAAAATTTACAAAAGGAGCCACGTACGGATAGCAGGTCCAGTCACGCTTCGTAGGTGGGTGGCATAGATGGATCCTCAGGTAAGTCTTGACCAAGTGTGGAACTATGGAACCCATTGACAGAGCGTAGGTCGACCCATGGACTGTCCTACACCTTCGTCGTTTGTATAAGAGATTTTGAGTTCCAGTACCTGAGGGAAACTTCTAAGTGTGGAGCCATGGAAGGGGACCCACAGACTGTAGGTCAACCTATGGTCCGTACTGTAGGTGTCCGTCGTTTGTGTCTGAAAGTTAAAAGTTCCAGCTTCGGAGAAAAACTCTATGTCTTTAGCTACGGAAGGGACCTACGGACCATAGGTCGATCCACGGTCCGTAGGTCAGTCTCGTCAATTGAAGCCGCATCCAATAATTTATTTCCTTATTTCGTATCCTTTTTATTTAGGACAAGTTTTTCTATAAATAATGTATGTAAACCTCGTTTTTGAGGGTTAGACATTATTGTTAACTTTTAGTTCTTGGTATTTTCTTGGGAATGAACTTGCAAACTTTAGCAATTTGATTTTCGGATTTCGATTTATAAAGATTTTGCTTTGAATTTAGATTGGAGATTACGGGTTTCTTCTACTCATTACGTAAGTTCATGAATTATTCTTCTAACAAGATGAGTTGTGTTCTTCCAAGCATGAGTAACTAAATCCACAACTAGGGCAGTGGGAACAATGAATGATTAACAAAGTATGAATAATAACTAAGTAATTCTTGAATAATGTTGATGCATGCATTGATAATTCTTTCGTTTAGAAGTCATTTTAACGGTGGCCAACATTAAAACTCGCCTTGTTGCTACTTGTCAGACCAAGGAGATTGTTAATGAGAAAAGAATTATCAACAGAGATTTAGTGTGATACTTACTAATAGTCTAATGTCAATTGGTGTGAGAGTAAAAACTAAGCCATACATTGATATGATGTCTAATCTGAGGTAAAGGTAAGGGTTAGTAAATTATACACACGTAGCTGGACCAAGGTGCGGGATGAAATTCTCTATTTGGCGGACCAAGCACTTAGGGATACATTACTTACCACTTTGCGTGTTATTCACTAGGAAAGAATTACTATTACTAGGATTACCACGCTATGAGCTTTTGGGGAACACATACACCTTAGTTTCTCTCTCTCATTGATAACAACCAAAGTTTGAATCTTGCTCACTTGTTCTCTAAACTACAATCAATTATTTGTTACACAAACCCCCCCCCCCCCCCTTTACTGACTTGTCTCAAAAATAAGTTGACTAAACGAATATAATAGTAAGTTAAGTTTAAGTCTAAACCATATTCCATGTGGGATCGACCCCAACCTACTAGTTGTGTTGTTTATTTGACAACAATTGCTTATACTTCTTTAGGGAGGTGTAATTTAAGCGTATCAGGTACACCTAGGGCGATTATCAGCGATGGAGGTTCCCACTTCTGTAATAAGTTGTTCAAAGCGTTGCTAGAGAAATATGGAGTCCGTCACAATGTAGCAACTCCTTACCATCTGCAGTCTAGTGGGCCAGTTAAAGTATCCAACAGAGAGATAAAGGAAATCCTTGCAAAGACTGTGAATGCAAATAGAACGGATTGTTCAAGGAGGCTTGATGATGCTCTATGGGACTACCGCACCGCATTTAAGACTCCCATAGGTATGTCACCCAACCAACTTGTATATGGGAAGTCTTGCCATTTTCCGATAGAGCTAGAGCATAAGGCTATATGGGCACTAAAGAAGTTGAATTTGGATTGGGGCGCCGCATCGAGTCAAAGAGTAAATTACATGAATGAGCTTGATGAGATTCTCCTAAAAGCTTATGAAAGTTCAACCTTGTACAAGGAGAAGCTGAAGAAGTATCATGATCAAAAGATTGAAAAATATGAATTTGCTGTGGGTGATCTGGTGCTTCTATTCAACTCAAGGTTGCGCTTGTTTCCTGGCAAGCTTAAGTCCAAGTGGACTGGGCCATTCATAGTCACTCAAGTGTTCCCACATGGAGCGGTTGAGCTTGAGAACAAAGAGGGAACAAGGTTCAAGCTGAACGGGCAAAGGATCAAAGTCTACATGGGGAAAGAGGGCAGTGTGCAAGAAGTGGTTAAGGCTTACTACCTTGATAAAGTCTGAGTAATCAAGGGGCCTTCATAGTGCCACGACGTTAAATCAAGTGCTTCTTGGGAGGCAACCCAAGATGTACAATCTAGCAAACTATAGGTTTTTCTTTCATTATAGAAGTTTTATTCTTTTATTTGAATTTTTGTAAATCTTTAGATAGGTGTTTTATTTTTGTATCAGTGTTGGCAAGATATAGAATAGGGTTCGTGTCTAAAAAGTGTCTATAAAATGTAAAAAGAAAAGCCTCATGGTTGCTACATGTGCAGGGACGAACAACTGAATATGTAGAAAATAGGTCGTGTAGAGATCTACGGACCCCATTGACGGTCCTGGGTCCATCTACGGACCGTAAATGGTGTCTGTAGACCCCCAGGAAGTCCTCAAAATTTCTAAGTATAAGAGTGACCTACGTTCCGTAGGTCGACCCACTGTCCGTAGGTCGACCCACGACCCATAGATGGGGTTTTGTGGTCGAACTTAGTGTTTCTGGACACCTGACCCGGACCTCCCTTTTAATAAAAACCCCTTATTTTTAATACATCCCCTATTACCCAAATTCCCTCCTAACCGTGTCTAACCCCTCCAAATCCCAAAATCTCATATTTAATCCCCACATCACTTTCATCTCCCATAACCATCCTCCCCTCTCTGTAATTCTCTTCCTCTCTCCTAAAATCACCCTATTTTCCCTCACAAAAGAGTTCTCGATCTGGGTTCGGTGTCAAAGACTTGTCAAAGGGTCTAAGGAGTCTATTGCATTACAGATTCACTCACTTCCATTACTTGTTAGGTAAACGACTTCACCCTGACTTTGAATTCAATGTTCATGGCTATATTATGAAGTCCCGAAGTGGATCTTGACCTTGGGTGGTAACTTTTGTGTGTAAACAATGATTTGTATGCTAGAAACACCCTTGGGATGATAGAATGTGATTGTGTTGTTCTTTTTAATCAAATAACTTAGGGTAAATGGTCTAAATGATAGTTTTGACTTAGGGTTTCTAATTTGTTATGTTAATAAGCCATATTATATGTTAAAGGAACCCTAAGGATGAAAAACTATCATATATTGTGTTGAAATGCATGAATTAGACTTAGCTTGATTGTTTGATTTGTTGAAATATGGAGTATAAATTGAGGCATGGCTGATACCTGGCATAGACCTGACTCACGAGACCCCGTCCACGGACCGTAAGTCAACATACAGACCGTAGGTCAGGTCCACGAGTTTGTTGCGCATGAATTAATCATTAAGTGTGGAACCACAGAAGTGGACTATGGTTCGTCATTCCATCAACTGACCATTTTGCACATCCGTGGTTAACATTAGAGACCCAACTTGTGGGAATTCTGACCTACGAAGGGGAGCAACGGGCCATAGGGATCTATGGACTATAGGTGGTCACTGTTGCTACTGTCCTATATTTTTTTCAGTTTTTGTTTTATTTCGTTCCTTGTTCTAAAAATTTTCAAGTATGTTTTTAGTTTGTTTTGGTTCTAACTAAGCCTCTTTGGTACTGTGGCTCCCAAGAAAGCTCCAACTTACGCCGCGAAGGGCAAGTCGAAATCAGTGGCACCATTATTTTGGCTGATCGATGAGGATACTGATGCGGAGACTGACCCTGCAGATGTCCCACCTACTACCAGGACATCCCCCACTTCACCACACACTACACAGAATCAAACCCGACAAGTGATTTTCGACGTGGTCACTGCCCCAGTCTAATGAGTGGGATACACATATTGGTTCACTGGCTGGCCCTGAGTTCACATCCGGCTCCTGCCCCAGCTCTAATGGCCCCACCGCCTCATCCTCTGAGTCTACTAGTGTGAGGGACATTCCAGTGCCACAAAACACCAATCCTGCTCCAATTTCTGATGAGCCAAACCGATGGTGTATGAGCGGCCAGTACCAGATATACAGAGATTCTCGCATGCTGACTGAGAAGGATAGGATGGTTCGATTAGTCACCAAGGATTATTAGGTTCCCACAGGTAGCCTCTATACTGCACCCGATATCCACCAGCTCTTCTAAAGGCATAGGTACGACTGGATGGCCCATAGCCCAGGGTCCTTTAGTGAAGAGATAGTTAGGGATTTCCATGCTTCTTACGCAGCCATCCTCCGAGGTTCAATTCACATATGGGCCAATCCTGCCGCCCAGCCTCCATTCAAGGCTACACTAGTGCGTGGGTTTTCGATTGATATATCTGAGACCACTATCCACAGGTTCCTCTACGGTCCGACCACACTCTGCCAGTCAATACAACCGAGTTCGACTATCGCTGGGACATCATTAGGAGAGAGGCATTTTAGAGGAATGCCAATCAGAGGGAGACTGTTTTGCGATTAGCCCATCAACTTGCTACAGATGCAGAGCGTGCCGAGTGGGTCAGCACCCCGAGCCTGGGTATCAAGAAGGTCACCCTGACATTCGTGGCCAAATTCTTCTGGTTGCTAGTGCGGAACTATGTGTCTCCTACTTAGACAGATAATATACTTACATGGGACTAAGAGGTCAATGTTGTAACTTTAGTAGCTGGGATGAAGGTCGACTTTGCCCGCATGCTGATTGTAGAGAGACACGAGAGGGACTTCAAGGCCACCACCATCTTACCCTTCCCATGCCTCATTTTCTAGTTGTGCAGGGATGCTGGAGTACCGGTTTGGCACTGTGGCATATTTCTTCAGGCGATCAAGACTCTAGATATCTGCCTAATTCGAGATGAGGCCAATGTAGTTGCACGTCACAGAGAGACGTAGGTTGAGGTGCCACCATTGGGAGCAGACTTGGTAGCAGATGTAGAGGAGATGCAGGGTGAGGATCCTACCCCTCCAGTCACTACTGAGGATGGCCCGGATTCCCCATCTACAGACGCTAGTTAGGCTCCTAGCTCCTCCAGAGCCACTCCCTCCTCAGGTTCTATTGCCATGTTCTTAGCTCATGTCCAGAAGTTGGAGGCCCAGATGGCTACCCTACTTAGCATGTGAGGTCGTGGATGCAACATGATAGCGGAGTCCGAGGCTAGGATGGAGTAGGGGATGGAGCACATGATGGATCGGAAGGTCCAGGCCGTTCATAAGTGCTTGGATGCTTTCAAGTTGAGAGTCCTAGAGTAACTAGCCCCTACCACTGATGTTTCTGCTTTTAAGAAGGAGCTTGGTAGTCTCCAGACTGATCTTGATACCATCCTAGCTCTACCAGAGACTGAGCTTGAGTCTGTCCTTATGACACCAATTGATAATACGGTGTCGGATGATTTATTCGGAGATGAGATGCCACTGCCTGCTTGTTCCCATCATGCTGGGAAGTGCCCCCACTCTAGGGAGGTAAGTGTTGGTGCCTCTAGCAGCGAGCAATACTGATGGTGAAGCGAGGGTTGACATGGGCACTACTGATGGTGCTGAGTTTGTAGATGCGGGTACTACTGATGGTGACCCAAGTGTTGATCAAGGCTATGCTTAGTGTGAAGGGTAGTATGTGATGCCTTTTATGCATTGTACAAGTGTGTCTTGAGGTTACTTAGGAGTATGGTGCCCTTATGGTAGAAAGACTTAAGACTTAACAATGTTTATAGACTATGATTAAGATGACCAAAATGGGATACTTGGCTTGGGTGGTATTATAAGATGCTATTCATGCTTTGCACATGTATGCTTTGAGGTTACTTGAGAATGGTGCTATTATGGTATATATGACTAAGAGTCAAGTATGCTTATGTGATTATGAGTTTAGAAGTCTTTTTAACGGTGACCAACATTAGAACTCGCCTTGTTGCTACTTGTCAGACCAAGGAGGTAGTTAATGAGAAAAGAATTATCAACAGAGATTTAGTGTGATACTTTCTAATAGTCTAATGTCAATTGATGTGAGGGTAAAAACTAAGCCACACATTGATGTGATGTCTAATCTGAGGTAAAGGAAAGGGTTAGTAAATTATACACATGTAGCCAGACCAAGGTGTGGGGTGAAATTCTCGATTTGGCGGACCAAGCACTTAGGGATACATTACTTACCAGTTTGCATGTTATTCACTAGGAAAGGATTACTATTACTAGGATTACCGCGCTTTGAGCTTATGGGGAACACATACACCGTAGTTTCTCTCTCTCATTGATAACAACCAAAGTGTGAATCTTGCTCACTTGTTCTCTAAAATACAATCAATTATTTGTTACACAAACCCCTCCCCCCCTTTACTTACTTGTCTCAAAAATAAGTTGACTAAACGAATATAATAGTAAGTTAAGTTTAAGTCTAAACCATATTCTTTGTGGGATCGACCCCAACCTACTAGTTATGTTGTTTATTTGACAATAATCGCTTATACTTCTTTAAGGAGGTGTAATGTGAGCGTATCAGGTACACCTAGGGTGATTATCAGCGATGGAGGTTCCCACTTCTATAATAAGTTGTTCAAAGCGTTGCTAGAGAAATATGGAGTCTGTAACAATGTAGTCACTCCTTACCATCTGCAGTCTAGTGGGCAAGTTAAAGTATCCAACAGAGAGATAATGGAAATCCTTGCAAAGACTGTGAATGCAAATAGAACGGATTGTTCAAGGAGGTTTGATGATGCTCTGTGGGCCTACCACAATGCATTTAAGACTCTCATAGGTGTGTTCCCCTACCAACTTGTATAAGGAAAGTCTTGCCATTTTCCGGTAGAGCTAAAGCATAAGGTTCTGTGGGCGCTAAAGAAGTTGAATTTGGATTCGGGTGCCACATCGAGTCAAAGAGTAAATTACATGAATGAGCTTTAGGAGTTTCTCCTAAAAGCTTATGAAAGTTCAACCTTGTACAAGGAGAAGATGAAAAAGTATCATGATCATAAGATTGTAAGACGTGAATTTGTTGTGGGTGATCTGGTGCTTCTATTCAACTTAAGGTTGCGCTTGTTTCCTGGCAAGCTTAAGTCCAAGTGGATCGGGCCATTCATAGTCACTCAAGTGTTCCCACATGGAGCAGTTGAGCTTGAGAACAAAGAGGGAACAAGGTTGACGCCGAACGGGAAAAGGATCAAAGTCTACAAAGGAAAGAGGAGAGTGTGCAAGAAGTGGTTGAGGCTTACTACCTTGATAAAGTCTGAGTAATCAAGGGGCCTTCATCGTGCCACGACGTTAAATCAAGTGCTGCTTGGGAGGCAACCCAAGATGTACAATCTAGCCAACTATAGGTTTTTCTTTCATTATTGGAGTTTTATTCTTTTATTTGAATTTTTGTAAATCTTTAGATAGGTGTTTTATTTTTGTATTAGTGTTGGCTAGATATAGAATAGGGTCCTATATAAAAAGTGTCCAGAAAATATAAAAAGAAAGACCTCGTGGTTGCTATGTGCAGGAACGAGCAACTGAATATGCAGAAAATAAGCCGTGCAAATTTCTACGGACCCCATTGACGGTCCATGGGTCCATCCACGGATCGTAAATGGTGTCCGTAGACCCCTAGGTAACTCCTTAAAATTTCTAAGTATACGAGTGACCTACGGTCTGTAGGTCGACTCACGACCCATAGATGGGGTTTCGTGGTCCAAATTAGTGTTTCTGGACACCCGATCCCGACCCCCATTTTAATAAAAACCCCTTATTTCAAATACATCGCCCATTACCCAAATTCCCTCCTAACCGTGTCTAACCCCTCCAAATCTCAAAACTCCCATATTTAATCCCCACATCACTCTCATCTCCCATAACTATCCTCCCCTCTCTGTAATTCTTTTCCTCTCTTCTAAAATCACCCCATTTTCCCTTACAAAAGAGTTCTCAGCCTGGGTTCGGTGTCAAAGGCTTGTCAAAGGGTCTAAGGAGTCTATTGCATCACACAATCACTCACTTCCATTACTTTTAAGGTAAACCACTTCACCTTGACTTTGAATTCAATGTTCATGGCTATATTATGAAGTCCCGAAGTGGATCTTGACCTTGGGTGGTAACATTTGTATGTAAACAATGATTTGTATGCTAGAAACACCCTTGGGGATGATAGAATGTGATTTTGTTGTTCTTTTTAATCAAATAACTTCGGGTAAATGGTCTAAATAACAGTTTTGACTTAGGGTTTCTAATTTCAGTATGTTAATAAGCCGTAATATATGTTAAAGGAACCCTAAGGATGAAAAACTATCATATATTGTGTTGAAATGCATGAATTAGACTTAGGTTGATTGTTTGACTTGTTGAAATATGGAGTATAAATTGAGGAATGGCTGATACCTGGCATAGACCTGACCCACGAGACCCCGTCCACGAATCATAGGTCAATATGTAGACCGTAGGTCAGGTCCATGGGTTTGTTGCACATGAATTAATCATTAAGTATGGAACCACAGAGGTGGACTATGGTTTGTCGTTCCATCGACGGACCTTTTTTCACATCCGTGGTTAACATCAGAGACCCACCTTGTGGGAATTCTGACCTACGAAGGGGAGCCATGTGCAAGTATGTTATTAGTTTCTTTTGGTACTAACTAAGCCTCCAGAGGTACCATGTCTCCTAAGAAATCTCTAACTTACACCGCAAAGGTCAAGTCGAAATCAGTGGCACCATCATTTTGGCTAATCGATGAGGATACTGATGCAGAGACTAACCCTGTATATGTCCCACCTACTACCAGGACATCCCCTGCTTCACCACGCACTACACAACATCAAACCCGACAGGTGATTTTCGACGTGGTCACTGCCCTAGTCTAATGAGGGGAATATACCGATTGGTTCACTAGCTGGCCCTGAGTTCACATCCGGCTCCTGCCCCATCTCTAATGGCACCACCGCCCCATCCTCTGAGCCTACTAGTGTAGGGGACATTCCAGTGCCACAAAACACCTATCCTGCTCCAGTTTCTGATGAGCCAAACCGATGGTGTGTGAGCAGCCTGTACCAGATATACAGAGATTCTCGCATGCTGACTGAGAAGGATAGGATGGCTTGATTAGTCACCGAGGAGCGCTGGGTTCTCACAGGTAGCCTCTATATCGCACCCGATATCCACCAGCTCTTCTAGAGGCATAGGTACGACTGGATGCCCCGTAGCCCAAGGTCCTTCAGTGAGGAGATAGTTAAGGAGTTATATGCTTTTTACGTAGCCATCCTCCGAGGTTCGATTCACAAATAGACCAAGCCCGCCGCCCAACCTCCACTCAAGGCTACACTAGTGCGTGGGTTTTCGATTGATATATTTGAGATCACTATCCACAGGTTCCTCTACGGTTCGGACCACACTCTGCCAATCAATACGACCAAGTTCGACTATCACTGGGACATCGTTAGAAGAGAGGCATTTTAGAAAAATGCCAATCAGAGGGAGACTATTTTATGGTTAGCCCATCAACTTGCTATAGACAGAGAGCGTGCCGAGTGGGTCAGCACCCGGAGCCTGGGTATCAAGAAGGCAACCCTGACATTTGTGGCCAAATTCTTCTAGTTGCTGGGGCGGAACTATGTGTCTCCTACTTACGTAGATAATATACTTACATAGGCCTAAGAGGTCATTGTTTCAGCTTTAGTTGCTGGGATGAAGGTCGACTTTGCCCGCATGCTGATTGCAGAGAGACACGAGAGGGACTTCAAGGCCACCACCATCTTAGCCCTCCCATGCCTCATTTTCCAGTTATACATAGATGCTGGAGTACCGGTTTGGCACTGTGACAGGTTTCTTCAAGCGATGAAGACTCTAGATATCTGCCTAATTCAAGATGAGGCCAATGTAGTTGCACGTCACAGAAAGTCGTAGGTTGAGGTGCCATCATTGGGAGCGGACTTGGTAGTAGATGTAGAGGAGATGCAGGGTGAGCATCCTGACCCTCCAGTCACTATTGAGGATGGCCCGGCTTCCCCATCTCCAGATGCCAGTTAGGCTCCTAGCTCCTCTAAAGCCACTCCCTCCTTAGGGTCTGTTGCCGTGCTTTTAGCTCATGTCCAGAAGTTGGAGGCTCAGATAGCTACCCTGCTTAGCATGTGAGGTAGTGGATGCAACATGATAGCGGAGTTCGAGGCTAGGATGGAGCAGCGGATGGAGCACATGATGGATCAGAAGGTCCAGGCCGTTCATAAGTGCTTGGATGCTTTCGAGTTGTGAGTCCTAGAGTGACTAGCTCCCACCACTGATGTTTCTGCTTTCAAGATAGAGCTTGGTAGTCTCCGGGCTAATCTTGATACCCTCCTAGCTCCACCAGAGACTGATCTTGAGTTTGCCCCCACAACACCAGTTGATAATACGGTGTTGGATGCTTTATTCGGAGATGAGATGCCACTGCCTGCTTTTTCCCATCATTCTAGGAACTGCCGTCACTCTAGTCAGAATTTTGATGACACTAAGGCCGGGAGAGCTCGCAAGAGAGAGCACAAAGAGCTTAAGGCGGTCGAGAGGGCATCATAGTTGATGAGGAGATGCGCCAGAAGCGGGCTAGGGAGGTAGGTGTTGGTACCTCTAGCAACGAGCACTACTGGTGGTGCAACGAGAGTTGACGTGGACACTACTAATGGTGCAGAGAGAGTTGATGTTAGCATTAGGGATGGTGCTGAGATGGTAGATGTGGGCACTACTGATTGTGACCCAAGTGTTGATAAAGGCTATGCTTAGTGTGAAGGGTAGTATGGGATGCCTTTTATGCATAGCACAAGTGTGTCTTGAGGTTACTTAGGAGTATGGTGCCCTTATGGTCGAAAGACTTAATAATTAACCATTCTTATAGACTATGATTAAGATGACCAAAATGGGATACTTGGATTGGGTGGTATTATAAGATGCTATTCATGCTTTGCACATGTATGCTTTTGAGGTTACTTGAGAATGGTGCTATTATGGTATAGATGACTAAGAGTCAAGTATGCTTATGTGATTATGAGTTATCTCATATGCTCATTAACCATGTCTTATGTTGACTTGTGTTTATATTATGCTTATGTTGGAGACCATGTTATGACTATGATGATTATGCTATGACTATGTTATTATCTCTTATGCTTATGTCTTATGTTGACTAACAATTTTGAGATGCTCTTATTATGTTGTGCTAGCTTTTATACTTGGTACATTTTGTACTAACGCATATTGCCTACATTGTAATCAAATGTAGGGTTGAGGAGATTGAGTTGCTTTGAAGGTTAGGTTTCCAAGGATCAAGAAAAGTTGAAGAATTGGTGAGTCATCATAGTTTCGAAGACAAACCCCTATTTATTTTATGTCATTTCTTATGTTTTGGACTTTATGTGGGCTGCGTCCCAAGACTTTTATTCATGAGTTTAAATAGATGGTTTGAGACGAAGTTTTACTAAATACTTTTGTTTGCTTATGAAAATGTTTTCAAATGATTTGTTCTAAAGAAAGTTTTAAATTTTCCCATACTTTTCTAGTATCTTATGCTATGATTATGCTAAGGGTTCGTATGAGACCCCTTCGGGGTCAAGTACGCCATGTTACGTCTAGGGTGTACCCATGGGTTGTGACAAACTTGGTAATCAGAGCAAAAGGTTTAGAATGGTTCTAGGATTGTCTCAAACCACATCTAGTAGAGTCTTGTTCCTAAATGTGAAGTGCGCAACATTTTATGAATAGGAGGCTATTGGATGCTTAGGAAAAGTCTCACTTCTTCATTCTTTTAGTCGTGCCATGGAGTTTAGCTTTAGTAGGCCCTTCTTCTAATCCATGCCTTTGATTTTTCAGGGTGTGGATAATACAGGGGCTAATGGTAGGAGGGAAGAGGAAGAAAATGTGGACCAAGAGGTTCCTCCACAAGCTCCTCCTCAACTTCCAAATGACCCTCCAATTGGGAATGCCACTCTTGCGGAGTTTAGGGCTTCTATGCAATTATTGGCTCAAGCCTTGACGGAGCAAGCCAATAGAGAGGTGGTGGCTCCAGCAAACCCAATAAGGGGGATGGCTTCTTCTAGGGTGAGAGAGTTTTTGAGGATGAACCCTCCGGAGTTCTATGGCTCCAAAGTGGAAGAAGATCCCCAAGGTTTTGTTGATGAGATGTATAAGGTGCTTGCCATCATGCACTTGACTTCTGTAGAGAAAGTGGATTTATTACCAATTGAGGGATGTAGCAAAAATTTGGCATGAGCAATGGAAAGATAGTAGACCTATAGGAGAAGGCCCAATAGAGTGGGAAGAGTTCAAAAGGGAATTCCTTTATAGGCTCTTTCCCCTAGAGTTGAGGGAGCTAAAAATGCAAGAATTCATAAATATTAAGAAAGGGGGTATGAGTGTGAAAGAGTATTCCCTTAAGTCCACCCAACTATCCAAATATGCTCCAATCATAGTGGGGGATTCAAGGGCCAAGATAAATAATTATGTGATGGGAGTGTTCGAATTAGTGGTCAATGAATGTCATTCGGCAATGCTTATCCCTAGTATGAATATTTGTTGTTTCATGGTGCATGCTCAATAAATTAAGGAGCAAAAGCTTAAGAAAATGAAAAGAGAGGTGAAAATAGCTAGAACCGAGAATGGGAACTTTTCTAATGCTAAGTCTGATGGACAAGGCAGGCCTAGGACTAAACCAAGGTATTCTGGTCAAGATTTTTCCAGCACCCCTATGTTTGACCAAGAGAAGGGTAGTGGGTCTCCATTTTCCAAGTCTACTTGCTCCAAGTGTGGGAGGAGTCATTATGGTAGGTGCCTAGCCGGCATGGATGGTTGCTATGGGTGTGGTAAGGAAGGGCACAAGATGAGAAATTGCCCGATTCTTAAGGATAAGGGAAGAGAGGATAAGAAAGTTGCTTCTAGTGGTTCGGATGATAGTGCTCAAAAGAAGAATAGGTTTTATGCTCTTCAATCTAGAGAATATCAAGAGTGATCTTCTCATGTCGCTTCCGGTATGTATTTCATGCTTTTGAGAATTTTCGGATTTCTTGTATTTTGTGACTTGTTATGATGGGCTTGAAGTTGTCTTTAATATGAATGATGCTTCATTTTTGCCTTATGTTATGAATTATGTTTAAAAAAAGTTTGGGTAGGCTTACTCCCAAGGGGGAGATAGGGTGCCTATTTAGTAAGGTTATTGTGTGTTTATGTTTTGCCATGATTTCCTTATATAAATGTTCATGAGAATGCTTAGGTCCTGTTAGAAATGACTTGTATGCATTGGTTTCCTCATGTTGTAGTGCATTTGAGTAGAGTTGCATATAGACTTCGTGAGATGAGTATTTGAGCATGTTTTAGTTCTTGGAGTTGAAAGATTCCTCCTTGAAATGAGTGTTTTTTTTAGAATGAATTGTGTATGGGCTCCATGAGAGTATGTTGAGCACGTTATGACTAGGAGATGGTAGTTCCTCCTTGAATATGACTAGTTATGAGAATGTCATACTTAAATAGGTTGTTGATGAAATTCCTACTTCCTTTTGTTGCATTGAGCATGTTTAGTGGGAGTTGAAGTTTTTCTCCTTGTTTACGTGCATTGTATATGTTGCATGCATGATGGGCTGCTAGTGTTGAGTCATTTCCTTTAAGAAGTGTTTAGAATCGTCATTCAAGGAAGAATGTTCCCAAGGTGAAGATATTGTAACACCCCGGAAACTAGTAGACTAAACTAGGGCCTCAAGCTAGGGTTCTAGAGTGTGATGTTGAGAATTAGAGTCGCAGATGAGACTTTACGTGCTTGGAATGAGGGGCTTAGTAGTTGAATGTCAAGGTAGGTGTTAGACCCCATAGTTTAGAAGACTACCTAGGGTTTGGTTAAGGGTTGCAAAGGTAAGTGCCAATCCAAGGGGGCAAGGCCTAAGCCAAAGGCCAAGGCTGCCCAACCTTGGCCAAGCACTGCCCAAGGTTCACGAGCCACTTCATGACCAGTGGTCTTGACCACGGTCCATGGAAGTGCTCGTAAAGATAAATTAGCTTGATGGGAGGCAAGGCCTTGAGGCCAAGCTACTGCCCCAAGTCCACGAGCCACTTCACAACCAGTGGTCTTGACCACGGTCCGTTGAAGTGCTCGTGAAGATGCCTCAGTGTGGAGAGGGTTTTGCAAGTTGAGGTGAGCCACTGGTAAAGGGACCACTGCACCACCACAGGCTGTGGTCCCCTTGACGGCTTGTGAAGAGAAGCGTGGCCCCTGGGAAGGGGCTACCTAGTCGGGGGCACTTAGGTAAATTCCAAAACGTGTAGTTAATTAATAGGGTTGTTTTATATGAGTTTTATTCACCTATTTAGGGTATTTTAAGTCTTTATCCCCCAATTTTAAGTCACTTTACACAAGACCCAAATCAAAACCCCAAATCACTCCTCTCTCAAATATTTCTCTCTCTAGAAAACCCCCATTGAAGAAGAAGCTAGAGCTTAAAGCTAAGGTCAAGAAAAAAGGCACCATTTTTGAAGGCTTGTGATAGGGAATTGATTAAGGTATGTTTAGCTTTTCATCTATGGGTTCTTCCACCCATAGAGCCCCCTTTGTAATCCCCTAATTTGTGAAGAAAAACCCCAATCTAAACTAGGGTTACTTCCAATGTGTGGGTATAGTTGGGTATGATTCCAAAGGGTTGGATAATACTTATTTATGGTTAATTTAGCATTTAATTGTGGTATTATGATGGAATCATATGAATTCTATGGTTAACCCTAGTTTTCTTGATGAGTTACATGCTTTGTGGGTTTATGCCATTAGAAGTGAAATTAAAGGTTCATGAGTAATCTTCCTAAATTAATGTCATGTGTAGTAATTGATCAAAGTTAGGATCATATAATCATGAATTGAACTAGACTCTGTTGTATATGATGAATCTTGACATGTAATGTTGAAATTGAACCTTTAGGATGAATTGTGGCTAGAATCACCTAGCAATGAAGAATGTGATTGAATGCCTTAAAATCTAGGTTCATAAGATGCTTTCATGATGTAGAGTTGTTAAGAGTGAAGACTCCTAATTATGAATGTTGAAGGCTAATATGATTGACTATAGATGCTAAGGCTTTGAGAGTAAAGTCTCAGTGAGAATAAAGTCTAATAGGTACAATTGTGGTGAAAGGCCTATACTCACCTAACCTACCTTTTCAATGCTTGAAAGTATGAAGTGATAGAATCACTTGAACATGGATGGATTGTCAAGGACATCCTTCCATGAGTTATGAGTGTTAAGCAAGGCTTAACAAGTAAATCTTGAGGTGTATGCTTGGCCTCAAGTGGATATTGAAGATGAGATGAAGTGTCACAGAAGGTAGGGTCTGGGCTCCAAGTTGAAAGGAGAAACACACCTAGTTGATGTGAGGACTATACAAGTTAAAGGGGGAACTCTTACGTAGTAGAGTGTGGGTTTTCCCAAAGTTAGGTCTCGTGAGATGGAAACCTTCACATAGTTGAGTTAAGGTTTCGAGTAGCAACCTCCATATCCAATGGACTAAGACATGCTTAAAGAAGCATCTCATAGTGTTCTAAAGAATAAATGAACTAAGACTTACTTAATGAAGTACCTCATAGTGTTCAAGAATATGAATGGACTTAGACATGCTTAAGGTAGTATCTCATAGGGTCCATATGAGTAAGGAACTTAGACATACTAAAAGTAGTATCTCTTAGGGTTCAACCTAACAATGAACTTAGATGTGCTTAGGAGAGTACCTCATAGTGTTCTAAAGTAAAAGAGAGTAACTAAGTTCCAAACCAAGAAGTAATAGTAAGAGGACCTAAAAGTGGTACTTAGCATGCTTAGTATTATGGGATACTATGATTGCATTGCACAAGTATGACTTAGGGTTACTAAAGAGACGAGTTGAGATAGGATTGTGCCATAGTTGCCTTCCTTGCTATAGTTGACTAAAGGTGAGAGATTCCCTTAGTTATGAGAGTTAAACTAGTAATGAGACCAAAGGAGGGTGAGTATGACTAAGATGACCTCAAGGCTATGCTTAGTGTGAAGGGTAGTATGGGATGCCTTTCATGCATTGCACAAGTGTGTCTTGAGGTTACTTAGGAGTATGGTGCCCTTATGGTCGAAAGACTTAATAATTAACCATGCTTATAGACTATGATTAAGATGACCATAAAGGGATACTTGGATTGGGTGGTATTATGAGAAGCTATTCATGCTTTGCACATGTATGCTTTTGAGGTTACATGAGAATTGTGCTATTATGGTATAGATGACTAAGATTCAAGTATGTTTATGTGATTTTGACTTATCTCATATTCTCATTAAACATGTCTTATGTTGACTTATGTTTATATGATGCTTATGTTGGAGACCATGTTATGACTATGATGATTATGCTATGACTATGTTATTATCTCTTATGCTTATGTCTTATGTTGACTAACCATTTTGAGATGCTCTTATGATGTTGTGCTAGCTATCATACTTGGTGCATTTTGTACTAACACATATTGCCTACATTCTAATCAAATGTAGGGTTTCGGAGATTGAGTAGCTTTGAAGGCTAGGTTTCAAGGATCAAGAAGAGTTGAAGAATTTGTGAGTCCTCATAGCTTCAAGGACGAACCCTTATTTCTTTTATGTCATTTCTTATGTTTGCCTTTATGTGGGCTGCATCCCAAGACTTTTATTCATGAGTTTACATAGATGGTTTGAGGCAAAGTTTTAGTAAAGACTTGGGTTTGCTTATGAAAATGTTCTCAATTGATTTGTTCTAAAGGAAGTTTTAAATTTTCCCATACTTTTCAAGTATCTTATGTTATGATTATGCTAAGGGTTCGTATGAGACCCCTTCGGGGTCAAGTACGTCATGTTACGTCTAGGGGGTACCTCTGGGTCGTGACAAGCCACTCATTATTTCATGCAAATGTTCAGAAATATCAAATGAAAACATGTTAGAAAGTACTTACGAGAATAAACAATCAACAACCAATTTGATAATTCAAGAACTCGAAATCCGAACTTCAGACTTAATTCAATATTCCAAATCGAAAACCAAAAGCTATGAATAATGGAAACTCCTTCGTTGTTCAAGGTAAGATGAGATAAAAACATAAAAAAATGACCTAATTAATTCAAATAAGTGTTTTAAAAAAGAATCCTACTCGAAGTAGGACTAGACTGTCAGTCCCTTCACGCCCATCTGTATGACCCGTCAAGGGCTTAACCGTCCATGAAGCCCTTCGTGGTCTTCGCTTGGACTCACCCACACTTGGTTCTTTAAGACCTGTACACTGTCTTATTACCACGGACACTACCACAGATCGTGACAGTGACCACGGTCCGTGTAGTTGTCTATGGTCTTCACTTGATCAATTTTGTCTTCAACTTTACAGTGTCCCTACACTGGATTATCACCACGGACCATTGTGAGGACCACGACTTGTGAAGTCGTTCATGCTCTTCACTTGGTTCAATCTTCTTTCAGTTCTTCCAACCCCAAGCACTGGATTATAACCATAGCTATTACCACGGACCGTTGTGAGGACCACGACCCGTGAAATCATCCGTGGTCTTCACTTGGTTCGATCATCCTTCAGATCTTCCAACCCTAAGCACTGGTTCAATTTTACGAGCATCTCCACGATCCGTAGGGAAGACCACGGCCCGTGATCTTTACTATCCTTCAATTCACCTTCACTGATTTCTTCTTCTTTTCTATCTTCTTTCACTTTCACCCGCTTCACCTGTACAAACACTACCAAACACATTATATACATATAAATACACTCGATTCTAGTATTAATTCTTAGTTTTCAAGTATCAAATGTGCCAAGATTTTACGGCACATCAACACCCTCAACTTAGAACCATTACTTGTCCTCAAGAGATGAGAAAACAATACATTCAGTCCTCAAATTATTCAAACCCTTTTGAAACCACGCAGCAGCCATCTCAAACACAATTTGTATCCAAAACCATGAATCTAACATGCAAGGATCAATCTATGACATCTCATTACTCACAGTCGATCATGTTTATGCATGTGATTATCAGCTAACACAATCTACTCTCAAATGCAATCATTGTTTCCTCACACCAAAGAAGTCCCTCACTCATGATAATTGGGACTAAATACTACACTCACACTCTCAAAGAACTACTAAAACTAACAACACACTACCATAGGCTTGCCTTTGTTTTCTACGCTCTATCTTTCAAACACCAGGAATAGGATCACTATAGGACTTTATCGGCTTGTAACATAGGCTCAGGCTAGGGAATGGATATTTGGGTTTGTGAGTGACTAGTCCCTTGGTTTTCCAAAGTTTCGTTTGTACATAACTTTTTTATGAGTGATTCCCTCTTTTACTTCATTTCAGCACATCCCAGCAACCATTATTTTCCTTTTTCTTTTCTTCATTTTCTTGTGTTTTCTTCACATTCTTTTATTATATATAAATGCATTTTTATATGTACTCAGCTCACAGGTTGAACCTTATTTTTCACTTTTTCTTTCTACTTGGATTGCAATCACCCTCAACTTAGGCTTTTGACCTGAGTTGTGACATCGTATCTTCAGAGACAAAGGATATGATATTTTACAAGGTAAGAACAAAGACTGATTTTCAGGCTCAAATCGAGTTCAAGTGGTAAGCTTTTTATTTGGTTGTTCTATTTTTGGGTTTTTACTGGCTTACAAAAATGGCCTACTGATCCTTTTCTATTCGGTTATTCTCAGACTTAAGCAAGACTACTCGGGCAAGTTCTAGTTTATGCTCCTAGTGTTAGACTTCAAACAACACTAACACACATGACACATGACTACATTGTCCAGTTTCTTAGTTCACCAATTTATTGATCAGACTAACAATGCTCAACATGTAAGTATCTAAAATGTCATCTAAAGATCCTAATAGTCAAATTTCAGATTCATGTCATCATTTTTAACATACTAGCTGCTGCATAGCTTAACACACAAACACAAACACAAACACAAAACCAATTTTCACAGTAAACACAGTGTCAACCTCCATTCATTCTAACATATTAGAATGGCAAGTTTCTCACCACCCCTCCCCAAAAAAAGGACTTTTCCCTCAAAGTTTAATAGAGAAAACAAAACAGGGATGTGAGAAGGGGTCATACCTATGGCGCTCTAGGCGCCGGTAGTCGGCTCAACATTGACACCCTTATCAATGGGTGCACTCTCAGAACTCAACACATTATCAGGCTGGCTACCACTCGCTGGGACAGGTACTCCACTACCAGAAGCTCCAACTAACACCGCATTTCATTGTTGTTGTTCACGGGCTTCTTATTCTCTAGTTGCCTTCCTATTCTCTAGCTGCCTTCCTATTCTCTAACTGCCTTCCTTGATGCCTTGCAGGCTTTATTTTCTTGCCTTCTTTCCTCTATGGACAAGTCAACAGGTATCTCCTCATCGGATTCTCCGGCTCTGTGTTTTCTCTTGCCAAACTTAATCGTGGGTAGTTCACCCTAAAACTCGTCAAGTGATTGTGTGGAGGGTGCTTGATTTAGAAATTGCATCAATGACTCTGGCATGACCTGAGTGGGCACATATACTCGATTTTTAGCCAGTTTAGCAACCTAAGTTCGCATCTTGGCCAATTGTGATTGGAACTCTCTAGAATCTACTAAATCGGTGACCTGGAATCGATCCTGGAAAAGGTTCTCGAAACCATCCATCCTGTCTTTTAAGACAGCCAGCTCCTTCCGTATCTTATCTTTAATCTCTTTCTTCACAGCTAACACATCTCTCTCTATTAGCTGAGACATTCGTTTTACAATCTGGTCTACCAATGTCCTAGTTTGGCGCTGATCTGCAACCAATTTCTCAAGAAAAATCATAAGAATAGTGACATAGGTACCTGGAGCCTGTTAGGCAGAAACTGGTGGTGGTGCCTCTGTGGAAGGCTAGGATGACTCCACCTTCTCTGGCCCTCTATCTACATGTGGAATATCAAGTGGGACATAAGGAACAATAACTAAAGTACCCACAATTCCAGACTTCGCACCAAAGAGATGTTTCATGGCATCCTTGATTTTAGAAACTTGGATAAGTCTAGCTGCTTCACCCCATCTGTTAATCAGCCTATTCGGAGGAATGTTCACTTGTCATTATAGTTTCCCTATTAGACAAGGGTATGAAAGACCGACCATCTTATTCAATGCACTATCTCGCTGCTCCATTGCTATTATCCGTCCCATATTTACCGAATAACCAACCATGAGGCATGCTACCAAGGAAGATGGTGAAGGAGATAAGATGTTATCATTAGTTGTCGGTCTCAATTGTGCACAAAGAACAACCCACCAAACCTTGGCTAGAAGAGACAATGAAGCTTTTGTAATAAGTGTTGGCGTTGTTGTGACCCAAACTGCATTCTCCCCATCAATGGCAATTTTCCTTGCAATCCAGCGCAAGACCCTCTCTCAAGAATCTCGAATCTCCATGGTAGTATCACTGTTGACTTCATGATGTTTGCCCTCAAAAAGGCCAACTGAAGCTGGTGATGTATAGTCCGGACCATGCAACATCCTGTTAATAGTGGCCTTAGAGATATCTATGGGTTTTCCCTAAACTAAAATTGAGTTGAGTGGCCCTAGTTAATGGCAATGTCTTTCTGGCCACGTTTCGTTGTCTCTGTTTCCACAACAAAGTTCATCCGTGTAGCTGCATAATATATCGTGAGTTTATGATATTTTTAATACATTTCACTTACAAGTTGTGTGTGTCTAGAGCTATTTTGTATTTGTATTAATGTGTTTTTATCATGTTTGTAGGACATAAGTTTGAATGTGGAAGTATGAGACACAAATGAAGAATTGTGTAGAAAAGGGCATCTACAGAAGTGACTCACGGACCGTAGGTCCAGTAACGTTTCGTAGATGGTGATCGTAGATGGACAGGCAAAGCATGAAGAAAAAATAAGGGAATTCTTGACCAAGTATGGAACCACGACCTCAGCTTACGGACCGTAGGTTGACCTACGGGTCATCCTGCAAGTCCGTCAAACCAATCAAAGAAGGGTGTTCTAGTACCTAATTTCAAAAGTCTAAGTATGAAACCACGAAGGAGGATCCACGGACCGTGGATTGAATCACGATCCATCTTGTTGATCCGTCAATTGCAACTGAGGAGAGGATATTTGAAGAGTTGAAAAATTGCCTAAGTCCCAAATCACGGAAGGGACCTACGGACCGTAGGTCAGTCCACAGTCCATAGGTCAGTGTCGTCAACTACAACCACATCCAGAAACTTTATTTCGTTATTTCGTTTCCTTTTTAGTTGGG
This sequence comes from Solanum commersonii, assembly GCA_029007595.1. Classification (NCBI taxonomy): domain Eukaryota; kingdom Viridiplantae; phylum Streptophyta; class Magnoliopsida; order Solanales; family Solanaceae; genus Solanum; species Solanum commersonii. The sequence continues at coordinate 1,783,597 of JAJTWQ010000110.1, forward strand.
ACTTGTTTTTCTATATATAGGGCATGCAAACTTCGTTTTTGGGGGTTATACTTTATTACTTTTATTCTAGTTTTTGTCTTTGGAGATTAACTTGCAACTTTAAAAATTCTTGATTTCCTAAATTCGTTTTGAAGATTTTGACTTTGAAATTCAAGTTGACATTTTGGGTTTATTCTTCTCATTACGTAAGTTCATGATTTGTTCATCTAAAAATATGAATTGTGTTCTTTCTATTATGAGTAACTAAATCCACAACTAGGGTTGTGGGAACTATGAGCGATTAACAACGTATGAATAGTAACTAAGTAATTCTTAAATAGTTTTAGTGCATGCATTGATAATTCTTCCATTTAGAAGTCTTTTTAACGATGACCAATGGTAGAACTCACCTTGTTGCTACTTTCCAGACCAAAGAGGTAGTTAATAAGAAAAAAATTATCAACATAGATTTAGTGTGATACTATCTAATAGTCCAGTGTCAGTTGGTGTGAGAATGAAAACTAAGCCATACATTGATGCGATATCTAATATGAGATAAAGATAAGGGTTAGTAAATTATGCACACGTAGCTGGACCAAGGTGCAGGGTGAAATTCTCTAATTGTCGGACCAAGGAATTAGAGATACCTAACTTATCACTTTGCATGTAACACATTAGGAAAGGATTACTATTACTAGGATTACTGCGCTATGAGCTTATGGGGAACATATATACCCTAGTTTCTCTCTCATCTTGATAACACCTAAAGATTAAATCTTGTTCACTAATTGTTCGCATAATTTCCAGAATTTGTTTCACAAATCCCCCCCCCCCCCTTTAATTATTTATTTCAAAAGTATGTTGACTAAATGAATATAATCGTGGGTTAAAGTTAAGTCTAAACCATATTCCTCGTGGGATCGACCCTAACCTACAAGTTGGGTTCTTTAGTTGATAGCAATCGCTTACGCTTTTTTAGGGAGGTGTAATTTGAACGTATCAAATTTTGGCACCGCTGCTGGGGAATAAGGCTTTTAGATTAAGTTTAACTACATTATTTTAGTCAAATATTTCCTAATTTTACTTTTTCTTTTGTTTTTGTTTCTCTCAGGTTCCTAATCTAGTGTATGCCAAGAACACGGAGCCAAGGTGAACCACTTACTCCTTACGATCCAGAATTGAACAAAACTTTGTGAAGGATGAACAATCAAGGGTCCCAGTCAATCCTATCGGAGGAAATATAGGTGATGGAGCTGGGTTGCAGCCTCTGAGGGTTGGTGATGAGAATAATCAGGTTCAAGGTGAAAATATACTAGGAGATACATTGAGGGTACATGATCCACCAGGACCAAGACTGCGTGATAACTATAGGGTCAACTTTAATGTTGTTGAATCTGAAGAACCTTTTGTTCTACCCCCTCTACCTCCGGGTCATACGTTCATGGTGACTAGCAGCTTGATGCAGATGCTTACAGCGAGGGGTTTGTTCTCTGGTTTGGTATCGAAGGATCCACATGCACACATAGCCAAGCTAAGGAGTGTCTGCAAAAGTTGTGTGGATCGACCAGACTTGGACATGAATGTCATTGGATTGAGAGTATTCCCTATATCATTGACTGGCGATGGTGTTGTGTGGTTTACTGAGCTCCCTTATAACTCAATCTACACATGGAACCAATTAACTGAGGTGTTCCTGACTAGATACTTTCCCGTGTCAAAGAAGCTGAACCACAAAGATAAACTCAACAACTTTGTAGCACTACCTAGAGAGCCTGTGAGTAGTTCTTGGGACAGGTTCATTGCTTTATAAGAGGTGTCCCGAATCATTGTATTGATGATGAATAGTTGAAAGAATACTTCTACCGAGGTCAAGATGACAATAGTAAGGAGGTGCTTGATACTATCGCTGGAGGTTTATATGGTGAGTGCACTTTTGAGCAAATTGCAGAAAAACTGGAGAAGATTTCCTGAAACAATAAAGCGTGGAGCACTAGAAAGTCAGATACTGGGAGAAACCCATTTGCAGTCCAAGCTATAATTAACCAATCTATCGATGATATTCGTGAGGAGATGGTTCAGATGAGGACCAAACTGGGGTTGGTGTTGAAGCATGTAAGTGGAGATACTGAAAAGGTAAATGCTGTAAATTATTTGACTAAAAATCCACCATCGGTTGAAGAATTTTACTATAAGAAGGATACTCATGCGATGAATGATCAGACGAGGGGGTTTCCAAGCCAACGCCCAAGGTTCCAATATAGATAATTGGCACCAAGGTCAAGGAAACCAAGGTCGAAACTATGACAACTACGACCGAGAGGGTCAATATGTCCGGGACGGGAACTACAATCGCGACAACAACTACAAGTGGAACAACTATGGCAAAAGAAATGATCGGGTTGGGACTTATGTCCCTCCTCAAAATTGGGAATCTTGTAATAGGGAAGCTGGAGGTAATATGTCACGTATTGAGGATATGATAAAGAAGATGATGAAGAGGTTTGATGTGACTGATGAGATTGTGAAGGAGATGCAAAATGACTTGTCTAGTATTGGTAAAAAAAATTGATGCCTATACAGTGTTGATCAAGCATCTTGAACTACAGATGACTCAGTTATCTACTACAGTAAACCCACATCTGGCACACTTCCTAGCAACACCATCCAAAATCCAAAGAATGATGGACATTATATGGCAGTCACCACTAGAGGGGGTAAGTAGACCATTGATCCACTGATGCCGTCTAGGGTTGAAGTTGAGGTTAGTAAAGATGATGATGTGATTGAGGTAAATGAAGAGCCTGAGAATGCAACAGAGAAGAAAGTGGAGATAACTCAGAAAGTTGTTCCCAAGCCTAGACCTCCACCTCCTTTCCCACAGAGGTTAGTGAAGAAGACTGAAAAAGGCAAATACCGTAGGTTTATTAGTATGTTGAAGCATCTTTCCATCAATGTGCCGTTGATAGAAGCTTTGGAGCAAATGCCTGGGTATGCGAAGTTATGAAGGACTTGGTACTAAAAAGTGGGCCGTGAGTTTTGAAGATGATGATAAGTTGCAACATTATAGTGCTATTGTTACAAGGTCCCTTCTGCAGAAGAAGGAGAATCCAGAGGCTTTCACTATTCCTTGTACCATTGGGTTGCTAAATTTTGCAAAGGCATTGTGCGATTTTGGTGCTACTAACAATCTGATGCCATTGGCTATTTACAAAAATTTGGGTTTAGGGAATCCAAAACCGATTGCGATGCGACTGCTTATGGCCGATAGAACTATGAAGAAGCCCATTGGTGTGCTCCAAGATGTACTAGTGAAAGTGGAGTCTTTTATCTTTTTGGCGAATTTTGTGATACTTGATTGTGATGTTGACTTTGAGGTTCCCATTATCCTTGGGATACCATTCCTAGCCACTGGGCGCGCCTGGGTTGATATGGAGAAAGGGCAGATAAAGTTCTGATTGAACAATGAAGAGACAACTTTCAATATATCTAGGTCCATGAAGCAGAGTAGTGAACTCAAATCGATATCTATGGTGACACATATTGTAAAGAGTGGTTCTGAGGTGCTTATTGAAGAGAGGTTGGGTGTTGATGCACTAGCAGCGGTAATGATGAACTTTGAGAGTAATGGTATTGAAGACTATGATGAATAGGTCGCTGCACTTGATAGATTTGAATTCCATTCAAAATGAAAGAGATTGGAGTTAGATATGCAGAATCGCGACTCTCCACCTGCTAGACCGTCTGTTGAAGAGGCTCCAAAATTGGAGCTTAAGGTTCTACCATCAAATTTGAGGTATGTATTCTTGGGGAAAAATGGTACTTTACCGATCATCATTGCAGCAAATTTGAATGTGGCACAAGTTGAGGCATTGGTTTCTGTGTTGAAGAGGTTCAAGCGAGCTATTGGGTGGACTATTGCGGACATCATTGGGATTCCACCTGGTATTTGTTCTCATAAAGTTCAACTCATGCTGGATCACAAGCCTAGTATTGAGCACCAGAGAAGACTAAATCTGCCTATGCAAAAGGTAGTTAAGAACGAGATCATCAAGTGGTTGGATACTGGAGTTATTTATCCCATTGCAGATAGTAGTTGGGTGTGTCTTATTTAGTGTGTGCCCAAGAAAGGTGGGATTACTGTGGTACCTAATGAAAAAATGAGCTTGTTTCGATACGGCCCGTGACTGGATGGAGAGTCTGCATAGACTATCGAAAATTAAATGCTTGGACAAAAAAGGACCACTTTTTTATGTCGTTCGTAGATCAGATGTTGGACCAATTTGCAAGTAAGAGTTGGTATTGTTTCCTTGATGGTTATTCGGGCTACAATCAGATTTCTATAGCTCCGAAAGACCAAGAGAAGACTACCTTCACTTGCCCTTATGGGACTTTCGCCTTCAAACGGATGCCATTTGGGTTGTGTAATGCTCCAGCGACCTTCCAGAGTTACATGATGTCGATATTTTCTAATATGGTGGAGGACACTATTGAGGTGTTTATGGATGATTTCTCTATGGTAGGTGACTCTTTTGATCGTTGTCTGGACCATTTGGCCGAGGTGCTTAAATGGTGTGAAGAGTGCAATCTTGTGCTCAATTGGGAGAAGTGCCACTTCATGGTGAAAGAAGGGATAGTTCTGGGTCATCGAATCTCTGAGAAGGGTATTGAGGTTGATAGAGCGAAAGTTGAGGTAATAGAAAAGCTTTGACCACCTATCTTTGTTAAAGGTGTTAGAAGTTTTCTTAGGCATGCAGATTTCTATAGGAGGTTCATCAAGGATTTCTCCAAAATTGCACATCCATTGTGCAAACTGCTCGAAAAGGAGTTTAAGTTTGATTTTGATGATGCTTGTCTAAGAGCATTTGGAGAGTTGAAGGAGAAGTTAGTTACTGCATCTATCATTATTTCACCGAATTGGGGACAACCGTTTGAGTTAATGTGTGATGCAAGTGGAGTGGCGCTTGGTGTGGTATTGGGACAAAGGCGAGAGAAGATTCTTCATCCTATTTACTATGCTAGCAAAGCTCTAAATGTGGCTCAAAAGAACTATACAGTGACTGAACAAGAGCTTCTTGCAGTGGTTTTTGCATTCGAGAAATTTCAATCCTACTTGCTTAGTACTAAGGTCATAGTGCATACTGACCATTCTGCATTAAGGTATTTGATGGCTAATAAGGATGCAAAACCGAGGTTGATTAGATGAGTGTTGTTGCTGCAAAAGTTTGACTTTGTGGTGAAAGATAGAAAGGGGACAGAAAATCAGGTTGCCGATCACTTGTCCAGATTAGAGAAAGAAGCTATGCTCAAGCTTGGTGATAGGGCTGAAATTAATGATTCTTATCCAGATGAACAGGTATTGGCTATTTCTCATGATCTGATCCTTTGGTTTGCAGACTTTGCTAACTATTTGGCAAGTGATCTGGTGCCATCGAATTTGTCTTTTCACCAAAGGAAAAAGTTTATGCATGATGTGAAGAAGTTCTTTTGGGATGAGCCTTACTTGTATCGTAGTTGTACTGATGGGATTATTCGTCAGTGTGTGCCCAAAGTAGATATGTTGAGTATACTAGAGGTGTGCCATGCATCGCCTGTTGGTGGGCATCATAGTGGTATTCAGATTGCGCATAAAATCTTTTAGTATGGGTATTACTGGCCTACCATCCACCAAGATGATCATGATTTTGCCAAGTCTTGTGACTTGCCAAAGAGAAGGAGGAATTTTGAAAAGGCAAGAGCTTCCTATGAATCCTATATTGGTGATAGAGTTGTTTGATGTATGGGGCATTGATTTTATGGGTCCATTTATGAGTTCACATGGGATGAAATATATTGTTATTGCAGTTGATTATGTGTTGAAGTGGGTGGAAGCAATTGCGCTTCCCAACAATGAAGGTAAAAGTGTCACTGCATTCTTGAAAAAGAATATCTTCTCCAGATTTGGTACACCTAGGGCGCTTATCAGCGACGGAGGTTCCTACTTTTGTAATAAGTTGTTCAAGGCGTTACTTTAGAAATATGGCATCCGCCACAATGTAGCCACTCCTTACCATCCACAGTCTAGTGGGCAAGTTGAAGTGTCCAACAGAGAGATCAAGCAGATTTTGGCAAAGACTGTGAATGCTAACATAATGGATTGGTCAGGGAAGCTTGATGATGCTCTATGGGCCTGATGAGGTTATCAGAACACACCCTATACATATAGGGTTCATCCCAAAAATACTAACCCACATCATGTAGAAACCTCTTCCTTTGCTGAAATGTCAGCCCTTCAAGCATCACATCACTGACAAGAAAGTTAGCATAGTCAGCAAACCAAGGAATAAGATCAAGAGTTGCAACCAATACTTGCTCATCCGGGAATGCATCATTGATTTCTAGTTCACACTCTTCTTCTTTTCAGCCTCTAACCTAGACAGGTGATCAACCACCTAGTTTTCACAACCTCTCTTATCCTTAACCTCAAAATCAAACTTCTAAAGAAGTAATACCCATCTGATTAACCTTTGCTTGGCATTTTTCTTAGCCATGAGGTACCTCAAAGATGCGTGATCAATATGGACTATCACTTTAGTAACCAATAAGTAGGCCCTAAATTTCTCAAACGCATACACCACCGCCAGCAGTTCATGTTCAGTAACTATGTAGTTTTGTTGTGCTACATTCAGTGACTTACTAGCATAGTAAATCGAATGAAACATATTAGTGCGCTTCTGCCCCAACACAACTCCTAAAGCAAAACCACTAGCATCGCACATTACCTCAAATGGCTCTGCCCAATCTGGGCCAATAATCACTGGTGAAAAAATTAGCTTCTCCTTTAGGCATTCAAAAGCTCTGAGACATGCCTCATCAAAGACAAATTTCACCTCCTTCTCTAAAAGCTTGCACATGGGGTGTGCAATTTTATAGAAGTCCTTGATGAAACGCCTATAGAATCCGGCATGTCCTAAGAAACTTCGAGCACCCTTCACACAGATCGGCGGAGGTAACTTTTCAATCACCTCAATTTTGTCCTTATCGACCTCAATCCTTTTTTGTGACACCTTGTGTCTAAGGACTATGCCTTTCTTGACCATGAAATGGCACTTCTCCCAGTTCAGCACTAGATTTGCCTCCTCGCATCTCTGTAGGGCCCTGCTAAGATTCAACAAACAGTTATCAAAGGTGGCACCGACCACTGAGAAATCATCCATGAAGACCTCCAGAGTGTCCTCCACCATGTGTGAGAAGATATACATCATACACCTCTGGAAAGTTGTTGGTGTATTACATAGTCCAAATGGCATGCGTTTAAATGCAAAGGTGTCATACAGACATGTAAATGTGGTCTTTTCCTGATCTTCAAGAGCAATTGATATATGGTTGTAAGTAGAGTATCCATCTAAAAAGTAATACCACCCTTTTCCAGCTAACTTGTCAAGCGTCTAGTCCATGAAGGGCATCGGGAAGTGATCCCTCAAAGTCCACTTGTTCATCTTCCTGTAATCCATGCACACTCACCATCCAGTGATTGGCCTTTGCGGGACCAACTCATTCTTGGCGTTTACAACCACAGTCATACCACTCTTCTTAAGCACACATTGCACTGGACTGACCCAGTGACTATAAGAAATGGGGTACACCACCCCAGCGTCTAACCATTTGATGATCTCTTTTTTTACCACCTCTTGCATATGTGGGTTTAACCTCCACTGGTGTTAAATACTTGGATTGCAGTCCTCCTCAAGTTGAATTTTATTGGTGCATATGCCTAGAGGTATCCCGATGATGTCAGCAATGGTCCACCCTAAGGCCCTTTTGTACCTAATCAACACTTTGATCACAGCTTGAACCTGTTCATCACTCAAATCTGCAGCCAAAATCATAGGTAAAATGTTGTTAGCTCCTAAAAATACATACCTCAGGTGACTGGGTAACTATTTCAGTTCCAGCACAGGTGGATCCTCAATGGATGGTTTTGTTAGAGGACTTGGCCTATTTTTCAAATCCAGGTCCAATTTCTTTGGAGAATAAGAGTGTGCCCCCATACCCTGCAAAGCATTCACGGTTTCTACATAGTCAGACCGAAAGTTAGCTCCAAAATTCATCAGCACTGCAGCTAAGGTTTCATATCACGTGGTTGCTTCATGGACCTGCAAATATTAAACCTTACCTCTTCTTTGTTGAGTCTGAACTTTAGTTCTCCACTCTCAATATCTACCAATGCTCGTCTCGTGGCCAGAAATGGTCTTCCCAAAATAATGGGAACCTCAAAATCCACTTTGCAATCCAAGATAATGAAGTCCGCTAGAAAGATGAACGTGTCCACCTTTACGAGTACATCACATAGGATGCCCACAGGTCGCTTCACTGACCTATCTACTATCATCAACCTCATGGATGTGGGTTTTGGAACTCCTAACCCCAGTTGCTTATAAATGGCCAGCGGCATCAAGTTTATACTGGCCCCTAGATCACATAGGGTCTTTGCAAATTCAATCCAATGGTGCACGGTATAGTGAATGCACCCAGATCCTCCTTCTTATGTACCAGAGATCTGGTAGCAATAGCACTGCAGTGATGAACATTGTCAGTTAAATCAATACTTACAGCTCTTTTCTTTGTGACCAAGTCCTTCATGAACTTGGCATATCTTGGCATTTGTTCTAATGCTTGCATCAATGGGATGTTTACTGACAGTTGTCGCAGCATGGTGATGAACTTAGCAAATTTCCCATCTTTGACTTTCTTTTTAAGCCTTTGAGGGAAAGGAGGAGGTGGTCTTGGGATTTGCTGTAAAGGAAAAGTTCCCTCAACCTCTTTTTCTTCCACTCCTGCTGGTTTGTCTATTGGTTGAGCATCATCCAAGTCATCTACTTGCTCATCTTCATCCTCCTCTCTTCTAGCTTTCTCCAATACATGATCATGTTTAGTGCCTGTAGAAATTGGATCAGTAAGAATCTTACCACTTCTGGTGGCGATAGCCATGCAATGCCCATCCTTCTTAGGGTTCTGGATCGTGTCATTTGGTAGTGACCCATTCTTCCTCTGATTTAATGAGGCTAAAAGTTTCCCCAACTGTTGCTCAATCAGCTTGATGGGGGTGTGATGTGAGGCTAAAAATTACATATTTTTAATCATTATTTCCTCACATTTATTATTTATATTTGTCTTTTGAGCATGAATTTTATGAATTGTGCTAAATTGTGTATTTTATTTGTAGGATTAAATTGGTGGAAAAATGAAGAAGTTTGGAGCTAAAATAAATTAAAGATGAAAGGTTACAGAAGAAAATCAAGCAGACAGGTTAATGGATTAAATGAAATAAAATAATATATTCATATATATGGCAAATGGCAGTTGAACAATCTCAAATCAATTTACTGCCACGTGGCAGCCAATGAAGGCCCCTCAAATATTGAGGCGGCACAATTTAAGCTGACAACTTTATAAAAAAAAAAGGGAATCCAATTCCTTTTGGTTTTGGATTCCTAATTTAATTTGGACTCAATTATTTTATTTAGGGTTTCTTATATCTATAAATAGTGCATAGAAATAATTATTTGAAGGAGGAAAAGGAGGCCAAGAACCAAGATACAAGACACAATTTAAATTTTCTTCTAGCTTAGGAACTTTGGAAGAGCCGCCGTGGAGGCCGGAGAATTGTGGTTTATTCTTCCTTCTCCTTTATTATTTATTTGTATTCGTGATTAATAAAAGATAGTTTAGTTATTGTTCTTAACTTTTTATGTTTAACACAAGCATATTTATTTTAATAAATTTTGATTGTGTTTTTGAGATAATGAGTAGCTAACTTTCATAAGTAGGGTTGTGGGAACCATGAGCAATTAACAAAGTATGAATAGTAAATAAGCAATTCTTGAATAGTGTTTTGCATGCATTGATAATTCTTTCGTTTAGAAGTCTTTTTAACGAGTGCGCGCGTTAGAACTCGCCTTGTTGCTACTTGCCGAACCAAGGAGGTAATCAACAAGAAAAGAATTATCAACATAGATTTAGTGTGATACTATCTAATAGGCTAGTGTCGATTGGTGCTATGTAATAACTAAGCCAAACATCGATTATGATGTCTAATATGAGGTAAAGGTAAGGGTTAGTAAATTATACACACATAGCCAGACCAAGGTGCGGGGTGAAATTCTCTAGATGTCGGACCAAGGATTTAGAGATACCTAACTTATCACTTTGCATGTAAGACACTAGAAAAGGATTACTATTATTAGGATTACTGCGTTATGAGCTTATGGGAAACACATTCCTAGTTACTTTTAATAATCTGAATATAAATAAATACTTAGTTCAAAGTTATCTTTTTATTGTCTTTATTTTATTTCAATTTAAAAACCCCCATTTTTATATAACGACTATCAAGTTAAATATTTGCTATTGACAATATTCTTTCATATTCTCTGTGGGATCGAACTCGACTCATAGTTGGGTAAATATATTGCATACGATCGTTTATATTTCTTTTCAAGAAGTATATTTGAACGTAATCAGGGTGGTGTGAGTGTCCACTAGTTGTCTCATACTGGAGAAATCACTTTTCATCTCCTTCACCCTTGCATCAGTTGATTCAACGTTTTGTAGAACCTTGGCTAACATGCCTTCCAGCTTAGACCCGCTGGAACTACCACTTGCCCGGTCTCTATTACCTGGAGGCACATATACACCACTGCGGTCATTTCTATACCCATCTCTATTCTTCCAATTTCCTTGCTCTCTGTTTGCTAGCCTATCATACTATCCTTCCCTTTCCAGCCTGCATTTCCAGAATTGTAACCCTGGTTGCCCGAGTTATAATTTCGAAAACCTCCTTGGTTTCCTAGGTAATTTGCCTCCTCATCTAGATCAATAGCCTGATCTTCAAATCTATTTTGTTGGCTCACAGTATTTACCTTTTCAGACTTGGAGACAATGTGTTTCGTGAGTAGATCTATTTGGGTCCTCATGTGTGCCATATCCTGATCCATTTCTTCTTCTCTCTTCCTTCGTTCAGCCAACAGTTCAAATGTGTACCCTAGATCTCCTACTTCTGCATCCCTGGTGTACCATGCCCTGTTATTTTTTGACACTTCGTCCATCAGTTGCATGCTCTCTGAGAATGGATTTCTCATAAATGATCCTCCACACACTACATCAACAACAGGTTTAGTGACATAATTCAAACATCTATAGAAATCCTATTTTAGATGTCTCTCAGTGAGACCATGGTTTTGGCACTTTTTCAGCTTTTGGCTAAATCTCTAACAAATGTCATGCATCACTTTTCCTGGTAGCTGTTTATGGGCACTGATCTCGTCTTTCATCTATAGCTTTTTTTATTCTAAAAAGAATCATTCCAGGAAAGCCTCCTTCAACTCAGCCTAAGTCCTGATTGAGTCAACTAGCATCTCATTCAACCAGTTGGTTGCCTCTCCAGTAAGGGATAAAGGAAACAGCCTCAATCTCATCGTTGTTTGGCTTACTCCAGGAATCTCTTGCGATTTGCAAATCGCCACAAAGTTCATCAAATGTTGATTAGAATCATCACAAACTGCACCCCTGAACATATCTTTCAGATTCAGCAGCTGAATCATAGTGCTGGTGATTGTGAATATAACGTATGGAGGTAGTGCAGGTAACACTATAGCTCCAGTGGATCCAGCTCCATCCAAGTCTAAGTCATCCTCCTCATACATCCTGTGAGATGGATGTTGTGTTTTACCCTTTGGAGCTATTGGTTGGCGGTGAGGAGGAATGAATTCATCCATTGCTATGTTTTCGTCCACTGCCCTAGGTTGATTGTTCACAGCATTTGGCTTTTCAGCTTCCAATCCAAACCTCTGTCTCTGCGCCTCAAGTTCTTGTGCGTTCACCATTAAACGGATTGTTTTCCTGAGTTCTGGATCGTATTGGACTAATGGGGCTCCCTTACTTCTGGTATTTGGCATACACAATCAAACTCACCTGAAAGAGACACAGAAAAAGAACAAGATGTAAAATTAGGAAATCTAACTACACTTAGAATAAAAGCTAGTAAAACACTTCTAAATTGAAATTCCCCGGCAGCGGTGCTAAAATTTGATATGTCCAAACTTACACCTCAATTAAGAGATATAAATGGTTGATGTCAATGTATAGAACTCAATGTGAGTTGAGGTCGATCCCATAGAGAATTTCTTTACAGAAATGATTTCACTGTCGCGCTTTACTCTAATGTCATTATTATTTCCTAAATATACAATTACAGAAAGTAAAATTGGATTTAGCGTTAACGCTTTGGTAACCAAAGTTGCAAACTAAAGTCTAATTCAACAATTAACAAAATATCAGTCTCGAAGTTGTTTCAATAATTAACTGAAACTAGGATTGTGTTCCCCATAACGTTACGTCTAATGTTTTTCTGTAGTTGTGTTTAAGGCAATTTATCTCTATAAACTACATGTGAGTTAGCTATATCTGACACTTCTCAGTCTACTCAGATAATCTTCACTAAGTCCTCTCGGTCATAGAGTCTTACACAATTTACCCTCGCCTAAAATGGTGTTAAGGTTCTTTACTCTCGAACTTGAACTTTGACTCCATTTAGTTAGATTAGTTTAGATTTTTCCTAACTATATTTTTTCTCTAGAACAAATGAAAGATACAAGCTCACTCTAATGTGTGCACTTATCATAATACATGAATAACGAAAGCTAAACTACAGTTTGTAACCACAAATTGCCTTTCACTTGTTTTAAGAAATCACAATCAGAATTACATCATGGATCCCACAACCCCAGTTGTGGTGTTTAGCCACTCATGATTTCACATAAATATTCAGAAATACTGAATGAAAACATGTTAGAAAGTACTTACGAGAATAAGCAATCAACAACCAATTTGATAATTCAAGAACTCGAAATCCGAACTTCAAACTTAATTCAATATTCCAAATCGAAAACCAAAAGATATGAATAATGGAAACTCCTTCGTCGTTCAAGGTAAGATGAGATAAAACATAAAAAATGACCTAATTAATTCAAATAAGTGTTTTAAAAAAGAGTCCTACTCGAAGTAAGACTACACTGTCGGGACCTTCATGCCCACCTATACTACCCGTCAACGGCTTCACGGTCCGTGAAGCCCTTCGTGGTCTTCACTTGGACTCACCCACACTTGGTTCTTCAAGACATGTATATTGTCTCATTTCCACGAACACTACCATGGATCGCGACAGTGACCACGGTCCGTGTAGTTGTCTGTGGTTTTCACTTGATCAATTTCGTCTTTAACTTTACAATGTCCCTACACTGGATTATCATCACGACTCTCACAATGGACCATTGTGAGGACCACGGCCCGTGAAGTCGTCTGTGGTCTTCACTTAGTTCAATCATCTTTCAGCTCTTCCAACCCCAAGCACTAAATTATAACCACGACTCTCACCACAGACCATTGTAAGGACCACGACATGTGAAGTCGTCTGTGGTCTTTACTTGGTTCAATCATCCTTTAGCTCTTCCAACCCTAAGCACTGGTTCAATTTTATGAGCATCTCCACGATCTATAGTGAAGACCACGGCCCGTGAGGTCGTCCGTGATCTTTACTATTCTTCAATTCATCTTCACTGATTTCTTCTCCTTTTCTATCTTCTTTCACTTTCACTTGTTTCACCTGTACAAATACTACCACACACATTATATCCACATAAATACACTCAATTCTAGTATTAATTCTTAGTTTTCAAGCATCAAATGTGCCAAGACTTTGTGGCACATCAGTATTTTCTTGGGAATTAACTTGCAAACTTTGGCAATTTGATTTCCTTATTTCGGTTCATAAGATTTTTGCTTTGAATTTCAATTGGAGATTATGGGTTTCTTCTACTCATTACGTAAGTTCATGAATTCTACTTCTAAAAATATGAATTGTGTTCTTTCAAGCATAAGTAGCTAAATCCACAACGTAATTTCAATTGGAGATTACGGGTTGTGGGAACCAGGAGCAATTAACGAAGTATGAATAATAACTAAGTATTTCTTGACTAGTGTTGATGCATGTATTGGTAATTCTTTTGTTTAGAAGTCTTTTTATCGATGACCAACGTTAGAACTCACTTTGTTGAAACTTGTCAGGCCAAGGAGGTAGTTAATAAAAAAAGAATTATCAACAGAGATTTAGTGTGATACTATATAATAGTCTAATGTCAATTGGTACAAGGGTAAAAACTATGTCATACATTAATGTATGTCTAATCTGAGGTAAAGGTAAGGGTTAATAAATTATACACATGTAGTCGGACCAAGGTGCGGGGTGAAATTCCCTATTTGGAGGACCAAACACTTAGGGATACCTAACATACCACTTTGCATGTGATACACTAGAAAAGGATTACTATTATTAGGATTACCGAGTTAAGAGCTAATGGGGAACACTTATACTCTAGTTTCTCTCTCTCATTGATAACAACAAAGTTCGAATCCTACTCACTTGTTACTTAACAACAATAAGTTATTTGTTTCACAACCCCCCCCCTTTACTTACTTGTCTCAGAAATAAGTTGACCAAATGAATATAATAGTGAGTTAAGTTTAAGTCTAAGCCATATTCCTCGTGGGATCGACCCCAACCTTCAAGTTGAGTTCTTTACTTAATAACGATCGCTTATACTTCTTTAGGGAAGTGTAATTTGAGTGTATCAAAGTAAAGTTTTGTTCTCTTATTCATCACGATATTCTAAGGTCATTAATACAAGTCAAAACTTTTTTAAGGAGTTTTGGTATTGTTTATGTGTGTTTCTTGATTTTTTGGCCATTTTGGGACATTTACGTAATATTGGGCCATTTTCAGGCAATTACGAAAAGAACTAAAGTTTTGCTCTATTATTCGTCATGATATTCTAAGGACATTGATGCAAGTCAAAAAAAATTGAGGCGTTTTTTGTATTGTTTATGTTTGTTTCTTGATTTTTTAGCCATCTTGGGGCATTTACGTAATATTCGGCCATTTTTGGGCAGTTACAAAAATGAAGTAAAGTGTTGTTCTCTTATTCTTCACGATATTCTAAGGTCATTAGTTCAAGTCAAAAAAAAATTAGGTGTTTTTTATATTGTTTATGTGTGTTTCTTCATTTTTTGGACATTTTGGGGCTTTTATGTAATATTCGGCCATTTTCGGGCAGTTATGAAAAGAAGTAAAGTTTTGTTCTCTTATTCGTCACGATATTCTAAGGTCATTGGTGCAAGTCAAAAAAAATTGAGGCAGTTTTTGTATTGTTTATGTGTGTTTCTTGATTTTGCGGGCATTTTGGGGCATCTACGTAATATTCGGCCATTTTCAGGTAGTTACGACAAGAAGTAAAGTTTTGTTCTCTTATTGGTCACGATATTCTAAGGTCATTGGTCCAAGTCAAAAAAAAAATTGAGGCATTTTTTGTATTGTTTATGTGTGTTTCTTGATATTTTGACCATTTTGGGGCATTTACGTAATATTCTGTCATTATTGGGAAATTACAAAAAGAAGTAAAGTTTTGATCTCTTATTCGTTACGATATTCTAAGGTTATTGGTGTAAGTCAAAAAAAATTTGAGGCATTTTTTGTATTGTTTATGTGTATTTCTTGATTTTTCGGCCATTTTGGGGAATTTACATAATATTCGGCCATATTCGGGTAGTTACGAAAATAAGTAAAGTTTTATTCTGTTGTTCGTCAAGATATTCTAAGGTCATTGGTGCAAGTCAAAAAAAATTTGAGGCGTTTTTTGTATTGTTTATGTGTGTCTTGATATTTTGGCCTTTTTGGGGCATTTACGTATTATTTAGACATTTTCAAACAGTTATGAAGAGAATTAAAGTTTTGTTCTCTTATTCGACATGATATTCCAAGGTCAATGGTGTAAGTCAAAAAAAGTTAGAGGCGTTTTTTGTATTGTTTATGTGTGTTTCTTGATTTTTTGGCCATTTTGGGGCATTTACGTAATACTCGGCTATTTTTGGGCAGTTACGATAAAAAGTAAAGTTTTGTTCTCTTATTCGTCACGATATTCTAAGGTCATTGGTGCAAGTCGAAAATTTTTTGAGGCATTTTTTGTATTGTTCATGTGTCTTTCTTGATTTTTTGACCATTTTGGGGAATTAAAGTAATATTTGGCCATTTTCAGATAGTTACGAAAAGAAGTAAAATTTTGTTCTGTTATTTGTCACGATATTCTAAGGTCATTGGTGCAAGTCAAAAAAAATTGAGGCATTTTTTCTATTGTTTATGTGTGTTTCTTGATTGTTCGGCCATTTTGGGGAATTTATATTCGGCCATTTTCGGTCAGTTACGAAAAGAAGGAAAGTTTTGTTTTGTTATTCGTCACGATATTCTAAGGTCATTGGTGCAAGTCAAAAAAATTTGAGGCATATTTTGTATTGTTTATGTCTGTTTCTTGATTTTTCAGCCATTTTGGGGGATTTACGTAATATTCGACCATTTACGGGCAATTAAGAAAGGAAGTAAAATTTTGTTCTTTTATTTGTCACAATATTCTAAGGTTATTGGTGTAAGTCAAAAAAAAATTAAGGCATTTTTTGTATTGTTTATGTGTGTTTCTTGATTTTTTGGCCATTTTGGGGCATTTACGTAATATTTGGCCATTTTCATGCAATTACGAAAAGAGGTAAAGTTTTTTTCTGTTATTCATCATGATATTATAAAGTCATTGGTCAATTTTTTGAGGCATTTTTTGTATTAATTGTGTGTTTTCTGATTTTTCAGCCATTATGGGACATTGACGAAATATTCAGCCATTTTCGGTCATTTACGAAAAGAAGGTTTTTTTTTGTTATTCATCACGATATTATAAAGTCATTTGTGCAAGTCAAAAAAAATTTGAGGCATTTTTGTATTGTTTATGTGTGTTTCTTGATTTTTCGGTCATTTTGGGGCATTTACGTAATATTCAGCCATTTTCAGGTAGTTAAGAAAATAAGTCAAGTTTTGTTCTCTTATTCGTCATGATATTCTAAGTTCATTGATGCAAGTCGAAATGTTTTTGAGGTGTTTTTTGTATATATATTTTTTATGTGTATTTCTTGATTTTTTGGCCATTTTAGGGAATTTACGTAATACTAGGCCATTTTCGGACAGCTATGTAAGAAGTAAAGTTTTGTTCTCTTATTCGTAAGGATATTCTAAGGTCATTGGTGCAAGTCGAAATTTTTTTGAGGAGTTTTTTGTAATGTTTATGTGTTTTTCTTAACTTTTCGGCCATGTTGGGGAATTTACGTAATATTCGGCCATATTTGGGATGTTACAAAAAGTAGTAAAAAAAATTCCTGTTTTTCATCACTATATTCTAAGGTCATTCGTGCAAGTTGAATTTTTTTTTGAGGCGTTTTTCTATTGTTTATGTGTGTTTCTTGATTTTTCGGCCATTTTGGGGAATTTACATAATATTCGACCATTTTGGACAGTTACGAAAAGAATCAAAGTTTTGTTCTGTTATTTGTGACGATATTCTAAGGTCATTGGTGCAAGTCAAAAAAAATTGAGGCATTTTTTGTATTGTTTATGTGTGTTTCTTGATTTTTCGGTCATTTTGGGGCATTTACTTAATATTTGGCCATTTTCGGATAGTTATAAAAAGAAGTAAAGTTTTGTTCTCTTATTCGTCACGATATTCTAAGGTCATTGGTGCAAGTCAAAAAAAAAATTGAGGCTTTTTTTGTATATATGTGTTTCTTGATTTTTCAGCCATTTTAAGGCATTTACGTAATATTCTGCCATTTTGGGGTAGTTACACAAATAAATAAAGTTTTGCTCTCTTATTCGGCACAATATTCTAAAGTTAATGGTGCAAGATGAAAAAAATTTTTAGGTGTTTTTTGTATTGTTTATGCATGTTTCTTTATTTTTTGGTCATTTTTAGGCATTTACGTTATATTTGGCCATTTTCGAGATGTAACAAAAAGAGGTAAAGTTTTGTTCTCTTATTTATCACGATATTATAAGGTAATTGGTGTAACTCGAATTTTTTTTGAGGTGTTTATGTGTGTTTCTTGATTTTTCGGCCATTTTGTGGCATTTACCTAATATTCGGCCATTTTTGACAGTTACAAAAAGAAGTAAAGTTTTGTTCTCTTATTCGTCATGATATTCTAAGGTCATTGGTGCAAGTCAAAAATTATTTAGGTCGTTTTCTATAATGTTTATGTGTGTATCTTTATTTTTCGGCCATTTTGGGGCATTTATGAATATTCTGCCATTTTTGGGCAGTTACGAAAAGTAGTAAAGTTTTGTTCTGTTATTCATCACGATATTATAAAGTCATTCGTGCAAGTCGAATTTTTTTTTTGAGGCATTTTTTGTATTGCTTATGTGTGTTTCTTGATTTTTCAGCCATTTTGGGGCATTTAAGTAATATTTGGCCATTTTCGTGTAATTATGAAAAGAAGTAAAGTTTTGTTCTCTTATTTGTGACAATATTCTAAGGTCATTGGTGCAAGTTAAAAAAAATTGAGGCATTTTTTGTTTTGTTTATGTTTGTTTCTTGATATATCGGCCATTTTGGGAGATTTACGTAATATTCGGCCATTTTAGGGTAGTTACGAAAAGAAGTAAAGTTTTGTTCTTTTATTCGTGACGATATTCTAAGGTCATTGGTACAAGTTGGAATTTTTTGATGTGTTTATTGTATAGTTTAAGTGTTTCTTGATTTTTCGATCATTTTAGGGCATTTACGTAATATTCTGCCATTTTGGGGTTGTTACGAAAATAAGTAAAGTTTTGCTCTCTTATTTGTCACGATATTCTAAGGTCAATAGTGCAAATCAAAATAAATTGAGGCGTTTCTTGTATTGCTTGTGTGTTTCTTGATTTTTCAGCCATTTTTTGGCAATTACATAATATTCGACCATTTTCAGGTAGTAACAAAAAGAAGTAAAGTTTTGTTCTCTTATTCGACATGGTAATCTAAGGTTATTGGTGCAAGTTGAAATTTTTTCGAGGATTTTTTGTATTATTTATGTATGTTTCTTGATTTTTCGGCCTTTTGGGGGAATTTACATAATATTCGGCCATTTTCGGGCTATTACGAAAAGAAGTAAAGTTTTGTTCTCTTATTCTTCATTATATTGTAAGGTCATTGGTGCAAGTCAAAAAAAAATTAGGCCATTTTTGGTATTGTTTATGTGTGTTTCTTGATTTTTCGGCCATTTTCGGGCAGTTACGAAAAGTAGTTAAATTTTGTTCTATTATTCGTTACGATATTCTAAGGTCATTCGTGCTAGTTAAAAAAATTTTGAGTCGGTTTTTATACTGTTTGTGTATTTCTTGATTTTTCAGCCATTTTGGGACATATACGTAATATTCGGCCATTTTCAAGCAGTTACGAAATGAAGTAAAATTTTTTTCTCTTATTTGTCACGATATTCTAAGGTCATTGGTGCAAGTCAAAAATTATTTAGGAAGTTTTTATACTGTTTACGTATGTTTCTTGATTTTTCGGTCATTTGTGGGGGGATTTATGAATATTCGGCCAATTTTGGGCAGTTACAAAAAGTAGTGAAGTTTTGTCTGTTATTCGTCACGATATTATAAGGTCATTCATGCAAGTCGGATTTGTTTTTGAGGCATTTTTGGTACAGTTTATTTGTGTTTCTTGATTTTTTGGCAATTTTGGGCCATTTACATTATATTCGGCCATTTTCGAGAAGTTACGAAAAGATGTAAAGTTTTGTTCTCTTATTTGTGACGATATTCTAAGGCTATTTGTGCTAGTCAAAAAAAAAATTAGGTGTTTTTTCTATTGTTTATGTGTGTTTCTTGATTTATCGATCATTTTAGGGAATTTGCGTCATATTCGACCATTTTAAAGCAGTTACAAAAAGAAGTAAAGTTTTGTTCTCTTATTTGTCACTATATTCTAAGGTTATTGGTACAAGTCGAGATTTTTTTGAGATGTTTTTTGTATTGTTTATTTGTTTCTTGATTTTTCTGCCATTTTAGGCATTTTCGTAATATTCTGCCATTTTCGGATAATTACGAAAATAAGTAAAGTTTTTCTCTCTTATTCGTCGTGATATTTTAAGGTTAATAGTGCAAGACAAAAAAATTTGAGGTGTCTTTTGTATTGTTTATGTGTGTTTCTTGATTTTTTTGTCATTTTAGGGGATTTACGTAATATTCGGCCATTTTCGAGTAGTAACGAAAGAAATAAAGTTTTGTTCTCTTATTCGTCACGATATTCTAAGATTATTGGTGCAAGTCAAAAAAAATTCGAGGAGATTTTGTATTGTTTATATGTGTTTCTTGATTTTTAGTTCATTTTGGGGCATTTACGTAATATTCGGCAATTTTCTTGCAGTAACCAAAAAAAGTAAAGTTTTGTTCTCTAATTCGTCATGATATTCTAAGGTCATTTCTGCAAGTCAAAAAATATTTATGGAGTTTTTTGTATTGTTTATGTGTGTTTCTTGATTTTTTGGCCATTTTGGGGAATTTACATTTTATTTGGCCATTTTCGGATAGTTACGAAAAGTAGTAAAGTTTTATTCTCTTATTTATGACGATATTTTAAGGTCATTGGTGCAAGTTGAAATTTTTTTGAGGCTCTTTTTGTATTGTTTATGTCTGTTTCTTAATTTTTCAGCCATTTTGGAGAATTTACGTAATATTCGGTTATTTTTGGGCAGTTACGAAAACTACTAAAGTGTTTTTCTGTTATTCGTCACGATATTCTAAGGTTATTGGTGCAAGTCAAAAAAAATTCGAGGAGATTTTGTATTGTTTATTTGTGTTTCTTGATTTTTCGGACATTTTGGGGCATTTACATAATATTCGGCCATTTTCGGGCAATTAGGAAAAGATGTAAAGTTTTGTTCTCTTATTTATGATGACAAAACTAAACTCATTGGTGCAACTTGAAATTTTTTGAGGCATTTTTTGTATTGTTTATGTGTGTTTCTTAATTTTTCGTATATTTTGGGGTATTTACGTAATATTCGGTCATTTTCGGACACTTACAAAAAGTAGTAAGGTTTTGTTCTGTTATTCATCACGATATTCAAAGGTCAGTCGTGCAAGTCAAAAAAAATTTAGGCAATTTTTGTATTGTTTATGTGTATTTCTTGATTTTTTAGCCATTTTGGGGCTTTTACGTAATATTCGGACATTTTCTAGCAGTTACAAAAAAAAGTAAAGCTTTGTTCTCTTATTCGTCACGATATTTTAAGGTTATTGGTGCAAGTGAAAAGAATTTTGAGGCATTTTTTATATTGTTTATGTGTTTCTAGATTTTTCAGCCATTTTGGGTATTTACATAATATTTTGCCATTTTCAGGCAGGTACGAAAGTAAGTAAAGTCTAGCTCTCTTATTCGTCACGATATTCTAAGGTCGTTGGTGCAAATTAAAATTTCTTTGAAGTGTTTTTTGTTTTGTTTATGTGTGTTTCTTGATTTTTCGGCCATTTTGGGGGAAATACCTAAATATTCGGCCATTTTCGGGATGTTACAAAAATGAACTAAGGTTTTGTTCTCTTATTCGTCACGATATTCTATGGTCATTGGTGTAAGTCGAAATATTTTTGAGGCGTTTTTTGAATTGTTTATATGTTTTTCTTGATTTTCGGCCATTTTTTAGGATTTACGTAATATTAGTCCATTTTCGGTGATTTACGAAAAGAAGTAAAGTTTTGTTTCTTATTCGTCACGATGTTCGAAGGTCATTAGTGCAAGTCGAAATTTTTTTGAGGCATTTTTTTTATTGTTTGTGTGTTTCTTGATTTCTCGACCATTTTCGAACAATTACGAAAAGAAGTAAAGATTTGTTCTCTTATTCATCATGATATTCTAAGGTAATTGGTGCAAGTTGAATTTTTTTTTATGGCGTATTTTGTTTTTTTTTATGTGTGTTTCTTGATTTTTCGGCCATTTTGGGGAATTTACGTAATATTCGGTCATTTTCGGGCAGTTACGAAAAGAAAAAGAGTTTTATTCTCCTTTTCGTCATGATATTCTAAAGTCATTGGTGCAAATCAAAATATTTTTGAGGCATTTTTTGTATTGTTTATGTGCGTTTCTTAATTTTTCTGCCATTTTGGGCACTAGCGTAATATTTGGCCATTTTCAGGTAGTTACGAAAAGAAGTAAAATTTTGTTCTCTTATTCGTCATGATATTCTAAGGTCATTGATTCAAGTCAAAAAAAAAATTACCCGTTTTTTTATTGTTTATGTGTGTTTGGGGACTTTTTTGTATAACTTATGTGTGTTTCTTTATCTTTTGGCCATTTTGGGGTATTTACGTAATATTTAGCCTTTTCGAGTAATTATGAAAAAAAGTAAAGTTTTATTCTCTTATTCGTCACGATATTATAGGGTCATTGGTGAAAGTAAAAAAAAAATTGAGGCATTTTTTGTATTGTTTATGTGTGTTTCTTGATTTTCGGCCACTTTGGGGCATTTACGTAATATTCGGCCATTTCGGAAAGTTATGAAAAGAAGTAAAGTTTTGCTCTCTTATTTCACACGATATTCTAAAGTTATTGTTGAAAGTTGAAAATTTTTTGAGGCGTTTTTTGTATTGTTTATGTGTGTTTCTTAATTTTTAGGCCAGTTTTGGGCATTTACGTAATATTTGGCCATTTTCGGGTAGTAACGAAAAGAAGTCAAGTTTTGTTCTCTTATTTGTCACGATATTCTAAGGTCATTGGTGCAAGTTGAAATTGTTTTGAGGCGTTTTTTGTATTGTTTATGTATGCTTCTTGATTTATCGACCATTTTGGGGAATTTACGTCATATTCGGCCATTTTCGACCAGTTACAAAAAGAATTAAAGTTTTGTTGTATTATTTGACACAATATTTAAGGTTATTAGTGCAAGTCGAAAAATTTTAGAGGCTTTTTTTGTATTGTTTATTTGTGTTTCTTGATTTTTTGGCCATTTTGGGGTATTTACGTAATATTCAATTATTTTCGGATTGTTACGAAAAGATGTAAAATTTTGTTCTCTTATTCGTCACGATATTCGATGGTCATTTGTGCAAGTCAAAACTTTTTTTAAGGCGTTTTTGGTATTGTTTATTGTGTTTCTTGATTGATCGGCCTTTTTGGGAATTTACGTATTATTGGGCCATTTTCGGGCAGTTAGGAAAAGAACTAAAGTTTTGTTCTATTATTCTTCACGATATTATAAGGTCATTCGTGCAAGTCAAAATATTTTGAGGCATTTTTTGTATTGTTTATGTGTCTTTCTTGATTTTTTGGCCATTTTTGGGCATTCACGTAATATTTAGCCATTTTCGGGCAATACTAAATAAAGTATTATTGTGTTCTCTTATTCGTCACGATATTCTAAGGTCATTAATGCAAGTAGAAATTTTAGTGAGGCATCTTTTGTATTTTTTATGTATGTTTCTTGATTTATTGGCCATTTTGGGAAATTTATGTAATATTCGGCCATTTTCGGGCAATTACGAAAAGAATTGAAGTTTTGTTTTGTTATTCGACACGATATTTTATGGTCATTAGTGCAAGTATAAGTTTTTTAGAGGTGTTTTTTGTATTGTTTATGTATGTTTCTTGATTTTTTGTCCATTTTGGGGATTTACATAATATTCGGCAATTTTCAAACTGTTACGAAAAGAACTAAAGTTTTGTTCTCTTATTTGTCATTATATTCTAAAGTCATTGGTGGAAATCGAAACTTTTTTGATGCATTTTTGGTATTGTGTGTGTGTTTCTTGAGTTTTTAGCCAATTTGAGTCATTTACGTAATATTCGGCCATTTTCGAGCAGTTACGAAAAGAAGTAAAGTTTTGTTCTCTTATTCATCACGATATTCGAAGGTTATTGGTGCAAGTTGAAATTTTTGTAATGTATTTTTTGTGTTGTTTATGTGTGTTTCTTGATTTTTCAGCCATTTTAGGGAATTTACGTAATTTTCGGTCATTTTCGGACAGTTATGAAAAGAAGTAAAGTTTTGTTCTTTTTTTCGTCATGATATTATAAAGTTATTGGTGTAAGTCGAATTTTTTTTTGAGGCGTTTTATGTATTGTTTATGAGTGTTTATTGATTTTTCGGCCTTTTTGGGCATTTACGTAATATTTAGTCATTTTTGGGCAGTTACGATACGAAGTAAAGTTTTGTTCTCTTATTCATCACGATATTCTAAGGTCATTGGTGCCGGTCGAATTTCGTTTTAGGCGTTTTTTATTTTGTTTATGTGTGTTTCTTGATTTTTCGGTCATTTTGGGAAATTTACACAATATTCTATCATTTTCGAGTAGTTATAAAAAGAAGTTAAAAAAATTTCTCTTAATCCTCACGATACTCTAAGGTCATTGGTGCAAGTCGAAATTTCTTTGAGGCATTTTTTGTATTGTTTATGTATGTCTCTTGTTTTTCGGCCATTTTGGGGATTTACATAATATTCGGCCATTTTCGGACGCTTACGAAAGGTAGTAAAGTTTTGTTCTCTTATTTGTCATGATATTTTAAGGTCATTGGTGCAAATGGAAACTTTTTTGAGTCGTTTTTGGTATTGTTTATGTGTGTTTCTTGATTGTTTTGGTGATTTTGGGGCATTTACGTAATATTCGGCCATTTTCGTGAAGTTACGCAAAGAAGTAAAGTTTTGTTCTCTTATTCATCACGATATTCTATGGTAATTGGTGCAAGTTGAAATTTTTTTGAGGCATTTTTGGTATTGTTTATATGTTTTTCTTGATTTTCGATCATAATTGGGTATTTACGTAATTCAACCATTTTCGGGCAGTTACGAAAAACAAGTAAAGTTTTGTTTCTTATTCGTCACGATGTTGTATGGTCATTGGTGCAATTCAAAAATTATTTGACGCGTTTTTTTATTTGTTGTGTATGTTTCTTGATTTTTCGGCTATTTTGGGGCATTTACGTTATATTCGACCATTTTCGGGCAGTTACGAAAAGAAGCAAAGTTTTGTTCTCTTGTTCATCACAATATTCTAAGGTTATTTGTGCAAGTTGAAGTTTTTTAAGGTGTTTTTTATTTTGATTATGTGTGTTTCTTGATTTTACTGCCATTTTGGGGCATTTACATAATTTTTGATCATTTTCGGACAGTTACAAAAAGATGTAAAGTTTTGTTCTCTTTTTTGTCATGATATTCTAAGGTCTTTGGTGAAAGTCAAAAAAAAAATTGAGGGGTTTTTTGTATTGTTTATGTGTGTTTCTTGATTTTTCTGCAGTTTTAAGCATTTACGTAATATTCAGCCATTTTCGAGCAGTTACGATAAGAAGTAAAGTTTTGTTCTCTTATTCGTCACGATATTCTAAGTTCATTGGTGCAAGTCGAATTTTCTTAGGCATTTTTTGTTTTGTTTATGTGTGTTTCTTTATTTTTCGGCCATTTTGGGGCATTTATATAATATTCGGCCATTTTCGACCCGTTACAAAAAGAAGTAAAGTTTTGTTCTCTTATTCGTCACAATACTCTTAGGTCAATGGTGCAAGTCAAAAAAAATTTGAGGCTTTTTTTGTATTGTTTATGTGTGTTTCTTATTTTTTCGGCTGTTGTGGGACATTTTACATAATATTCGGCCATTTTCGAGAAGTTACGAAAAGAAGTAAAGGTATGTTCTGTTATTCATGATGATATTCTTAGGTCATTGGTGCAAGTCAAAAGTCTTTGAGGTGTTTTTGTACTACTTATGTGTTTTTCTTGAATTTTTGGCCATTTTGAGTATTTACGTAATATTCAGCCATTTTCGAGCAGTTATGAAAAGATGTAAAGTTTTGTTTTTTTTCATCACGATATTCTAAGGTCATTGGTAAAAGTTGAATTTTTTTTAGGCGTTTTTTGTGTTGTTTATCTGTGTTTCTTGACTTTGGAGCATTTACGTAATAATCGTCCATTTTTGGGTAGTTACGAAAAGAAGTAAACATTTACTCTCTTATTCGTCACGATATTCTAAGGTCAATGGTGAAAGTCAAAAAAAATTTGAGGCGTTTTGTGTATTGTTTATGTGTGTTTCTGGATTTTTCGGCCATTTACGTAATATTCGGTCATTTTTGGGAATTAACGAAAAGAAGTAAAGTTTTGTTCTCTTATTCGTCACGATATTCTATGGTCATTGGTGCAAGTCGAAATATTATTAAGGCATTTTTTGTTTTGTTTAAGTGTGTTATTTTGTTTTTCAGCCATTTTGGGGAACTTACATAATATTCTGTCATTTTTGGGCAGTTACGAAAATAAGTAAAATTTTGTTCTCTTTTTCATCATCATATTCTAAGGTCATTGGTGCAAGTCGAAATTTTTTTGAGTCGGTTTTTGTATTGTTTATGTTTGTTTCTTGATTTATCGGTCAGTTTGGGGAATTTACGTAATACTCGGCCTTTTTTGGGTAGTTACAAAAATAATTAAAAAAAAATTCTGTTATTCGACACGATATTTTAATATCATTAGTGCAAATCGAAATTTTTGAGAGGCATTTTTTGTATTGTTTATGTGTGTTTCTTGATTTTTGGCCATTTTGTGGAATTTACGTAACATTCGTCCATTTTTTGACAGTTACGAAACGAAGTAAAGGTCTGTTCTCTTATTAGTCACGATATTCTAAGGTCATTGGTGCAAGTCAAAACTTTTTTGAGGTGTTTTTGGTATTGTTTATGTGTGTTGCTTAATTTTTCGGCCATTTTGGGGAATTTACGTAATATTGGCCCATTCTCGAGCAGTTAGGAAAAGAACTAAAGTTTTGTTCTGTTATTCGTCATGATATTCTAAGGTCATTGGTGCAAGTCAAAAAAAATTTGAGCCATTTTTTGTACTGTTTATGTGTGTTTCTTGATTTTTCAGCCATTTTTAGGCATTTACATAATATTCGGCATTTTCGGGCAGTAACGAAAAGAAGTAAAGTTTTGTTCTCTCATTCGTTACGATATTCTAAGGTCATTGGTGCAAGTCCAATTTTTTGTGAGGCATATTTTGTATTATTTATGTATGTTTCTTGATTTATCGTCCATTTTTGGGTATTTACGTAATATTCGGCTATTTTTAGGCAGTTACAAAAAGAATTAACGTTTTGTTCTGTTATTCGACATGATATTTTAAGGTCATTATTGCATGTTGAAATTTTTTAGAAGCATTTTTTGTATCTTTTATGTGTACTTCTTGATTTTTTGGCCATTTTGGGGAATTTACGTACTATTCGGTCATTTTCAGACAGTTAAGAAGTAAAGTCTTTTTCTCTTTTTTGTCATGATATTTTAAGGTCATCGATGCAAGTCAAAACTTTTTTGAGGCGTTTTTGGTAGTGTTTATGTGTGTTTCTATATTTTTCGGCCATTTTGGGATATTTATGTAATATTGGGCCATTTTCGGGGTAGTTACGAAAAGAACTAAAGTTTTGTTCTGTTATTCGTCACGATATTGTAAGGTAATTGGTGCTAGTCGAATTTTTTTTGAGGCATTTTGTATTATTTATGTGTGTTTCTTGATTTTTCGGTCATTTTTGGGCATTTAAGTAATATTCATCCATTTTTGAACAGTTACGAAAAGAAGTAAAATTTTATTCTCTTATTTGTCACGATATTCTATGGTCATTGGTGCAAGTCGAAAAATTTTTGAGGCTTTTTTTGTTGGCGGAATGACCTGGGAGACTCCTGTACTTGGCTCCATTTGTCAGTTCGACCCTCCTACTCATCACTTTGCCAACCAAACCCTTAAACTCACCAGAACATAATATTTTAAACCCTTCTAACCATTGACTGAGCTTATGTGGCATTAATATTGGTGAGTTGGAAATATGCGTGATTACACGCGCTTGAAAGCGAGTTAAAACAATATTTTACTTTTAAAAAAAATCAATTTAACAAAATTAAAAAATAAGATTCATCTTTTTCAACCCTCCTTTACCCACACCCACCCTTTCTTATTCTCCTCTCCCCCTCACCACAACCCTCAACTTTCTTCTTTCTCCAGCCCCACATTCACTCTTCTCCGCCTTTTTTAAAAAAAAAATTTCATACAAATCAATAGCCTCAACTTCTTCTAAAATTCTGGTTTTTTAGGTTTGAAAAATATTAGTATCATTCTTTTATTAGTTGGTTTCAACAAGGAGATGTGGATAATGTGAATGATGATTGTGACTATTGAAAATTTTAAAACTCCATTGATAAGCTTGAAAAATCTTAAAAAATAATAAATGGGTCTTGTGAATTTGTAAAATTAATTAAATATTTTTATTGGGGTTCATTGAGTTTGTGTTGGTGAACTTGTAGTTGAATTTACAAGTTAAATCAAGAAGAATTTGATTTAATGGGTATAAATCTAGTGCTCAATTTGTGACCAAATATGAAGAAGATGACTATTTGAAAAGTTTAAGAAATTAAAAAATTAATCTATTTGATTTTATTTTTATTTTTTTAGCACTTAATTTCACATGTGGCACTAAAAAATGATGTGAAATCCCACGTGTAATCGCGTCCATTACACGCACACTGACCGGAGGAGAAAAGGGCTTAAAAATATTGTATTTTGATGGGTTTAAGGATCTAGTTGGCAAAGTGATAAGTATGAGAGTTTAACTGACAAACAGAGCCAAATACAATGG
Organism: Solanum commersonii; assembly: GCA_029007595.1. Lineage (NCBI taxonomy): Eukaryota > Viridiplantae > Streptophyta > Magnoliopsida > Solanales > Solanaceae > Solanum > Solanum commersonii. The sequence goes on from JAJTWQ010000110.1 coordinate 1,812,111, forward strand.
TATTTTAGGTCATTCTGCCTTTTTTGTTTTGTTTAAGTGTAATTTTGACATTTCGGTCATTTTGGGGCATTTATGTAATATTCAACCATTTTCGGGCAGTTACGAAAAGAAGTAAAGTTTTGTTCTCTAATTCATCACGATATTCTATGGTCATTGGTGCAAGTCAAATTTTTTTTGAGGCCTTTATTGTATTGTTTTTGTGTTTCTTGATTTTTCGGTCATTTTGGGGCATTTACGTTATATTCGGCTATTTTTAGGTAGTTACGAAAAGAAGTAAAGTTTTGTTCTCTTATTCATCACGATTTTCTAAGGTCATTGGTGCAAGTCGAAATTTTTTTGAGGCATTTTTGGTATTGTTTGTGTGTTTCTTGATTTTTCGGCCATTGTGGGGCATGTACGTAATATTCGGCCATTTTCAGGTAGTTACAACAAGAAGTAAAGTTTTGTTCTCTTATTCGACACGATATTCTAAGGTCATTGGTCCAAGTTGAAATTTTTTTGAGGCGTTTTTTGGATTGTTTATGTGTGTTTCTTAATATTTTGGCCATTTTGAAGCATTTACGTAATATTCGGCCAGTTTTGGGCATTTACGAAAAGAAGTAAAGTTTTGTTCTGTTACCGTCACAATATTCTAAGGTCATTGGTGCAAGTCAAAAAAAATTTGAGGCGTTTTTTGTATTGTTGATGTGTGTTTCTTGATTTTTTGGCCATTTTGGGGTATTTACATTATATTCGGCCATTTTGGGGGAATTACGAAAAGAAGTAAAGTTTAGTTTCTTATTCGTCACGATATTCTAAGGTAATTGGTTGAAGTCAAATTTATTTTAGGCGTTTTTTGTATTATTTATGTGTGTTTCTTGATTTATCGGCCATTTACGTAATATTCGGCCATTTTCAGGCAGTTACGAAAAGAAGTAAAGTTTTGTTTTGTTATTCGTGACGTTATTTTAAGGTCATTAGTGCAAGTCAAAATTTTTAAGAGGTGTTTTTTGTATTGTTTATGTGTATTTCTTGATTTTTCGGCCATTTTGGGGCATTTACGTAATATTCGGCATTTTCGTGTTGTTACGAAAAGAAGTAAAGTTTTGTTCTCTTATCCCTCATGATATTCTATGGTCATTCGTTCAAGTAGAAACTTTTTTGAGGCATTTTTGGTACTGTTTATGTGTGTTTCTTGATTATTCGGCTATTTTGGGGTAATTTACGTAATATTCGACCATTTTCGGGCAGTTACAAAAAGAAATAAATTTTTGTTCTCTTATTCGTCACGATATTCTAAGGTCTTTGATGCAGGTCAAAAAGAATTTGACGCATTTTTTGTATTGTTTATGAGTGTTTCTTAATTTTTTGGCCTTTATGGGCATTTATGTAATATTCGGCCATTTTCGGGTAGGTACGAATAGATGTAAAGTTTTGTTCTTTTATTCATCACGATATTCTAAGGTCATTGGTGCAAGTTGAAATTTCTTTGAGGCATTTGTTGTATTGTTTATGTATGTTTCTTGATTTTTCATCCATTTGGGGGTATTTTCGTGATATTCAATCATTTTCGGACAATAACGAAAAGAAGTAAAGTTTAGTTCTCTTATTCATCACGATATTCTAAGGTCATTGGTGCAAGTTGAAATTTTTTTTGAGTCATTTTTTATATTGTTTGTGTGTTTCTTGATTTTTCAATTATTTTGAGGCATTTACGTAATATTCGGCCATTTTTGGGCAATGACGAAAAGAAGTAAAAAATATTTCTCTTATTCGTCACGATATTCTAAGTTCATTGGTGGAAGTCAAATTTTTTTTGATGCGTTTTTTATATTGTTTATGTGTATTTCTTGGTTTTTTGGCTATTTCAGGGAATTTAAGTAATATTCGGCCTTTTTCGAGAAATTATAAAAATAAGTAAAGATTTGTTCTGTAATCGCCACGATATTCTAAGGTCAATTGTGCAATTAAAAAAAAATTGACACATTTTTTGTTGCTTATGTGCGTTTCTTAATTTTTCGGCAATTTTAGGGTAATTACATAATATTCGGACAGTTACAAAAAGAAGTAAAGTCTTGTTATCTTATTCGTTATGATATTCTAAGGTCATTAGTGCAAGTCAAAATTTATTTGAGGCATTTTTTGTATGATTTATGTGTGTTTCTTGATTTTTCAGCAATTTTGGTGCATTTACGTAATATTCGGCCATTTTCGAGCAGTAACAATAAGAAGTACAAGTTTATTCTGCTATTCGTCATGATATTCTAAGTTCATTGGTGCAAGTCGAAATTTTTTTGAGGCGTTTTTTGTATTGTTTGTGTGTTTCTTGATTTTGCAGCCATTTTGGGGGATTTACATAATATTCGGTCATTTTCGGACAGTAACTAAAAAAAGTAAAGTTTTGTTTTGTTATTTGTCACAATATTGTAAGGTCATTGGTGCAGTTAATTTTTTTTTGAGGCGTTTCTGTATTGTTTGTGTGTTTCTTGATTTTCGGCCATTTTGGAGACACTTACGTAATATTCGGCTATTTTCGGGTAGTTACGAAAAGAAGTAAAGGTTTGTAATCTTATTTGTCACGATATTCTAAGGTCGTTGGAGCAAGTCAAAATTTGTTTGAGGCGTTTTTTGTATTGTTGATGTCTATTGCTTGGTTTTTCGGCCATTTTGGGGAATTTACATAATATTCAGCCATTTTTGGGCAGTTACGAAAAGAAGTACAGTTTTGTTCTCTTATTCGTTACGATATTCTAAGGTCATTGGTGCAAGTCAAAAAATTTTGAGGCGCATTTTGTATTGTTTGTGTGTTTCTTGATTTTTTGTCCATTTGGGGGCATTTACGTAATATTCAGTCATTTTCGGAAAGTTACCAAAAGAACTAATGTTTTGTTCCGTTATTCATCACGATATTCTTAGGTCATTGGTGCAACTCGTAAATTTTTTGATGCGTTTTTTGTATGGTTTATGTGTGTTTCTTGATTTTTCGACCATTTTGGGCATTTACGTAATATTCGTCCATTTTCGGGTCGTTACGTAAATATGTAAAGTTTTGTTTTCTTATTCATCACGATATTCTTAGGTCATTGGTGCGAATCAAAAAATTTTGAGGCATTTTTTGTATTGTTTATGTGTATTTCTTGATTTTTCGGCCATTTAGGGGCATTTACGTAATATTCGGCCATTTTTGGGAAGTTACGAAAAAAAGTAACATTTTGTTCTATTATTCGTCACGATATTCTAAGTTTATTGTGCAAGTCAAAAAAAATTTGAGGCGTTATTTGCTTTGTTTATGTGTTTTTCTTGATTTTTTGGCCATTTTGGGGTATTTACGTAATATTCGGTCATTTTTGGAAACTTATGAAAAGAAGTAAAGTTTTGTTCTCTTATTCGTCACGATATTCTGGGGTTATTGGTGCAAGTCAAAAAAAATTTGAGACATTTTTTTTATTGTTTATGCATGTTTCATGATTTTTCGGTAATTTTGGCTTAATTACGTAATATTTGGCTATTTTCGCGAAGTTACGAAAAGAAGTAAAGTTTTGTTCTCCTATTCGTCAATGATATTCTCAGGTCATTGGTGCAAGTCAAATTTTTTTTGTATTGTTTGTGTGTGTTTCTTGATTTTTAGGCCATTTTGGAGCATTTACGTAATATTCGGCCATTTTCGGGTAGTTTCAAAAAGAAGTAAAGTTTTGTTCTGTTATTCGTCACGATATTCTAAGGTCATTTGTGCAAGTCAAAAAAAATTTCATGTGTTTTTTTTTATTGTTTATGTGTATTTCTTGATTTTTGGGCTATTTTGGGGTATTAACATAATATTCAGCCATTTTCAGTCAGTTACGAAAAGAAGTAAAGTTTTGTTCTATTATTCCTCACGATATTCTAAGGTCATTGGTGCAACTCGAATTTTTTTTGAGGCATTTTTTGTATTGTTTATGAGTGTTTCTTGATTTGTCGGCCATTTTGGTGCATTTACGTAATATTCGTCCATTTTCGTGCAGTTACAAAATGAAGTAAATTTTTTTTCTTATTTTTGTCACGATATTCTTAGGTCATTGGTGCAAGTCATAAAATTTTTGTGGCTTTTTTATATTGTTTGTGTGTTTCTTGATTTATTTTTGCCATTTTTTGGCATCTACGTAATATTCGGACATATTCAGGAAGTTTCGAAAAGAAATATAATTTTGGTATGTTATTCGTCATGATATTCTAAGGTCATTGGTGCAAGTCGAATTTTTTTAGGCATTTTGTGTATTGTTTATGCCTTTTCTTGATTTTTCGATCATTTTGGGGCATTTACGTAATAATCGGCCATTTTCGGGCAGTTACGAAAAGATGTAAAGTTTTATTCTCCTATTCGTCAATGATATTCTTAGGTCATTGATGCAAGTCAAATTTTTTTGAGGTGTTTTTTTGTATTGTTTATGTTTGTTTCTTGATTTTTTGGCCATTTTGGAGCATTTGTAAGATTCGGCCATTTTCGAGCAGTTACAAAAAGATGTTATGTTTTGTTCTTTTATTCGTCATGATATTCTAAGGTCATTGGTACAAGTCAATTTTTTTTGAGGTGTTTGTTGTATTATTTATGTTTGTTTCTTGATTTTTTGGCCATTTTAAGGTATTAACATAATATTTAGCCATTTTCGGGCAGTTACGAAAAGAAATAAAGTTTTGTTTTGTTATTTTGTGATGATATTCTAAGGTCATTGGTGCAAGTCAAAAAACATTTTAGGTGTTTTTTGTACTGTTTATGTGTGTTTCTTGATTTTTCAGCCATTTTGGGGAACTTACGTAATTTTCGGCCATTTTTGGATAGTTAAGAAAAGAAGCAAAGTTTTGTTCTCTTATTCATCACGATATTCTAAGGTCATTGGTGCAAGTTAAAAAATTTTGAGGCATTTTTTTTTATTGTGTATGTGTGTTTTTTGATTTTTCGGCCATTTTGGGGTACTTATGTAATATTTGGTCATTTTCGGGCTGTTACGAAAAGAAGTAAAGTTTTATTCTATTATTCGTCATGATATTCTAAGGTCATTGGTGTAACTTGAAATTTTTTTGATGCGTTTTTTGTATTGTTTATGCGTGTTTCTTGATTTTTCGGTCATTTTGGGTCATTTACGTAATATGCCATTTTTGGGAAGTTACGCAAAAAAGTAAAGTTTTGTTCTCCTATTCGTCAATGATATTTTCAGGTTATTGGTGCAAGTCGAAATTTTTTTGGAGGCGTTTTATGTATTTTTTTAATGTGTTTTTCTTTATTTTTCGGCCATTTTGGAGTATTAACATAATATTCGGCCATTTTTGGGTAGTTACAAAAAGAAGTAAAGTTTTGTTCTCTTATTTGTCACGATATTCTAAGGTCATTGGTGCAAGTCGAAATTTTTTTGAGGTGTTTTTTGTATTGTTTATATGTGTTTCTTGATAATTGGTCATTTTGGGGTATTAACATAATATTCGGCCATTTTCGGGCAGTTACGAAAAGTAGTAAAACTCTATTCTGTTATTCTTCACGATATTCTAAGGTCATTGGTGCAAGTTGAAATTTTTTTTTGAGGCATTTATTTTGTATTATTTATGTGTGTTTCTTGATTTTTCAGCCATTTACGAAATATTCGGCCATTTTCGAGCAGTTACGAAAAGAAGTAAAGTTTTGTTCTATTATTCGTCACGATATTCTAAGGTCATTGGTGCAAGTCGGAATTTTTTTGAACCATTTTTTGCATAGTTTGTGTGTTTCTTGATTTTTTGACCATTTTGGGGAATTTACGTAATATTTAGTCATTTTCGGGACGTTATTGATGAGTCCACATATTGAACTCATTTAGGGCTATATTTTGATAGAATTAGTGTCCTCATATGCATATTTTGTCTCAATATCTGATGTAAATCCTTAAGTTTCAGGTATTTGGAGTTTGAGGTAAAACATGGACACCACTTGGCAAGAAGGAACAAGGCCCCTAAAAAGAACAAAGAAATGAAGGCCTGAAGATCGCCGAGCCTAGTTAGTGAGTGGCCGATCGACCTGGAGATTGCCTTTTGTTCCATTGTGTTGATCCCTAAATGGAAAGATCAAGTTGGTGATGAAATGGTTCGCCGAGTAGTTCCGCGAAGCAGTACCATATCGCCTAACGACTCAAAACGCAAAGAGGCTAAAGGCTAAAGTAGGAGGGCGATGAAATCGACCAAAAGGCGAATCACCGAGCGTTTCGGCGATACCGACTAACTGTGTTGAATGGTCCTCCGTAACACAAATTTTCAAACACTATAAATACTTGTTTTAAATTTCTAGCTTAGTATCATTTCTATTATTCGAACTTTTTGCAGTTTTTGAGGGAGTCAGGTTTTAGAGGGTTTTGGAGACTTTGTTCTAAGACTTTGAAGATTCAAAGGGTTTCAACTCCAAGAAATTGGAAGTGGGTCTCGAAGATTCTTCACTCTTGACGTGTTTTAAGACTTAATTCTTCATACCCAGTTGATGGAAACTGATATTGGTAAACATTTTTATCTCTTTTAGATGTCTAGCTAAAACCCTAATTCTCGGGGTGTGATTTTGTGAATTTGGGCTAAATTATCTATTAGGTCTTGCTTGTTGATGGTTTATTTGTTGTTTAAATGTGATTTCGTTTAGTAGTTGTGTATGAACTTAATAGGATTGTAGTTGCAAATACAATTTCATCTTAGTGTTTTTGGCTTGCTCGAGAGAGATATCGTAAAACTAAGACTATTAAATTGATAGCCGATGGTATTGGGTCGACATGGGTTCAGCTCGAGAGAGTGAATCCTAGTCCTTCTCCCACACATTTAGCTCGAGAGAGTGAATGGGCTAAGGCGGAGGCTGTGCTTAATGCAACAACTCGGTGTTCGAGAGAAACCGAGTTGATTCGGGGTAAGTTGCTTGAGAGAGAATTCACCCCCACTATAGTCTCGCCTAGTCATAAATGTTCAAAAATTTACTATCAAAAGTATGTACCCGATAGTCTAGTTTAACTCGTATTCCTATTACATCCCAAGAATCCCGTCTCCCTATCTAGTTTCTTTATATATTTGCTACTTTTAGTTGTTAATTACTACAAACCCCCTTTTTGATAACTGACGCTTGCGTCACCCCTTAGATTTAGTATGTTTATATTCGATAATGTTTATAACTATGACTAATTAGAACTTGATTTTATTTTTCTATTAATTCTCAAAACCACTCCCTGTGGGAACGATCCTAATTCTTGGTTGGGTTATATCACTACACGCGATCGTTGGCACATGAACCGAAATAGTGTCAGTTGATTACATCGAACATCAAAATGGCGCTGCTGCCGGGGAGTGGTGTTATTGGAGAATTTTAGTTAAGTAAATTTTTGTTCTTCTTAGTCGTAGTTTACTAACTTAATTTTTTGTTTTGTTTTGTTGGTTTGAGCTTTGAAACACAGGAGGTGAGTAGGTCGAGCAGTACTCACGAGCAAATGGAGTTTCCTCCATTGGAAGTAATGTTGTTCAGGGATCACATCCTAACCTTCAAACAATTGGAAGGTGAACGGATTCATGAGACATGGGCAAGGTTTAAAGAACTGATAACTCAATGCCCAAGTCATGAAATTCCCGATATAGTCCTCCTTGACTGTTTCTACTGAAGTCTTGGTCCCGGAAACAAGGTGTTGGCAGATCAACTCATTCCGAGCGGCATTGCAAAACAACCATATGCGATAGCAGTCCAACTGCTTGATCACATGGTCGAGAAAAACCAAGAAGTAGAAAAGGACTTTATGATGGCCGCACTGATGACTCAGATGGATGAGTTGGCCAAAAAGGTTAGAGAGCTTGACATCCAGTGCATCAAGAAAGACCTCTATGTCCCTCCCCATGAGCTAAGAAAATCAAAGAATAAGGGGGATGGACAAACTGAAGCAATGCTCATGCTTTTTCTCCGGAAAGCTAATATGTAGGACAAGGTACTGGAGAAATTGAGGGAGAATGTTTTAATGTTAACCAGATGACAACCTCCCACTCCACACTCATTCATCTACTGGGATCCCAAATGGACCAAGTACTATCTTCTATCTATCCTGAGCCAGAAGCGGGGTGTCCTTATGAAACTAAGGACAACCCCACAAATGAGGGATGAATAAGTACTAGCGTCGTGCCACGACGTTAACTACGACGCTTCTTGGGTGGCAACCTAAGGTTTTATTTCTTTATTTTTGTTTTAAAAATAATGGTGTGTTGAATTTACATGTAAAGTCTGGAGAGTGTGTGGAAGTTGCGTTTGGAGAGCTAAAAGTTCCATTCATCGAATCACCGAACATGTCGGCGATCCCGATGTTGTCCGCCTTTGGACCCCCAAGCAACTGAAGGTCCTGTAAAAGTCGGCAGGGTAAGTGACCACTCGGTGGATCGCCGAGTAGATCGACGAACAATACTAATGTCGCCGAATGGATACGAACTGGACGGTTATATATGGCCAAAGGGTTTAGAATTTCAAACTCTTCACTTTCCCTCGCTTCTAAACTTCACAAACTTGCACCAAGTTAGTATTTTCACCATTCTTGCATTCCATAATTATTTTGGTTGTTGATTTGTGCTTGGAGTTAGAAAACTTTGCCACCTAGCATCTCAAATTTATATTGTTCGACATAAGAGGTTAGGTTTCCAAATCATGTGTGTATTTTCATCGCATTTTGTACTCATTTGCAAATGATCACATGGTATTGTCGTGTGCTGCGCCTCTCTGATAGGATTAGAATGCTTAAATGCCATTTTTAATTTGATAATCTTGCCCTCATTGTTTTGATGGTCGAATGCCCATATGTTTGTGCCTTAAATTGAGTAAAATTTTGTGGGGGTATGCTTGCATGTTGGTTAGATTGGTAGGGTGTACTCTGAGTTACCCGCATTTGTGCTAAATGACATAAATTGCACAATGATAGAGTGGGTATACTATTCTTAAGGGCAAAAGTCATCAAATGGCCAAATTTAGCAAAATCAGGAAAAATCTGAATATCCTAGGATGATGGGTGCTATGGGTCTTAGCTTAATTATACTAGTGCATGCTTTGATTTTATTTTCGGAGGTTGCGGGGTTGAATTTAAGAAGATGGGTTGAAAAAACTAGGCACGTTGGGCTGTTTGGCTAGCTGGGTCGAGCTCGCCGAACCACTCGGCGGTTCACCTAATGACCCCATCTCGCCCTTAATTTCATGCTATATGTGTTGTTGGTTTCTGCAACTTTCGGCAAGAAGCCTGAGTTTGCCAAAAGCATTTAGCGACTCGCCAAAAGTCTTCTTATTCACCCTTTGTCTACACCTCTGAACCCTTGTTGGACTGTGACTTTCAACGGGCAAACCCTGGCTTGCCTAAAGTAGTCAGTGATTCGCTGAAAGGTTCCTCCCGTCGCCCATTTGCTAAAATTCTCTGGCCAATCCCTTCGGCGAGTCTGATCTAGTTCGCCAAAGAGGATCGGCGAATCACCGATTAGATCGGCGAGTTTGTCTACAACTATTTTTCTGTGCTCTTAATTGAATAATTTCTAAATTCTTTTTGATGTTTTGCAGATATGGTATAGACTAATATAACCAGGCCGCCCCAGAAGAAAGCACAAGGTATTAACATAAATGAAAGGGGATCAAATCTCCCAAAGAAGAGAAGATAAGAACTCCCCCTGGGAGACAAAGGCAAATGAAAAAGGAACACATCTGAGAGAGTAACTGTTGACACCCGGACTGAGTTGTTGTCTGAACCTGAAGACGAGCAACCTTTGATTCCTCGAAGGGATGAGATCCGAGCTAGATCTCAAACCACATCCACTAGAGTCCCTTCAAATTTCATTCCTCCGGTAACAAACTCAGTACCAGCTCAGGCACCTCTTGTGACCCCCATGTCTCTTGTCATTCCTCCTCCCAAGCATTTAAACAGATTAAAAAGGTGATGGTTTACGTACCATCCTCGAGGAGAAGCTATTTTCGATAGAAGGCTTAAATGGGAAGTATTCAGAATGAGAAAGACCCTCCACTACCATGAGTTTGAGCAGTTCAGCAGGCCTTGAGGCCTTTACTTTCCTACCTGGGTCCGGGAATTCTATACAGCTTATGGGGAGTTGGTGCCTAAGAGCAATAAGAAGGCGAGCGAGTTCAGACCGGTAAAGTCGGTCATGGTCAGAGGCAGGGAAGTTTGGTGCAGCAGTGAACATATTAATACTATATTGGATAGACCACTAGATTCTTCACTTCCTTATGAGGGATTGCCCATTGCTCAGTCCATAGATGACTTGAAGGGTTGGTTGGCCTCTCTGATTTCTGACACCACCCCAAGGTGGATCAAGGCGGGGGCCCTTATTGAGAAGAGGGAATTGAGTATTGCTGCCAGGTTCTGGTTTGGCTTTATCAGCAGTACCATAATGCCATCCCAGAACGAGTCTGTCTTACGCTATCCTAAAGCAACTTGCCTTGGTTCAGTCATGTCTAGGAGGCTCATCAACCTAGGACTACTGATTTCACAAGAGATGGCCATGAGAGCCAAGCAGAGACAGACTTCTCTGCCATTTCCAGTCCTGATCACTGAGCTGTGCCGACATGCTAGAATACCCGGGATACTGCGAGGGATATTGAGGTAACCCCTTCATCCTCCACTGACATCCGGTGTATTGAGGTCAAGTACACACGAGAGGAAGTGGCCAGAAGGAGAGGAACTCCGACAGATATTTCTCCAGAGGTTGATGTTGACTCATTACCTGCAGAGGCATCTTCGCCTACTACGGCCTCTGGGCCTTCAGGTACATCCGCTCCTTCCTCTTCTTCACAGGACCCAGGTGTTTCCTCTTCCTCTGAGCCTGTCAGGATTACCTAAGCCATGATCGTGAAGATGGGGCATTTGGCCCAATCAGCTGACATGCAGGCGACCCAACTTGAGAGATCCATCCCAAGGATGATCGAGAGTGCCATACTTGCTGCACTTACCCCCTTCCAGACTTCTGTTGATGCGTTGACTGTAAGAGTCACAACTTGTGAGAGCAGACAGAGGGCATCCTCCGAGGTAACGACTTTGAAAGCAGAAGTAGTAGATCTGAGGAAGGATGTAGACTATCTAAAGTCTACTGACTTCAATTCATTAATAGAGGCTGCTGATGATGAAGATGCCCCCAGAGACTTCAGTGATTCCTTCGGCTACCACCGGAGAAGTATAGAGGGATGGCACAACAGATGAGGAGTCAGATGCAGAGACTGACGAGGAGCAGATGGAGGTGCACGATGATGAGATGATAGAGAGCCAAGAGGAGAGCATATTTAGAGATTTTCCAGATCTGGTGGAGACGATTGTGTAGCCGGTGGTCCAGATATCGTTGACTGAGACATCCACAACAGCTCCTAGTAGATCTGGCACGATTTCGGGCACTGATGCCCAAGTACAAATTGCTGCACCGGGCACTGAGGCCCGGACAGATGGAGAGATTGCATAGACAGGATCCTTTCTTTACCTCCTTCTCTATCTTACTTTCTTTCACTTTTGGATACTTTACTTCATTTGCATTTGAGGAAAAATGATTTGTGGTGCGGTGAGGCCCACCTTTTGTGTGAATATTAATGTTTGTGTTTTGTTTATATTTGGGTAGTTGTGCTTAAAATTGTGTTGACACTGCTTTTTGTGGAAGGTTTGAGCTTGTGGCTCCTTGTCTTAAAGTGTAAATGATTTTGACCCTTCCAAAAATTTTTAACCACCTTATGTACATATGGAATGTGGTTGTTCTTTAGCAAATTTGAGTCTCGGTTTTGATCAATATCGATGACTCAAATAGTGCTCATAATCGAATGAACATGAATGTGGGCTATGATGAGACCAAGTGAAGTTACACAGTCAATATATGAACTCTTTGCATCTCATTGTGACTAGCCAAGTATCAAATTGATTCTCTTGCAATGAACGTTGCACACTAGCAAAAGTGTGGAGTCTTGTTTGACTTTGGTGTCGATGCCTTGTGTGATGAGCTTACTGTGAACCATGCATGATAACACCTAGAATTTTCCCCATTGGTCTGGTCAACTAAGTAAGGCTATCTCTTGATATGATCTTAGGCAACTTCGAAGAGTGTGAGCCAATTTGGCATATACCTCTTTTGTGGCCTACCTTGTGAGTGTGTGAACCTCTTTTGAACACCCCTTGAGCCTTACCTTTCTTTGAAAGAAACTTGATGAAAACATGACCTTTCTTAAATCCACTACCCATAATCCTCATGATTTGTGGTTGATTGAACAGCCAACTTAGGCCAAAAGCCTAAGTTAGGGGTGTGGAAAAAAGAGAAGGCAAGTCAAGAAGTGCAAGAAAAGTCTCCTTTAACCCATGGTTTTGAGAAAAATGGAACCCCTCCATATAAAAAAAAGAAGGGAAAGAAAATAAAGAAAAAGAAAAAAAATGAAAAAGTCATGGAATAAAGTACAAACGAAGTGGGGTTTCCAAACAATCCATGGAGCGTGAATAATGAGATGACTTATAAGCACTAAAGAAAATGATGAAAGAAGAGGAAAGGAAGTATTGTGAGCACCACATTACATGAGGATGAAAGTCAATGAGCCTAACCACACCTTTGCACTCAGCCCCATTACAAGCCTTAAAAAGACCTTTTTGATCTTGAGTGAGCTGAAGCAAATATCGATTGGAAAATATGGGCAATTGGGTGAAAGCATGCATTGTGTTCTTGTTTTTGAGTGTGAGCATTGCATTTGATTCCGGATCTTTACATGATTAAACCATTGTGTGTGAGGGCAGGTCGAACTAGCATTTGAAGCAAGTATAGTGCGCTAGAAAATCTTTGATAGTGGTGTGTCACAACTTGAGTCTTTGAGTATACAATTGATCCTTGTATGAGTAAGTTGAGCCATGTTGTGTACATTCATGATTGCGTCTTGTGTAGCACTGTTTGAGACATCCTTTTTGAACTGATGAACTGGAGTTTTACTTGAGGACAAGCAAAAGTTTAAGTTGGGGGCGTTGATGAGTCCACAAATTCGACTCATTTAGGGCTATATTTTGATAGAATTAGTGTCCTCAAATGCATATTTTGTCTCAATATCTGATGTAAATCCTTAAGTTTCAGGTATTTGGAGTTTGAGGTAAAACATGGACACTACTTGGCAAGAAGGAACAAGGCAACTGAAAAAAACAAAGAAATGAAGGCCTGAAGATCGCCGAGCCCAGTTGGTGAGTCGCCGATCATCCTGGAGATCACCTTTTGTTCCAATGTGTTGAGCCCTGAAGGGAAAGATCAAGTTGGCGATGAAATGGAGCAGTCGGCGTGTCGCCGAGTAGTTCTGCGAAGCAGTACCATATCGCCTAACGACTGAAAACGCAAAGAGGTTGAAGGCTAAAGCAGGAAGGTGATGAAATCAACCAAAAGGCAGATCGCCAAGTGTATCAGCGATCCCGACTAACTGCGCTGAATGGTCCTCTGCAGCACAAATTTTCAAACACTATAAATACTTGTTTTAAATTTCTAGCTTAGTATCACTTCTATTATTCGAACTTTTTACAGTTTTTGAGAGAGTTAAGTTTTAGAGGGTTTTGGAGACTTTGTTCTAAGACCTTGAAGATTCAAAGGGTTTCAACTCCAAGAAATTAGAAGTGGGTCTCGAAGATTCTTTACTCTTGACGTGTTTTAAGACTTAATTCTTCATACCCAATTGGTGGAAACTGATATTGGTATAAATTTTTTAACTCTTTTACATGTCTGGCTAAAACCCCAATTCATGGGGTGTGATTTTGTGAATATGGGCTAAATTATCTGTTGGGTCTTGCTTGTTGATGGTTTATTTGTTGTTAAATGTGATTACGTTTAGTAGTTGTGTATGAACTTAATGGAATTGTAGGTGCAAATACCATTTCATCTTAGTGTTTTTGGCTTTCTTGAGAGAGAGGTCGTAAAACTAAGACTACTAAATTGATAGTCAGTGGTATTGGGTCGACATGGGTTCATCTCGAGAGAGTGAATCCTAGTCATTCTCCCACACATTCAACTCGAGAGAGTGAATAGGCCAAGGTGGAGGTTGTGCTTAATGCGGCAACTCCGTGTTCAAAAGAAATCGAGTTGATTTGGGGTAAGTTGCTCGAGAGAGAATTTACCCCCACTATAGTCTAGCCTAGTCACAAATGTTCAAAAATTTACTACCAAAAGCATGTACCCGATAATATAGTTTAACCCGTATTCCTATCACATTCCAAGAATTCCGTCTCCCTATTTAGTTTCTTTATATTTTTGTTGTTTTTAGTTGTTAATTAATACAAACCCCCCTTTTGATAACTGACGCTTGCATCACCCCTTAGATTTAGTATGTTTATATTCGATAATATTTATAACTATGACTAGTTAGAACTTGATTTTATTTTTCTATTAATTTTCAAAACAACTCCTTATGGGAACGATCCCAACCCTTGGTTGGGTTATATCACTACACGCGATCGTTGGCACTTGAACAGAAATAGTGTCAGTTGATTATGTCAAACATCAGTTATGAAAAAAGTAAAGTTTTGTTCTATTATTCGTCACGATATTCTATGGTAATTGGTGCAAGTCAAAAAAAATTTGAGGTATTTTTTGTACTGTTTAAGTATGTTTCTTGATTTTTTGGCCATTTTGGGGCATTTACGTAATATTTGGCCATTTTCGAGCAGTTATGACAAGAAGTAAAGTTTTGTTCTCTTATTCATCACAATATTCTAAGGTCATTGGTGCAAGTCAAAAAAAATTTGAGGCGTTTTTATGTTGTTTCTAGATTTTTTTTCGCCATTTTGGGGAATTTACGTAAATTTCCGCCATTTTCGGGCAGTTACGAAAAGAAGTAAAGTTTTGTTCTCTTATTCGTCACGATATTCTAATGTCAATGGTGCAAGTCAAATTTTTTTAGGCATTTTTTGTATTATTTATGTGTGTTTCTCGATTTTTTTAGCCATTTTGGCACATTTACATAATATTCGGCCATTTTCGGGCAGTTATGAAAAGAAGTAAAGTTTTGTTCTCTTATTCATCCCGATATTCTAGGGTCATTGGTGCAAGTCAAAAAAAATTTGATGCATTTTTTATATTATTTATGTGTGTTTCTTGATTTTTTGGCCATTTGAGCCATTTATGTAATATTCAATCATTTTCAGGTTGTTACGAAAAGATGTAAAGTTTTGTTCTTTTATTCTTCACGATATTCTAAGGTCATTGGTGCAAGTCAAAAAAAATTTGAAGCATTTTTTGTATTGTGTATGTTTATTTCTTGACTTTTCATCTATTTTGGGGTATTTAAGTAATATTCGGCCATTTTCAGACAGTTACAAAAAGAAGTAAAATTTTGTTCTATTATTTGTCACGATATTCTAAGGTCATTGGTGCAAGCTGAAACTTTTTCGAGGCATTTTTTGTATTGTTTATGTGTATTTCTTGATTTTTCGACCATTTTGGGGATTTACGTAATATTCCGCCAGTTTTGGGCAGTTACGAAAAGAAGTAAAATTTTGTTCTCTTATTCGTCATGATATTCTAAGGTCATTGGTTCAAGTCAAAATTATTTTGAGGCTCTTTTATATTATTTATGTGTGTTACTTGATTTTTCGGCCATTTTGGTGCATTTACGTAATATTCGGCCATTTTCGGGAAGTTACCAAAAGAAGTAAATTTTTATTCTCTTATTCGTCACGATATTCTAAGGTCATTGGTGCAGGTCGATATTTTTTGAGACGTCTTTTGTATTGTGTATGTGTGTTTCTTGACTTTTCGGCCATTTTGGGGAACTTACGTAATATTCAACCATTTCCAGGCAGTTAAGAAAAGAAGTAAAATTTTGTCTATTATTTGTCACAATATTCTAAGGTCATTGGTGCAATTTGAAATTTTTTCGAGACATTTTTTGTAAAGGTTATGTGTGTTCATTTTTCGGCCATTTTTGGGCATTTAAGTAATATTCCACCATTTTTGGGCAGTTACAAAAAGAAGTAAAATTTTGTTCTCTTATTCGTCACGATATTCTAAGGTCATTGGTGTAAGTCGAAACTTTTTTGAGGCATTTTTTATATTGTGTATGTGTATTTCTTGATTTTTCGATCATTTTAGGGTATTTACGTAGTATTCGGCCATTTTCGGGCAGTTACGAAAAGAAGTAAAGTTTTATTCTCTTATTTGTCCTGATATTCTAAGGTCATTGTTGCAAGTCAAAAAAAATTTGAGGCGTTTTTTGTAGTCTTTATGTGTGTTTCTTTATTTTTCAAATATTTTTGGGCATTTACGTAATATTCAGCCATTTTCAGGCAGTTACGAAAAGAATTAAAGTTTTATTCTCATATTCGTCACGATATTCTCAATTCATTGGTGCAAGTCGAAATTTTTTTGAGGCGTTTTTTGTATTGTTTATGTGTGTTTGTTGATTTTTTGGCCATTTTGGAGGATTTACGTAATATTTGGCCATTTTTGGGCAATTACGAAAAGAAGTAATGTTTTGTTCTCTAATTCGTCACGATATTCTAAAGTCATTGGTGCAAGTCGAAATTTTTTTGAGGAGTTTTTTGTATTGTGTATGTGTGTTTCTTGATTTTTCAGCCATTTTGGGGAATTTACACATTATTAGGCCATTTTCGAGCACTTAAGAAAAGAGGTAAAGTTTTGTTCTCTTATCTGTCACGATATTTTAATGCCATTGGTTCAAGTCGAAATTTATTTTGAAGTGTTTTTTGTATCGTTTATATGTGTTTCTTGATTTTTTGGCCATTTTGGGGAATTTACTTAATATTCGGCCATTTTCGGGCAGTTATAGAAAGAAGTAAATTTTTATTCTCTTATTCGTCACGATATTCTAAGGTCATTAGTTCAAGTCAAAAAAAAATTGTGGCATTTTTTGTATTGTTTGTGTGTGTTTCTTGATTTTTCGGCCATTTTCGGGTAGTTACAAAATGAAGTAAAGTTTTGTTCTCTTATTCGTCACGATATTCTAAGGTCATTAGTGCAAGTCAAAATATTTTTGGCGATTTTTGTATTGTTTATGTGTGTTTCTTGATTTTTCGGCCATTTTGGGGCATTTACGTAATATTTGGCGATTTTCAAGACGTTACGAAAAAGTAAACTTTTGTTCTCTTATTCGTCACGATATTGTAAGGTCAGTGGTGCAAGTTAAAATTTTATTGAGGCATTTTTTGTATTGTTTATTTGTGTTTCTTGATTTTTCGACAATTTTGGGGAATCTACGTAATATTCAGCCATTTTCTAGCCGTTACGAAAAGAAGTAAAGTTTTGTTCTTGTATTCGTCATGATATTCTAAGGTCATTGGTGCAAGTCAAAATTTTCTTAAGGCATTTTTTGTATTGTTAATGTGTGTTTCTTTATTTTTCAGCCATTTTGGGGAATTTACGTAATATTCCGCCATTTTTGGACATTTTCAAAAAGAAGTAAAGTTACACCCCGAGGCTACCCCGTGGACGTGGACACACTACTTAGGATCACGAGTTACCCAAGCTAACCCTGCTGACATATCATAAGCATACTAAAGATCAACTTAATCAATAAATACTATGCAGAAGCTAAATCATGAGATAATCTGAAATGATGGGGAAATACACATATACTAAATCTGAATGACATGAAACTGAGAGTTTAACAAAACAACTGAAAAGTCAAACTCTAACACTATAGATGAATCTAACTATGTCTGAAAATAGCCTCTAACTGACTAGAAGTGTTGGGACATGCCCCAACTAAACCTAGCAAAAACTGAAACTAAACTAAAAGCAAAGAAAGATAATCATGTCAATCGTCCTCGAAGAATGAGGACTCACCACTGATGCTGCTTAACTGAAGATCGGGAACTGATTTATGTGTGATCTAACAGTTAAAACCCAAAAATTTCTAACATTCAAGAAACCCTAGGTCTAGATAATATTAACGGAATCAAGATTCTGACTGAAATCTAGAGACCTAATGGGCGAAAAGAACCCACTAGTGAAATCCCACATACTTGATGAAGAATTCCATGGAGAAATCTTTCGATTTCGAGGTTGAACCTAATGAAAACCTACTGCATTTTGGAACTAGGGCTGGTCAACTTCTCTCCTCTATTTCTCTAGTTTGATTGATTTCTTTGTGAATGAATTGACTAGGGTAAGTTCTAATTTAGTTACTAGGCTAAAATTGACCAAAATCACATATTTTAGGGTTTAAACGACGTAGTTTACGGGTCGAACGCATAAGGAAAAGACCAAACGACCCCTGACTTAAAAATCTGCTAAAGCCACCTACAAACTGATCGACGGTCCGTCGACTGATCCACGATCTGTCCTGTCAGTTCATTGATCGACTTCAAAGGATGGGTTCTGGGGGTCTTGAGGATCTCGACCCACGAACGGATCGATGATCCGTCCTATCAATCCGTTGATCGACTTTAGAGGATGGGTTTTGGGGGTCCTAAGGGTCTTGACCTACGGAGAGATCGACAATTTGTGGATTAATCCAGGATCCATCTTGTCAGTCCTTCGATCGACTTCAGAGGATGGGTTTTGGGTTTTTTTTTTCTGGGAAGGGTTGCAGGTGGTGAACCACGGACCACCAGGATGGACTGTGGATCACCCTACGACCCGTGGGTAGTGCCTGTTGGTGGCACCTGCAACTTCTGAAATCTGCATTTTGATAGTTCTAACATACGGGGTGTTACATTATCTCCCCATTGGGAATGTTCGTCCTCAAATGAAGACTAAACTAGTTGAATAAGGAGGGAAAGAGCTGCAAACCCTACCACTAATTACTCAAAATTGATTCCTAACTGAAATAAGTTCCAAGAACATGCAAATACGCTGAAAATGCAAGAACAACTGAAGGAACAAGATACTAAGATTGAATCTATGCATGAATGACTGAAAAACTAAGGATGAACTATTACCTCAAGATGGAAAGGAATGGAAGGAAATAGATGAGGATACTTGGCCTTCATGGTTGCTTCTGCTTCCCAAGTAGCTCCCTCTATGGACTGACTCCTCCACAAAACCTTTATTGAACTGACTTCTTTGTTTCTCAACCTTCGAACCTGACGATCAAGGATTTCAACTGGTACCTCTTCACAAGTGAGACTATCCTTCACAACCACACTTTCTAAAGGTACAACAGATGCTAGATCACCCACACACTTCTTCAACAACGAAATGTGAAAAACCGGATGCACTGACGCTAGTTCTATTGGCAATTCTAACTAATAAGCCACTTTACCAGATCTTTTTAGAATCTTGTAAGGGCCTACATATCTTGGACTGACCTTCCTTTTCTTGCCAAATCTCATCACCCCCTTCATAGGTGACACTTTTAGAAAAACCCAATCATCAACTTGGAACTCTAATTCCCTTCTCCTTACATCTACATAGGATTTCTGGCGACTCTGGGCTGTCTTAAGTCTATCTCTAATAAGTTGCACTTTCTCCATAGCATCATGAACTGAATTTGACCCTATCAAGGCTGCCTCACCTACTTCAAACCAACCAACTGGAGATCTACATCTACACCCATACAATGCCTCATAAGTGGCATCTGAATGCTGGAATGGTAACTATTATTGTAGGGAAACTATTTAAGAGGAATGTGATCATCCCAACTACCCTTGAAATCGATCACACAATCTCTTAACATGTCTTCTAAGGTCTAAATGGTACGCTCTACCTGCCCATCCGTCTGTGGATAAAATGTGGTGCTAGGATTAACCTGAGTACCAAGACCTTTCTGAAATGACTGACAAATATGAGAGGTAAACTGAGGACCTCTATCTAAGATGATAGACAAAGGAACCCCATGCAACCTAACTATCTCATTAATGTAAAGCTTGGTGTAGTCCTCCGTCGAATGTGTAGTCTTAACAGCCAAAAAGTGCAGACTTAGTGACTATCAACTATCACCCAAATGGAGTCGTGCTGTCTGCGAATACGAGGTAAACCTGTAATGAAATCCATGTTGATCACTTCCCACTTCCAAGTAGGAATGTTGATATCTTGAGTCATACCTCCTGGTTTTTGATGTTCTACTTTCTCTTGCTAGCAATTTGGGCACTTAGCCACAAAATCCATGTTATCCCTTTTCATACCATTCCACAAAAAGACTTTCCACAGATCACCGTACATCTTAGTGGCGCCTGGATTAATAGACTATTTGGAATTATGGGCTTCTGCAAGAATCTGCTGTCTCAACTCACCCACCTTAGGAACACATAATCGACCCTGATAGCGAAGCACACCATCTCCCCCTTAAGAGAAAACCTCAACTCTCTGTTGATGGATTGCACCCTTTAGTTGAAGTAATATTGGATCACTGTCTTACTTTTCCTTAACCTATGCTACCAATGATGATTCTGACCCATTCTGAACTGTTACACCACTATCTGATATGCTCATAAGACAAACTCTTAAGTGAGCAAGTCCGTGAACATCCTTTGCTAGTTCCTTTATTTCTTCCTCAACATGTGCTACACTACCCATAGATAGTCTACTAAGAGCATATGCTACTGCATTGTCTTTTCCATGATGGTAATGCACACTCATATCGTAATCCTTGAGAAATTCTAGCCATCACCTCCGGCAAAATTCAACTCTTTCTGGGTGAACACATACTGAAGGCTCTTATGGTATGTGAACATGTCTACGTGAACACCATACAAGTAATGTCTCCAAATTTTAAGTGCAAACACCATTGCTGCAAGCTCGAGGTCATGAGTTGGATAGTTCTTCTCATGCACCTTAAGTTGTCTAGAAGCATAAGCTATAACCTTACCTCATTGCATTAACATACAACCTAGGTTGACTCTGGATGCATCACAATAGATCACATAACCGTCTGAACCCTCTGGTAGAGTCAGAACTGGGGCTGTAGTCAACCTAGTTTTCAGTTATGCAAAGCTTTTCTCACAATCATCTGACCACTGAAACTTGAACTTTTTCTGAGTCAATTTAGTAAATGGAGAGGCTATGGATGAAAATCCTTCCACGAACCTTCTGTAATAACCTGCCAAACCCAAGAAACTTCTAATATCTGTAGGAGAGGTAGGTCTACGCCATTGTTTCACTGATTCTATCTTCTGAGAATCCACTCGGATCCTTTCACTAGACACAATATGCCCAAGGAAAGTGATGGATTGCAACCAAAACTCATATTTGCTAAACTTAGCGAATAACTGGTGACCTTTGAGAGTTTGCAGAACAACCCTCAAATGATTCGCATGGTCATCCTCATTCCTAGAGTAAATGAGGATATCATCAATAAAAATGATAATAAACAAGTCCAAATACTGCTTGAACAGTCTGTTCGTCAAATCCATGAAAGCTACAAGAGCATTGGTTAATCCAAATGGCATAACTATAAATTCATAATGACCATACCGAGTTCTTAAGGCTATTTTTGGGATGTCAATATCTCTGACTCTGAGATGATGATAACCGGATCTGAGGTCTATCTTTGAGAAATGACTAGCACCCTGAAGTTGGTAAATCAAATCATCAATTCGGGGGATGGGATACTTATTCTTGATTGTGACTTTGTTTAACTCCCTATAGTCAATGCACATTCTGAGAGAACCATCTTTCTTCTTCACGAACAACATTAGTGGACCCCATAGGGAAATACTGGGTCTGATGAAGCCCTTATCTAGAAGGTCTTTCAATTGCTCTTTCAATTCCTTAAGCTCAGTTGGAACCATTATGTAAGGAGGAATAGAAATAGGCTGGGTATTTGGAAAGATATCAATTCCAAAGTCGATTTCCCTTTTGGGAGGAACTTCGGGATGATCTTCTAGAAATACTTATGGGAACTCATTGACTACTAGAACTGACTCAAGAGTTGGGGTTTCGGAGCTTGAATCCTTAACCAGAACTATATGATAGAGATAACCCTTAGAGATAATCTTTATGGCCTTAAGGTAAGACATGAATCGACCCATAGGCGCTAAGCCACTACCCTTCCATTCTAGGATGGGCTCGTCTGGAAACTGAAAAGAAACGACCCTAGCTCTATAATCAACTAAGACATAACAGGAATGTAACCAATCCATTCCTAGAATAATATCAAAGTCTACCATTTCTAGTTCTATACGATCTACTGAGGTAGCTTTCTAAGAGACTATGATAGGGCAATCTGTGTATACCCATCTAGCTCTAACTGGGTCATCGACTTGAGTAGAGACCAAGAAGGGTTCTGATAGAATTTCTGGACTAACATTGAAGTTGACTTCTATATAAGGAGTTACAAAGGAAAGAGTAGCTCATGGATCAAACAATACATAAACATCTAAGTCAAAGACTCATAACGTACCGGTGACTACATCAGGAGAATATTCCTGATCCTAGCGAGTCTGGAGAGCATACAACCTATTTTGGCGCTGACCACCACCTGTACCAGATGAGTTACCTTGTTGAGTTGGGCTGCCTACTGGTGCTGCTGAAGTTGTGGATTGAGCTCTACCATTATTGCTGGTGCTGCTGAAGTTGTGGACTAAGCTCTACAATATTCTAAGGTCATTGGTGCAAGTCGAAAAAAAATTGAGGTGTTTTTTGTATTATTCATGTGTATTTCTTGATTTTTCGGCCATTTTAGGGCCTTTACGTAATATTCTGCCATTTTTGGGCAGTAACGAAAAGAAGTAAAGTTTTTTTTTCTTATTCGTCATGATTTTCTAAGGTCAGTGGTATAAGTTGAAATTTTGTTGAGGCATTATTTGTATTGTTTATGTGTGTTTCTTGATTTTTCGACCATTTTGGGGCATTTTCATAATATTCGGCCATTTTTAGGTAGTTATGAAACGAAGTAAAGTTTTGTTCTCTTATTCATCACAATATTCTAAGGTTATTGGTGCAAGTTAGATTTTTTTAGCCGTTTTGTGTATTGTTTATGTGTTTTTCTTGATTTTTCGACCATTTTGGGTAGTTACGTAATATTCGGCCATTTTCGGGCAGTTACAAAAAAAAGTTAAGTTTTGTTCTCTTATTCGTCACAATATTCTAAGGTCATTGGTGCAAGTCAAAAAAAATTTGAGGCGTTTTTTGTATTGTTTATGTGTGTTTCTTGACTTTTCAGCCATTTTGGGGCATGCCACAACCTATGGGTACACCCTAGATGTAACATGGGGTACTTGACCACGAAGGGGTCTCATACAAGCCCTTAGCATATCATGAACATAAGATAATAGAAAAGTATTGAAACACCAAGAAATTTTTTTGAACTAAGACTCGAACTGTTCTTCGTAGTGAGTGAGATTTTACCAAGGAATTAAAAATTTCTTAAGTGTTAAGGTCACTTGATGTATTACCTTGAGTTCCAAAAAGAACTAAATTGGAAATAGCAAAATCTGAAATTTTGCAAGTTAAGCTAAGTATAAGTTTTGTGTCGAATTCAAACGACCATAACTCCTAGTTCAGGATGAGTTAGGTGTGCTACCAGATACCGTAGGAAAGATCTTTGAATTATCTTTCCAATGCCACCAAGTTTGCTCAGTTCGAGTTTGTATGAGGGAGATATGTCTCATTAGAAGTTGGGCTGTCAAGATAAGGAAAGTCAAAACCGGATTTTAAAGGGGTCTTTTGGTCTTTCCCTTACCCAATCAGATTTATTTCATTTTTAGTAATGTTTTAGGGGTCTAATCTGATTAGGTTCAGTTTTATAATCCTAATACATGCATAGGGTTTTAGTTGAGAGTTCAAGAAGAGAAAAGAAGAGAAAAGAGGAGAAAGAGGAGAAAGGAGGAGAAGATCAAGTGTTCGTCGAGATTCTTGCGTGTTGTTGCGGATTTTCACCATGGGTTTGATCCCTAAGAGGTATGTAAGCTTACATAGTGTTGGGTTTGTTCACCCACATGCCAAACATTTTATTTTCAGCGTAATTTCACTCTCAAAAGTTGAAGGATTTAAGTTCTTAGTAGGTGTTCTTAAAGTTCATTCTAAATTTTATTTTGTAGGGTTTTTGATGATTTCTTGAGATTAAAGTTATTGTTTTGAGTGGATTAGTATGTATTTAGGTTGAGTGATTGAATCTAAGGAAAACTTGAGAAAAGAAATCGATTAAAAATGATTTAGGATCAGAAATTGAGAGGCAAAATTTGTCGAACTTGGCCTAGGGAAAGGTTGGGGAGGCGCGCCCCATATGCGCCCAAGGGGCTAGGGCGGCGTCCCTACAGTGCACCCATATGCAGCCTTTGAAGTTAGGGGCTAGCGCCCCGCACCCGAAACGCGCCAATGTCGCCTGCCCCTACTCATTTTCCGTCTGTTGTCCCGTTTGAGCCCCTTTTAAATGTACCTTCACTCCCTTTGATTCTAATCACTCTAAACTACTTCTAAACACTTAGAAATCATTCATAACATGAATCATAACCTTGAATTAATAATTCAAATTCAAGAAAAAGTTAAGAGTTAAGTCTTGAGAGTTTTTCCGATCATTTTGAGAAAGTCCCTTTGAGTTCTTTCGAGGAGTCTTCTACAATTTCTAGTAACTTGTTTCAAGACTCAAGTAAGTGAGCATGAGAGTGAGGATAATGTATTCATGAGTCTACACTATCATCTAGATCCTTCATATAATAAACCATAACTCTTGAATTCATAATTCACATTCAAGAGACAGTTAAGAGTAGAGTTCAAGAAAATCTTTGAGTTTGATTGTGAACCCTTTGAGATCAACTATTGATTTGAACTAAGTTTTGAGCAAGTAAGTAAGAGAATGAGAAGAGTCATATATATGAGTTCCATGTAGTTACGTAGACCTTTGAGTCGAGTCGTTCATGCCCATAATTCCACATGAACTCCATAAATTGAGTATCTGTCATGATCCAGGGGTATACCCTAGAAGTAACACGACGTACTTGACCCCAAAGGGGCCTCATACAAGCCCTTAGCATATCATGAACATAATATAATAGAAAAGTACGGAAAATTTAAAACTTTTTACAATCAAAGTCATTTTTATAAAAGCAAGCGGAAGTCTTTCTATACTTTATCCCAAACCATCTAATACAACTTTAGAATAAACTCTTGGGACGCAACCCATACAATAGTCTCAAAACATGAAATAAAGACATAAAGGAACAGTGTATTTGTCCTCGAAGCTATGAGGACTCACCAAGTCTTCAACTCCTTAGCTCCTTAGAAATCTAGCTTCAAGATAACACTTAAGTCTCCAAACCCTACATTTGATTAGAATGTAGGCAAAGTATGCGTTAGTACAAAATGTACTAAATATGTTAGTTAACATAATACCATAAGAGCATAAGACAAGGGTTAGTCAATATAAGACATAATCCAATATCATATGAAATACTTCATGAACATCAATAATAAGCACAAGAGACAGTATCATCATAATAAGCGAAGTCTCCAACATAAGCATCATATAAGCACTATTCGACTCTTAGTCATCTATACCATTATAGAACTATTCTCAAGTAACCTAAAAGCATGCATGTGCAAAGCATGAATAGCATCCTATAATACCACCCAAGCCAAGTATCCCTTTTTGGTCATCTTAATCATAACCTATATGCATGGTCAAGTCTTAAGCTTTTACACCATAAGGGTACTATACTTCTAAGTAACCTCAAAGCACACTTTTGCAATGCATGAAAGACATCCCATACTACCCTTCACACTAAGCATAACCTTGAAGTCATCTTACTCATACTCACCCTCCTCTGGCCTCATAATTAGCTTAACTTTCATAACTAAGGGAATCTTTCACCTTTAGCCAATTATAGCAAGTAAGGCAACTATAACACAATCGTATCTCAAATATTTTCTTTAATAACCCTAAGTCATACTTGTGCAATGCATGCATATCACCCCATAATACTAATCATTCTAAGTACCATTTTTAGGTCCTCACACTAATTCTCCTTGGTTTGGAACCTAGTTCCTATCTTTAACTTTAGAACACTATGAGGTACTCTCTTAAGCACATCTTAGTTCATCTTTCTTTAAACCTTGGAACACTATGAGGTACTTCCTTAAGCATGTCTTAGTTCATTATTAGGTTAAACCTTATGAGATACTTCTTTAAGTATGTCTAAGTTCATTATTAGCATGGATCCTATGAGATACTTACTTAAGCATGTCTAAATCCCTTTTATACTTTGAACATTATGAGATACTCCTTTAAGCATGTATTAGTTCATTATTAAGATGCACCCTATGAGATACTACCTTAAATATGTCTAGTCCATTATGCTCTTGAACACTATGAGATACTTCATTAAGTATGTCTTAGTTCAATAATCCTTTAGAACACTATGAGATACTTCTTTAAGCATGTCTTAGTTCATTGGATATGGAGATTGCTACTAGAAACCTTAACTCAACTATGTGAAGGCTTCCATCTCATGAGACCTAACTCAGTGAAAATCCACACTCTACTACGTAAGAGTTCCCCCTTTAACTTGGATAGTCCTCACATCAACTAGGTGTGGTTCTCCTTTCAACTTGGAGCCTGGACCCTTTCTTATGTGACACTCCATCTCATTGTCAATATCCACTTGAAGCCAAGCATACACCACAAGATTTACTTGTTAAGCCTTGCTTAACACTCATGTCTCATGGAAGGATGTCCTTGACAACCAATCCATGTTCAAGTGATTCTATCACTTTATACTTCCAAGCATTCATAAGGTAGTTTGGGTGAGTGTAGGCCTTTCACCACAATTCTATTTATTAGACTTCTATTCTTATTTAGACTTTACTCTCAAAGCCTTAACATATCTAGTTCATCACATTCGCTTTACTCTCAAAACCCTTGTGATCAACATTCATGACTACAAGCTTTATACTCAAAGCATTACTTCTTATTAGCTTCATTATACCTAGATTTCAAGGTATTATAATCACATCCCTCATTACTAGGTGATTTTAGCCACAATTGATCATAAAGGTTCAATTCCAACATTACAAGTCAAGATCAATCATATTCAATAAGGTCTAGTTCAATTCATGATTATATATGTTCCTAACTTTGAACAATTACTACACATGACATTGATTTAGGAATATCACCTATGAACCTTCAATTTCACCTCTAATGGCATAAACCCACAAAGTATCGAATTCATCAAATACACTAAGGTTAACCATAGAAATCACATGAATTCATCATAATATCATAATTCAATGTAAATACAATCATAACTAGGTATTATCCACTAGATTGGAATCATACCCAAACCCTACCCACAATGTAGAAGGAAACCCTAGCTAGAATTGGGATTTTGACTTCACAATTGGGGGAAAGCCTAGGGGTATCTATGGGTAGAAGAACCCATAGATGATTAAGCTAACATAACTTGATTCAAAACCCTTACACAAGCTTGCAACAATGGAGTCTTGTTCTTGACCTAAGCTTCAAGCTCCATCTTCTTCTTCAAGTCTTGAGTTTTCTAGAGAGAGAAATATTTGAGTGGAGAGTATTTTGGGGTATTTCTTTAGATTCTAGGGAGAATGACTTAATTGAGGGAAACTTGAGTCTAAAAAGCTTATATACTTTACTAGGAAAAGAACAGAACAATATAGTATCAATTTAGGGTAAATACCTAAAGACCTCTAAGACTCCCACTTAAAAACTACAGATCTGCACGCTAAATCTCGCCAAGGGCACTTGGCGACTCACCAAATATGCCTTCAGCTCTCCTAATTTTATAGTGAGTCGACTTGGGGGCTGACTCAACTTAGGCAATGGGGGAGTCGACTTTGGCGACTCACCGATCGAAACGATGATCCCGACTTAGCTCGCCTAAAGTTACAGAATGCAGGAGATGAGGGACCAAGCCAAAAGGCGAAGAGGTTCCACTTGGCGGATCGCCAAGTCGACTCTGCGGATCGCTGATGAGTCTAGAAATTGGACTCATTTAAGGCTTTATTTTGATAGAAATAGTGTTCTCGAATGCTTATTTTGTCTCAATATCTGATGAAAACTCTTAAGTTTCAGGTATTTGAAGTTTTAGCGGAAGCATGGACGCTTAGGCGCAAAAAGGAACAAAAAGTCTGAAAAGAACGAAGAAGCTAAAGCGTGAGCTCCGCCAAGCACACTTGGCCAGTCGTCAAAGGGACAGATTCCGCCCTTTGTTCCAGTACGCGAAGCCTTGAAGAAAGAGGATAAAAAAGGCAATGAAAGGAACAGTCGGCGCTTCATCGAATAGTTCCGCAAAGCAGTACTATATTGCCCAATGGTCCAAAATGTGAAGATGCTGAAGCGACTCACTGAAAGATCCCTTGTTCACCCTTTGTCGGTGCCCTTGTATCATTTGTACATCAATTTCAACTATTAGCCTAACAGGATAAGTACTTCGCCAACTAGCTTTGCTCATGTTTGAATTACTATCGAACTTATCCTCAAAGTTTTTGCAAAAATGGCTAGACCAAAAGTCGCAGGGAGAAATGATCCACCCAGGCACATAAGAGCATGAGAGTTTAAAAATGATGAAAAGAAAGCAGAGCTAGCCAGATAGAGGAAATATACCAAGAAAGCAAAGGAAAAGAGGTGAATTCCCATAGACCCTAATATGCCTCCATGTGCTCGAAGTTTAGTTAATGCAATACGGGCTTTCAAAGCAGCTCATAAGATAGATCATATTATTGCAACTAATCTTGCTGCAAAGGACAAGGCAAAGGCAAACAATGGGGACAAAAACAACTATACTCCGGGGACCATTGTTTTACTTCAGGGAGATGCATTGGGCACTGATGCCCCAACGGATAGAGAGACTGCATAGACAGGACCCTTCTTTACCTCTCTCCTTGTCTTATCTTTCTTCAACTCTGAATACTATCATTATTTGCATTTGAGGACAAACACTTTTATTTGTGGTGGGGTAAGGCCCACCTTTTGTGTGCTGCTTGTGACTCGTGTTCTTGCTATGTATTTGGGCTTTGATCTATTATTGTGTCAACACTACTTCTTGCAGATGTTTGAGCTCATGGCTCCCACTTACTTTTAATTGCAAATGATTTTGACCCTTCCAAATTTTTTTGAATTTTTTGCACTTTTTTTCCGCCCCTCCTGAGTTGAATGTGGCTGTTCTTTTGCTAAATATTGAGTCTCGGTTTCGATCAATATCGATGATTTGAATAGTGCTCTCAATTGAACGAACATGAATGTATGGCTACGATGAGGCCAAATGAAGTTGCATAAATAATATGTGAACTCTTTGCATCTCGTTGTGATTAGCTATCTATCGAATTGATTCTCTTGTAATGACCGTTGCACACTAGCGAAAGTGTGTAGTCTTGTTTAACTTAAGTGTCGATACCTTGTGTGATTAGCTTGCTTTGATCCATGCATGAATAAACCTAGAATTTTCTCCATTAGTCTGATTAATTTAGAAAGGTGTCCTCTTGATATGATCCTTTAAAGAGTGTGAGCCAAATTTGACATATACCTCTTTTTTGGCCTACCCTTGAGCGTGTGAAACTCTTTTGAACACCCTTTGAGCCTTAACTTTCTTTGGAAGAACCTTGATGAACCCTAGACCTTACTTGACCCACTACCTATAATCCTCTTGATTTGTGATTTAGCGAATAGCCAATTTAGGCCAAAAGCCTAAGTTGGGGGTATGGTGAAAAGGAAAAGGAGAAGTCAAGAAGTGCAAGAAAAGGCCCATTTAACCCATGGTATTTCATAAAAATGGAACCCCTTCAATTCAAAAAAGAAAAAGAAAAAGTGGAATAAAGTATGAAGGAAATCGGATTTCCAAGCAATCCATGGAGATGAATAAAAAGGTGACTTAGAAGCATTAGAAAAAGAATTGACAAAGGAAAAGAAGGGAATGCCTTGAGAATACCACATCTCACGAGGAAAAGTCACTAAGCCTAAATGACCATACATTTGCACTTATCCCCATTACAAGCCTTGGAAAGACCCTTTTGATCTTGAGTAAGCCAAATCAAAAGTCAATTGGAAAATAAGGGCAAACCTATGGGTGAAAACATGCATTGTGTTCCTCTTTTTGAGTGTGAGCGTTGCATCTGATTTTGGATCTTGAATTGATTAACCTCTATGTGTGGACATGGAATCATTCTTTATGTGAGGGAATTTAGATACTTTTTGTTGAGCTTGAACTTGCACAAGTAGCAAGTATTGCGAGCATGAGAATCTTTGGTAATAGTGTGTCACAACTTGAATCTTTGAGTACACAATTGATCCTTGCATAAGTAAATTGAGTCTTGTTGTGTGCATTTATGATTGAGTCTTGTGTAGCATTGTTTGAGACACCCTTTTTGAACGGCTGAACTTAGGGTTGCTTGAGGACAAGAAAAAGTTTAAGTTGGGGGTGCTGATGAGTCCACAAATGGGACTCATTTAGGGCTTTACTTTAATAGAAATAGTGTCCTCGAATGCTTATTTTGTCTCAATATCTGATGAAAACTCTTAAGTTTCAGGTATTTGAAGTTTTAGCGAAAGCATGGATGCTTAGGCACAAAAAGTAACAAAAAGGCTAAAAAGAATGAAGAAGCTGAAGCCTGAGCTCTGCCAAGCACACTTGGCGAGTCGCCAAAGGGATAGATTCTGCCCTTTGTTCCGGTACACGAAACTCTAAAGGAAGAGGATCAAAAAGGCGATGAAAGGAGCAATCGACGCTTCACCGAATAGTTTCGTGAAGCAGTACAATACCGCCCAATGGTCCAGAACGTGAAGATGCTGAAGGAAAGCACAAAACGGTGATGAGACAGAAGAAGGGCGAGTCGTCGAGTCATTCGGCGAACTCGACTAACCTCGCCAAGCTATCCACCAGCACTAATTTCTGATGGCTATAAATACTTAACTCTTTATAATTTTTAAGAGTGGAACCATTATTATAATTTTCACTTTATAATTGTACTTTTTTATATTTTTTCTCTAAGTTTGGAGAGGGTTTTTGGGAGACTTAAAGAAAGAAGGATTTCATCTTTCCCAAGTTGGAAGTGGGTCTTCTCCATTCTTCTTCCTTTTCTTAAATCAAGGTTTAATTCCTTATATCCATTTGATTTCAGTATCATTTTAGGTGTATTTTGGTATTTCTTGATGTGTGGCTAAAAACCCCTATTCTTGGGGTGTAATTTAGAAAATATGTGTTGATATTATTGTTGGGTCTTGTTTACTGATAGGTTAGATGTATTTTAATGGTGATTTCACCTAGTGGTTGTGGTTTAATTTAATGGGTTTGTAGTTGCAAATACAAAATCACCCATGTGTTTTCGGCTTGCTCGAGAGAGAGGTCGCGAAACAAAGACCACTAGACTGATAGCCTAAAGAGTGGGTCAACATAAGGTTCAACCCGAGAGGGTGAGCCCTAGTCCCATATTCTAACACTCAACTTGAGAGAGTGAGTGGGGTAAGGCATAGGCTTGCCTTCATGCGGTAAATGGGTGTCCGAGAGGAACCCATTTGAAATGGGGTAAGTTTCCCTAGAGGGAACTTATTTCCATCTAAAACTTAGCCTAGTCACTATTATCTTCCAAATTTCCTATCAAAAGCATGTACTCAACGATTTATCTCAATTTGTATTGCGGTCACACCCCAAGAACTTTTCCCCATACTTGATTTTCATGTTAACTTTTGTTGCTTTTACTTACTTGTGACAAAACCCCCATTTGATATTTGACACTTTCGTGTCACCCCCTTTAATTTACTATGGTTTTTCTCATTAATATCTTTAGCTACGACTAGTTAGAGCTAAATTTAATTTTTCTATTATTCTCAAAATCACTCCCTTGGGACGACCCCAACCTATGGTTGGGTTATTATACTATTGCACGATCGTAGACATTTGAATTGGAAGTTGTGTCATTGATTACGGCAAACATCAATCTCCTAGTCAACTAAGAAATGAATATTTTGCCTTTACGAAATCCGGGGTGTTACAATATCATTGAGAGGAGTAGTATCTTCAAGTTCTAAGTCTTGAGTATTGAGTTCTTAATCCCCTTTGAGATTATATATCTAATCATGGGACTATTACATGTTACCCATGAAGTCCTTGAGTTGAATTGTTCATGCCCATAATTCCATATGAACCCTATAAGTCGAACAGTCTTGAGATGAGCAGTATCTTTGAGTCCTTGAGTTGAGTAGTTCTTGCTCATAATTCCGCATGAACCCTCTGAGTTGAGCATTCTTGAAATGAGTAGTATCATTGAAGTTTTTGAGTTTCAAGTATTGAGTTTTATCTATGGTCATTGAAAACCTTGTATTGAGTCGTTCACGTCCATAATTCGACATGAACCATATCTTAAGAAGTCTTTTACAAATGTTTTGAACTTGTTTTAAGACTTGAGCATTGAGTTGAGTAAGAGTAAACGTGAAATTCTGTTTCTTCAAAAGATTAGATGGGAACTAAGTATTCCCAAAGAGAAAATGTTTTCACATTTAAACAAGAAAAGGAAACCTTAATTTCCAAAGATCCTTTGAGCTAGTTTTCAGAAAAGAGTAAATGCTTTCACAATTAAGCGAGAGAGGAAACTTTGATTTCCAAGATAGCCTTTGAGCTAAGTTTTGAGCAATTATCTCAAATCACAGAAAGAAGTATGTTTTTAAACATAAGAGCTAGTATCATATTTTGGGAGTAGTATTGAGCACCGATATGGGGGAGAGTTCAGACAACTCACAGACCCCATAAACTATGTAGCTACCATGGGTAGAAAATGGTCATACTTTTTAGATGATTACTTAGTGCTTTTTAGCATAGATTGGTGGATCCACTTAGTAGTTAGGTTCTATACCCTCGACAAAGTATAGGACGGCCCTGGCAGCGTAAGGCAAAATGTTGTATCATCACAATAACTCTTAAATAATGGTTGCCGATTAGAGAAACTTCAACATAAATATTTGTATTTTTATATACACAGAGTTTACTTGTATTTTAAGATACAAACAGAGTTTATATTGTATCCTTCCATACAAACTGAGTATATTGTATTCTTAAATACATTGAGCTGTTTTCTACTGTTTTAAAAGCTTTCCATATATATTGCATCTCTTATTATTGCTTTATATTCAGTTGAGTATCCAGAGTTTGAGTACCAAGAGTCGAGTGCCTTATTATTGAGTTGAGCCTTATTTCACTAAGTTGAATATCTCATTATTAAGTTGAGCCTTATTTCACTGAGTTGCATATCTTATCTTTGAGTTGGGTATCTTATTCCTGAGTTGAGTTAGTTGAATCAGTTGAGAAGAGGTAAGCATGTTTTCCTTTTTATCAAGTTCAAGCTTATGTTATACTTTAGAATTCCCCTTACATGCTCGTACATTCCACGTACTAAGCCATTTGGCCTGCATATTTTCATGATGCAGATATAGGTATTCAGGATCATCAACAATAGCTTCGTTGATACCACATGGAGTTCGAGTTAGCTATGGTGAGCCTCCTTGCTTCTGGAGGGTTTCACTTTTACTTTCAGTTATATCAGTTGTTAGAAGGTCGTGGGTATTGTCCCGACTTCCATCTTTGTTAGTTAGAGGCTTCATAGATAGACAATAGAATTTTAGAAGTCTATTCATTTATTTTGTTAAATGTTTTAAAGACTTAAGGTGCCTATTTTGGGGAGAGTTGAATATATTATATTATTAAGAGTTTACTTTTGAGTTAAATCTTTGTATTTAGGTTTTCATGAATTTTTATTCAGTTTTTAAGCTTTGTATGCTCGAGTTAGTCTTCCGCTTGTAGTTAGCCAGGATGAGGGTTTGCTTGGGGACCAAAAATGGTTCTCGAGTGCCAGCCACATCTAGGGTGTAGGCTCGGGTCGTGACAAACTTGGTATCAAAGTACATAGTTCAAGTGTCCTAGGGTATATATGAAGTCATGTTAGTAGAGTCTTGTTTATGGTTGTGAGGACCCCACTTCTATAAACGAGGGACTACATACATTTAAGAAAAGTTTCCCTTTTTTCATACTCTTAATCGTGCAATAGAGCTAAGTCATAGAGATTTATTCATACTCGTGTGTTCTCATATTCATTCGACTACCCATGATACTAGAGGTGGTTGAAAAGTAAAGTGTAAAGATCCTTATGGATGAGTTGGTCTTAGCAAGAGTCTTGAGAAAGTCATGATACACCAGAGGTGCTTGAGAGATGCCCAAGAGTAAGTGAAGTGTTCAATTTCAAAGGAATGCCCATAATTATGTAAATCATGCGGTTGAGCAAATTGAGTGGTACTCTCTTCTCTAAGCCTTGTTTCAGCTGAGATCCTTATGAGAAAGTATGTTTAGAGCTTGGGTAGTATTTTCACCTGAAAAGGTAGCATGAGATACGAGATTATGACCAGTAGTAGTGAAACAGCCTAGAGTTAGAGGAAAGTGTGCAGAGGTTTAGTAATCCTAGAAAGGGAGATAGTGTTTTGAAGAGCTATATTACTATATAGTCATGCACCGAGTAAGTTATTGATGAGGAGTTTTCCCTTATGGATAGAGTAAGAGTTGCTAGTCAAGATGAGATAGAGTATGTATTTGTTAACCAGAATAGAGTTGATGTTGACGTGCCATCATATTAGAGGAGACTAAATTCATGTGTTGAATAATAAAGCAAAATATTTAAGAAGTGACAGATCTAAGCTAGGCTTATGAATTGTTTGAGAGGGTCATGATGTTTAGATTGTTATAGAACTGATAAAGTAAGGAGGTATAGTATAGTAGACGAGCAATCGTATTGATATTCGGGTTTAGTAATAAACATTAAGCCTGAATTTGAGATGAGTGTCATGATCAGAAGAATAGCAACATGAGGGTGATGATGTTAGTCATGAGATTTGGTCTAGAAGACTTGACATAGAGTAGGTGAGGAATTGAGATGTTAGATGGAATAGATATGAGTGGTACAAGTGAGAGACCCTAACCTTTAGGTAAGGACAGTGAAGTGTGGCTAAGTCACAACAGTAACAAGAGCGTTAAGAGGTGTACCGACAGGGTTGATTGAATAAATTTATCAACGACACTTGATCCAATTCTAAGCGTCAATGATCATTAGTCAGTATAAAACCTAACTAAATGAGTTGGGGTCGAATCCCATAAGGAGCGGTACGTGTTTGAGAATTCAATCGAAAGCATGAATATGTTCTAATCAGCCATAGGAATAGACATTATCGAAGAAAAACATAATTCAAATGAAGGGGTGACACAAATTTCAAATAACATGGAGGTTTGGTTTTTTAGCCAAAGTTTGAATAACACACCTGAGCCCCTATTGTGGCCAACTCGTTGGAATTGGGAGAGACGAAGCTTTGTTAATGCGGCTTTTTAGCCAAAGTTTGAGTGGAGAGGCTCTATAATGGTTTACATCTCATGAAACAAGACTGTGGTCTAGCTGGAACGCCCTAGCTAAGGACTTCATTGAACGATTTGCCTATAATGTGGAGATCGTTCCTGATCGTTACTCCTTGAAGTAGATGAAGCAGAAGCCAACCGAAAGTTACAGAGAATTCACATATAGATAGCGAAAGGAAGCAGCTAGAGTTAGACCTCCTATGTCAGAAAAGGAAATTGTGGAAGTGTTTGTGCAGGTGCAAGAGCCTGAATATTATGACAGAATCATGTTGCTCGTTGGAGCAAAATTTGCTGAGATAGTCAAGGTAGGTGAGACTATCGAAGATGGATTGAGAATTGGGAAGATTGCTCGTGTTGCTGCCTCGCCCGGATCTTCGGGCTTGTTGAAGAAGAAAAGAGAAGATGTGTCCTCTATCTCTTATAAGGGGAAGAAGACCCCAAGGAAATCCTCATCATACCAAGGTCGTTCTCGACCTTCATAGAGTTCGTACTCGGCTTGTTATGCATAGGATAATTACCAGAATACCCCTCCTCCAGTTATCAAAGTACTCTCCCTCCTAGCTACCAAATCCCCCTACTATCTACCAAGTTCCCCCTCCAATTTACCAGACTCCATCTCATCACTACTGAAATGCCGCCCCCAACTGTGCCAATGTTCAGACAAATTACCAAATGCCTTCCCCAATTTACCAGAACCCAACTCCACTTTACCAAAATATCCCCCAGAACTACCAAGCTCCACAACAAAATTACCAAACAAACTCATATCCCAGATATCAAGCCTCCCGTCCAAACGCCCCAAATTATCGTCAAATGTCTCCTCCTCCACAAGGCACTTACGATCCCCTCGTTCTAGATTTGAGAAGAAGCCCGCCAGAATTTTCACTCTGCTCATCGAAAGCTAAACAAAGCTATTCGAGCGATTAACTGCAACAGAATATATTTATCCAGTGGGGCCCAAGCTGATTGACACTAGCTCAAAGTTTTACAGACTTAACCAGAGGTGCGCATATCACTCCAATAGTGTTGGACATGATACCGAGGACTGTATCATAAGATCTAAGACCTGATTGACTAGAACGTGGTCTCTCTTCAAACAGTCGCGCCTAATGTCAATAGTAATCCTTTGCCAAATCGTGGAGGCGTCACTATCAATATGATAGAGACAGATGATGATTGGTGCGTGACAAAGGCAATAGTTCCGATTGTTCCTGATGAAGGGAAGGGCTGTAGCTTTATTAAGCATCAGAGAGAAGAAAGAGTTTGTGATTTTGACACCCGAGAAGGATGTTGCCTTGGTGACGAGAAAAACTCTTAACCGACCAAAATTTGTGATTGAAAAGGGTGTTACTCAAGGCATGACCAGATCTGGTAGGTGCTACACGCCAGAAGAGCTAATCCAGGGTGTGTAGAAGAAGGACCAAACAAAAATACCGATCAGTGAAGCCGAGGCCGAGGAGTTTTGGAGAAAAATATAGCCGAAAGATTATTCAATTGTGAAGCATTTGGAGAAGACACCGGCTCAGATCTCTGTGTGGGCCTTATTGATGAGTTCGCAGTTGTATAGGCAGGCTCTAATGAGGGCTTTGGATGATACTTATGCGCTTGTGGGTACTAACAGTGACAATCTAGCAACTATGATAAACCAGGTCATTCGAGGACACCGAATCATTTTTTGTGAAGAAGAGTTGCCCTTTGAAGACAGAATGCACAACAAAGCTCTGCACGTCACCACTATTTGTCGAGACAAGATAATAAATCGCATCTTGGTCGATGACGGATCTAGTCTTAATATTTTCCCACTTTTGACTCTGATGCAGCTAAAATTTGATTTGGGAAAGCTTCACCAGAACCAAGTCAATGTGAGGGCATTTGATGGAGTGCAAAGAGACACATTGGGTGCGGTGAACTTGGATATTTAGGTGGGTCCTGCAGAATTCAATGTCGAGTTCCAGGTATTGGATATCAATACCAGTTACAACCTGCTTCTGGGAAGACCATTCATTTATATAGCTGGGGTTATGCCGTCTACCCTTCACCAACTAATGAAGTTTGTTTGGAAGGACCAGGAATTAGTCATTTATGGTGAAGGGAGCCATTCCAATGGGCATGCACCGATCATTTATGATGTCTCTCGAGGTTGTGATTTTTACACGGTGGGGCTGGTAAACGCCACCGATTATGACTTGGCTCCATAGCCTCCTATGCCTATCGCGTACAAGATGATTGCTATCGTCATGTTCCAAAATGGTTTTGAACTAGGTTTCGGGTTAGGGAAGCATTTCCAAGGAATTATCGAGTGTATCCAAATTCCCACCAAAGGAGCAAGGTTTGGCTTGGGATATGTCCCAATAGGTGACGAAGCAGAGATGAAGAACAAGAATGTTGATCAAG
This sequence comes from Solanum commersonii, assembly GCA_029007595.1. Lineage (NCBI taxonomy): Eukaryota > Viridiplantae > Streptophyta > Magnoliopsida > Solanales > Solanaceae > Solanum > Solanum commersonii. Next base: position 1,849,709 of record JAJTWQ010000110.1, read on the forward strand.
CATTGGCCAGGCCAATTCCTCATCTATACCAGTCATTTCTGGTACGTGAAAATGTCAATGATGGTGGTCCGGGGAAAGAATTTGGGGCCTTTTTTAGGAGATTGATGCGGTCATCGAGGAAGAGGTTGGGACATCAGGCATCTGTGATGCAGAACCTGAAGAGCAATTGCAGAATTGGATCTCCAAACCACTCCTAATTTCCCGCTCATCTGGGTAGAAAAGACATGTGTCATTGTTTATTTTAAAATCGGTGGTAGTCTGGAAGAGGCTTGAGATCCACCCTTTATGCAGTTTTATTTGTTTGAAGTTTTTAAATTCCCTTGTGAGGTTTAAAAAAGCAAAATGGCCTTCGGCCATAGCTAAAGTTTGTGCTTGTTTTATCAATTTAAATGAAAGCCTCTTTTATCAACAAAAAAAAAAGTTTATTTATCTATTTATATTTTACTTTTCTAACTTTGTCTGTTTATGATTTCAGTAATAATAATTTAAAACCTGCCAAATGTCATGTCATGTCATGAACCGAGTGAACAAAATGAGGCAAGTGATGATGAATGCGAGGAATACGAAGAAGAAAATAAGGTACCCGAATATGTTGCTGAAGAATTTCAACAATTTGAGAATCAACACAAGCCGAATTTGAAAGAAATCGATACTGTGAATCTCAGAGAAGTTAGAATTAGTGTCCATTTGATCGAAACTCAAAGAAGAGACCTAGTTCGTTTGCTTAGAGAATACATTGATGTATTTTCCTGGTCTTACAAAGATATGTCAGGGCTGAGTACGAATATGATGTCCCATAAGTTGCCGATTAATCCAGATTTCAGTCCAGTAAAACAAAAGACTCGGAAGTTCAAGCCTGAGTTGAGTTTGAAGATCAAAGAGGAGATTACAAAACAGATCGAGTCTCACGTAGTGGAAGTGACGCAATATCCGACTTGGTTAGCCAATGTTGTTCCGGTTGCCAAGAAAGACGAAAAGATCAGAATGTGTGTCGACTACAGAGATCTCAATAAAGCTAGCCCTAAAGATAATTTTCCATTGCCAAACATTCACATTCTTATTGATAACTGTGCTAAGCATGAGATGCAGTCATTCATGGATTGTTATGTTGGCTATCACCAGATCCTGATGGATGAAGAAGATGCAGAAAAGACAGCTTTTATCACGCCCTGAGGCGTATATCATTATCGGGTGATGCCGTTTGATCTCAAAATTATCGGTGCTACTTACATGATGGCTATGAAGGCCATTTTTCATGATATGATTCACAAGGAGATTGAGGTGTTTATAGATGACGTCATAATCAAGTCCCGCGAGAGTTCAGATTACCTGACTCACTTGAGAAAATTCTTTGATCGCCTGCGTCGATACAATTTAAAGTTAAATCTCGCCAAATGTGCTTTTGGGGTGCCAGCTGGCAAGTTGTTGGGATTTATAGTTATTAGGAGGGGCATAGAGCTTGACCCTTCCAAGATCAAGGCAATTCAAGAATTACCTCCTCCGAAGACCAAGAAAGAGGTGATGAGTTTTCTGGGAAGGTTGAACTACATCAGCCGGTTCATAGCTCAATCTACCGTGGTGTGTGAGCCCATCTTCAAGTTGTTGAAACAAGATACCTCGACCAAGTGGATCGGAGAATGTCAAACTGCTTTTGATGCCATCAAGAACTATTTGTCCAATCCTTCGATGTTGGTCCCTCCGCGAAAAAGGAGTCCATTATTGCTATATTTGGTTGTCTCGGATAATGCATTAGGATGCGTATTTGGTCAACATGACGAAAGTGGGAAGAAGGAGCGAGCCATTTATTACTTGAGCAAAAAGTTTACTCCATATGAGGGCTCGTTACACTCTTTTCGAGAGAACATGTTGTGCTTTAACTTGGATCGCTCAAAAGTTGAGACATTATTTGTCTTCGTATACCACATACTTTATTTCCAGGATGGACCCATTGAAGTATATTTTCCAAAAAGCAATGCCGACCGGGAAGCTAGCTAAATGGCAAATACTTTTGAGTGAGTTTGACATTCTGTATGTGACTCAAAAGGCGATAAAAGCACAAGCCTTAGCTGATCATCTTGCGGAGAATCTAGTTGATGAAGAGTATGAACCACTCAAGACTTATTTTCCCGATGAGGAAGTTTCGTTTGTTGGTGAAGATATTTCTGAGGCATACCCTGGTTAGAGAGTATTCTTTGATGGAGCAGAAAATCACTAAGGGAAAAGTATCGGAGCGGTCTTAGTATCAGAATTCGGTCATCATTATCCTATGGCCGCTAAACTCTAATTTAATTGCACAAATAACATGGCTGAGTATGAAGTTTTCATCCTCGGTCTGAAGATGGAAATTGATATGAACGTTCATGAGCTGTTGGTTATTGGAGATTCAGATTTGCTAATTCATCAAGTTCAAGGAGAATAAGCTATAAAGAACCCAAAAATCACACCGTATGTTCAGTATATACAGAAGTTGTGCGAGAGATTTCGCAAGATTGAATTCAGGCACACTCCCAGGATACAGAATGAGTTGGCTGATGCTCTTGCCACCATTGCCTCAATGATTAAACATCTAGATACAAGTTATATTGATCCAGTGGATATAGAGGTAAAGGAACAGTCTGTCCATTGTTCGTATGTTGAAGCAGAACTAGATGGTTTGCCTTGATATTTTGACATCAAGAAGTATTTAGAGGATGGGACTTATCCTAAGAATAGAACGTTCAACCAGAAGAAGTCGATACGTCGTATGGCCCTCAATTTCTTTGCAAGTGGGCAAATCCTTTTCAGGAGGACTCTAGATTTAGGTCTTCTCAGATGCGTTGATGCTAATGAAGCTGCAAAGCTTCTGGACCAAATACATGCCAAAATTTGTGGTATTCACATGAATGGGCTCACTTTGGCGAGGAAGATCCTTCACGCCGATTATTTTTGAATGACTATGGAGCATGACTGTTGCAAGTTTGTGCAGAAGTGTCATAAATGTCAAGTGCATGGAGATTTGATTCGTGTCCCCCCCCCCCCATGAACTCAATGCTATGAGTTCACCTTGGCCATTTGTAGCTTGGGGCATGGATGTCATTGGTCCGATAGAGCCAGCCGCCTTTAACGGACACAAATTCATTTTGGTTACCATTGACTACTTCACCAAGTGGGTGGAAGTAGCTTCGTATAAGTCGGTGACCAAAAAGGTTGTAGCTGATTTTGTTCACAACAATTTGATAGTGGAGCGAATCTCAACAGTCACTTGATAAGAGAGATATGTGAACAATTCAAGATTACTCACCGAAACTAAACCGCCTATCATCCCCAAATGAATGGAGCCGTAGAAGCCGCCAACAAGAACATAAAGAAGATTTTGAGGAAAATGATCGATAATCGCAGAGGTTGGCACGAGATGTTGCCATATGCTTTGTTGGGCTACCGAACGACTGTCAGGACATCGGTTGGAGCTACTCCATATTTGCTAGTATATGGAACAAAAGCAGTTATACCTGCAAAAGTCGAAATACCTTCATTGAGAATCATCCAAGAAGCTGAAGTGAGTGACGCCGAATGGGTTCGTAAGCGGATTGATCAGTTAACATTGATTGATGAGAAGAGAATGGTTGTTGTTTGTCATGGTCAATTGTATCGACAGAGAATGATTCGTGCTTTCCATAAGAAAGTAAGCCAGAATGTTTAACGTTGGTCAGTTGGTTCTCAAACGTATTTTCCCTCACCAGGATGATTATAAAGGGAAATTTGCACCAAATTGGCAAGGACCCTACACAGTTCGCAAAGTGTTATTTGGAGGTGCCTTGATCCTGTCGGAGATGGATGACACCGAATGGCCGAAACCGATCAACTCAGATGCTGTAAAGAGATACTATGCGTGAAGTTTCACTTTGTATTTCTATCATTTTTTTGTAATTGTTCTATTCGCTTGTAATTGTCTATGTTTAGAATTTTATCCCTCTTGTTTTGAACTACGTTCGACCTGAATTCTCGAGAATAATATACATAAGAGGCTTGTGTCGGCCTCGGTCGGTTTCTTTGTAATTTTCTTATTTTTTGTTAATCCTCGAGAGGGGGAACTACGTTTGACCTGATTTCTGCCACAACGGGATACGTAGGCGCCATAAGGGTTCGGTCATATTCCCCGTAAGATTTCTATTTCTCTTTATAATAAAAACTGGGACGGAATTTTTGAGAGGGACTCAAAAATTCTTGAGAAGAAAATCTCTTCCAACAAAGTTAAGACTGAAGTTACCTTGAGATTTGCAACTGGGACAGAATTTTTGAGAAGATCTCAAAAATTTCGTGATTGCTCACCAACGGTTAAAGATATGACAAGACAGTTAACTGGGACAAAAATTTTGAGAATGGCCTCAAAATTTCCACAGGGTTTATCGGCAGTTCAGAGCAACTTTGAATACTTCCCAACAAGTAATCAGATAGATTTCGAAACATCAACTCCAATAACGTTCATTCAACTCGACGTGACATGACACTTGGCAGTGACCTTTTTCAAACATCACTTTTGAAAATCTATTTTACTTAAAAAACTTTTCTTTCATGTTTCAATTATTTTCGCATGAAAATGTTTTGTCTTATCTATCAAGAAGCGGGAGATCGTAGAAATCAATCGAAAATAGCAAGGCAAGGAGCAGACAATCGAATAGATCAACACAGATTAGTTCATTTTTAAACTAACAATTTTTCTATGAATGTAGGTCTACAGGGTGCCTCAAGATCGGCATATTCTTCCATTCAACGAATATGGAGAAGTCAAAAAGGCGAAGAGCTCCCCAAATTGACAGCTTTTCTATGAATGCAGGAAATATTTTATGCTTCTTATACCAATAATTGGGAATAAAAGTAGCATTACTTTATTCAAATTCTCAGCAAGGCAAGGTTCATAATAAACATGCAATTATGTTCGGAGATGGGACAAATGAAAACCTTGAAGAGAGAAATATTATTATTTTCCAGCAACTAAAGATACCTGGAAGATATTTATCTGCATTATATTATCAGATATGATAATATTCTTACTCTGAAGGTTATTTATATTGTATTGTCGAATGAGACGATACCACTACCCGGAGAGTCATTTATATCGTATTGTCAAATGAGATAATACCACTACTTCGAGGGTCATTTTTATTTGTATTGTCGAATGAGATGATACCACTACCCGGAGAGTCATTTATATCATATTGTCAAATGAGATGATATCACTACTTCGAGGGTCATTTTTATTTATATTGTCGATTGATACGATATCACTACCCAGAGAGTCATTTATATCGTAGTGTCGAATAAGAAGATACCACTACCCGGAGAGTCATGTATATCGTATTGTCAAATGAGATGATACCACTACTCCGAGGGTCATTTTTATTTATATTGTCAATTGAGATGATACCGTCGTCCAAGAGATACCCAGAAGATTATCTATGTTTCTGGGTGAAACATCATCTTCGTTCGGTATCAGGGAGGCATCTTCAAAGATCCATGCATCACGGGAAAGAGATTCATGCATAGCAAGAGAAGGATTCATGCATCGCGAAAAAGAAGTCATGCATCGTAGGAAAGAGATTTATGCATAGCAAGAAGAAGAAATCATGCATAGCAAGAGAAAAGTCATGCATCGCAGGAAAGAGATTTATGCATAGCAAGAGAAGGATTCATGCATCGCGGAAAAAAGCCATGCATTGCAAGATAAAAAAGTCATGCATCGCGGAAAAGAGATTTATGCATAGCAAGAAGAAGAAATCATGCATAGCAAGAGAAAAGTCATGTATTGCGGGAAAGAGATTTATGCATAGCAAGAAGAAGAAACCATGCATAGCAAGAGGAAAGGTCATGCATCGCGGGAAAGAGATTCATGCATAGCAAGAGAAGGATTCATGCATCGCGGAAAAGAAGTCATGATGCATCGCGGGAAAGAGATTTATGCATAGTAAGAAGAATAAACCATGTATAGCAAGAGAAAAAGTCATGCATCGCGAGAGAAATATTCATGCATAGCAAGAGAAAAAGTCATGCATTGCAGGAGAAAGAATTCATGCATCGCGAGAAAAAATTCATACATTACAAGAGAAAAAGTCATGCATTACAAGATAAAGAAGTCATGTATCGCGGAAAAGAGATTTATGCATAGCAAGAAGAAGAAATCATGCATAGCAAGAGAAAACGTCATGCATAGCAAGAGAAGGATTCATGCATGGTGGAAAAGAAGTTATGCATTGCAAGAGAAAGATTTACCCATCACAAGAAGATCAACATCGACTGCATCATTTTTTCTTTACAAAATGACATCAAGAGAATTATCAATAACGACGTCAAGAGAACTGTCTAACATATTACATCAGCCTATTTTATTAATCAAAGGAAGAGTACATTGAAGATTATATTGCAAATAAGAAACACTAGCTTTATTTGCTTTGCGTCGAACCAGATAGAGTTGACGCCAAATGTTCAAGAAGAGCAATTAAGTATCAACATGGTAAAAGACATTGTCCCTCCATTTGAATTGCATTTTTATGCTAATGAGTTTTATCTTAGTCTTTGTCAAGAGCATCCAAGAGGATGAATTCTTAGAACAAACCACAGGTGTGGATGACATCAATTAGGATGCAGCACAATGTGGAAATTTTTCTTAGCAGCGAACTGGGACATAGTCCAAAAAGGAGTGTCAAACTCTTAGGACGCGAGTAGAGGAGCGACTTCCACTACAATAAAACCACACCCCTATCAGAAGGCATGTGGGTTTATCTTTAGGTTTGTCGGTTTCAGTTTCACATCCGGATATTTTTTGTCTCTACCAGAAACAGCTTTCCAATCTGAGTGATGATGCACCAAGAGCTTTGGAAATTATGTCCGTGTAAGTTCTTAATTATGGGTGTGAAGTGCACCACATTCATGACTAAGAGGTTGCAAGCCCCTTTTTCATATTTGACTTATTTGTCACTCCTCCAGAACCAAAGGTAATCTTGCAAAATAGATTTCCTTTTCAACCAATTGAGTCGAACTACAAACAGCCTGATTCTCTGAGTTGAGGGATATGTAGGCGCACTCAATGTTGAAAACTCGATTGTATTCTGATATGTGCTCTCAAATCTTATTCTCGAGCATTTCGGTCTCCTCATAATCCAATATCACGATGACTTTTGAATTCTTGCAAATCGTGCGTCAAATCAAGCATACCGAACTACAAGTGGCCTGAATTCTCATATAGCCTGAGATATGTAGGAAACCCACTTCCGGGGTTCGGCCATAATTCCTAATGTCCGTACGAAATCCTTTTCCCAAAGGATGAAGATGTGGTCAGCCAAAATTGGATTCGTCAATTTCGTCTTCCTCGGATTTCTTCCATCAATCCAAGTAAAATGAGAGACAGTTGTTGACACCCAATTTTGACCCTCCCCGATATAGATTAATCATCAAGCTTCTTAAATTACCAACGATTTGAAATAATTGACTTTATAAAATTCAAAATATTGTTCAAGTTAGTTTTAAATAGTTTTGTCACTTTTTACAACTTTTAGATAATATACAGTTTCATATAATTAATATATTTTATAAATATTTGAAAATTATATAAATAAATAAATAATAATAATAATAATAATAATAAATAATGTGTATATATATATATAGCTAAGTATTTTAGCAGTTTAGTTAGTGTAAATCATATTTGCGAATTTTGAATTAATTAGTTAGTATCTAAGTTAATTATTTTGTAATCGAGTCGATAATTTTATTTTGTTAAATTTAAGAAGCTTGAAATTAACCTTGTTTAATTCCTCTTATTTAGATCTTAACCGAGTTAGCTAAGTAAATTCAATTGGGTCTTTGTTCACAATTCAATGGACCAATTGTAATCCACTTGGACTTATTCCAAATTCTTTAGCCCAATTCCAGCTTCTATTCGATTCATTCAGCCCACCATATTCCTCTAAATTGCGACCCAACTCAATTCCCCACACCTAATCCCCCTGATCCGACCCATTTATGTTCAACAAGAGACCCAGAACGTTCACAATACCTCCAACAGCTTCCAATGTCAACAACACAAAAGGAAACTCACAACGTGAACACGGCGTCTTCTAGCAGTGACCAAACGACCCCTGAGTTTGCAGCAAACGACAATAGCAGCTAATGACAACAGTGATTCCACACCATCGAGTCCAAACGGTGATACACGACGTGAACACGGTGGAGTTCATAGGAAAGCAATAGCAAGGAACACAGGCAATACGCTACGTTCTTTGTCTACTTCCCCAACGTCCCTCTCAAAGTTGTACGATTTCGACAGAAAAGCAAAGCGCGTGCTTCGTCCTTGGGGCCTTGAGATCTTGCCATGTAGCTCCTCAAGGATGGTGAATCGATCATAGCCCTCTATTTCGTCGTTTTCTCTTTCGAAATGGGGCCAAAATTGTGAGAAAAGGATGTTTATCCGAAATGGTGAAGGATTTTTTTTATCTTGATTTTTTTGTCCGTTTCCCCCAAATCTCGAGCCCTATCTCTTTCTATATATTCTTTTTCTTTTCATTATAGGAGGGGATTTTTTTTTTCTGATGGAGAATTTGGAGTTTTAGAGAAAATATTAGAGAAGAGTTGGACTTTTTTTAACAAAAAGTATACGGAGCTGGATCATTAGTATTTTAAATACAAACTAAGGTACATTTCAGAGATAGAAGATACATTAGTTTTTCTTGGGTGTTTGGGTTCGGTTCCCTGCTTAAATCTCTTGTCCACTGGTCGTTTCGAGTTCTTGTGGTAGGAAGATCGGTTCCTTGCTCGTTTGTATCTCAGTCGCTGCCCAAAAGAAGGTTATGCTTTCTCCTTTTTAATACTTTCCTCATCTTTTCCGTTCCAGCTTGATGTGTATAGCAGTTTTTTTGTTTTGTTTGCTACTGTTCTTTGTTGAGTTCTGGATGGTTCGATATAATGTGTATTTCTTTAAGTTATTTCAGTGTAGTCGGATTTTTCTATTCAAATCTATATTTCTTTGTTTTCGATTTATTAAGACGTCAAAATGGGCACTCATTTCGTGAACGTTGATGGTATGAGCTATTTCTTCTTCAAATAAAAGATGATTTCTCAAAGTGTCTAATATGGAAATTGGATGATATATTACGTACTGTTTGAGATTAAGTCGCGGCAACTCTCCCCTTCTTGTTATATTTGTTTGGTTTTGGCATCTCAAACTAGCATGTTGGTATTCATGGCTATTTGTTTGTCCTGGAAGTCTAGTTTTCAGTTTAATTGTATATTTCGGCCAAAATATGATTGTTTAGCTTCACTATTTGCCATGATTTGGTGTTACTGTTTGATAGAATCATCCTCCAAGGATATTATTTTTTTTCTTTTTGCCTATTTGTGTTTATATTTGCTATATATTTTGCTATTATGTATTCCCCTGTAAAGACTTGGCTACGTTTAGTTCTAACTAGCCCCCTTAGGAAAATTTTGGAAGCATATGGTATATGTTGACCAATTCTTTTTTTTATTTGTTGTTTATAACCTCTCTAGTTATCACTTTTCCCTGCTGTGCTATTCCATGCTGGAGATATTATAATTTATGCTTTGTTAGTTCTTATGCTTTGGACAAATATGTATATTGTTCCCATATTCCTCTAATCACTAAAGTGTACTGTAATAAACAAGGTTTATCTTTGTTTCTCCCTCTTTGTCATCTTGTAGGTGTGTTGAGTCAGCATATTTATTTAAGTGCCTATTGTGTTCTCTTTGTTTTTCTTTTAAAATTATTGTTGTCCATGTGCCACTGCATGATTCTCTAAAATGAGATTATGTGTTAATTTATACATTCTTGAGTTAGTGTGCATTTTCCAGTGAATTAATTTATCCTTCCTGCATCTATGTTGATTGAATTATACGCTAACTCCCTTTCGTTATTTCATTTTGCATGTGAAATTCGTCCGAATTCACCATGGACTCCATTTTACTTCTCCGCATTTTGCGAGAGCCATGAAGGCTCAAATTTCTTTATCGAGTCAACCGGCCAGTTATAAAAATCGACGAACAGGTCTCGGAGTTGAAAGAATATGCAGCAGATCAAAATTTTGGAAAGATTAGGTTAAAGGCCCATCTTTCATTTTTTCTTGTATTTTGTTATTTTGGGCCTAAGCCCTTGTCATTAAATTTCGCTATTACTTTATTAGTTTTTTAGGGCAGGTGGAAAATTGGGCCTTAGAAAGAATGATTACTTTGTGTTAGTATAGGACAGGTGCGGATGACTCGAACGGGCCGAAGGCCCAAAATGAAAACAGGCACAAGTACTGGTCCAGGTGGACAGAAAAAACCATACTTGGGCCCAAATCTCTTTCCCTCTTTGCTTTATCGTGTTTGTGTGCTTGTTAAAATATTTTGCCGCTAATCTGAAGGTCGAAAAATTCAAATTCCCGAAAGACGTCCATTTCGTTTTAAAAAATTAACTAATCCAATCATCTCTTAACAAGACTTTAAGAAATAATTTGTAGGATATTTCACTTAGATAATATTTAAATATTTCCTCTCTTCCCATTTAAAATAAGTTTTAACTATAAAATAGTTCAATCTCGTAAGTCAAGCTAAGTTAAAATTATTTTTGCCAAGTAATTAATTTTCAGATAACCGCGTATTAGCGGGCATTTCGGGTGCTTTCAAACCCTTCCCGAAATGCTAATATGAACCTCGAACCTCCTTAAGTCTTCATAAGATTTTCTATTTTAGTCTTTTGAAAACAATAGTTTTCTTGATTTTTCTTTAAAAATTAAGTGGCGACTCTAAACCAGTCCAAATACTATTTTAAATAAAACAATAGTTATATCTATATGCTTCAACAAAGTGGCAGAGAGATCTACAACTTAGACATCAACGATAAGAATTCATCATACACGAGGCATAAAATATTGAATTTTGCAGATCTAGAGCATAAATATCATAATGCAACTTAAAATCTAATTCAGTGAGATTTAACATGAAGGGAACTAAGATTAACTTCCTTTGCTACTACAATTTATCGAACAGAACCCAGAGTGCGCTATTCTGGCCAATAACATTCTTAAACATTAGCCAAAACAATCAAAGAAGGTCCATGCTAAACTTCGAATCAAGAAATGATTGCTTAGCCTCAATCTATGTACATAGCAGGACCCTCTTGGACAACGGGATGTCGCAGGACCCTCCTGGACAATAGGAATTAGTATAGCAGGACCCTCCTGGACAATGTGAATTAGTATAGCAGGACCCTCCTAGACAATGGAATTTCATGTAGTAGGACCCTACTGGACAATGGGAATTAGTATAGCAAAACCCTCCTGGACAATGAGATTTAGTGTAGCGGGACCCTCCTAGACAATGGAAATAGCAGGACCCTCCTGGATAATGAGACTAGCAGGACCCTCTTGGATAATGGGACTAGCAGGACCCTCCTCATAATGGGATTAGCAGGACCCTCCTGGGAAATGGGATTAGCAGGACCCTCCTACATAATGGGATTTAGTTTAGCAGAACCCTCCTCGTAATGGGATTAGTTTAGCAGGACCCTCCTGGACAATAGGATTAGCAGGATCCTGCTACATAATGGGATTAGCAGGACCCTTCTACATAATGGGATTTAGTTTAGCAGGACCCTCCAACATAATGGGATTAGTTTAGCAGGACCGTCCTAGACCATGGGATTAGCAGGACCCTCTTACATGATGGGATTTGGTTATTTTTTCCTAGGATAAACAATTCCTAGTCTGAGATGTTATTTTTTATTTCTCCTAGGATAAATACTTCCTAGTATGAGATCGTTATTTTATATTTTTATCCTAGGATAAACACTTCCTAATTTGAGATCATTATGTTTTATTTTCTCCTAGGACAAACACTTCCTAGTCTGAGACCCTTTATTTTTATTTTTCTCCTAGGATAAACACTTTCTAGACTGAGAAGATTTTTTATTTTCTCCTACGATAAACACTTCCTAGTCTGAGTTTATTTTTAAAAAAAAATCACATTTGCTAATAACTCACAAAAATTTTCCAATGAAAACTGGGGCAAATTTTTTGTTTATTTATTTTGTTTGTGATGATTTTCAGGTTTCTTCAAGCGAGAAACATGGATTTGAAATTCAAGAACTAAGTTTCAACTCTTTTCAGAATGATCAATATCCATGATAGCTAGAATCAGCTTGTTAATTGCATGTAGCAACCTGACCTCCTGACATCTACTTCTATTTAGCTATTGATCAACAAAAAAAGTAGGCATTCAAGAACATTTTCAAATTGTCATTTTGAAGAGTGTCAAAAACTCACTCTAAGTGACAAGTTAAGCATTGAATCCATTCAAGATCAAGATACTCACCAAAATAACGGTGATATCTCAAATTCAAGACTCAAGTGAAGAATCAAGAGAAGCTGCATAGATAGGAGCTTGTACTATTATTTTCCTTTTGACTATTAGCTTTCATTTTTTATGTAAGGATAAGAGCCGCGACCTGGAGCCTCAATGGAACCTCACTTAACTTCCAACTCATCACTTCATCTCCTTGAACTACATGTGACTTGATTCCCTTATAGCCCGAGCTATGTAGGGTGTCCAAAGTAAGGACTTGGTCGCATATTTTCTTTCAATTAACAATCCGGTCAAAATTTGTCGCGTTGTCTACTTCTTTGTCTAAAAACACTTCGTGTTTCCAGTCAAAGAGAGGCAAACTATAGACACGTAATTTTTGACCGAACATAAAGTTTTAGACCATTTTTATTCCTTAAATATTTCTTTTAGGTCCACATTGAATATTTTATTTTTTATCGTATTTTAGTAAGTTTATTTTAAAAGATTTGAAAACTACAAAAAATATATGTTTTCTTTTAATTTAAATTTTAATAAACCATCTAGTAGTTCTTAATTATATTTTTAGACTTTATTATTATTATTATTATTATTATAATTTTTATATATATTAATTTATAAAAGAAATAAAAAATAAACTTAGACTACCCATACCCTTCCCCCACTTCAATCCACTCACCCTCCCTCACACCATTAAACTATCCATACATGCACTCCCTCACAATATACATACTACACGTACAACACTTTCAGTCCACAATCAAAACACACATGCACCTACATAAATACCATTCTCCACAGCCAAACAAAATGAACATACAGAGTACACCCAAAAAAAAAAAAAAAAACAGACGTACTACACAACCAATATACACAGAAAAAATGGGAAAAAAAACCAGCAACCAAAAAAGACCCCCACACAGACAAACTGAAAAAAAGGGATCGACCCAAGAGAAAAAGAAAAAAAAAACAATCTGCACAAGGAAAAAATAATACAGTCACGCCCCAAAACCAAAAACACACACTGTAAAAACCCAAGAAGCAACACAACAAAAATACAACACACATCTACACAAAAACAAAGATTTGTGGGTGTTTTGATCGAATTTCGATCAAGGTTTTGCGGTACTTATTTTCTTCATTTGACGTATAACTTTGCCTTAAATCTTTAATTTGTTTATGGAATTAGATGTAATTATATGATAATTTTTTTATATTTTTTATTTTATTCATATTTTGATTGAAATGAAGAATGAGTTAAGTGTTATATTTTGTATAATGAATGAAGGTAGCTTTAATTGGTGATTATTTTTATTTGTTAGTAGTGATCTCTTAGAACTGAACAGGTCATCGTATTATTCTTGTTTGAGTGAGATGCAATAATGATAACGTAAAGATTGATAGGCTCAAAAGTAAATAACTTATTGTTATATTATTTTATCAAACAAAAAATGAGATTTATTTTAACAATTCATTATTATTTTATGAGATTAGAAAAGTTTATGTCTAATTTAGACGTTAACTTGTAAAGTAATAAAAATAAAAAATATAGAAATAATTCAAAATTTCATATTATATTCTAGAAGGGTAGATTTATTTTACTTTACTTGATTTTGTCATTATAAGGAATAAATGTTTTCTTTTAACATTAGACAAAATTTTATACACATTAAAAAGGAAATTGTTTCAATTAAGAATATGATTACACATCTTTTTTGAAACATTTAAGAAAAATTCAAGGATGTGGCGACACACCTTGGTAAAATTATTCTAACAAATATTTAATTTAATTAAAATCAAGATGTGAGACATAGAATATTAGGTAACACTTTCAAGAGAATAAAGCAGTTATGCTTCGAAGCTATTAAATATCAAAACCAAGAATGCGGTTACGCATCTTGGTTGAAATCAAATAAAAATTCAACAATAAAAATGTGAATAAGTCATGGCCTGAAAATAATATATCCAAACATATGTTAAAGTAAGTATAAGTCAATAAAAACTATCGTGCTACGAGGGATGCCTAATACCTTCCCCTCGGTCAACAGAATTCCTTACCCGAATTTCTAGTTCGCAGACCATATAAAGAGTCATTTCCATTTGATTAGGGATTAAATAAAAAGGTGACTTGGAACACCATAACTCAATTCCAAGTGGCGACTCCAAATAATTAAAATAATTCATAATCAATACCGTCACTTAAATTGGAAAAAACTTTTACCGCCATACGTGAAAAGGGGTGTGACAGCAATGAGATTGAGGGTGTGTTTCCATTGTCTCTTATTGGAGAGGCAACCAATTGGTTGAATGAGATGTCAGATGACTCAATCAGGACATGGACTAAGTGAAAGAGGCTTTCCTGTAAGGATTCTTTCCGGAATCAAAAAAGCTATAGATGTAGGATGAGATAAATGCCCATAAGAAGGAGAAGCGATGCATAACACCTGATGGGTCTGATCGATCGAGCTCTCGTAATCGATCTCTCATATGTCCATTTCATTCTGGCTAGGGAAGTCGGGATATTCTACGTTTAATGATAAATAGTAAAGTTATGAAGATTCAGCCAAAAGCTGAAGAAGTGTCCAAACCATGGTCTCACTGAGAGACATCTGAAACATGCTTTGTATAGATCTTTAAATTATGTTACTAAACTTGTTATTGATGTAGTGTGTGGAGTATCATTCATGAGGAAGCCATTTTCAGAATAATAGGACGTGGTACAGCAGGGATGTAGAAGTAGGAGATCTTAGGTTCACTTTTGAACTTTTAGTTGAACAAAGGAAAAGAGAAGAAGAAAAGGATTAGGACATGGCACACATGAGGACCCAAATAGATCTACTCACGAAGCATATTGTCTCAAGTTGTGAAAAGGTAAATGTTATAGGACCTCCAAACAGGGTATGAAGATCAGGATATCGATCTAGATGAAGAGGCTAAATACTTGGGCAACCAAGGAGGTTTCCTAAATTTGAACTCTGAAACTAGGGTTACAATTTTGGAAATGCAGGTTGGAACTACTCTAGAGAAAGACAGTATGATAGGCCAACAAATAGAGAGCAGGAAAACTGGCAGAACAGAGATGGGTATAGAAATGATCGCAATGGTGTGTATGTGCCCCAAGTAATAGAGACCGTGCAAGTGGTAGTTCCAGCCGATCTAAGTTAGAAGTCATGTTGGACAAGATGCTCCTAAAAGTTGAGTCAAAAAGTTGAGTCAACTGATGCAGGGTGAAGGAGATGAGAGGTGACTTCTGTAGTATGAGTCAACTGGTAGACTCTCACACTACTTCAATCAAGCAAATAGAGCAATAGTTGGAAAAACTTTCAGCATCATTAAACCAGAGGAAGAATGGGTCACTACCAAGTGACACAATCCAAAATCCTAAGAAGGACGAGCATTGCATGGCTATTGCCACGAGGAGTGGTAAGATTCTTAATGACTCAATATCTGTAGGTACTGAACATGAACATGAACAGGTGTTGGAGCAAACTGGAATAGAAGAGGCTGAAGCTAAACAAGCAGTTGATGTGTGGGGAGTTGATTGTATGGGGAAAAGTATATATTGGTGGCATTGGACTATGTCTCAAAATGGGTTAAGGCAGTTGTTTTTCTTGAGAATGATGGCAATAGTGTTGCTGGCTTGGCTTTCTGAAGAAGAATATCTTCTCAAGGTTTGGCACACCCAGAGCTATTATCAATTATGACGGTTTTCATTTTTGAAACAAGGTATTCAGTGCGCTTCTGGCCAAATCTTGCAAAGATATAGCGCTTTAAGAATTGAACAAGACTCTTCCCTTCATTTTTGGGTAATTCTACAACTTCCACCCATTTTGAAACATAACCCACAGCCACCAAAATATACTTGGTTTGCACTCACTATCAAGTTGAATATTGTGAGTGCAAATGCCGGGTGGAATACCTACAATATCAGCGATAGTCCACCCTATAGCTTTGATGTACCTTCTCAACACCTCAAGAAGCAATTTCACTTGCCCCCTCAAGCAAGTCAACAACAATCATAAAGGCCAAGGTGTTATTTTCCCCCAAGAATGCATATCGAAGATGAGCGGGGAGCACTTTCAACTCAGGCTGAGGAGGTTCTTTTGTGGATGGTTTGGCGGGAGGATTCTCTCTCTTCTTTAAATCAATGTCTAGCTTCAATGGGTTTCTTAAGTATTCACCTAATCACGATGGAGCAGGTACTACTTCATCATAACCTTGAACCTCGGTCTCAAGAGGTTCACTCATACATATCAATTCGCTCACCCTAGCCATTGCTTCATCAATCACATCAATCATTGAAATTACATGAATATCACTCGGTTGTTTCATTGATTTGCACATATTGAAGGTGATCTCATCTTCATTTACCCGGAACCTCAACTCTCCACTTTCAACATCCACTAGCACTCTTCCGGTTTCTAAAAATGGTCTACCCAAAATAATGGGAACTTCAGCATCAATCTCACAATCAAGAATAACAAAATCAGTTGGAAAGATAAATCTATCAAGCTTCAAAAAATTAGCCGTAAAGATAAATCGATTAACCTATTTTTTTCTAGTTTCGCATTTGAATTGATTTATATGTGGGTGTGCATATTGGGTAATGTACGGGTAAATGGCTTGAATTTTCCCAATTATGGATTAGGTGACGTCAAAATCATTGTTTAGTTAAATTTAAATAAATTGGGGGGAAGTCTGAGTACCCCGACTTAGACATTGATTGTGGGTAGGCTAAAATTGTTGGGAATTGCTTAAAATTATTTGTCATAGACTGTTAGTTGGGAATTGGAAATCGAGTTGGGAATTGGACACATCGGGCAACTTGGCTAGCTGAGTCAAGCCCCTTTTTTCTGTAACTTTTGGCGATGCTCTATTGCAGGCCGAGTAATTACTCACCAAATTTCTCTAACATTGCCTTTTTGAACCATGATTTTTCTAATTGTTTCTGTGACCTTCGTCGAGACCCCTCTTCAGCGACTCACCGGTTGTACTTTGGTCTTGCCCTTTTGCACTGAATTTTTTTGTAATGTTCGGTGACTTGCTGAGACCTTTGTCACTCGCCGAATGGACTGGGCGACCCGCCAAATGGACTCAGCAACTCACAGAATCGGCCGGCGAGTTTATCTCCAACATTTTGAGAATTTAGTATGATTAACCTTCTGCAACCGCATTGTTTCTGTGCTTTGACAGTTATGGCTAGACCCGACGTTCCGGCAAGAGGTCCACCGCCCCAAAAGAAGGCCAAAGGGGTTGAAGTTGCAGTGAACTTATAGAAATCCTTCCAAAAAGATCTAGGTATCCAAGTGAGCCGAAGTACCGCATTCCATCCTTGGATTGATGGATAGGTTGAACGCACTATTTAGACGTTTGAAGATATGTTGCATGGTTGTGTATTAGACTTCAAAGGAAGTTGGGATGATCATATATAGTTGATTAAGTTTTCTTATTATAATAGTTAACAC